>JAUPFV010000001.1:245837382-247037382 GCA_036936605.1 Limnanthes douglasii subsp. nivea | reverse complement strand
CTCAACTAATATTTTGTATATAAGAGTGTATTAGGATTATTTAAGCAGCTCTATATAAAAAGATATAAATAAATTTGGCCAACTTTTATGGGCGATCAAACGATTTTATAGATGAGGTGGGACACGGTGCAACAACGAAAATGTTTAACATGTTATTTATGTTTTTGGATGCATCCAATTTTTATAATGCTATTTTGGATTATCGTTAGTTTAATAGGACGAAAGTAGTCACTTTTTCTTATCATCAATGTGTGAAATATTTCATAGAAGATCAAGTTAGATTATTATATGAAGTCATTAAGTGGAAAGATATTTTTAGTTATTTTATATTTACTTCGATAGATGAAAATTATATAATCTATTAAAGCATGAATTAAAATATACTGTAAAAATCTTTTGATGCAAAGTGCTGAAGAAATTGACGATCCACGAGAAGCATGCAGCTAACTAAGCCTTTAGATTAAAACATTAATGTATAAATTTGTGATGGAAAAATTTTGATGGTAGGAAACCAGTTAAGTTAAAAAAAATATAATGAATTGGTAAATTATTTGAAACAAAACTTTGATGTTTTTTAATTGGAGTATATCTGATTTTACATGCGTTAACAAGTCAATTATATGTCATGAGTTAGATATAGATAAGAGGATAAGACTAATACGATACAAAAAGATAATTATTTCTAGATACGTTTGAAGCAATGATAAAGGAGTTATAAAGTTTACTTAAGGTTGGGAACAAAGGAGAATAACGATATCCAACATGAGTTTCTAAACCGTTGTTGGTTAAAAATTAATATGGGCAATCAAGAATGTGTCGTGAGATTACATAGTATTAATTAGTTAGCGGATGCAACAACATGACATGAATTACTTTCATTAATATATGTCTATTAAAGATATAATGAAATTAAAATACATCCTAATGACGAGGAGAGCACAACCTTCTTGTAGAAAACGGGTTGTATTGTTATGAAGTAATGTCTTTTAGGTTAAAAATGTCGGGGAAACATATCAAAAGATCATCAATCATATTTTTTCTCCTCAATTGAGTAAAAACTTGGAATCTTACGTCGACAACACGATAATAAAAAGTAATGATGAAGTATACATCTATTAGAATTATTCAAAACTTTCATTGTTAATCATGACACCACCAAAAAAGCATTGTTAATGATAAAAAAAAAGGTATTAAAGTTTATCATGCATAGTTAAAAGCATTGTTAATCATGACGCCGATAAACAATAAGATATGCTTAAATCCTATCAACATTAGAACATGGGGAATCTTAGCTTGACTTCAACTATCGATTTTGATAAGTAAAAGCCTACGCAAAGCACTTTCAATGGAATTGCGCTAAAAATCAAGAAATAAGACCAATTCTCAAATATATTATTCCATTATTAAGCTAAAAGTCCAGAGCATTTACAAATGAAATCAAATCATTTATTTATACTAATAATTGGATTATATTTTATGGATAAACGTCCGAGTTTTTATGGCTACGTGATATTCATATATTAATTTTTTTTGTATGAATGACTATATTAAATAGTTTATTATGTTAAGAAACAAAGAGAGAAATGAAAGAAGTAGCCTCCAAGAATCGGCTAGGGTATATTATTTAGAAAACGTTCGTATTACATAGAACATATGCTTATATTTATAGATAAATTAAAGGGCTAATGGGCTTGGGCCCTTATATCTCTAACACCCTCTCACAAACTCACAATGAAATAATAATAAGCATTGAGACTTTTTCACAAATAAAACGAAATCGCGTTATTGACTGAGCCTTTGTGAAAATAATCACCAACCTACAAAGCTGATGGAACATGTGGAAGCGAGATAGTGTTAATTTGAAGATGATGCTGAGTGCAGTGAAAACCTATTTCAATGTACTTCGTCTGCTCATAAAAAATGAATTCTTTGCTATTAGCATGACGCTTTTGTTATCACAATGTAAAGAAGGAGGCTTAGTAACATAAACACCCATATTTGCAAGAAGTCATCGTAACAAAACAATCTCACATGTAGTAAAATCCATAGCACAGTACTTAACATATAACATACAGCAAAAAACTCTTAGTTATTATAATGTTATCTCCTTACTACTTCATACCTCATCGAGTATTCTATATTCTAAAAGAACCGGTAGGCCTCGGTTAACTAGGTAAGCCGATGTGTTAACCGCTTTTACTCAAAACTACTTTGGTACACTTGATTGTATATAAATGTTTTTGGTTCTTTCTTTCAATGTTTTATTCATACACTTGACAATACCAGTCTTTCTTTCTTTGGCCATCTGCCACTCATCTAAAAACTGACTGTTTTTTGTTTTCCAAGTATGCAATATTTGCACATGTCTATATCGATAGACTTAAGACCTGGAAGCTTTCTCTTCTTGTACATAATTTTCATACTTCTCTCACTCATGTGGCCAAGCCTCTGCAATATATAATCTTCAATCAGCATATTCCGAAACCGAAAAACTACACCATCAAACGTTTTTAGTCTTACCTTTATTTCGTATGTTATCGTTGCTCCCACTCAAATCCGACCTCATTTGGATCCCTAACAAACTTGTAGTTCTGATACTAGTTATGGGGAAAATACTAAAATACCGAATTGATACTTCAACCTTCCAATATCATCTATATCTGAACTTGCTACTAACATATCATCAACATAGAGTAGCAAAATGATATAACTGAACTTACATCTTTTGAATTAGCAACATTTGTCATCATTCCACTTCTGGAAACTCTCTTTATGCATAAAAATGTAAATTTATTGTATCACTATCTCAGGGTTTTGTTTAGACGATACAAACTTTTATTGAGTCTGCATACCATGTTTTTTTCATTATTTTAAGAAACCTTTTTGTGGATATATATATCTCATAATCCAAGCTTATGTAAAAAAAATACAGTCTTCACGTCTAAATGTTCATGATAAAGGTCTTTATTGGTAAAAATATCAGTGTAATCAATTCCTTCCTTTTGTAGGAACCCTTTGACAACTATTTGGGCTTTATAATCTTTCACCCTAATATGGAAATAGATTTTTAAAGCATCTAAATTGTAAATAATGTAAATGTAGGGGTTTTATTCTAATTAATATAAGTTTTGTCCTTAATTCGTGACTGGTGTAAGTGTTAGGGGATATTTGTAACTTTGTATAATTTATAGGGACTAAACAGCAATTAGTCCATTTTTTGTAACAGATGTAGTTTGAGACTAAGTCTTGGCTACTCTATATAAAGGACCAGACTACTCTAATAAAGGGGTTGAACCCTTTTACTTTGAAACTCAATTGTACTTGTGTTTTTCTCTCTAAAAACTCCCAAGCTCTTTCTCTCTCTAGAATACACTCTTGATACTTTACCAAGGCAAAACAATAACTCATCAAATTGGCGACTCCACTGGGGACGTAAAATCAGTTCTTTTATTTCGTTCGAAATTTTGATACAATCTAGTTGTGTTTTTTGGTTAAAATTCATACGATGAATCCTGAAAACAATCCTACGCTTTCATCGGTAATGCTGAAAAAATTGATGGAAATAGAACTGATGGATCGTCTCTGATCCGAGCTCAATCTGATATTGAAGCGCGAATAAATCAACTTCTAGATAAAATAAATACTTGGAATGAGAAATATGAATGAAGAGAGCAAGAAATACTCTCCGCAAGGATCAGATCTGGGTTTAGACAGGAAGTAGAAAAGACTGAGGTGGAAGGTCACTCAGATCAATCTTTTGAGGATCGTCGCGCTAAGTCTGAACACAAACAAGGCATGTTTTGTGGCTCATAAAGAGTGATATTCGTCTCGAAAGGAGAAAAAAGATAAACATAAATTAACGACTTCTAATGACGAGGAGGTCGAAAGCTCAGTCTTGGGTTTTAAGAGGTATAGAGGTTCTTTAAGAAGAGAATCTGATAGAGATTATTTGAGGAAGTATAAAAAGGAAAGCAAATCTAAGAATGATCCTCGTTCAACTTGGAATGAGGGAAATCCTTCCAACCAGTATGCAGAAACTAATAGGAATTTATACGTCACAATGGGAACTAATGATCAATTTGTCCAAGGAGTTGACTGGAGAAACTCTCCGTTGATAGATGAAACTCGATCTACGGCGCTTCCGAAGTGTGTTGACATTTCAAAGGTTGAAAAGTTTGATGGGATGCAGGATCCCGATGACCACATCGAACAATTCAAGAATTATATGATGAATTTCGAAGATGACGACCGGCTTGTGTGTTGATCATTTTCACACAATTTTAAGGGAACAACTCTCAAGTGGTACAAACGGATTCTGAGGAATTCTATATCAAATTTCAGAGATTTCTATACTGTTTTTCGAAGGAAGTTTGTGGGAAGTAAAGAGATGAGGGAAAATGGTGCTAAAACTATTCAGTGCAAACAGGCACCGGGAGAAAAGTTAAAAGATTATACCAAGAGGTTTGTGTTGACCAAGGCTAGTTTGGACAACTATGAGGAAAATATGGCAATGGCAGCTTTTCGCCAAGGATTTTTGCCCGCGGATTTAGCTAATGAAACAACAAAGAGAAAGGCCTTAACTTCTAGAGCTTTGATGGCTCAAGTTGATGATCAGATCAAGGTGGAGGAGTCGAGTAGAGTCTGGGGTGGACCAGCTAACATTACGAAGAATTCGGGGCAGACAGCCAATAATCAGGGACAGCCCTTTAATGGTTTTAATAATGGTAATGGTAATCAGCAATCGAGGCAGAAGAACAAAAATTTGCCTCCTCAGAGTGGTGGATATTTAAACCATGATCCATCTAATACTTACAATAGGCCTATACCAAATACATGGGTCAAGCTTGTGTATTATGCTGATCTGACAAAGAATATTTCTGTTATTTGGGATAAGACCAAGAATTCTGTCAATTTCAGGAAGCCGGCTCCCATCAGTAGACCAATGGAAGAGAGGAATAATAAATTTTGTAGATATCATGATGATATTGGACATAATAGAAATGATTGTATTGCTCTGAAGAAAGAAATCCAATATTTGATTGAGAATAGAAAGCTCCTGACTTATGTGAAGTCACATGGGAGTGCATCAAAGAATAATGGCGCATCGACTTCAAAGACTCAAGCGCCAGCTGAGAACTTGATGATTATGGATTCACAGATTGAGTCGTTTGATGCTTCTACTGAATATGTTGAAAAGGATCCGAATAGGTTGCTTCTAATGGCAGTCGAAGAGCCTGTGAAAAGAGGACGTGTTCGAGAATTATGCAAGTTTTTTGAATCGTTGGCTATTTTTGGGGGCGGTTCAATGACTGGAAATTCTGACAGCTCGAGGAAAAGGAATGTTGTTAATTTGACAACTCAAATTGAAGGGAGGATGTCAACATACTTGTATAGAAAAAAAAGATATTCCCTTCATTGTGTTTGATGAAGATGATGTGAGAGGGACAGCAGGACCACATGAGGATGCTGCGGTGATTGGAGCTGAGGTGGCTGGCGTCAAAATTCGGCTAATGTCCTCTTTAACTCCACCTATGATAGAATGATAAATCCACCACAATCACTCAATCGGATTGTACAATTATCAGATTCATGGGTGTAGCAGCTCGTGTTGTTGGACAATTCGAAGGTGAAGTTAGTTTGGTAAAATGACCATTCAAGGAGTAAGTCCAAGTACTCTTTGTGGTGGTGGACTGTCCCACAAGTTATAATGTTATTTTTGAAAGATCATGGCTTTCAAGAATGTACAGGGTGGTTTCAAAAGTTTATCAATGCTTTAAGTACGTGGTTCGAGACTGAGTTGGAATGCTATGCCACTGCACTTCGGATCCGAGGATCCAACAGTGGATATTTTCTGCGAGAATAGCAGTTAGAGAAGGGTACCCTCGGATTTGGAAGAAAGGGTTGACGATCTGAAGGAAACCCAAGGTCTTTAACGGTTAGTGAATAGATAGAGGAGTTTACCTTTTTGGAAGGAAAGGTGCTTCGAATTGGAACATTATTGACCTTTTTTCTACGTCAACAATTGCTTGATTTTTTATCTCAAAATTTGGATGTCTTTGCTTGGAAGACAGAAGATGTAACAGGAGTTCCTAGTGAGGTAATTCGACACAGCTTGCCCATGGAAGAGCTGGTAATTAAAAAAAGGAGAGCGTTTTCCTTGGAAAAAGCGGAAGCAATAGTTGCAAAAGTGGATCAGTTGTCTAAGTTCAGACACATAAGGGAATCACAGTATTCTTTGTGCACGGCGAATCCGGTGGTGGTTAAAAAGAAGAATGGGAAATGGAGGATGTGTATGGATACTTTTGCAGGGTATAACGAGATTCAAATGGATCCAAAAGATCAAGAGTGCACGACTTTTATAACTGTTAGGGGCCTGCATTATTATAGAGTGATGCCCTTCGGATTGAAGAATGTTGGAGCCACTTATCAGAGATTAATGAATAAAGCTTTTGCTACACAAATCAGAAAAAAAAATATGGACGTATATATCGACGATATGGTAGTGAAATGTTCAAGGGACGAAGTGAATCTTGATGATCGAGAGGATGCTCTTTTGAATCTAAGAACGATTAGGTTGAAATTAAATCCTAAGAAGTGTACCTTCCGAGTTTGGTCGGGGAAGTTTTTGGGTTTTATTATCAGTGAAAAAGGAATAGAAGCCGACCCAGAATAGTCAAATGCTTTGATAACAATGAATTCACCTCGATCAATCAAAGAAGTGCAAATACTGACAGGAAGGTTAGCAGCACTTAATCGATTTATTTCAAGATTTTCTGACAAAAGCTTTCCTTTCTTTCAAGTATTCTGAGGACCCAACAGGTTCGAATGGACGTCGGAATGCGAAGCAGCGTTCCCAAACACTAAAAATTTGTTGTCATCACTAGAAATTTTAACAAAGCCTCGAAATTGGGAGAAATTATTTTTGTACATCGTGGTATCAGATTTTGCGCCCAGTGCAGTGTTAATTAGTGAAGATTCCGTAATTCTGAAGCCAGTGTATTACGTTAGTAAAAGTCTAATGGGAGTAGAAAAGAGATATATGAAATTAGAAAAGCTGACTTTAGCATTGGTGATTGCTGCTAGGAAGATGCGTCCTTATTTTTAAGCTCATACTATCGAAGTCCGAATTTTATTCCCCTTAAAAAATTTATTACAACGACCTGATATTTCGGGGAGGATGACCAAATGGTCGGTGGAGTCGGGAGATTACGATATTTTATTTACACCTCGAACAGCGATCAAAGCACGGGCACTAGCTGATTTTTTTTGTTGAGTTCCATTCAAGTTGATCGGATGAGGAAGAAAGTAAAAAACCTTTGCCTGTAGATTCGATATGGGTTGTTCGAACGGATGGAGGATCCAGTATTTCAGGTGCAGTGTTGGGGTCCAATTGATAGCTTCGACGGGGGGAAACAATGGTCCAATCAATTAAATTTGGTTTTCATGCTTCAAAAAATGAAGCTGAATACGAAGCTGCTTTGGCAGGTTTGAGACTGGCAAAAATTTGTGGGGTGACTTCAGTACGATTGGAAACGGATTCTCAATTGTTGGTGAATCAGGTATCTAGATTTTCCGAAGCAAGGAAGGATCGTTTGATTTTGTATCTTCGGGAGCTTCAGAATTTAATGCTTCTGTTTGACAATGTGGTTGTGGAATATATCAGGGCGATGAAGTAACTTGATGGTTGATTCTTTAAAAAATGTTGCCTACAAGGAATAAAATATTTGGATTTTGCTACAAGAAAATCCTTCAATTGTTACTCAATCTAGCCAATGTGAAATTATAGAAGAATTTTTTGTCACTAATGAAAGCTGACGTGGTTGGCGATCAAATATTCTTAATTTTTTTACACAAGGGTTACTCCCAGATGATTCTCAATCGGCCAAAAAGTTAAGGGGTAAAGCCTTTATATATATAGTTTTGGATGGAATTTTGTATAAAAAGGCATTAAGCAGACCATTACTACGATGTTTAGGCAAGCAAGAATCATAAAAAGTATTATCATAATTACATGATGGTGAAGAGTCAGCCCATTGTCGATTCAAAGCTTTATCTCGTCGAGTTTTACTTGCAGGGTTTTAGTGGCCTACAATCATGAATGATGCTAAGAATTCACTCCGAGGTTGTGATACTTGTCAGAGATTTTCCAATCCTATTGATAGACTAGCAGTACCGCATATGCCTATATTTGAGGCGATACTATTTGATAGGTGGGGAATTGATTTGGTGGGACCTTTGTCGATGGCCTATAGGGGAAGGCGGATGATAATTATGGCGGTGGATTATCTTACGAAGTAGGCCGAAGCAGAACTGCTATAAAGCACAAAAGCAAATGATGTCATCAAATTTATTATGAATAGTATCTGTTGTCGTTTTGGGGTCCCTCGGAGAATCACAACAGATAATGGCCCTCAATTTAATAATAAGGAAATAACTGCATTCTGCACTTCTAAAGGAATTTAGCAATGTTTTTTTACGCCCTTTCATCCTCAAACTAATGGACAACTGGAAGTGACAAATAGAACGATTTTAGATGGCTTGAAGAAGAATCTTTCGAGGCAGCAGGAAAACGGCCAAATTACTTGCAAGAGGTGGTTTGGGCTTATCGAACAACTCCAAGAGAGGCTAAAAAAGAGACTCATTTTGCTTTGGCATATGGTATGGATGCAGTTAGCCCTATTGAATCTACGATGTCATCTTTTTTAATATCTCAATATTCTGAAAGGTTTAATGACGAAATTCAAAGGGCTAATTTGGATTCGATTGAGGAAAAAAAGGTTCAAGCTCATTTGAACGCAATCCATTATCAAACTCTTATGAGAAATAGATATGATTTGAAGCTAAAAAGAAAATAATTTAAAGAAGGTGATAAGGTGTTGGGGAAAGTCTTTTTACATACAAAAGAGAAGAACCTCGGGAAAATGGCTCTGAATTGGGAATGACCTTATAGAGTTGTTGAAAGAATCAAACCAGGGTCCTATCATCTTTGTGATATCGAGGGGAGAATGTTTCAACATCCGTGTAATATACAACACTTGAAGATTTATTATGAGTAGTTATGTCTTTGTACTTTGAAATTTTTGTTTCGATGTTTCGAATGGCGAACTCTTTCCTCTCATGTTGGCCCATGAAGGTTTTAATGAGACGTCGTGTACATATTCGATATTATCAATAAAGTTCATTTTTTGCCAATGGTTATTTACATATGCTCGATTACTATCTTAACGAATCATCAAAGATTGATCACCTTTGAGATTGGTTAAGAGTAGAATCTTCCGAAGTGTTTCTGACACTTTTCGAAGAAACAACCATGTTTAATAGTCACATTACATTTTTATTTCGAAGTGGACGCTTAACAGCACATTGGAAGAGCTACCAAAGCGTAACAATTTTTTCGAAGAACTACAAT
Organism: Limnanthes douglasii subsp. nivea; assembly: GCA_036936605.1. Taxonomy (NCBI): domain Eukaryota; kingdom Viridiplantae; phylum Streptophyta; class Magnoliopsida; order Brassicales; family Limnanthaceae; genus Limnanthes; species Limnanthes douglasii. Next base: position 247,027,973 of record JAUPFV010000001.1, on the reverse strand, counting down.
GTTTTCGAAGAACAGGAATTTATCGATGAGCAACGTTAATTTTGGTAGGTGATTCAAGGGGGTAAGTTTATATTAATTTGTTAAGGTTTTCTATTTATTTTGTTTGAAGGATTTAACATCGAATAAAATATAAGATATAAGGAAAATGATAACATACAAAAACATTTCATTTAGATTAAGTCATTTAAGGTAAAAAAAAAGGATATTGTAATTCGACAGGGATAAAAGGATAACGATAAAATTATTCAGAGGATTCTTCTTCATCGGATGATTCGTTTTCAGAAGAGGATGAACTTAGAATAGGGTCGCAAGCTTCACTTGGGCGTTTTTCTTTAGGGATATCGTTCCAAAAGCTTGTCAAGTCGATTTTTGGATAAGTAGGGTTAAGTTCACGAAGGAGAAGAATGGTTGCATCTTCTTTTCCGACGTGAATAGAAGTTTGCATATCCTTTGAAAGTGCACCTTCAGCAGCAACAACAGCAACAGCTTTTTTAGCTTTGAAATTCTTCCTCAACTCAGTTATATCATCGGTCAGCTCTTTATTTTTTGCTTCATAAAGAGTGAGAGAGTTTTGAAGCTTGTTGGAGTTGTCTTTTTCAGCGACTAGTTCAGTAGCATGGCTAGTGTTGAGTTAATTTAACTCTGCTTTATGATTACTAGTCAGCAATTCAGTATCCACGATGTGTTTGATTCGCATATGGTTTGTTATGCAAAGAGCACCTTTGATCAGTTCGGACCGTGCCATTTCATAACCATGAAATTGATCGATTACTTTGCCATGCATAATTTCTCTAAGCTTTGTAACCTTCCTTATAGTAAACCAGATCTTTGGCCAGTTGCTTCTGATTATTTTGAGAAGCTTCGACTTTGGAAGCAAGTCTCTTTGCTGCAGCATCAAGTTTGGCAAATGGTTGAAGAGCGACAAAGATGGCTGGATTTGAAGTAGGCGCACGGAGTTCGGATGTGATAAGCTTTTGAACCATTGTGGTGATAGGTTCAAGAGAGTGAGCAGCTATTTGAGAGGCTTCAATTGTTTCTGGTCTTCTAAAGTTGAGCGTATGGTTTTGGATTACCTGAAGAACAAGGTCTTCCTCACCAGTAAGTGCTTCGGTATTTTCAAAGCCGATGAACATGTTAGAGTGGAAGTCTACATTCTCTGATTTTTTTAGAGGTACTATCTTCCATAATTATCAAAGGGTTGTCTTTGTTTGATTGATTCTCTACGGAAGGATTTTGTGGGTTTTCAGCAACAGTGACTTCGTTTTCGTCAACCAAACCGTACGAAGTGATTTTTTTCTACTATTTTTTCTTTCCGAGGGAATCAGAGGATATTCTCTTTTTCTTTGATGATGGGTCTTGATTCTTTCCCTCTTCGATGGGTGAAATAGGCTATTCTGTAATTTTTCGTTTTCGACGCTTTGGTTTTGAGGGCATGGAAAGGTTAGCACCAGATGTTCTAGCTGTCTTTTTACCCTTCTTTTCTTTGATGACTTTTTCGTGCTTCTTTTTTGGCAAATGGCTATCCGATCTGTTGTGAATAGGAAGAAAGACTTTGCAGTCAGGCTGGGGTATTCGTTAGCATACAAGTTTTGGATCTGGTTCGGAAAACAAATCTTGAGGAGGTAGCCCACCTTCTTTGACTGGAAACATGTGGATATGGAGGAAATTGATTGGCTGAAATGCAGTATGAAATGCATTATTCCATTCATTTTCAGCCAAGGCGGCGAGTTTTTGAAAGATATCTTTAGCAGCTTCTCGACGTGTTGAATAGCGCTTCGAAATTTCTAATATAATTAAAAATAAAATATTAATTTTTTTTTATTAAAATGTAAAAAAATCAAAGAACTTACGATTGCTTCTGCAAACAAGAGTTAGTTTCGAAGGGTTAGCTTCAGAAATTTCTTTTCTGTTTTCCCAAGCTCCAGATATGAAAATGAACTTTTGTTTGCAGAATTTTTCGCCCTCCAGAAGATCGTCGATGATCTTGAGGTAATAGAATGGAAGCTTCAGACATTTTGAAAGTTGAGTCAGTGAGATAAAGTCTTTAATGCTGATGGGAATTCTGGATAGACGGGATGCCATGATCACCGACATGAGGGTGAACCATTGATTCGGTATCACCTAAGTAGGGCATAAACTGAGGAGTTCGAAGTACTCCAGGATAATTGGATCTACTGGAAATCGAAAACCCTAGTTGATGATTTCTGGGTATACCACTAGTTCATCATCTTTGTGGTTGAGGGGAGTTTCTCCTTCTTTTGGGAGACAAAGTGTTATGTCTTCTCTCATTCCCCATTGCTTCTTAAGAGTCGAGTCTTGAATTTCTTTGTAGTATATATAACGAACTTTATTTAAGGCGATAATATACTTGCTTTCGAGGTTCCTAAGGTTCCTCCCAATTTTTTCTCATTCTTCTTAAGAGATGGAGAAAATGTCAATTTCTTTTTTAGAGTCAACCTCAAGATCTATTTGTGTAGCCTCCGAGTCAGCTCTGTTGGCTTTTGAAATTTCTTCTCGAGGATTTTGAGACGTTGGGATAATTGTTTATGTAGAAGGGTTAGCAATTCGAGGCGCCTCCTCCATCACTTCTCTTTGAGGAGGATCGTTAGTACTGGGATTTGGAGGAGAAAGAGTTTGGATGATTTTTTATTCATCTCCCATGGCGATGAAAGTTTTTCTTTGATGAGGTTTTGTTAATGAAGATTTTTCCGAAGAAGGGTTATTTGTTTTCGATTTCGGAGGAGAATTTTCTTCTTTGAGACGAGGAGGCTCAATGAGTTTTAGGCCCTAAGATTTTAGATGAGGTTTGTTCTTCGATTCTGGGAGAAGGTGAAAGAGTTGGGACTTGAGTAGGATCGAAGTTACCGTAATGTCTCGGTTCTAGTTCCGATCGGACCATCTCGAATCAATCCTGCTCTTCGGTATTCTTCAGCTCTTTGCGTAATATAAAAATAATCGTAACCTCCGAGCACTACGTTACTATGAGTATCAGAGGATTCTGGTGTTTTGGGAAGAATGGCCTTCGACTTTTTGGTCTTGTTTTCTTTCTCATAAACCAAGAAAGTGTTGATCGGAGAAGATGAAGATTGATCGGGAAATTTGAATTTTACGGTGAGAATCGTACGAAGAACAGGGTCTTCCTCACCAGTAAGTGCTTCAGTATTTTCGAAGCCGATGAATATGTTAGAGTCGAAGTCTACATTGGTCTGATTTTTTTGGAGGTACTATCTTCAATAATTATCAAACAGTTGTCTTTGTTTGATTGATTCTCTACGGAAGGATTCTGTGGGTTTTCAGCAACAGTGACTTCGTTTTCGTCAACCAAACCGTACGAAGGGATTTTTTTCTACTTTTTTTTTCTTTCCGAGGGAATCAGAGGATATTCTCTTTTTCTTTGATGATGGTTCTTGATTTTTTCCCTCTTCGATGGGTGAAATAGGCTATTCTGCAATTTTGCGTTTTCGACGCTTTGGTTTTGTGGGCATGGAAAGGTTAGCACCAGATGTGCTAGCTGCCTTTTTACCCTTCTTTTCTTTGATGACTTTTTCGTTCTTCTTTTTTGGCAAATGGCTATCCGATCTGTTGTGAATAGGAAGAAAGACTTTGCAGTCAGGCTGGGGTATTCGTTAGCATACAAGTTTTGGATCTGGTTCGGAAAACAATCTTGAGGAGGTAGCCCACCTTCTTTGATTAGAAACATGTGGATATGGAGGAAATTGATGGGCTGAAATGCAGTATGAAATGCATTATTCCATTCATTTTCAGCCAAGGCGGCGAGTTTTAGAAATATATCTTTAGTAGCTTCTCGACGTGTTGAATAGCGCTTCGAAATTTCTAATATAAATTAAAAATAAAATGTTAATTTTTTTTATTAAAACGTAAAAAAAATCAAAGAACTTACGATTCCTTCTGCAAACAAGAGTTAGTTTCAAAGGGTTAGCTTCATAAATTTATTTTCCGTTTTCCCAAGCTCCAGACATGAAAATGAACTTTTGTTTCCAGAATTTGTCGCCCTCCAGAAGATCGTCGATGATCTTGAGGTAATAGAATGGAAGCTTCAGACCTTTTGAAAGTTGAGTAAGTGAGATAAAGTCTTTAATGCTGACGGGAATTCTGGATAGACGGGATGCCATGATCACCGACATGAGGGTGAACCATTGATTCGGTATCACCTAAGTAGGGCATAAACTGAGGAGTTCGAAGTACTCCATGATAATTGGATCTAGTGGAAATCAAAAACCCTAGATGATGATTTCTGGGTATACCACTAGTTCATCATATTTGTGGTTGAGGGGAGTTTCTCCTTCTTTTGGGAGACGAAGGGTTATGTCTTCTCTCATTCCCCATTGCTTCTTAAGAGTCGAGTCTTGAATTTCTTTGTAGTATATATAACGAACTTTGTTTAAGGCGATAATATACTTGCTTTCGAGGTTCCTAAGGTTCCTCAAAAAAATTTCTCATTCTTCTTAAGAGATGGAGCAAATGTCAACTTCTTTTTGAGAGTCAACCTCAAGATCTGTTTTTGTAGCCTCCGAGTCAGCTTCGTTGGCTTTTGAAATTTCTTCTCGAGGATTTTTAGACGTTGGGATAATTGTTTATGTAGAAGGGTTAGCAATTCGAGGCGCCTCCCCCATCACTTCTCTTTGAGGAGGATCGTTAGTACTGGGATTTGGAGGAGAAAGAGTTTGGATGATTTTTTATTCATCTCCCATGGCGATGAAAGTTTTTCTTTGATGAGGTTTTGTTAATGAAGATTTTTCCGAAGAAGTGTTATTTGTTTTCGATTTCGGAGGAGAATTTTCTTCTTTGAGACGAGGAGGCTCAATGAGTTTTAGGCCCTAAGATTTTAGATGAGGTTTGTTCTTCGATTCTGGGAGAAGGTGAAAGAGTTGGGACTTGAGTAGGATCGAAGTTACCGTAATGTCTCGGTTCTAGTTCCGATCGGACCATCTCGAATCAATCCTGCTCTTCGGTATTCTTCAGCTCTTTGCGTAATATAAAAATAATCGTAACCTCCGAGCACTACGTTACTATGAGTATCAGAGGATTCTGGTGTTTTGGGAAGAATGGCCTTCGACTTTTTGGTCTTGTTTTCTTTCTCATAAACCAAGAAAGTGTTGATCGGAGAAGATGAAGATTGATCGGGAAATTTGAATTTTACGGTGAGAATCGTACGAAGAACAGGGTCTTCCTCACCAGTAAGTGCTTCAGTATTTTCGAAGCCGATGAACATGTTAGAGTCGAAGTCTACATTGGTCTGATTTTTTTGGAGGTACTATCTTCAATAATTATCAAACAGTTGTCTTTGTTTGATTGATTCTCTACGGAAGGATTCTGTGGGTTTTCAGCAACAGTGACTTCGTTTTCGTCAACCAAACCGTACGAAGGGATTTTTTTCTACTTTTTTTTCTTTCCGAGGGAATCAGAGGATATTCTCTTTTTCTTTGATAATGGTTCTTGATTTTTTCCCTCTTCGATGGGTGAAATAGGCTATTCTGCAATTTTGCGTTTTCGACGCTTTGGTTTTGAGGGCATGGAAAGGTTAGCACCAGATGTGCTAGCTGCCTTTTTACCCTTCTTTTCTTTGATGACTTTTTCGTTCTTCTTTTTTGGCAAATGGCTATCCGATCTGTTGTGAATAGGAAGAAAGACTTTGCAGTCAGGCTGGGGTATTCGTTAGCATACAAGTTTTGGATCTGGTTCGGAAAACAATCTTGAGGAGGTAGCCCACCTTCTTTGATTAGAAACATGTGGATATGGAGGAAATTGATGGGCTGAAATGCAGTATGAAATGCATTATTCCATTCATTTTCAGCCAAAGCGGCGAGTTTTTGAAAGATATCTTTAGTAGCTTCTCGACGTGTTGAATAGCGCTTCGAAATTTCTAATATAAATTAAAAATAAAATGTTAATTTTTTTTATTAAAACGTAAAAAAAATCAAAGAACTTACGATTCCTTCTGCAAACAAGAGTTAGTTTCGAAGGGTTAGCTTCAGAAATTTATTTTCCGTTTTCCCAAGCTCCAGACATGAAAATGAACTTTTGTTTCCAGAATTTGTCGCCCTCCAGAAGATCGTCGATGATCTTGAGGTAATATAATGGAAGCTTCAGACCTTTTCAAAGTTGAGTAAGTGAGATAAAGTCTTTAATGCTGATGGGAATTCTGGATAGACGGGATACCATGATCACCGAGATGAGGGTGAACCATTGATTCGGTATCACCTAAGTAGGGCATAAACTGAGGAGTTCGAAGTACTCCATGATAATTGGATCTAGTGGAAATCAAAAACCCTAGATGATGATTTCTGGGTATACCACTAGTTCATCATATTTGTGGTTGAGGGGAGTTTCTCCTTCTTTTGGGAGACGAAGGGTTATGTCTTCTCTCATTCCCCATTGCTTCTTAAGATTCGAGTCTTGAATTTCTTTGTAGTATATATAACGAACTTTGTTTAAGGCGATAATATACTTGCTTTCGAGGTTCCTAAGGTTCCTCAAAAAAATTTCTCATTCTTCTTAAGAGATGGAGCAAATGTCAACTTCTTTTTGAGAGTCAACCTCAAGATCTGTTTTTGTAGCCTCCGAGTCAGCTTCGTTGGCTTTTGAAATTTCTTCTCGAGGATTTTGAGACGTTGGGATAATTGTTTATGTAGAAGGGTTAGCAATTCGAGGCGCCTCCTCCATCACTTCTCTTTGAGGAGGATCGTTAGTACTGGGATTTGGAGGAGAAGGAGTTTGGATGTTTTTTTATTCATCTCCCATGACGATGAAAGTTTTTCTTCGATGAGGTTTTGTTAATGAAGATTTTTCCGAAGAAGGGTTATTTGTTTTCGATTTCAGAGGAGAATTTTCTTCTTTGAGACGAGGAGGCTCAATGAGTTTTAGGCCCTAAAATTTTAGATGAGGTTTGTTCTTCGATTCTGGGAGAAGGTGAAAGATTTAGGACTTTAGTAGGATCGAAGTTACCGTAATGTCTCGGTTGTAGTTCCGATCGGACCATCTCGAATCAATCCTGCTCTTCGGTATTCTTCAGCTCTTTGCGTAATATAAAAATAATCGTAACTTCCAAACACTACGTTACTATCAGTATCAGAGGATTCTGGTGTTTTTGGAAGAATGGCCATCGACTTTTTGGTCTTGTATTCTTTCTCATAAACTAAGTAAGGGTTGATCGGAGAAGATGAATATTGGTCGGGAAATTTGAATTTTACGGTGAGAATCCTGAGAATAGTGGAGGAGCAGATGAAGGTAGCCAAAGACTCTAACTTCTTTCTAAAGCAGTTTTTGTGTGAGGAGAGTTGAAATGAGAAACATGTTGTATTTATACTAAAGTAAGTGAAGACGTGTGATGATGGAAACACCAATATGATGATAGGTTGGAATATGAATCGTTGAATGGATTAAATGTTCGACATCTGTAACCGTTATATTCGAGGATGATCTATCTACATAATATATCGAAGACAATTTTCATAAATTGTAATTATATCGACTCGAAGTGATAAGCGATTACATCGATTTGAAGTGATTTCAAATTTATATGCTCATATATACCTACCAAGGTTATTCGAAGTCAACCAATTTGTGTTTATTTTTTGGTTCAAATATGTTTTGAGATTTTATATTGTACACATGCTTGGAATAATATTGTAAGCTAATGACTTCGAACAGTTGTTATTTTATTTATGACAGGTTATATAGCCAATGGGCATGTTCGAGGATGTAAATATTCGAAGACAAAACGGATTTGAAGACTTTTTAGTTCTCATTCATTTGCTGACATGAGAACTAAGGGGCATCTGATATGGAAATAGCGTTTTAAGGATCTAAACTGTAAATAATGTAAATTTAAGGGTTTAATTATAATTAATGTAAGTTTTGTCCTTAATTCGTGACTGGTGTAATTTTTATGGGATCTTTGTAACTTTGTACAATTTATAGGGACTAAACGGTAATTACTCCACTTTTTGTAACAGATTCCGTTTGAAATTAAGTCTTGACTCCTGTTTATAAAGGACCAGACAACTCTATAAAGGGGATGAACACTTTTACTTTGAAACTCAACTGTACTTGTGTTTTCTCTCTCTATAAACTGCCAAGCTCTTTCTCTCTCTAGAATACACTCTTGATAGTTTACCAAGGCAAAACAATAGCTCATCACACTCGATACACCCATTTGTTATGAAGTGTCTTCTTACCCATGGGTAACTCAGCTAATTCTCATCTCTCTTTTGTTGATCATTGGTCTGACAAGCTTTATCATAACAATTAGTCTCCTCTCTATCGGTCACCGACATATAGCTTAAGTATCTTCTGTTGGGCACATAGGATTCGGAAGATCTTCTCCAAATAGGAATTGCCTCGGTGGGTTGTAGTATTTCGGACTACTTCCGATCGGTCTGTTCAACTAACGCGCTTTGGTGAGGGGTTAATCCGGTCAACTTTATTTATTGACTATCTGAGACCTCATCGACATTTGCAAATACTAATCCGTACAACTTTGACTTATTTGCTTCAGTTTTGGTATCTGTTCTTGTACATCACTGTATAATTGAAGATCACATCTCTACTTCGTATCATCTTTTGTTTCCTCATCCCAAACATGATAACGAAACTCATCTTCGCCATAGCCGATCATGAAATGTTTCTATAATTTGGGTTCAAGCTTGTTCGTGCCTTGATCACTTATATGAGCATATACCATACAACCAAAAACTCTTACTTATGATAATGTTATCTCCTTGCCACTTCATACCTCATCAAGTATTCTATGTTCTAAAAGAACCGATAGGCCTCGGTTAACCAGGTAAGCCGATGTGTTGACTGCTTCTACTTATCACTGCTTTGGTAAACTTGATTGCATACGAATGTTTTTTGTTATTTCTTTTAACGTTTTGTTCATACGCTTGACAATACCAGCATTTCTTTCTTTGGGGTTCTGCCACTAATCGGAAAACTTACCCTTTTTTGTTTTCAAAGTGTGCAATATTTGCACATGTCTATATCGATTGACTTAAGACTGGGAAGCTTCCCCTTCGAATACATAATTTTCATACTCCTCTCACTCATGTGGCCAAGACTTTGGTACATATAATATACAATCTGCATATTCCAAAACCGAAAAACCAGACCATCAAACATTTTTAGTCTTACCTTTATTTCGTCTGTAGCGTTGCTCCCACTCAAAACTGACCTCCTTTGGATCGCTACCAAACTTCTAGCTCTGATACCAGTTGATGGAAAAATACACAATTGTTTCTGGAACGTGTCTTCTAGACTGACTTGTGGTGAGAAATATTTTGGGAAAATACACAATTTTCGTGCAAGTAGATTAAAATAAAAAACACACAAACAATAGTGAAATAAAACACACAAATTGTTAACGGGGTTCAGCAAACTATGCGTACGTCTCTGGACCTACTGCAGATAGATTTTATTAGAAAAGAATCAGTGACTCTGTCTTTTTTCGATATATTCAGAAAATCCTAACTATTGGTTTATAGAGAGTCTTTTAAAAAAACCGATTAAAGCTTTAATGAGTAATTTATGACTCACGAAATTACTTAACTTTCTTTCAAATTTAGAACTTCTTCGGTTCTATTTAATGAGTCTAACAAAATTTACCTTGTTTTGTGTGAATATATACTTTTAATTGTTGACTATTAACTTCATCCAACGGTTGTTATTAACACAGACGGTCTATATAAAGATCTCAGAATCTTTGTTATTCATTTATCTTATTTTCCCTCTCTAGAACTTCCTCCCTCAAACTAAATTTCTTATTGTTCTTCACTCATCTCGTATTGACTTAGGGGTCGGCCATTCGTATAATTCTAAAGAACAAAGGTACAATTTTCATATTCATTATTTGCTTGTTTTAATCTTAGTATGTGATTGGTGTTAAGAGTCGTGAATCGCTAGAAAAACCTCATAATGTTTAATAATATTTATAAGCATTCGTCAATCAAATTCTTAATGTGACGATGAAAGTGGATCGATTGATAGTTTAAACTCCGGTAGTATCAGGTGTCCGATCACGATATTAGTGCAATCTTTAGAAATCAGATTTTAAAATTTGAAACAAAATCTTCTACAAAAATATTTTCCCCCCAAATTATAAGATAAATTAACACTTCAAGAAAAAGCTGCTGATGTTGTACAGCGTCGTCTTTTAGACAACTCTACTTTATTTGAGGTTCTAAAAGCATGTAAATTTCATTTTCTCAGTTCTCAGCTGCACCCAGACAGATAGAAGTTCAGTTTTCCATCTCTGCTGTTTCATCTGATTCAGCTTATAATCAAAAGGTATTTTATCTTTTGCATTGCGTTCATATGATCTTTTAGCTTCTGTTAACTATGTTCCTTTTATCTTTTGGTTCCTTAGTAATCTAAAGATCTTACTTCAGAATATGTTTATAATTTGAGTTCAACTGCAAATAACTGAAGATTTATAGAGCTTAAACTACTTCAGTCCGATTGATTCCTGTTGTGGTTTCTCATTTCAGTTTGCTCAATTCATTGTGCAACACAGTTTCGGCTCTTCAGTCCAGCTTGTACTGTATAGGAGTCGGTTAATATTGAAAATGTCTTCTGACGAGATATCAACTGAGGTTCGTGATTATGGTAAAATGGTGGATGCTAGTAAGAACAGGGTAACCTGCAACCTTTGTACAAAAGAAATGAGCGGCTTTTCCAGGCTCAAGTATCACTTAGGAGCCGTAGGTCCCGATGTAACTGCCTGCCCGCAGGTTCCTGAAAATGTAAAGCAATGTTTCAAAAACATGTTGGCCGAGTCGAGAAGATGTAGCGTTGGGAGAAAGGCTTGCTTAGGAAAACGGGATCGGTCTTCGACGTCAAATTCAAGTAATCATCCACTATACATCGACTCTGAATCGGAAGACGCTGAAGCTGAAATTCCAACAACACAGATGAAGGAGATGCAAGATTATGAGAAGAAAATTAAAAGATCATGGGCCACCACTGGCTGCACTGTCTCATTGGATTGCTGGACAGACGAGAATGGTCGAGAACTACTAAGTTTTATTGCAGACTCCCCAGCGGGATCCCTTTATCTTGACTTGTTTGATATTTCAGACCCTTTCAGTCGTATAGATACCACAGTCTCCCGTGTCGAGGATGTGATCAGGAAGGTAGGGGTTGATAACGTAGTCCAGGTCATGGCTTGTTCTTCAATAGGGTGGATTGGAAAAGTTGGCGAACGGTATCAGGAGATGTACCCAACTATATTTTGGTCAGTCAGTGCTTCGTACTATATCGAGCTAATGCTCGAGGAAATTGGGAAAATGGAAACCGTTAGAATAACACTAAACAAAGCGAAAAATCTAACAAAATACTACAAAAGCCTAGTAAGGCCATCCAAGATAAGGTCTGCAACAGCTTTCTTGACTGTAGAGAACATCATTCTACAAAAGGAAAAGCTCATGGCCATGTTTGCTGGGAGGAACTTGGCACGTGCTAACGAAATGGAAGGACATGCGGTAACTAATCTGATGGAAGATTCTTCCTTCTGGAAAGAGGTGGAGGCTATTGTGAAAGCATCAAAGCCGCTTATCAATCTTTTGTGTTCGTTTAATATGGTCAACGAACCAAAAGTTGGGCAAATTTATGAGCTCATGGATGAAGTAAAAATAACGATAAGGGAAAATCTTGGTGACAAGAACTATGTGGGCTTTTGGGATGCGATAGATAAAGTATGGAACACAAGGCTTCACAGCCATCTCCATGCTGCCGGGCATTATTTGAACCCTGCTACATTTTACTCGGGTAAGTTCCGTATAGATGAAGAAGTTTCAAATGGTATGATAGAGTGCATCGTCCGTACTATGAACAAACAAGAAGTTCAACTAAAAATGATAAAACAATTTCAAATCTATCAAAATTCTCAAGGGGATTTTGAAGAAGGAGCTATTGATGAAGCAGCCAAACATTCTCCAGGTAACACTAATTTTATCATATAAAGTAATAGAAAAAAATTTCTTTATAAACTAGATACAGTTGGCAGTTTTTAGATCACAAATGGTTTAAAAGAGTACAGGGAACAAATTTTTAATGTGTTAAGGAAAATAATATTTCGACTTGAACGATTACTTATAACCGTGTCTCAAGTAATGTAATCATTTTGGAGCTTAATTTTGTTTGTAATTGTGCGCAGTGGAGTGGTGGACACGCTATGGAGCTGCATATCCAGAGCTGCAGAGGTTTGCTACTAGAATTATAAGCCAGACTTGCGATGGTGCTTCTAAATATAGGCTCAAGAGAATTCTAGCCGAGAAGATGATAGGACAACCAAAAACTGAATTCGATCGACAATATCTAAAAGATTCTTCATTTGTTGAGTATAATTTGCAGTTGCAGCAATCAAAATGGAGTTTAAATGGAAACATCCTGGCTGATAAAATAGACCCAAATGACGATTGGCTTAATCAAGAAGGGGAGAATCGCGCAATCAATATCCCTGATCTGCACTTACAAACCTCTTTAGATAAAACTGAGTAAACCCTTGTAAGTTTTCTATAAATGTTACTCAAAAAGTTTTTCTTTTTTAAAATAAAAATGTCAATTTTTGTTAGAATTGTTTTTCAAATGAGAAAGTTTTAATTTTTACAGTAATGAAAAAATAGATAAGCCTCGGGATGATGATCAAGCTGGTGGAGCACCAAGTATCATTTCTGGCCAGTCGTAAACGTGATGGTGGGACTTCAGTTCATGAAGCGAAGTTGATATTTAGAACTGAAGCTGTCCTGTTGTTCACCAACCAACAGGCAATATTTTAGAAGGGTCATTCTGATATAGAGATCATTCTTCACTTGTCTGCACTAGGTTCTAGGGTCCTTGTGATTATCTGGTTCTAACAAGCAGACACATGTCTTGGGGTTTCAAACATTTGGAAGACCCGCCGAGTTCCCTGAAACAAGTATTCTTTTTTGTTAAAAGCTTACAATAGACCAATTTTTCTTTTATTGTTCGTCTTTCTATTCAAACTTTCAACAACCTTTGTCTGGGTTTTAAGAGTGCTCAAAATGTCGTATAAATGCTGTGTTTGGATCCGGTCTTAGAGATTAAATATGTTACTGTGTCTGCATGTAAAGTTTTTCGGCACATAATGGCCAAATTCTAGGCGGCTGTTCAACCCAAAGTGGGTTTAGCTGCATCATCTTGCTGAGTTTAACTGCAAAGCTCATCCTTACTTCCAGAAACTATCTTAGTCAATATCTCGACATTATTCTTGCCGTTGTGAGATTTTTTCAATTTTATTTATTTTGTTTCGATCATATCTCACATCAATATGTTTGGTGTGTGCGTGATACATTGGATTCTTGGTTATATTCATAGCACTCCACATACTCTTCTTGCTTCAAACCCTCTTCTTGAAGAAACCTCTTAAGCCAAAGCATCTCTTTGCTTGCTTTTACTACTGCAATATCTTCTACCTCAGTTATTGACAATTTTTTGTAGCTTGGATTCACATGAAATAGCTCCCTCTATAAATGTAAACATATAAGCCGAGGTAGACTTCCGGTTATTGAGATCACCAGCCATGTCAGCAACTGTATGTCCTTCAAATATCGGTTTCCATCTCCATAACATAAACTCAAAGTAGAGGTACCTCGCAACTATCTGAACATCCACTTCATATCTTCCTGACTTCACCTTCAGGTTGTTCCCAATAACATAAACTCAAGTAGAGGTACCTCTCAAGCCCATAAATATTCTCTTCAACTTACAAACAAAAGTTCCTTTCCCTTTTCTCTTCAAAAACTTCAGGTTGTTCCATATAAATTTCTTCATGCAAGTCACTATACAAAAATGCCGTTTTTACATCAAGTTGTTCCAACTCAAGATTTAAACTTGCAGTTAAACCCAAAAGCTATGATATGTTAATATGTAGGATCATTTCCTTTCCATACTCTCTCGAGAATATCAAAATCAAGAATTGTTGATAGGGCTCTATTAATCAAATACATAGTACAATTAACTATTTTAGACCAAAATGTCTTAGGAAGGTTAGACATTTCTTGCATACATATCATTGTTTCAACAATTGTTTAGTTCATTCTCTCAGCAACTCCATTGTGATGTGGTGTATTTTTCTTTGTCCTCTCATGTCTTAGAGCATAATATGAATTATAATTTTTGACTCATTCGAACTATAAGCACCACCATTATCAGATCAAGGACATTTTAACTTTCTCCATGTCTTCATTCTACTATGACATGAAATTTCTTAAAAATCTAGAAATTTAAGCTTTTGTTTGCAGCATGTATACCCAATTTAGTATCATCATTCATAAATGTTAAAGAATACTTGTTACATCCAATAGAATCCACTTCGATAAGACCACAAACATCAGAGTATACTAACTTTATATTTTCTTATTTTCTAGTGGACTTCTTAGAAAGAGAAGCTCTATGTTTATCAAGAAAATGAATGACTTACTTTCCATGTTTTTCATCTTTTTTCCACTCATGTATCATACTCTTTGATGCCACAAACTAGGAGAATTATTTTCCTCAACTACATACAGCTTACCTGTACATATACCCAAATATGTCTTATGCAAATAACAACACAAATCAGCTCGAGTAACTATCATTGAACATTTGGAAAATTTCCACTTACCATCACCAAACGTGTGACGAAAACATTGTTGATCAAGGAAATTTTCAGATAACAAACTCAGACATATATTAGGGGCGTACATCATTTAGTATAAATATGTATCCAACGCAAGTGTTCACACAAATATCCCATAACCAAACAATGCTTGCTGAGCTCTGGTTTTCCATCTAGACACTACCGAAATCTCCATTTTTATAGTTTAATAGATATCCTCTATTAGGAACACAATGATATAAAAAACTTGTACATACAAGCCACTCTGAATATGAACCACTAACACAATGATGCATCGCCATCAATAGTATAAGAAAAGCTGTAATATTATTATTATCACCTTCGTTTTATGAATTTGACTTGTTACCGTGTTCTTTTTTCCATCGATAAAAATACTTATGTATATGATTAGGATTGCCACGATAGTTGCATGTCCTAATCTCTTTCCTATATGTGGACTTCGATATACCGTTTATGTTACAAAAAAAATTAGAAGCTCTACTATTACCTCTTCTTATATTCTCATAAACAAGAGCTTGTGAATTGTCAACTCTCATCTTATTTCTTCTAATATTATTTATTCTCATCTATTCATTGAACATTCTTTATTTTATAAATTTCAAAGATAAAACAATGTCTGGAGAAGAGTTGATAATAGTCATAACCAAACTCTCTGAACTGTCTCGTAATAATTTCAATAGGAACAAAGCTTGCAGCTCATCATCAAGAGCGATCTTTATATTAGTCAACTTTGTTATGAGTGGTCATTCTTTCATAATAACCTTCTAATTTATTCTATCAGATCAGCCCATTTGTATAATAGTTCCAAAAATATTTCTTTTTAACTTGTCCTAGTCTATTTTTTGCTTGACTTACGGTTCTATCGGTTTAACTGAGTTATCATCAACATATTTAACTAGCTCAATCAAATCAAACAAAAATTTGCAGTATAGCAGATCCTCCATCATCGGAATCTGGATAGAATAATGGTTGATGTTAACTTAATCATGGAGTTACCATGACTGCAATGGTTGATATTAACTAACTGTTGAAGAACAGAATGTGGAAATAACATAAGCATTTTAGAGCTTTTTAATAGATTTAACTGTATAAATGAATCATCAGATGATTATCAAACCCAAAACCTCCAAAATGCACTACAATCCAACTTCTCCAAACAATATTGAGAAAAGGAAAGAAAAAAGGACAAAAGTTGCCAACAAAAGAAAAGATTCAAAAAAGATTAAAAAATTACAATACAATGAACTAAAAATAAACCAATAACTCAACCCATAATATATTAAATGACAATTAAATTTCTGAATTGGAACTATAGATGGATAATGAATAACAAAAACAATTAGGAGGATTAAAGTTAAATCTGAGAAAATAGAATTTCCTATATTTACAATAAACTATGATCTCATATAGCAGAACTGAATCAACTCTTTGATTTTGAAAGTTATCATCTTCTAAGTTATATAAGAGCAATTATTCTTCTTGAAAGTTCTCATATTGGTTACTTGAATTCTATAATCAATACGTTCATCAATAGATTAACATAATTATTTTACATATTTTTTTTCTGTTTATGTTTCAGAACGAGCAATGCCAAGCTTCCTACCAATCTTTTATATAGAGACACATCCACTTTCATGCTTGATGTTAGGTGTAGGCTAGAAGTAAATCGTCAATAGAGCGATTGCCAAAGGACTACATCGGTGTTGGCTATATCATTATATGTATATGCACACTAGATCGTAACTTCGTTAAGATAAAGCGGACTATTTCATTTACTAGGTCTCCTATGTTAATTTGGATTTTCTATATTAATAAAATATTAGTTATTTCAATTGTTGATTAATAAGATTTAATTTCGAGCCGCTGATGAAGAATCAAGGTTTTCCCTAAAGTTATAAATAGAATAATATATTATAATTAACGATGTGACATGATGCGGCTGTAATTATAGATCGAACAACCAAATAGAGGTTTAATTGAAGAAATTTTACCAAATTCAGAGAAAAACTTTAAGATTTTTTATTTGAGAAATAAAAAAGATGAATTTGTATTTCGTTCTATTGTACATATCAATCAAATACTCAATTGAAGGATGCAATGAAAGATAAAGAATCGGAGAGAAAAATAAAATCACGTCAAAACCGTGAGAAGATAAAAGAGAATGAAAATGAAAAATATTTACCCAAGATTATATCTTAGAAGGACGTTCAAGGCAAGAACTTGCCTACAAATGAGTATGAAATTCAATATTACGTCCCTCAATAAAACTCCATCGCGAGTTCAAGAATGGAATATCAGTTAGATATCTTAGCCAACAAGAGGAAGTGTCCATTCCTTAAAAAAAACTACAAAATAGTCAGCTAAAAGGTGATTTTAATCTATCAATATATGATAAATGGCAATTTTTCATAAATTAAACAAACCAAAAAGATTTAAAAATTATTTGGAAAATGAATGTCTTGTCTTTTGGCCAACATTCAATGAGATTGAAAAATTACCTAATTTCAATACGAAGAAAGAGTCTCCAGTAACCCTTGTCTGGGTTATTTTTCCAAAAATCTCAATGTTCTTATACAATAAGAACATTATAAAAAAACATTGGTAAATCCTTAGGAAACCCTTTAGACATTTGGGTTCCCATCAATAGTTTTGGCAAAACATAATTATTTTCAAACTTGGATATATGTAAAAGTATCCAAGCCTACCAGTTATAAAATTTGGATTGAATTCCACAAGGATGATGATTACTGGATTGATATTATATATGTATATATTCTATTATATTGTCTAAAATGTGACAATCTGGGTCATGATGCCAGTAACTATATAACAAATAACCCAAAAACCTGATAAAAAGTGAATGAAACATTAAAAGATGGGTGAAAAAATATAAATAACAAGTTGTCTGAAAAGAAAACTAAACTTTGGACCCTTAAAGAATCTAAAACTATTAAGGAGAATAAAAAATATTCATCTAATATAAAAACAAATTGGATATTAGTACGACTACTAGTCATCGGGATAATCATACTCAAAAACATAATCAAGAGACTTCTCCTCCAATTGATAACAACAAACTCACCGTTAAAGAACATAATGTTGAAATAACATAAGCTCTAAACATTTTACAACTTGCTGATAAATTTAAATGTATAAATGAATCATTAAATGATTCTCAAACCCAAAACTCTCCAAAATGCACTACAACTGGAAGCCTTCAGCTTTTCCAAACAATATTGAGAAATGAAAAAAAAGGAAAAATGTTGACAACAAAACAAAAGATTCAAAATAGATAAAAAAATAATATACAAAGAACTCAAAGGAAACTAATAACTCAGCCCATAATATATTAAATGTCACTTAAAATTCTGAATTGAAACTCTATAGGGGTATGGAATAAAATTACAATTAGGAGGATTAAATTTAAGTTTGAGAAAATAGAATTTTTATCTTTACAATAACCTATAATCTCATATAGTAGAATTGAATCAACTTTTTGATTTTAAAAGTTATAAGTTTCCTAGCTATATAAGAGCAATTGTACTTCTTGAAAATTTCGATATTGGTTACTTGAATTCTATTAATTAATACCTTCATCAATAGGATAATACAATTATTCTATATACATTTTTTTCTGTTTATATTTCATGATAAGAAATATAACATCATGTTTTCCAAGCTTTTCTAATGGACATTCGATAATTTTTTATCAAGCATGACTAAAGGACATCAAGTAACCAGTCTTAAGCTTCAAAGCAATCAACAAATGATCCTACCTTCATGATAATTTTAGTTCATGCAATCTTTGGATTGATGCAATAGAGTTATCAGATTACAAAACTTAAATGATTCTGATTAAGTGGTTGGAATCATTGCTCAAAAGGCTCAAGGCAAGACCAACAATATGTCTCTCTTCATCGCCCTCAAGTTTTTAAAAATGTATGTTTTAATTGTAACATAGAGTTCAAGTTAGTATCATTATTGAAATTATTAATATTTTTGGGATTTTAACTATAACTCGTGCTTTAAATTCTTTATGCCTCTTGTAACTCAAACTCAAGTTACAAATTTGTAACTTAAGAATTAATAATACATTTAATTTGTTAAAACAACTATTTAAAATATCTATTATTAGTTGAAATATCTAAACATCTAAAGATACTAATGACTTTAAAATATAGTTTATTGATCTAATTAACATGTAGTTGAAAAATCTAATGTATTATTGAAAACATCTAAACAAAACTATTAAAAATATCACATAAATAACTCAAACATTTCTTTTATGATATACGTATCTTAATTTATTTCATTCGACTAAACTAACACATACATATACATATTTAAAAAGCATATTAACAAATATGATAAATTGTTAAATATGACATGATTTTGTAATTGTAAGAAATTGTAGCAACATGAATCTGTTACGTTACGTCACAACGGTTTGAATTTTTAAATACAGCGTTACATGATGTGTCATCACAATTTCCATCACCAGATACGACCTTTGTTGGCGTATAAGAAAATGAACCAACTCTCTTGCTACTTCCTTAATCGAATGTTAGAAGTCAAGAGGATTAGGATGATTTGAGTTTAGATTCTGTATTTAAAGTATACGAATGGTTGATGATGTAAATATTAAAAATGAGTTGGAAAAAATAAAATTATTTGTGTAACTTGGTATTTTTTATATTCAAAAGTTATTTTATTTTAAGGATCTACCTCAACGATTGATTAAGGGTGCTGCCGGCGTTCTAGTGACAGCCACACCGGCAGTAGAAGAAGAAGAGAAGTCAGCTAGGGTTCTGAATCCCTAAGTGAACTGACTTCTCTTCACTTGTGAGTTGTTGGTTGGGCTGAACTCAAGGGCCCGTCGGGTCACTCACTGGACAAGGTCCATGACCCACTACTGGTCACTCTTTCTAATATATCACACGTAGTTATGTTAAGCTGGTCATAGTGACACCCTTGTACAAAATTCAGCATCTAACTTTACTCTCTTATTTACAAGTTTGCCAATGTAACAATAAATATTCCTTCACAGCCTGTACCAACTACCTATATATATGGTAGTGCTGTGAAGGTACAATTATGAAAAGAAAAACAGAAAGAATAAAAATTTGTTACAGAGCTCTCCCTCTTCTTCTTTCTCCATAGGTGCTAGTTTTAACTTGGTATCAGAGCTATCCAAGCCTTCAATGGCCAACATTGATTCACCACCCTTGAGCAGTGACCCACTTGGGTCAGTGCTCCCCAGCAGCTTCTCCAGCAGCCAAAAGAACCTGAATCTGCACACAATGAAGAACAACAATAATCACAACATCAGATTGGATAGAAACAACTATCTGCTTTGGAGGACTATGGTATTACCTATAGTCAAAGGAAACAAACTTGGAGGCTACATTATATGAGACAAATCATGTCCAGTCATGTTCATCACTGACTCAGAAGGAAATGCAGTTGAAAGTTCTGATTATGAGAACTAGGTTGCTAAAGATCAACTACTCTTGGGCTGGCTTTATTCAACCATGAGCCCAGAGGTAGCTGCTCAGCTAATGGAAGAGGAGACTTCGAAAGATCTCTGGGAAGCAGCAAGCAAACTCTCTGGCTCTCAAACAAGAGCCAGAATCACATACTTTAAGTCTGAGTTTCAAAGAACTCGTAAAGGTAATTTGTCAATGTTTGAGTATCTCAACAAGATGAAATCTATTTCTGATAACCTAATGCTTGCTGGTTGTGGTGTGTCAATGGATGATCTGGTCACCCAAGTCCTTGCTGGGTTGGACTCAGACTACACATCTATTGTGGTTAGTCTGACAGACAAAGAGGACTTGTCTTGGTTGGACCTTCAAACTAGTCTTCTCACATTTGAGAGCAGACTTGAGCAACTATCAAATCTACAAAGCAGTGTGTCTAACCTGACTCTAGCATCTGCCAACTTCACTCAAAAGACTGATTTCAAACAACAACAAAACAATAGCAACTCACGATGTTTCTATGGTGGTAATAGAGGACAAAACAGAGGGTTTAGAGGAATATCTAACTATCCAAGCAACAACAGAAGCAGGGGTCACTACTACAGAGGCAGAGGTGGTGGATTTTCTCAAAACAAGCCTACTTGTCAAATCTGTAGTAGATATGGTCATTCTGCCCATGTTTGCTACTACAGATATGATCCCTCTGTTATGGGTTCTACACCTACTGATCAAGCTAAGAGTGACACTGAACAAGCAGCATACATCACTACTCAAGACAAAACTGGTGATACTGCCTGGTTTGCTGACAGTGGAGCAAGCCATCATGTCACAGGGAATTCAGGTTTACTGACTCAGAAGTCAAAGTCTTTAGGTAATAAGGGAGTGCTAGTTGGTAGTGGTCAAAGGTTGTCTATTAAACATATTGAGAGTGCCAATCTACAATCATTAACCAAAACACCTATCTCCTTATTTAATGTCCTACATGTTCCTTCAATAAACAAGAATCTAGTCTCTGTTTCTCAACTTACTAATAGCAATAATGTTTTTGTTGAATTTCATGATGGTATTTGCTTTGGGAATGACAAGGGAACAGGGTCTACTCTTCTCAGAGGGACATCTGAGAATGGGCTCTATAGGTTTGAGAGCTACCCTAAGTTACAAGCAAATAAGGATCTATATGGTTCACCACTAGTCTATGTTACTGAATCGCAGTCTGTTATTTCTAATTCCCTAAAGGATGGATGGCATAGGAAGCTTGGCCATCCATCACTAAACACTCTAAATCATGTGCTGAAAACTTGTAATCTGAAGAACATTGAGAAAAATACATTGAGTTTTTGTGAGGCTTGCCAGTTGGGCAAGTCTCACAGTTTACCCTTTCCTTTATCTAATTCTCATGTTAGTAACATCTTAGACCTCATACACACTGATGTATGGGGTCCTTCTCCTGTCCCATCTACAGAGGGTTATTGATTCTATGTGATTTTTCTTGATGACCACTCAAGATATACCTGGTTCTATCCTATCAAAACTAAAAGTCAGGTCTTTACTGTCTTTCAAAACTTCAAAAATCTTGTTGAAAAGAAATTTGAAAGGTCTATCAAGGTGGTAAAAAGTGATTGGGGTGGAGAGTTTAGACCATTTCTCTCTTTAGCTCAAGAACAAGGTTTCATTATTAGGAGGTCATGCCCTTACACATCAGCCCAAAATAAAAGGGCTGAGCGCAAGCACAGACACCTAGTTGAGACTGGGTTGACATTGCTAGCTCAGTCCTCTTTACCCTACAAGCACTGGTCTCACTCTTTTGACACTGCTGCCTATCTGATCAACAGACTACCTACCCCTGTTCTATCCAACAAGTCTCCCTACGAAGTTATGTTTCATAAAACACCTAACTATCTAACTCTCAAAACTTTTGATTGTGCTTGCTATCCCTCTCTAAGTCCATACCAGTCACAAGGGGTATATTTGTTTAGGTTCAAATGGGACATACATCTCTAGGAGTGTAGTCTTTAATGAAACTGAGTTTCTTTTTTCTCAGGGTTTCCCTTATGGTCAACAGACTGAATCTATCCCCAATTACTCTTATGATTCTTGCTTCCCAGTGTGCCAAGTTTGCTTGCAACTAATGGTGACTCTCTACCTACAGCTACATAGGGTGCTCTCTCTGGTCAGACAGCTCCTCTGTCCCCTAATCCTACTCAAGGTAACTCTCTCTCTCCAACTAACCAAACTTTTTCTACACATTTACAATCTGTCTCACCTAGTCAGTCAAATTTAAAGTTTACTTATTGTCATACATTGACCAACCAACAAATGACCCATTCCCCTTCTACTTATCATCTTGACAATAGTAAGACCCCATACACATATGAGTACCTTAACCCTAATCTATCTGTCTGCCTACCCATTTCCTCTACTACACCTACACAGTCCCTTCCTCTCAAACACAAAACTCACACCATGAACACTAGCTCTCAAGATGGTACACTCAAACCTCAAACCCCTTATGTTGGACACTTAACAACTACTGCTATCTCTACTCTTGAACCTACCAGGTACTCTGAAGCTGTCTCTAATCCTGATTGGGTATCTGCTATGCATACTGAATACAAAGCTCTTATGGCTAACAAGACCTGGTCTTTGGTCCCATGGTCTCCTGATCTAAACGTTGTTGGGTGCAAATGGGTTTTCAAGTTGAAGCATAATTTGGATGGGTCTGTTCAAAGCCATAAGGCCAGGTTGGTAGCCAAAGGGTTTCATCAAACCCCCGGCATTGATTTTTCTGAAATATTCAGTCCAGTCATAAAACCTTCTACTGTCAGACTCGTTTTGGCTCTTGTTGTAGTTAAAGACTGGGAGGTACGTCAACTTGACATTAATAATGCCTTTCTTAATGGTTTTTTGAGTGAGGATGTCTACATGACTCAACCTGAGGGCTTTCAAGACTCTGTGCATCCTACTTATGTGTGTAAATTGCACAAAGCCTTGTATGGGCTGAAGCAGGCACCAAGGGCCTGGTACTCTAGGCTTAGAGACACTCTTCTGAGTTGGGGCTTTACCAACTCTAGGGCTGACTGCTCGTTATTCTACTATGTGTCCAAGACCACCATTATTCTTATCCTAGTCTACGTTGACGACATTTTGGTCACAGGGTCACAAACAGACTGTCTAACACAGTTCATTCACAAGCTTAATGCTCTATTTTCCCTCAAGGATATGGGGCCACTTCACCTCTTCTTAGGCATCAAGGCGTATCGTGACCCCACTGGTATCTACCTCACTTAGCATCAGTATATAGTAAACTTACTTGCTGCTCAAGGGTTGTCCTTCTCCAAGCCATGTCCTACACCAATGGCTGGTGGTGTCCATCTGTCTAGCTCCTCTGGCACTCCTCTCACTGATCCTACACAATACAGAAGCTTGTTAGGAGCGCTTCAGTACCTCACCCACACAAGGCCGAACATTTCCTTTGTAGTGAACAAGTTAAGTCAGTATCAACAGAATCCACACACAACTTACTAACAATCTCTAAAGAGAGTTTTGAGGTACTTATCTGGCTCCAGGTGGCTAGGCCTTCACATTAAGCCTTGTAGTCACCTCCAGCTCTATGGTTTCTCTGATGCGGACTGTGCTTCCTCTCCAGATGACAGACGTAGCGTTGGCGCCTACTTTGTCTTCTTGGGAGATTCTTTAATTTCCTGGTCTTTGAAGAAACAAAATGTTGTGGCTCGTTCGTCAACAGAATCGGAGTACAAGGCTCTTGCAAATCTATCGTCTGAACTGATGTGGTTGCGATCAGTTCTTTCAGAAATCAAGCTTCCACCGTCTCCACCGTCGATTCTCTGGGGCGATAATCTCGGGGCAAGTTCCCTTGCTTCCAATCCGGTGTTTCATGCATGAACGAAGAACATCGAGCTGGATGTGCACTTCGTTCGTGATCAAGTTCTCCAGGGTCACCTTCAGGTCCGCTACGTTCCTTCCCACGATCAGCTTGCCGACTGTCTGACTAAGCCTCTCACTCAGGAACGTTTTCTCTTCTTGCAAGACAAACTCGGTCTCTCGGATTTGCCCCTTCGTTTGCGGGGAAATGTTAAGGATCTACCTCATTGATTGATTAAGGGTGCTGCCGGCGTTCTAGTGACAGTCACACCAGCAGTAGAAGAAGAACGAAGAAGAAGAAGAGAAGTCAGCTAGGGTTCTGAATCCCTAAGTGAACTGACTTCTCTTCACTTGTGAGTTGTTGGTTGGGCTGAACTCAAGGGCCCGTCGGGTCACTCACTGGACAAGGTCCATGACCCACTGTTGGTCACTCTTTCTAATATATCACACGTAGTTATGTTATGCTGGTCCTAGTGATACCCTTGTACAAAATTCAGCATCTAACATTACTCTCTTATTTACAAGTTTTCCACCGTAACAATAAAGATTCCTTCACAGCCTGTACCAACTACCTATATATATAGTAGTGCTGTGAAGGTACAATTATGAAATGAAAAACAGAAAGAATAAAAATTTGTTACAGAGCTCTCTCTCTTCTTCTTTCTCCATAGCTGCTCGTTTTAACTTTTCAAATCAATATTTTTATACTTGGTATGGATTTCTTATATAGTTATTTACATTTATCTTTCACACCCTTTTATTAATTTGTAGGAGTCTCCGTATTTCAAAATAATGCATGACTCTTCATGTCAATATAATGAACTATATTTTTCTAGAGCTTACATTTTTACGCTACATCTTCAAAAAATTAATTTCAATACTCTCCTTTAATAATGTTTTATAATATTGATTAACATTTTGAGGTACCGATGTTTGTCATTTGGATGTGCTTTTGTGAAGATATCTACCATTTTTTTATTTGTATTATTTGTATTGTGATACTTAGATCTTTCATTTTCATTTCTCCACATCTTCTTTGATGAATAGATGTCCAACTATCACACATGATGATGAGTTCTTTATTTTTCTCCAACATCATTTGAGAAGCGCTCTAGGCATATTGCACGTGACATTGCTAATATAACTGGTTCATATTCTGCATGGATAGATGATTGTGTTCTCGTTTCTTACTTGTTTGAAGACCACGCAATCACATATTAACAAATAGTAAAAGTGTAATTTGAAGCACGTTTAATATCGTCAACACATCCGACCTAATCACGCTCACAATTTTGGAGCAGCTTTACCTCGGTGTTGAAATTGATTGCGACATTTTTCTCTACCACGATATTTTTCACGTACCATGTACCAAGATAAAAAAATACCTTATATGTACCTAAAAAAAATTACAACTCTGAGATGAATTTGCCAGATGGACGGGTAGATAATTGTATTCTTCACTTATTAACAAAAATTCCTTACATGTACCTCAAATGTGATCGAGTTCAGACCAAATCGGGTCGGACTGGTTCGGACAATCCAAATAATAAAATAATATAATATTTGCGGGGTAGGTTTGGATAATATTTGCGGTACATATTTACACTAATATATGGTTTGAAAATATTAAATCTATTGCGATCTGGGTCGGATTTTTGTTCAAGTAAAAAGATAACGGACTCAAATCTAATTTAATAAATTAATTCATGTTTTTTATTTAATAATAATTATAATTTTATTTTTATAAATATGAAAAACTAATTAAATTCCAAATGAGATTTATATACAAGGCTAGAATTTGAATCTCATATAGAAGATTTATAGAATAAAAAAATAATGGTTAAAATTTGAGTTTTATAAACTAGTTAATCAACTTATAATTTATGAAAATTAATACATATCATTTATAAATTATTTTTATTTAATGATGGTTTAAAAAAATTCACTATAAAATCTCATGGATTGAGAAGGAATACATGTATTGGAAATTTGAACCAAATCTACATATCGACAAACAATGTTTTATTATTTATTTTATATATTATGAACCCGATTAGCTTAATTATTTCACACAAAGTATTTTCCACGACTAATATCTGCAAATTTTCAAAATTACATTTCAAGATTCGTTCAGATAAGTGATGAAAAATGAGTGAATCGTGGAAAATATACAACTATGTGTTGCATAGATTACCTCATCACAGGATCCCGACATGGCTGTTAGTCCATAAATTCTATAATAAACCAACAAGAAACAAAGAATTGATGGTTGATGCTACAAGTGGAGGATCATTTATCGAAAAAATACAAGAAGAAGCATATCGACTTATAGAGGTACTCTCGAGCAAGAACTATGGATCTGAAAGAAAGGTTGGGATGTACTTTGTTAACAATGAGACAGATCTTCAAGAAAAAAGCAGCATTCGAGCAGCTGATGAACCTATCGAAAATGAATTCAGTTGTAGTACCAAATATAAATACATACCATCCATATATTCATCTCATATCAATTCACAGAATCTGAAGATATTAGGTATGTAAGTAATTTCCAACATTGGCTTAAGCCTTTTTTTTCTAATAGTTATGTACAAAGTCGAAGGAAAGAGTATGATAAGTTAGATAAAAAAAGCAACAATTGAACTAAATGTGTACAAGTTTGTTGAATCATTTACAGCTCACTTTGAGAATAATGGATTTAGCATGAAAAATTGTGAAATATCATTCCAGATTCATGAAACAACCCTAAATAACTTAGATGTTAAATTAGGACAACTACACTCAATGATGGAATATATAATTAAGATAACTTGGACAAGTGACATGAAACAAAATTATGCAATCATAGTGAGAACATGAAGATAAATATGTTAAAGAGAGGAGACTTTCGGTGATTACAACAAACATGTAAGTAATCAAAATCAAGATTTAATTGAAAATGTCTCTTCTGATGACACCGAACTTGTATCATATCACTGCATGAGTGGTTCTGAATCATGTCATAAAGGAACTTCGTTCCATCAATGTGTCACATGCAGGTCTTGATAACATTAAAGAAGAGCTTGATCGTGACAACATTGATAGTTCAGCTAATGATCGCAACATTTCTATTGAAGATCATGATAATAGGTCACCCACAAGTCTTGGACAGGGTATGAATGAGCTTGGTCGAAGTAACGAGTCACACGCACGTTTTGGACGCGACAAGGGGGAGCAAAATCACGACAAAGGACCAGCATATTGACTTTATCATAATAACATCTTTTCATATCATAGTAACATCATTGTACCCGATACATACATTCATGATAACGACAATATAGTTCCTAGACATAACAATAGATCTATAAGAGACCTTGATGGCAACAATAGTTTTGAAACAAGTCTTAAAATCAGTAATGTAACTCCTAATTGCAGTAAGGCTATTGATGATCCTGACCAAACTCAAATTGCAGCGCATAATCCTCATTCGATCCCAAAATATGCAACACAAGTTCCTGACCCAAGCAAATAATAATAAAGCTCTAACTATTATTATTTTAGATTTCATGAATTATTTTGCAGCTTAGAAATTAACATTATTTTTTGGTGATTTGGTGGAGAAATTTTCAAGATATGGGAAATTTCTCAACCATATCCATTCTCACAAAAGTTTATTAGGGAATTCGAGACAATTATGTTGACGGGGAATAAAGTGCGCTAATTCAGAATAAGTTACCACCCAAGCTACAAAACTGAATGAGTTTTATTATTTCTTGTAAATTTAAAAATTTAGCATTTGATATATATTTGTGTAACTTAGGCGCTTGTATTAATTTAATATTTCACTCTCTATCTATTTAAAACTAGAAATATGGAGAATAAAGACTACAATTATTTCTCTTTAAATAAACTGATAGATCTCTAATATACCTAAAAAGCATAATAAAATATGTATTGATTAAAGTTGACAATTGTATATTTATGGTAGCTTTTATTATTTTAGACACGAATGAAAATAGACTTATTCCCTTGATACTAGGTAGACCGTTTCTCGTAACTAATAGAACATTTATTGATATTGAAGCCGAGAAATTAATCATAAGCGTACGGGATGAGATAGTTAAATTTTAAATATTAGATTCTTTGAAATTACTTAAGAATGATAAGGCTTATATAATTCATGTTGTAGATGAATTGGTTGATAAGTGCATGTATGAAATTTTTCCTCAATTTACTTTCAAAAATTCTATATTTCATGCTAGACTTGATAAACATAAAATTAAAATTGAAGAGGTAAGATAATGTGATATGGGTTTATATAATCTACCGGTTCAATCTTTAAATGTTCAAAAATTGGAATTGAAATCACCAAAATTTGAAGCATCTAAATTGGAATTAAAATATTTACCTTCACACTTTCATTTTGTTTTCAAGAGGAACCTGATGAATTTACTGTGATTATTAATTGCTCGTTGAGTGATGCAGATACATAAAGTTTTTTAAGGATGTTGAGGGAATACAAGGAAATTGTTGGATAGACGATTGTGTACATAAAGGGAATCAATCCTTCTCTATGTCAGCACAAAATACTAATAGAGGAAGTTTAAAAGCCGATTGTTCAACCTGAAAGGAAATTAAATCTAGCAGTAACAAGAGATAATGTTAAAAGAGGTGTCGAAACTATAAGATGCAATAATCATATATCTTATTTCAAGCAATACATGGGTAAGTCTGATACATGTAGTACCAAATAAAAGAGGGATG
The DNA here is from genome assembly GCA_036936605.1 of Limnanthes douglasii subsp. nivea. Lineage (NCBI taxonomy): Eukaryota > Viridiplantae > Streptophyta > Magnoliopsida > Brassicales > Limnanthaceae > Limnanthes > Limnanthes douglasii. The sequence continues at coordinate 246,999,212 of JAUPFV010000001.1, read as the reverse complement.
AAAACTATCGAGAATGATAAATATTAGTTGATACTAACTAGAACAATGATTAGGTGTAAACTATGTATTAATTATATACGTTGGAATGATACAACACGTAAATATTATATTTGATTATGATACATTAATCAAATGTTGGACCGATTAGTTAGTCATGCATTCTATTGTTATTATGGTTACTCTGGCTACAACAAGATGTCTATCCGATCAGAGGTTCAAAATAATATTATAATTACTTGTGCACATGGTATTTTTTCCTACATGAGGATGTCATTCGGTTTGTAAAATGCTCCGTGACTTTTTAGTGATGTATAATGTCTACTCTTTCACACATGGTTGAAAAATCCATGAAATTTTTCATGGATAATTTTCTGTTATTTGTGTTTCTTCTAATAATTTTTTGGCTAATTTATCTCTTGTGTTACAACGATCTGTAGATATTGGTCTTGTTCTCAATCGGAAGAATTTTCATTTTATGGTAGATGATGGGAGTGTATTGGGACATCACATTTCAGAAGAAAAAAAAGGATAAAGGTAAATAAAACTAAAGTTTAAGTTATTAAAAAATTACCACCACATGTTTTGGTAAAGGGAATCCATAGTTTTATCAGCCATGCGAGTTCTTATACACAATTCATTAATGATTTTTTTAAAATGCCAACACCTCTCTATGAATTATTGCTGAAATATGGTAAATATTTATTTATTTTCGTTGCGCTTAGATGCAATTAATTTGATAAAATCTAAGTTGATCAATTTATTAATTATTTCATCTCCTATTTGGACCTTACCATTTGAATTGATGCATGATGCTAATAATTATAAGATTAAGGTTGTCTTTGGATAGCGAAAAAATATAGTAGTTCTTATTATATATTATGCTACCAGATCCACCCAAACATGAACTATCTAGCAAAAAATATATTTTGTGATCTTAAGAAATACTAGTGGGATGATCCTTACTTCTACAAGAAATGTGGCGACCAAATTATTAGACAGTATGTACCAAAGTAAAATGCATGTGAGATACTACATCTATGTCACTCTTTAGAGATTGGGGATCATTTTTTCATAATAAAAAAACAACAAAGTTTTATTATATTGTTTCTTTTGTCTTACTTTATACAAAGATACTTTTAAAGGATGGGTAACATATATGGAATAAACGAAATATCATTGAAAAATACTATAGGGGTAGAGTTGTTCGATGTATGGAGAATCAATTTTGTGAGATCTTTCGTAATATTTCAATAACAAGTATATCCTAGTTGTAGTTGATTGTAACTTTGAATGGGTTGGGGAAGTTTTCTTACCTGCTAATAGTGCGGGGATGGTAATAATGTTTTTAAATAAGAATATATTTTCATGATTCAATACCCTGAGAGAAACTATTAGTGATAAAAGATCAAATTTTGCAATCATCAACTAAATATTTTGATAGAAACATATAAAGTTATCCATAAAGTATCGACACCATATCATCCATAAACCAATGGACAAGTGGAGGTCTTAAATTTTGAATTGAAAGTGATATTGGACAAAATAGTGAGTAGTTATTGAAAATATTAGTCTTTGTAGAGTGGTCTACGAAAAATCTTATTATCTCCATGTAGTGTTTGAAATCATATTGGGTTATCATCATCAGCTCAAACCACACTATAACGGGAATGTTAACAAAGATCATATCTCAATCCATCATTAAGATCCAATTTTGTGAAAAACAATCGAGTTATAGACTGAAAACACAATGCTAATTTTGGAAGGTAACCCAATATAAGTTTTTACGTTTAATTTAATTTAATTTATTCACTTTTTTTAGTTTTTTTTAAATCGATAAATAGTGCTTTATGGGAAAACACTCTTAACTGTCACTACTTACTTTTAATGGTATTATTCACTCTAGAAAGTATTATTCACTTTTTTAAAAAAATATTGTTCATCTCCAATGTTCACTTTTACTATTTATTTCGAAACAAAACACCTTACATTATTCATTTTTTCAATAATAATGTCCATTAAACGAAATTATTATTATTATTATTATGTGTTATTTATTTTTAATTTTATCAACATGTTGGTGATTTACTTTTTAAATTTTATAGAGTTTCTATCACTTGATATATTTTTTTACTTGTTTTATGGGGAATCAACTAACTTTTGCAATTTGACTCAAATCTTGCTATTTTGATCCAAAATATATCTATCACATGCCATTATTCTTTAATCTTATTTTTTATGTTCTTAATATTGAGAAATTTTTTGGAATTTAACTATGGGATAGTGATATCACAAAATATTATTTTTTATCGACTAATATTATTTTTATATATTTTGATAGCTTAATAATTAATTTAAACTAATGAACTTATTGTTAAGCATAAAAAATTAATAATTATGTTTTTGGATTTTTATTTGATTATGGATTTATATTTTTTTTATGTCGAAGTTATTATAGTGAATTATATTGAAAATTTACTTTTAAATATGTTTTATGTCTTATAAGAACAAAATATAAGTTTCTCTATATTATTAAATAAAGAGATTGCATAAAGTTTTTAGTTAATAATCTAGTCTCTCTAACTGGTCGAGATTCACATACAAAGAGAAGAAATTTATGTAATTCTTAAATGTAGTTTGTCTCATTTTTATAACCTAATTAGACTTAGTTAGTAACTCATTAGGGTCTTTTATCGCCTAATTATCCTAACGAACTCGGAGGGATGGCATTGATTTAAAGATCGTCAAATAGATTAATTAGAAAGCTTAATAAGATATTGCCCAAGTCACGTGTTTTTATATTGAAATGAAAAGAATAAGAAAATATTATATTTATTATTTTTTTTCTAATTTTATAATTTGGGGTGTCTTATCATATAACTACTTAAGCCAATTGGCTTGGGAGTCAATTACTAAAAACATTGAGAAAATGAATGATATTTATAATATATATAATTGACAACTATAAAAAAATAAAATTGATATCATTTTTCCTAATAAAGAAATGTTTCAAAAATATTCAAGTACAACAAAACCATACACTTGCAATTTTTCGGTCAATGACTCGATCCAGATTTGAAAGAAATTATTCACCAAGTATTTCAAGTGTTTCTAATATTATTTCAAAAATCATTGAAAATTAAGTAGTTCATGGTGTTCCGTGTTGATTCATATGTTTGTGTAAGTGGTAGAATACGAGGCATTCCAAGGGTGAACTCTCCAATTTGTCTGTGTGGGACAATTATAAATGTTGATGGTCCATCTAATGTTGATGTGGATACCAGTGAAGTTAAAGAGTGAAGTTAAAGAAGTAAGAATAATGCATATTGTTGTTGCAAATAATGAGTAAAGAAAATTATCTTTGACTCCACAAGATGTGCTATAATTGTAGACATGTCAAAGAGATGGATACTATAATTAAAGATGATATTCCAACTTTTTGTGTTTGTAATGCTTTAAAATTACCAATCAGTGAATTGAGGCATGAGGAGCATGAATCTAATGTTTTGAAAACTCAAGGAGATGAAGAATGACGTGTTATGCTATAACAGTTCTCTACGACGTTTCCATTACGGATAATATAAGTTTATAAGAAAATGAAAATCAATATGAAATAACTGTTTGAATACATGTTACCTAATATAATGGATATAAATATATTGATTATGATGAATTATCTAGTAATGGAGTGATTATGAAGGAAAAATATGGACTAATTGTTGTATATTAGGGGCTTCTTAAAAGAATAAGGTTAGCCTTTTATTCATTAGTACAAGCTACTATGTGTTAAAGTTTCATAAAATTTTGATCCTTATCGAATAAAAACGTATGGTGGGAATAAAGATCCCAAACACCATTTCGAACAATGAAAAACTATGATATTTGGATTTTATCTCGATGTCACTCTTCCTTATATAAGCTTTTCAATGAATTATAGAGATTATAATTGGTTTGGTTTAAGAATCCTTATTATCGATCAATTTATAGTCTTGGAGAATTGTGGACTTTTTTCAATAGTAAAACAGGACAATAAATAAAGATAAATATTATATTATGACACTGTACCAAAAGCAAGGTGACACTTGAGAAACTATGCACAAATGCTTGTATGTAAAATGAATAGCTTGAATGAATGTATAGAAGGTGCGGAGATTAGGGCTTTTAAATTAGCCCTCTCGATAGGTAGCAAATTATTTGAAGAGTTTATTACGTTTCCAATGGATAATATGAGAGATTTGTTATGAATATATTGAGTTTTACTAATTAATATGTTAGAATATATAGTAAGACCGCGTGATAGAAACTCTAATGACGAGCAAAGATCAAGGGAGGCCATCAAGATGCAAAATCAATAAGGTTTTTTTGTTATGACAATCCAAACATAATTATTACTCCTTGTACAACAAGAGATGAGGTGAATTATTTATCTTTGCGAGTTATGTTTGCTCTAAAAAATGAAAGATCTTTGAAGTATTATTGTGCTTATCAATGTGATTACGAGCAAGCAACAATAAGTTGTTTTCATTTGTAATATAAGATTCAAAGTTTGATTTATAGTGGTGAATTTATTGAGTTCATAAATATATTAAAGGGGAAAAAATATAAGATATTGATAAAAATAATATTCCAAGATGAAAAAAAATGACACTTAAGTGATTTGGACTGTTTCTCGAGGAGATAGTTTCGCAAGAGCGTCTCGGTCATCAAGGAAACGATATAAGAAAGATTTTGAAATTCCACTTATAGATAAATCACAATTTTACATTAATAGATACCATACTCCATCATTAAATTTACTAATGATGATCTGCAAGGATTAGTCATTCCTCGTAATGATATTTGAGTGGTCAGAGTTGAAATGGCTAGAGCAATTATTAGATGAGTTATTTTTCACGCATGCAGCTCAATTAATATTTTGTATATAAGAGTGTATTAGGATTATTTAAGCAGCTCTATATAAAAAACATAAATAAATTTGGTCAACTTTTCTGGGCGATCGAACGATTTTATAGATGAGGTGGGATTACCAGTGGTTGTGGGACACGGTGCAACAACGAAAATGGTTAACATGTTATTTATGTTTTTGGATGCATCTAATTTTTATAATGCTATTTTGGATTATCCTTAGTTTAATAGGACGAAAGTAGTCACTTCTTCTTATCATCAATGTGTGAAATATTTCATAAAAGATCAAGTTAGATTATTATAGGAAGTCAGTGAGTGGAAAGAGATTTTTAGTTATTGTAAAAAATTATATAATCTATTAAAGCATGAAATTATAATATACTGTAAAAATACTTTAATGGAAAGTGCTGAAGAAATTAACGATCCACAAGAAGCATGCAGCTAACTAAGCCTTTAAATGAAAAAATTAATATATAAATTGGTGATGGCGAAATTGTGATGGTAGGAAATCAATTAAGTCAAAAAAAATTAAATTAATTGGTAAATTATTTGAAACAAAACGTTGATGCTTTTTTGTTGGAGTATAACCGATTTTACATGCGTTAACAAGTCAATTATATATCATGAGCTAGATACTTATAAGAGGATAAGACTAATATGATACAAAAAGATAATTATTTCTAGATAAGTTTGAAGCAATGATAAAAGGAGTTATAAAGTTTATCATACATAATTAAAAGCATTGTTAATCATGACGCCACCAAAATCATTAAAAGAGGTGAAATCATTGACGAGTGACTAACAATTTCAGACATAAGTCATATGTTTTTTACATCTTGAAATGATAAAAAAGGTTTAAATGACATTCTAGGACCTAAATAAATATTTAAGATATGCGTGAATCCTTTCAACACTAGAATAGAGGGAATCTTATCTTGACTTCAACCATCGATTTTGATGAGTAAAAGCCTACGTAAAGCACTTTCAATGGAATTGCGCTAAAAAATCAAGAAATAAGAACAATTCTCAAATATATTATTCCACTATTAAGCTAAAAGTCCAGATCATTTACAAATGAAATCAAATCTTTATTTATACTAATAATTGGATTAAATTTTATGGATGAACGTCCAAGTTTTTATGGCTACGTGACATTCATATATTAAAAACATTGTATAAATGACTATATTATATAGTTGATTATGTTAAACAACAAAGAGAGAAAAGAAAGAAGTAGCCTCTAAGAAACGGCTAGGGTATATTATTTAGAAAGCGTACGTATTACATAGAACATAAGCTTATATCTCTAACACCCTCTCTCAAACTCACAATGAAATAGTAATAAGCATTGAGAGTTTGTCACAAATAAAACGAAACTGCGTTATTGACTAAGCCTTTGTGAAAATAATCAGCAACCTACAAAGTTGATGGAACATATGGAAGCGAGATAGTGTCAATCTGAAGATGATGTTGAGTGAAGTGAAAACCTATTTCAATGTGATTCGTCCTCTCATGAAAAACTGAATTCTTTGCTATTAGCATGAAGCTTTTGTTATCACAATGTAAAGAAGTAAGTTTAGTAACATTAACACCCATATCTGCAAGAGGTCATCGTAACCAAACAATCTCACATGTACTAACATCCATAGCACAATACTTAACATATAACATACAACCAAAAAATCTTAGTTATTATAATGTTATCTCCATACTACTTCATACCTCATCGAGTATTCTATGTTCTAAAAGAACCGGTAGGCCTTTGTTAACCAGGTAAGCCGATGTGTTGACTGCTTTTACTCATAACTACTTTGGTAAACTTGATTGTATATAAATGTTATTGGTTATTTCTTTCAATATTTTGTTCATACGCTTGACAATAAAAGTCTTTCTTTCTTTGGGCATCTGCCACTCATCTAAAAACTGACCGTTTTTTGTTTTCCAAGTATGCAATATTTGCACATACCTATATCGATTGACTTAAGACCTGGAAGCTTCCCCTTCGAGTACATAGTTTTCATACCTCTCTCACTCATGTGGCCAAGCCTCTGCAACATATAATATTCATCAGCATATTCCAAAACCGAAAAACTAGACCATCGAACATTTTTAGTCTTACCTTTATTTCGTCTGTAATCGTTGCTCCTACTCAAATCTGACCTCATTTGGATCCCTACCAAACTTGTAGTTATGATACCAGTTGTTGGGAAAATACTAAAATACCGAATTTATACTTCAATCTTCTAGTATCATCTATATCTAAACTTGCTACTAACATATCATCAACATAGAGTAGCAAAATGATATAACTAAACTTACACCTTTTGAATTAGCAACATTTGTCATCATTCCACTTCTGGAAACTCTCTTTATGCATAAAAATGTAAATTTCTTGTATCACCGTCTCAGGGTTTTGTTTAGACCATACAAACTGTTATTAAGTTTGCATACCATGTTTTTTCCATTCTTTTAAGAAACCTTTATTATAAAACATGGCTACATGCATCAAGTGACCAGTTTTAATCTTTAAAGAAATAAACAAATGATCCTACCTTCATGATAAATTTAGTCCATATAATCTATGGTTTGATGCAGTAGAATTCTCAAATTAAAAAACTTAAAAACTTAAATGGTTCTAGTTAATGAGTTGGAATCATGGCTCAAAAGTCTCAAGCCAAGATCAAGAATAGGCTCTCTTCATTGCCCTCAAGTTTAAAAAAAATTATGCATTAATTTTAACTTATGATTCAAGTTAGTATCATTATTGATACTATTATTATTTTGTGATTCTAATTTTATCCCATGTTCTACGGTCTTTAAGCCTCTTGTATCTCAAACTCAACTTACAAATTTGTAACTTACAAATTAATAATATATTTGGTTTGTTAAAAAACTATTTAAATATCTAATAGTTGAAAAATCTAACATCTAAAGATTCTAATAACTTTAATGTATAGTTTAAAGATTCAGTTAACTATTAGTTAAAGATCTAATATGTTATTTAAAATATCTAAACAAAACTACAAAAATATCAAATAAATATTTCAAACATTTCGTTTCTCATATACATATCTTAATTTATTTCATTCGACTAAATTAACACACATAAATTAATATTTAAAAAACATATTAACAAACATAATAAACTGTTAAATATGACGTGATTTTATAATGGTAAGAACTTGTAGCGACTTGACACCGTAAGAGCTTGAATCTGTCATGTTACATCACAACGGCTTGAATTTTTAAATACAACGTGCCGTCACAATTTTGATCACTAAATTTTTTATCACTAAATATGACATTTGTTGGTGAATAAGAAAATGAACCAAGTTTCTTAGTACTTCCTTAATCGGAAGTCAAAATTTAAGAGGATTACGATGATTTCAGCTTAGTTTTATTTCTGTTTAGTTTTATATTTAAAGCGTAAGAGTGGTAGCGGATGTAAATATTAAAAATGAGTTGGAAAAACAAAATTATTTGTATAACTTGGTATTTATTTTTATTCAAAGGTTATTTCAAATCAATATTTTTATTTTAGGTATAGACTTCTTATATAGTTATTTACATGTATATTTCAAACTCTTTTATTAATTTCTATGAGACTCTTTATCTCCATATAACGAACTTAGACGCATACAGTGAACCTAGACATTCACACGTCTTTATATAATTTTCTAGAGTTTACATTTTAACACTTCATCTTCAAAGAATTAATTTCAGCACTTTTCTTTAATATAATTTTCATTGACTTTCTGAGCTACCGATGTTTGTTCTTTGAAAGTGTTGTTTTTAAGATGCCCGCTATTTTCTTATTTGTATTGTAATACTTGATCTTAACTGTTTCATTTCTTCATAATTTATTTGATTAAGTGATTTTTTTATTATCACACATGATCATGACGAGTTTTTTTTTCCAACATCATTTAAGATGCGCTTTCCGCATATTGCACATGACATTGCTAATATAATTGATACATATTCTGCATCGGTAGATGATTTTGTTGTCATTTCTTGTTTTTTTAAAGACCATTCAATAATATTTAAATAATATTAAGAGTGTAGTCTAAGCACGTTTCATATCGTCAATACATTTGACCCAATCACGCTCATAATATCGGAGCAGCTTTACCTTAGTGTTAAGCTTCACCTCGATATTTTTATCTGCCATGGTATTCTTCACATATTATATACCAAGATCAGTAGTACCTTATATGTACCTTATAATCTTTTTACAGCTCCGAGATGAATATGACCAGGCTTATGTATGAACCTTAACACCAGACTTGGTGTATACACCATGTCGGGTCTGGTACTTGTTAAGTACAGTAAGCTTCCTACCAAGCTTCTATATAGAGACACATCAACTTTCTTGCTTGATGTTAGGCGTAGGCTAAAAGTAACTCATAAATAGAGTTATTGTCAAAGGACTACATCGGTTTTGGGTATATCATTATATGTATAGACAAGAAGTACTGAAAATATTTGGTGTTTGAGCCATGAATTAGTTGTAGAGACATCTAAGGGCTGATACAAGCTGTAGACGACTGGTTACTGTTGGGTTGAAATAAATACATGTTGAGTCAAAGTAGGACTTGTTGAAGCAAGTGGTCGAAGTAGGCTAACCGAATCAGACTAACCGAAAAAAATTGATCTACAACATTACTCTGATTTGAAGCACACTGGATCGTAACTCCGTTAGGATAAAGCGGATTATTTTATTCACTAGGTCTCCTATGTTAATTTGGATTATCATATTAATAAAGTATGAATTATTTCAATCTTTGATTAATAAGATTTAATTTCGAGCGTCTGATGAAGAATCAAGGTTTTCCTTAAAGCTATAAATAGAAGAATGTATTGTAATTAACGTTGTGACATCATACGGTTGTAATTGTAGATCGAACAACCAAATAAGGGTTTAATAGAAGAAATTTTACCAAACTCGGAGGAAAGCTTTAAGATTTTTTATCATAGAAATAATAAAGAAGAATTTGTTATTCGTTATGTTGTAGATATCAATCAAATACATAATTGAATGATGAAATGAAAGATAAATAATCATAGAGAAAAATAAAATCACATCAAAACTATGAGAAGAAGACAGAAAAATCAAAAGGAAAACATTTTACCCAAGATTATAGCTCAGAAGGAAGTTCAAGGCAAGAACTTTCCTACAAATGAGTATGGAATTTAATGTTACATCCCTCGACAAGACTTCATCGGGAGTCCATGAATGGAATATCAGCAAGATATCTTCTAATGATGCAGTGAGGACGGCAGAAACACATATCACCAAGTTAGACATCCAACATGAGAAAGTGTCCGTTTCAGAAACAAAAGACTACAAATAAGTCAGCTTCAAGGCTAAAGATAAGTTACTCTTACTAAACGCTTCTGTTTTTACTCTTGTAGGAAAATTTGTCTTAGGTTGACTTGAACTTAAAATTATCAAAAATGTTCTTGAAAGTCTAGATCTAAAAGGTGATTTTAGTCTGTCACTATATGATAAATGGCATATTTCTATAGAATTAACAAATCAAGAAGATTTAAAATTATTTGGAAAATGAATGTATGGTCTTTTTGCCAACATTCCATCAGATTGATAAAATAGAAACCTAATTTTAATACGGAGAAAGATTCTCAAAATGAGCCTTGTGTGGGTTAGTTTTCCAAAACTCTCAGTATTCTCATACAATAAAAACATTATCAAAAACATTTCTAAAACCGTAGGAAACCCTTTAGACATTTGAGTTCCCAACAAAACTTTTGCAAGAAATAATTATTATGAGGTTTGGATAGATGTAGATGTAACCAAGCCTATCAGTAATAAAATTTGGATTGAATTTAGAAAGGATGATGATTACTATATAGATATTATATATGTATATATTTCATTATATTGTCTACAATGTAACCATCTGGGTTATAATACTACTAACTATAAAAGAAATAACCTAAAACCTAATAAAAAATTGAATGAACCATTAAAAGATGGGTGAAAAAATATAAATAACAAGTGATCAGTAACTTGGCTTCAAAGTAATCAACAAATGATCATGCCTTCATGATATATTTAGTTCATCCAATCATTGGCTTGATACAATAGAATTATGAGATTGCAAGTCTTAAATGGTTTTGATTAATCGGTTGGAATCGTGGCTCAAAAGGCTCTCTTCATCGCCCTCAAGTCATAAGAAATGTATGTAATTGTAACTTAGGGTTCAAGTTAGAATCATTATTGAAACTATTATTGTTTTGGGGTTTATATCTTTAGCCTATGTCTTAAAGTCTTTAGGCGTTTTGTAACTCAAACTCAAGTTACAAATTTGTAACCTAAAAATTGATAATACATTTGATTTTTAAAAACAACTATTTAAAATATATAGTAGTTGAAAGATCTAAACCTCTAAAGATTCTAATAACTTTAGACATATAGTTGATTGATCTAATTAACTATTAGTTGAAAGATGTAATATATTATTTAAAATATCTAAACAAAACTATAAAAAATATCAAATAAATATCTCAAACATTTCGTTTATAATATACATGTCTCAATTTATTTCAACTAAACTAACACATACAAATTAATATTTAAAAAACATATTAACAAATATGATAAAATGTTAAATATGACATGATTTTGTAAAATTAAGAAATTTTAACGACATAAATCTCTCACGTTACCGCGCAACGGTTTTAACTTTTAAATACAACGCGGCATGATGCGGCATCACAATTTCCATCTCTAGATACGACCTTGTTAGCGCATAAAAAATGAACCAACTCTTTTATTACTTCTTTAATCGAATGTCAGAAGTTAAGAGGATTACGATGGTTTGGGTTTAGAATCTATATTTAAAGCGTAAGAGTGGTCGAGTATGTAAACATTAAAAATGAGTTGGAAAAAATAAAATTATTTATGTAATTTTGTTTTTTTTTTCAAAGGTTATTTCAAATCAATATTTTTATTTTAGATATGGACTTCTTATATAGTTATTTACATGTATCTTTCACACTATTCTATTAATTTTTATGAGTCTCAATAATATTTCACAATAATGCATGATTGTTCATGTTCATATAATGAACTTAGACGCATACAATGAACTTAGACATTCATATGGCGTTCTAAATTTTTCTAGAGCTTATATTTTTTGTCTAATAATTAATTTCAATACTCTCCTTTAATAATTTTCTATAATGTTCATTAACTTTCTGAGGTACCTGAAGTTTGTTCTTTGGATGTGCTTTTGTGAATATGTCCGCCATTTTCTTATTTGATTATCACACATGATCATGATGAGCTCTCGTTTTTATCTAACATCATTTTAGATGCGCTTTAGTCATATTGCACTTGACATTGCTAATATAGCTGGTACATATTCTGTCTCAGTAAATGATTGTGTTCTCGTTTTTTACTTGTCTAAACACCATACAACCACATATTAATGAATAGTAAAAGTATAGTCTAAAGCACATTTCACGTCGTCAACACATCCGACCCAATCACGCTCACAATTTCAGAGCATCTTTACCTCGGTGTTTAAATTCACCTCGACATTTTTCTCTACAACAGTATTCTTCACATACCATATACCAAGATCAAGAATACCTTATATGTAGCTCAAAAAGATTGTTATCCAATCAGGTTTATGTATGAGCCTTAACATCAGACTTGTTGTATGCATTGATATGATCAGATTATATTGGACGTTAGGATTAGATTTTCCTTATATGGTATTTTAGACCTATAATAAAAACGATTCCAAGTAAGCTGAGTGCTTGATTACTAAGTTGTGTACCTACTTTGAATGTTGTTGGGCATGGGGGATCATAATACCAACTCATATTTAAAACGAACCCTATTGGCCCATGGATCCAAATTTTCTTATAAAGAAAGAAGATCGTAAAGGTAAAGAAAATAAATTTTACCAAGGGAAAATTAAAGGGTTGACATACCACGGTACATATTATTTACTAAGTGATCAGTTTAACAGTCCCAACCTAGTTTTTTGTTACTCCCGATGAAGATCATGTTTAGCTAAGGCCATAATTGGAGGCAGTCACCACTGTTTTTAAAAATCTTGTCCGGGCATTTACCTATGAGATTTGACAGTTCAAAAATAGAAGAGTATGATGGGAGTCAAGATCCTGATAATCATATTAAACAATTTAAGAATTTTATGATGAGTTTCGACGATGATGACAGGTTTCTATGTAGACCTTTCTCTCAAGATTGCCCCAAATATCGATCAATAATTTTGATATATATTGGGTGGCTTTCCGAAGATAGTTTGTAGGAATCAAAGAACTTAAGGGGAATTATGACACAATAATTCATTACGCATAATATCTGAATGAATCACTGATGGATTACATCAGTCATTTTGTAAACGCTAAAAATGGGTTAGTTGATTGTTTCCAACAGGTGGCCATAGTTTCACTTCGGAAGGGATTATTGATTGGAGAATTGGCTAACTCAGCGACTCAGAAAAAAGGTTATAATTAGGGTCGATTGATGAACCAAGTCAGAAAGAAGATTATTCTGGAGGAAAATAAGAAATTAAGGCAAACTCATCAGTACAAGTCTGCACCTATAGCCTTTGTTCCATAAGCTAGTACTCAATCACAAGAAATTTTTGGCAATCGACCTAGGGACTCGGGGAAAGGTTCTCATTGGCCTAGTGAGAGTCAGTCAAATCAGGGTTAATAGTCAAGTTCAAGGGGAAATCAATGGGTCAAATCTGATTACTTTGTAGAACTATAAAAATGTAGCTATCGTCTACGAAAGGGAAAAAATGTTGTACAATTCAAAAGGTCGACTTTCATCCAAACTCCAAAATAAAATCAAAATAAACGGTTTTGTAGGTACCATAATGATGTGGGGTATGGTACCAAAGATTGTACTACTTTAAAGAAATAAATACAATTTTTTATTAAAAATGCGAAACTGACCACTTATGTGAAATCACAAGGGGGTAACAACAATCAGGAAATAGAGAACAACCTAGTACGAGTGAAGTCTATACTACATCACCTAATATCGAAAGGTAAATTGCGGAACCATCTAAACAATAAAGCACAATGGTGATTGTTGAACAGTTCCATGTTGATTCAGAGTACTTTGATCCTGATCCAGATCAGAACCGAATCAATACGATGACAGAAAGTGCTACAAAATTATCAAAGTTGTGCCAACTCTTTGAATCACTAACTATTTTTTAAGAATATACAATGGCAGCTCCATCAAGCTCTTGCAGAAAAAATGCATGTAATCAGTTTGACCGCACAATTAGAAGGAAAAATGTCTACATATCTTTATTTAAGCCCATCTTCTTTCATAGTATCTATGAAAAGGATTTAAGGGGCTTTGCAGGTCCCCATGAATATTCTATAGTGATAGGAGCATCTATTGAGGGCACTCAGATCTGAAAAATATTTATTGACATAAACAGTTCAGCGAGTGTCTTATTTCTATCCACTTATAAACAATGGAAGAATATTTCGGTCATTCATAGGTCGAACAAAACTATAGTAGGGTTCACAGGTAACTCTGAAGTATTAAGAGAGTTTGAAGGCGAGGCATTGTTAATCAAATGACCATTTAAGAAAATAGTAAGAGTGTTGTTTGTGGTAGTAGGTTGTTCAACCCTCTACAATGCAATATTTGGAAGATATTGGTTGTCAATGATGCATACAAGAGCATCAACTATTCACCAATGTTTGAAATATTCGGTTGGAAGTCAAGTAAGGGTTGTTCGGAGGAGAAACAAAGTGGCAAGGAAATGTTATGTCACCGTTTTTGCTTCAAAATCGCTAGAAACGGTAACAAAAAAAGAATATCAATTACTAGAGTCGTCTTTGGATCCAAGAAATATTGATGATCCAAGAGAGACTCATAGTCTTGTTATCTCAATTGAAGAGGTCAAAATAACTAGTCAAGCAGGGACAAAATGTCACAATTTGAGCTATAATACCATCAAAGTTGAAGGAAATATTATAACCTTCTTATCTAAAAATTTACATATATTTTCCTGGTGCAATGAGGATGTAACCGGAGAGCCACCAAATATCATTTTCCATAGGCTATTTGTGTGATCCAATGGAGGCTTGGTAGTACACAGGAATAGAGTTTTTTCTAAAGAAAAATTTGAAGCTATAGTCCAATAAGTATATCGGTTAACTACGGTGGGTCACATTTGGGAATCACAATATCCGCTTTGGATTACGAATACAGTACTTGTTAAAAAAGAAGAATGTGCATTGATTTTACAAACCTCAACATGGTATACCCAAAATATCTCTTTCAAATTCTTCAAATAGACCAGCTGGTAGATTCCACTTCGGGAAATAATTTATTATCCTTTATAAAATGTTTTTGTCTGGTGTAATCAAATACAGATGGATCTGAATGATCATGACAATACCACAAGGTACATTGTTACAAGGTACAACCTTTTGGGTTAGAGAATGTTAGCGCTACCTATCAACGATTGGTTAATAAAAACTTTGTTAGTTAGATCGGAAGAAATGTAGAAGCTTATATTGATGACATGATGGTGAAAATCCCAAGGGAGGAGGATTATATACTTCACATCCTAAAAAATATTTCTAATTTGGAAGCTATAAATTTAAAGTTGAATCTATAAAAGTGTACTTTCGGTGTCTGATATGGTAAATGTTTGAGTTATATCATTAGTGAAAAATATATCTAAGCTGACCCAGATCAGTTCATTCCTTTTTTAGCCATGAATCTTCCATAAACTACCCAAGAATTTCAGGTGTTGACCGGGAGATTGGCAGCCTTGAATAGGTTTATTTGCAGATCATCGGATAAGTGTGCACAGTTTTTCCAAGTATTAAGAAATTCCAAAGACTTTAATGGTCCCCAATTTTTTATAATGCATTCCTTAAAATAAAGCAACATTTATATTCACCAAAAACTTTATCTAAACCCGTTGAAGGAAAAAGACTCTATATGTACCTAGCGGTGTCAGATTATGCCGTTAGTGCAGTATTAGTTCGAGAGGTTGACAATTATCCTTGTCTGGTTTATTACATTAGTATGAGCTTGTTGGATGCTAAAAAGAGATACCTTAAGTTATAAAATCTAACTTTATCCCTAGTAATATAGGCTATAAAAATGAGGCCTTATTTATAGGTGCATTCTGTCATGGTTCGAACTTTTTTTCCTATTAAAAACATATTGCAAAATCTAGATTTATCGGGTTGGATGACTAAGTGGTCTTTTGAATTGGGAGGATATGATATTGATTTTGCTCCTAGAACAATAAATCTCAAGATGTAGTTGACTTCCTGGTTGAATTCCACTCTAAAAGACCTTATGAGGAATCCCAAGTGAACAAGCCTAAGAAATAATTAGTAATTCGAAGAGACGGTGGATCTTGTATTATGGGATGTAGGGATGGAATTTGCTTGAACTCCCCCCTTTTGGATAACTTGTACCAAGATATACGTTTTAGATTTAAGGCATCGAATAACAAAGTTGAATATAAAGCGACTATATCATGTCTAAGGTTAGCTCAAATATATGGTGCCAAAATAATCCGATTTTTGAGTGGTTCACAAATAATTATTCATCTGGCACAAAGACATTATGAAACCAAGTAAGATCCGTTGGTAAAATACTTAAAGTTGTTCAAAGAAATTTCTACTGGTTTTAAAAATGTTAAATACGAGCATGTGCCAAGATTGGATCCTTACACACTATAACAAGATTGTTAGCAAAGACCATACCTCTATCCATCTCCAAGCACCAACCTAGTAAGTTTTTATGTCTAATTTCATTTCATTTGTTCTAGGAAAACATTCTTACCTATCACTAGTCACTTTCAAAGGTATTGTTCACTTCCGAAAGTATTATTATTATTACGTGTTATAGATTTTTAATTTTTTCAAGATGCTGATAATTTATTTTTAAATTTTATGGTGTTTCTCTCACTTGATATTTTCTTATTTTTTTCACTTGTCTTATGGCGGAAGCAACTAGCTTCTACAATTCAACTCAAATCTTGGTATTTTGACCCAATATATATTTATCACATACCATTGTTACTTTTTTTTGTTCTTAATATTGAGGAAAATATTAGACTTTAACTGTCGGGTAGTGATATGAGATAAATTTATTTATTTTATCATTTAATAAAAATTTATTGTATATTTTGATAGCTTAATAATTAATTCAAACTAACAAAGTGATTGTTATAAAATGTGTATGTGTATTGCAATGAAAAAAATAAGTATATATATATATATATAGTATTCTTTTTTAAAGTCTATATTTTGGGGTGTCTTATCATCTAATGACTTAAGCCAATAGTCTTGGAATTCAATAACTGTCGCATTGGGAAAGTGGATGATATTTATAATAATTATATATATAAATAAAGAGGATGACTTAAACCAATAAGTGAATTGAGGCATGAGCAACATGAATCTTATATTTTGCAAACTTAAGAAGGTGAAGAAAGATGTGTTATGTTAGAACATTTATCTGAGACGTTTCCACTATTAACGGTTAAAATAAGTTTATAAGAAAATAAAAATCAACATAAAGTAATTGTTTGAATACATGTTACCAAATAAAATGGATATAAATATAATGATTATGACGAATTATCTAGTAATGAAGTTATTTTGAAGGAAAATATATACTAATAACTGTATGTTATGGGACATTTTAAAGAATAAGATTAGCTTTGTATACATTAGCACAATCTTCTGTGTCTCAAAGAATCATAGACGGAGAATCACCATGAAAAGTATGATAGGATTAAAGATCCCAAACACCATTTCGAATAATTAAAAAATACGATACTTATTTTTTAATCTCGATGACATTATTCTCTATATAAAATTTTCTGTGAATTATGAAGAAAATAATTGGTTTGGTTTAATAATAATCTTCATTATTGATCAATTCATAGTCTTGAAGATTTGTTGACTGCTTTTAGAAGTAAATTGATGATGATGACTGGTGGGGATTAGTCACTCATTATAAACATATTGCGTTGATCATAGTTAAAATGGTTGGAGTAATTATCAAAATAGTTATGTTTCACACATCATCTCAACTAATATTTTCTATATAAGAGTGTATGATATGATTATTTAAGTAGCTTTATATAAAAGGACATAAATAAATTTGGTCAATTTTGTTGGGCGATCGACGGATTTTGTAGATGAGGTGGGATTACTAGTGGTTGTGGGACACGTTGCAACAACGAAAATTGTTGCCATATTATTTATGTTTTTGGATGCACCTAGTTTTTATAATGCTATTTTAAATTATCATTGGTTTCAAAGGACGAAAGTAGTCACTTATCATTAATGTGTGAAATCTTTCACAAGAGATCAAGTTGTGATTATTAAAAGAAGTTAGTGAGTGGCAAGTTATTGTTAGTTATTGTATATTTACTTGGATAAAAATCATGATATAGCAATTATATAATCTATTAAAGCATGAAAATATAATATAGTGTAAAAAGTCTTTATTGGAAAGTGCAGAAAAAAAAATTGACGATCCACGACAAGTATGCGACTAACTAAGCCCTTAGATTAAATAATTAATGTATAAATTAGAAATGGATAAATTGTGATGGAAGGAAACCAATTAAATCAATGTTTTCAAAATGAATTGGTAAATTATTTGAAACAAAAATGTTGATATTTTTTTAGAGTATAACCAATTTTACATGCGTTAGCAAGTCAATTATATGCCATGAGTTAGCCATTGATAAGAGGATAAGACCAATATGATACAAAAAATATAATTTTTTCCATATAACTTTGAAACGATAATGAATGAGTTATAAAGTTTATTTAAGAATGGGTCACATAAGAGAATAATGATATGCAAATGGGTTGATAAACCGGTGTTGGTTAGAATAAATATGGGCAGTGGAGAATGTATGTTTATTTTACTAACCTGAATCAAACTTCTCCAAAAGATGATTTTCAGTTACATAGCATTGACTAGTTAATGGATGCAACAACATGATATGAATTATTTTCATTTATCGATTCTTATTAAAGATATAATAAAATTAAAATAAATTTTAATGATGAGGAGAGCACAATATTCATGTAGAAGCCGGTTTGTATTATTATGAAGTAATGTCTTTTGGCTTAAAATGCCGGGGCAACTTATCGAGGGATCGTCAATCATATTTTTCTACTCAAAGGAATAAAAACTTAGAAGCTTACATCAACAACATGATATTAAAAAGTAACGATAAAGCATACATCTATTAGAATTATTTAGAACTTCCAATAACGTCAGAAACTTTAATTTGAAATTTAATCTATTAAAATATTCTTTCATTGTACGAGTTGGAAATTCTTTTTTGTTTTTTGTTTTTATGATCAATAAAAGAGGTATTGAAATTGATCTTGCATAGTTAAAATCATTGCTAACCATCACGCCACTAAAAAAATTTATAAAGGTGAATAAACTAACTAGTGACTAACAATTTCAGACCTAAGTCATATGTTTTTGATAAATTGAAAGAAGAAAAACGTTTAAATGAAGCGATGAATATGAAACATATATAGATATGCATAAACCTAGGAACACCAAGCAGACCATGTACTATTGGGGGAAAGGTATGCAAATTTATTATTGATTCAGGGAGCTGCGAAAATGTTATCTCTGAAGAAGTTGTCCAGAAGTTGGCCCTGAAAATAGAAGACTACCCAAACTCCTACAAGCTTGCCTGGTTAAAAAAAGGTAGTGAGGTAAATATAAAAGATGTCTGGTATCTTTCTCTGTTAATAACTATATGGATAAAGCATGGTGTGATGTTATTGGGATGGATGCGTGTCACTTGTTGCTAGGCCGATCCTGGCAATATGATAGAAGTGTCACATATGATGGTAGAAGGAACCGATACAGTTTTATATGGAATAAGGTCAGGTTCATATTTACACCAACTAGAGAGGTTTCCCCAAAACCTGCCCTTGCAGTATCAAAGGAGTCGGGTAAGAACTTTCTAGCTCGAAAGGCGTTTATAAAACATGCTCATGAAACAGGGATTGTCTATCTTTTGGTTGTTAAAGAATTTAGTACTGATCTATTTGCTGGTATACCTGAGCGAGTTCGGCCGCTATTAGCAGAATTTTCTGTTGTCTTTCCCGATACTTTACCTACAGGTTTTCCTCCATTGAGAGATATCCAGCACCAGATTGACCTTGTACCGGGTGCTAGCCTACCAAACCGACAGCATTATCGGATGAGCCCAAAAGAGCATGAAGACCTTCGCAGACAGGTGGAAGAATGATGGCTCAATGAGAATGTGTGTGGATAGCTGGACTATCAACAAAATTACAGTCAGGTATCGGTTTCCTATTCCTCGCCTTGATAATTTACTGGATCAATTGAATGGTGCTAGTGTGTTTACGAAGCTGGATTTGAAGAGAAGATATCACCAGATTCGTATTTGTATGGGGGATGAGTGGAAAACAGACTTCAAGACCTGAGAAGGTTTGTTTGAATGGATGGTAATGCCATTCGGTATTTCTAATGCGGGTTATGAACCAAGTATTTTGCCCGTTCATCGGTAAATTTCTTGTTGTGTACTTTGATGAAATTCTTATATATAGTACCACGGAAGAGCTACATCTCCAGCACTTACGCGAGGTGTTGGTTGTTTTGAGGCGAGACGAGTTTTATGGAGGACTCGATAAGTGTTGTTTTATAACAGATCCGGTCATCTTCCTAGGGTATGTCGTGTCAAAAGATGGAATGTCAGTGGATCAGTCGAAAGTGGCAGTCGTGCGAGACTAACCTATTCCTACTTCCATCACTGAAGTCCGCTCTTTTCACGGATTGGTCTCCTTTTACAGACGGTTCATACATAACTTCAGCACTGTTATGGCTCATATTATAGAATGTATGAAGGCAAGACATTCTCCTGGACCCCTGAAGCAGCTAAGGCGTTTGAGGAAATCAAGGTAAGACTGACGAGTGCACCGATTCTGGTTTTACCAGACTTCTCTACAGGATTTGAACTGCATTGTAATGCGTCCGGATTGGGCATTGATGCTGTACTCAGCCAACGAGGCCACCTTGTAGCATACTTCAGCGAAACGTTAAGTGGAGCTAAACTCAACTACAACACCTATGAGAAGGAGTTCTATGCAGTTGTACGAGCTTTGAAGCACTGGAGTTCCTACTTGGCCTACAATGGCTTTGTCCTGTACACCGATCATTATGCCTTAAATCATCTGCAGAGTCAGGAACAACTCTCTTCCCGTCATGCACGTTGGACGGCATTTACTCAACAATTTACCTTTTCCATTAAGCATACTCCGGGGATAGTTAACCACGTAGTTGATGCACTGAGCCGACGCAGCATGATGATTCGTATGGAAGGAGAGGTTGTGGGATTCGCGATGATGAAGGATCTACTGGCTATCAATCCATATTTTGGTCATATTCAAGAGGACGTCAGTGCAGGTTTGAGAAAAGATTTTGCAGTGAGCAACGATTACCTCTTCAAAGGTAATTTACTTTGTGTTCCTGAGAGCAGTTTGAGGTTACTGATTGTACAGGAGAGACTCAACGAGGGGCATGGGGGTAGAGATCAAACCCTTCACTCTGTATTCAGTCAATTTTTCTGGCCGCATTTGAGGCGAGATGTTATCCGTTTTGTATTTGGTTGTCGGGTTTGCCAGGTGGCAAAATGTACATCCTCCAACGCAGGTCTATACCTACCACTCCCAATACTGGAAGGACCGTGGTGAAGCATTACATTAGATTTCATCTCTGGGCTGCCAAGCACACAAAGAGGTAACAATTTTATTTTTGTAGTGGTTGACAGGTTTTCTAAGATGGCCCACTCTATTGCCTGCAAGAAAACCGCAGATGCTATGAATGTTGCTAATTTATACTTTCGTAAGGTCTACTGCTTACATGGTCTACCCTCGAATATCGTTTCTGATCACGATGCGTGGTGTGTGGGGCATTTTTGGAGGACTTTGTGGCGCCTCACGAACATGAACCTGAGTTTTAGCAGCGCGTATCACCCGCAGACAGACGGCCCAGCCGAGGTAACTAATCGAACGTTAGGCAACATGTTACACAAAGAGCCCATTGTCATTCCTTCTAGCAGTAGCTCTCCACACTCCCCAACTGCTCGATTAAACCGTCTGACGCCTTTATCAGTCAATTCTTACGCTGCTCCGCCCCCTTTTCCGCCCCGACGTCGCGGCAAAGCCAAATTTCTTTCTATGGGAGAAACCAGCTCTCCAACTTCTCCCGCGGGAGGTAATTCTCCTGAGATGGTTCAGCTTACTCCCTCCATACGAGGATACCGAACCGGTACTAATACTGCTGTGACGTTTTTAGGTCTTAATCAGCGGCCACCGACGCCTACAGAATTGGATCCCGAACGCGCTTGTCAGCAATAAAACGAGGCTCATCTCGCCCAAACTGGCAGCAGTTCTGGCCCTACGGACCCTCTTGTTCGACCATCTGACCCAGGCGCTGCCAACGCCCATAGTTCTGAAAACGTTCCGGTAGTAAATACCGAAAAATTAGAGGTGGACGTTCTGCCCGCAGAAGACGGTATTGCTGCTGCTGGCAATGCCGCTGCCCCTCCCGAGGAGCCGCTTCCCGAGGAGATAGAGGCGGTCATAACCACCACATATCATCGCTGGTTACCCACGAATAATGTTATTTCTCTTTTTGAGGGCAAGTATCTTTACTTCCCTGCTGCCGAGCAAGAAGAGCTGCTGATCCGTTGGGGCATTCCGGAATGCGTTACCGTTCGGTTTTCCGTTCCTGGGGAGACTCCCGTGCACGTTCGGTCACGAGAAATTGTAGTTTTCACCGAGCTGTTCAACTGGGGCCTCAGGTTCCCCCTCGATCTTTAGATTGTTCTATACTTCAAAACTCTAAAAATCTGCCCCTCTCAGCTGACGCCCAATGCATGGTACACGCTGATGTCTTGCATAATGGCCTCGCGCCTTTCGGGTCGGGTCATGCCCGTGGAGGAGTACATAGCCATGTTCGGGTCGAAATCTCCCAAGTCCCCATTCCTCTGATTCGTCTCTGGCAAATACATGGAGGTGGCGCAGAAACGGAAGGGGAAGGCCGAAATCCGACGTTGATGTCGAGGAAGACAATGTCGGGGCTGAGGAGGCGGGTGCGGAGGTGCACCAGGATGAAGGTGCTGCTGAGGGTGGGGAGGCCGATCAGACCTAGGAGCTGGCGCAGAAACGGAAGGGGAAGGCCGGCGCAGAGGGGGCTCAGGCTAGGAAGCCTAAACGCTCAAGGAAAGAAAGCGGGTCTGGGGGTCTGGTGCGGGTGTTGGTAATGCTACCGTTCCGGAGCTGTTCGACCAATATGGGAGGGGGGCTAAGGGTGGTTCGATGGTCGACCCCGTAGTGGTGATCCCTGAAGATGCTAGTCCCCCGAAGGCTTCTAAATATGTCGTGGCGTCGTCGAGTGGCACGAAGCTTCCGGTGCTGTCTGTGCCCGGGAGTCCGCACACTTTTTTGTTGCAGATTACTGATGGACTAGCCCTTTCCTTGTACAACATGCTAGTGCCCTTGGCCCTGAAAGAACGTCGGGCAGGGGAACTAAGCCGGAAGCTGTTGGGCGCAGAGGCGAAAGTTATCGGTCTGGAAGAGGAGGTGCGGAAGGCTAAAGCGGCTCAAGAATTGGCAGAGGAGCGGCTCAAGGAGACTGAGGGAGCTTTGGAGCAGGTTAGGAAGGCCGGGGAGGATCGTACCGCGGGCTTAGTGCGGGAGATCACTGAACTGAAGACGGCCAATACTTTTTTTGCTGAAAAATATGAGAAGTGGATGGAGAAGGAGACGGCTGAGGCCAAGGCCACATACGTGCTGTCTTTTCATCATCGCTTCCCTGACCTTCCCCTCAGGTCAATGTGGCTGGACGTTCCGGAAGACGACCGCCCTTCTAGTGTTGTTTGTGAAGACGAAGAATCGGACGACACCGAGTCGGAGGAAGAAGATGCTTGATTCCCGACGTCCTTAGTTTTTGTGTTTTTGTATTTTGTTGTTTAAGACCTGTTAATTTGGGGACTGCAGAATCCCCTATAAACCTTTTCTGTAAGCAAAATTTCCAGACAATCAATATTTCATTTGTACTTATATTTTTGTGAATGTTTCATTCTATAATGGTTTTATAAATCCATGTGAGGGTCGGAATTTTGAGATGTAATTAGTTCGGTTACAAAAAAAACTCGTGAAAGTTCTGTTGGTCAAACTATAACGGTCGGGAATTGTAGATGTAGATCAGTTTGATTACTGAAAGACCGATAAAGGTTATGTTGATCAATGTAAAATTGAAAATTTTCCCGTAAGGTCGGGAATTCAAGATGTAGATAAGTTCGAAAACTGAAAAACCGATGAAGGTTCTGTTGATCAATGTAAAATTGAAAATTTTCCCGTAAGGTCGGGAATTCAAGATGTAGATCAGCTCGAAAACTGAAAAATCGATGAAGGTTCTGTTGATCAATGTAAAATTGAAAATTTTCTCGTAGGGTCGGGAATTTAAGATGTAGATGAGTTCGAAAACTGAAAAACCGATGAAGGTTCTGTTAAGTAGTCAAGATTGTTAAAAAAGATTCGTCGATCAGCTCATCAGCTGACAGAGTCATCTGTAACACCAACGATGGAAAGGCAAAAAAAATTCGATGAAAGGGGGCGGGTGTTATCGATGCCTCATTAAAACCTTCTCGCGCCACCGATGTAGGAAAGAGTGCATCCCCAACCCAAAAAATATTTACACAAATAAGTCTGAGTTTACAAAATATGAAATTACTCCAAATACAATTTCAGATGTTCGATGTTCCATGGTAGCCTTAATGAACGCCCGAGCTTATCTTGTAAACGATATCACTTCGTATGGCCCTACCCAGTTTGGGGCGAGCTTACCGAGGCTTTTGTCTTTGATATGCAGAAAAACGCGTCTTAGAACCTTATCACCGACTTTGAATTCCCGCCGTCGTACTTTAGTCGCATACCGACTACTCATTAAGGTCTGATAATGTAGACAATTTAGCTGGGCGCGGTTCCGTTTTTCCTCTATGAGGTCGAGGGCTAACTGTCTGTCACCTCCATTTGCGTCTTCGTCATAGGTACCGATCCTGAAGGAGGAAAATATAGATTCTGCCGGAGTGACTGCGTCCATGCCATAGACCAGAGCATAAGGCGATTCTTTAGTCGTCGTTCGTGGCGTAGTTCGGTAAGCCCACAATACCTCCTGCAAATAGTCTGGCCATTTGCCAGCTTTTCCTTCGAGGTTCTTTTTGAGGCCGTCCAAAATTGTCCTGTTGGTGACTTCGACTTGCCCGTTCGCTTGAGGGTGGAATGGGGCGGAAAAACACTGCCTAATTCTGTGAGTTGCGCAAAAAGATTTCATCTCTCTGCTGTCGAATTGGGGTCCGTTATCCATGGTGAGCTTATGGGGTACCCCGAACCGACAACAGATATTGGACCAGATAAATCCGACGATGTCCTTAGTCTTGGTGGGGGATAATGGTTCGGCTTCAACCCATTTGGAAAAGTAGTCTACGGCCACCACGATCGTTTGTCTCCCACCAGATGCCATTTGTAACGGCCCTACAAGATCGATTCCCCATCGGTCAAAGGGTAATCCTTCAGATATAGATTCTAAAGGGGCCGCGGACACGTTTATTGCATTCGCAAATCTTTGACAAGTGTCGCAGGTTTTTACTATCTGTTGAGCATCTGACGTTATCATTGGCCAAAAAAATCCGGCGAGAAAAATTCTTCTTATCAAGGCCTTGTAACCACAGTGGGCCGCGCCCTCCCCGTCGTGCAACTCGGACACAATGATCTGCGACTCATTTACCCCCAAACACCTCAGTAAGGGTCGGCTGAACGATGTTTTATACAATACGTCGCCCAATAAAACGTAGCCTCGGGCTTTATTGCGCACCTTTCGGGCCGACGCGCCATCGTCCGGCAATAAACCTTCGGCTAGGAAAGCAATAATGTCATGTCGTCAATCCGACATAGTTACCGAAGACACGTGACAAGCGATTTCAGGCCAATTATCCAACTCTTTCCTCTTTATGATTGACGGGTTTTCTTGTTCGATTATCCAGGGGTAATTGTTTGAGCAAGAGGCCAACGCTAGAGAGTCGTCTACCACATTCTCGGCTCTTGGGACATGTTCATATGTTACTTTAACGAATGACGCAGCTAACACCCTTAATGCGGCTAAGTACTGAACCAGATGTTCTTTTCTGGCTTCCGAGGCTCCCGAGGCTTGATTTATCAAAAGTTGAGAATCACTAACGAGACGTACATGCCTAGCTCCACATACCTGTGCTAGTCGTAGACCGGCCAGGGCGGGCTCATACTCGGCTTCGTTGTTAGAAGTGGGAAAACCAAATCGGATTGTCTGATGCATACTTATGCACGTTTGGGTGACTACCTGTACGCCAACTCCGCAACCATTTACCTTCGATCCCCCATCGGTGCGGATGGTCCACTCATTTGGTCCGGCTGGTCCCGAGGATGCGTCTTGGTCTGGGCGGTCGGAATGAAATTCTACTATGAAATCAGCCAGAACTTGGCCTTTAATGGTCGTCCATGGCTCAAAATTGATGTCGCAATCGCCTAATTCGACCGACCATTTAGACATTCTTCCTGACATGTCCGGGCGCTGAAGAACGTACTTGAGTGGAAACGAGGTGCGGACAACAATGGGGTGCGCTTGAAAATATGGACGCATTTTTCACGCCGAGGTTACTAATGCCAAGGCCATCTTCTCCAGTCTTAGATACCGTGTTTCTGCGTCCAGTAAACTTTTGCTCACGAAATATACCGCTTTGAGGGACGCTCCTGACTCGCTGATCAATGTCGTACTCACCGCGGAATCTGAAACTGCTATGTAAAGGAAAAGAGTCTCACCTGTCAAAGGCTTCGTGAGAAGGTTTGGAGATGATAGATAAGTCTTGATTCCCAAAAAGGCCTCATTACAATCCACTGTCCAAACAAAATTCTTGGCATTTCTCAGGACCTGAAAAAATAGAGCACACTTGTCAGACGATCGAGAGATAAACCGATTTAAAGCCGCGAGACGCCCGGTTAATATCTGGACTTCCTTGATATTCTTAGGCGGAGTCATGTCGGTAAGAGCTTGAAGTTGAGTTGGGTCGGCCTCAATTCCCTTTTCGCTAACAAAGAAACCCAGGAACTTGCCCGACCTTACCCCGAAGGAACATTTTTCCGGATTAAGCTTGAGATTTATTCCCCTGAGGTTGTCAAACGTTTCCTTCAAATCGGCGAGATGCTCTTCGTCCGTACCGCTCTACTAGCATGTCATCAATGTAGACTTCCATATTCTGCCCTATCTGGAAATCGAAGGTTTTGTTAACCAACCTCTCGTAAGTCGCTCCAGAGTTTTTTAGGCCGAACGGCATGACTTTGTAGCAATATAAGCCTCGGCCTATTATAAACGTCGTGCTTTCCTGGTCCGCTGGGTGCAATTTGATCTGGTTGTAGCCTGCGTACGCGTCCATGAATGACAGCAGTCTGTTTCCCGACATTGAGTCCACCAATTGGTCGATCCTCGGCATTGGGAAGGGATCCTTCGGGCATGCCCGATTGAGGTCGGTAAAGTCCACACACATCCTCCACTTCCCGTTTTTCTTTTTTACCAGGACCGGGTTGGATGTCCAGAGCGGGTAACTCGACTCCTTAATGTGTCCGACGCTGATCATCCTTTCGACCTCTCGCATAATGATTTCTGCCTTTTCTGGGAAAAAGGCTCAACGCTTTTGGGAAATGGGTGTGACGAAGTTAGCTTGTGAACCACGTAGTTCTCTGGAATTCCCGTCACGTCCTTTAAACACCATGCGAATAAATCTAAATTCTCCTGTAGTAAAGTTAACAACTGTTCCCTCAAGGTTGGCGACAGCTGGATTCCGATCTGCAGGATCTTCCTTTCGGTAAATGTGTGTTGTTCACATTCTTCATCGGTGGTTAAGAAACCGAGAGCTTTCCTAGGATCATCAACAGGTAACGACCCCGAGGGAAGCCCCTTTAATTGCTAGTCCCGCGCTTGTGCCATCTCTTGATCCTTTTTGGGCGCCAAAGCCGCTCGGTAACACTCCCACGCCGCTTTTTGGCTGCTCCGGACTATGCCCACGTTGTTTCCGACCACGTATTTCAAACATTGATGAACTGTGGACGATACCGCATGCATTCGTGATAACCATGATCTGCCCAAATAGCATTGTGAGAAGACGGGGCATCCACCACCACGAATAAGACTGTGACCTCTTTCTTGAACGGTCTGCGGCCTAGCTGAACGATACCCTCGAACTCCCCTACTACGTCTGCTGCCGAACCCGTAAACCCCACGATGGTTCGGTCTGATCGCATATTGACCGGAGGTGTCCTGAACTTTGTGAAGGTGGATGCGAAGATTATATTGGCTGAGCTACCAGTATCTACCAAAATACCCCGGACCTCTTCCCCCGCAATGGTCGCCCCGATAACTATGGCGTCTTCATGAGGGTCGGCTATGTCCCTCATGTCGTCGTCGTCAAAATATAGGATCGGTGAAGGGATACCTTTTGAGTGAGGATAGGTTCGGGCTTCCAACTGCGTAGCCAAATTTACGATATGTCGTTTCCTAGAGGAATGTGTGGTGCCTGCCATAGAATCTCCACCAAAAATAGTCAACGATTCGAAAATTTTACAAAGGTTTCTCACATTCCCAATACTTCCCGCAGCTCCTTCTTCAATGATCCCGATGATGTTGTGATTCGCTTTTGGGTCGAGATATTCGGTTGAAACGTCAAACGGATCGGTGACTTCGGAAATGGTCATGGTGGTTTCGGACTTCGGTATCGTGACGGTATCTCTCGAAGTGGTATTCTGCTAAGCTTTCTTTTCCACGTATTCTAGGAGGTTCTCGTGCTCTATCAACATCTGTATTTCCTTTTTGAGGGCAATGCAATCCTTTGAATCGTGCCCTACATCTTCATGGTAGCGACAGTACCGGTTGTTCCGCTGCTCTCGAGGCGTTGGTATAGGGAAAGGCCTCCAATACATCCCGCTCTTCTTAGTCTTTTCGTAGATCGAAGACACGCATTATGTCCAGTCAGCGAAGTAAGCGGGTCGGATCCATTTGTTAGACATGGATCGCGAACCCACTTGATTCGGCTGCTTTGCTTTTTGGCTCGGGGGAGCCGAAGGCTTGGCTGGCAAGGATTGGGTCGGAGGTATCGTGCTGACCGGCTGGGCTTGCTGAGCGTAGCTGGATTGAGCCCATTGTCTTATCACGACCGATGCTTGCGCGTTCTGCTGAATTTGCGCTGTCAGCTCGGACGCCTCGGTTTCTTCGATCAGTATCTGTTTTTCTATTTGAGCCAGAAGGGCGGAAAAATTAAATGCTTGCTTTTTAGTTACCGCTTGCTTCATTGGTCCCGGGAGCAAGCCCAAGCGATACGCGGTTAGCGCCACATTTTCCTCGCAATGGTCCAGGTCGGTCTTAGCGTCAATAAAACGCCTGGTATATTCCCTGAGGCTCTCTCCTAACCTCTGCTTACAATTCATGATGGTGTCTCCATTAGCTCGGAAACTCTTGTTTCCGACGAAGTGTTGTCGGAACATTGTCCTGAACATCCCGAAGTTTTTGATACAACCTTGTGGTAACCGGTTGTACCACTTGGACGCCCGATCGTGGAAGGTCATCGAGAACGCCCGACACAAAAGTTTATCGTCGTTGTCGAAACTCAACATAAATTTTTTGAAGGCTTCCAAGTGGTTATTCGGGTCCCTCTTTCCGTCATACTTTTCCAATTTGGAAATATCAAACCTCTTCGGGAGATGCCCTGATAATATCTCGTCGGACAACGACGAAGCTCTCCAATTCAACCCGAATCCGAACGCTCCGCCTCCGAGCCCTTCTGTCTGAATCCCGTAGAGACCTTCATCCCCGTGGTTGATAAATTGGCTGCTAGTTCGGTACCCTTGGTTCTGGCTGTTCGAAGGTTGCCACTGAACCTGAGGTAGTGCTACCCGCTCTTCCCTGCTGCCTGCTGGCATTTATTCTTTCTCAAACGACGCTGGTCTTCTTTTTTCAGTGCTACCTTTCTTGTACTTAGGAGAGTCTGACCGGGGTCTCCTGTGGCGTCGGGAACGGTTTTTCTGTGAGTGTTTGTTCAACCTTTCCCGACGTCGGTACTCCCTTTCCGACGAATCATCTGAAGTGTAATTGGCGGAGACGCCGCGGTTATCCTCAGGGTACCGCTCCTCTCTGGCGTTCTGCCCGTCCCCTGGATGAGGCTCTTGATAATATCTAACAGGTCGGGCCTCGATGCGATGTCCCGCAGTCGGGTTGCCTCCGCCGCGGTTATCTGCGAGTGGTTCTTTACCTTTTCATTCCCGAACCCTTTTCTCGTCTAACGCCCTTTCTCTCTCAGCGTTTAATCTGGAAATGTCTTCCATGAGCTATCTCCTAGTCATGATAAGGGTCGAACGCTTGTCCCGACCCGGGGCTCCTTCGCCTTCAGATAACGAAACGGCTCGGGTTACTTCTCTCCCGACCCTCTCTTCGATAGCTTCGTCATTCATCCTTTAAGATCAGATCGCGATTTTCAAAGAAAAAGATTCCTTTTTGGTATCACGGATTCCCACAGACGGCGCCAATGATGAGAGAATAAATGACTATGAAGAATATTGGATCTTGGACCTGATGTGACTAGAGTGAGAGTGTAGAGAGAGAAAGTGGAAAGAGAATATTATATTGTAGAATCCCCCCCCCCCCTACCAAGAATAATGGGTCTCCTTTTATACTCCCTTTGTCCCAATATATTAGACGTTTTAGCCTTATGCACATTAATTAAGAAAGGCCATCATTGATTTTGAAATTATAAAAAGTGTTTCTAATTTCCATTTATAACCTTTATAATTAATAGGTATGCAAGACAAAAATAAAGTAAATTAATTATAAGAAGAAGGATATAAATGGCATATAGTTATTAATACCATCTTGGAATTTGAGAACGTCAATTAAATTGGGACAAATATATTTGTTTAGAACGTCAAATATAATGGGACGGAGGGAGTAATAGGAAAGGGTGGACCCATTAATGTCCTTGGTGGGCTTGTTTTATTTCTCTTTTGGTCCTTTATCACATACATTGTTTACAAATTAACCACTAATAAGCGACAAATGCTATTATAGTCACATTAATTTCCTTCCATTCACAATTAACTCCTTATTATTAATTCTGGCGAATTATTCCCTTATCAATCATAAATGAGTCGAACGCTTGTTTAAGCTCATAAAGACTCTTTTTCAACTTACAAAAACAGGTTTCTTTCCATTTTCTTTTCAAAACCTTCAGGTTGCTCCATGTAGATTTCTTCATGCAAATTATCATATATATAAAAAATTACATCAAGTTGCTCCAACATAATATTTAAGCTTGTAGATAAACCAAATACAGTTCTGATATAAGTCATCTTAACAACCGGAGAAAATATCCCATCAAATCAATGCCCTTTTTCTAATTGCATCTTTTTAATACAAGTCTAGCTTTCGGCTTGACAATTTTCCCACCATCTCTTTTGTTCTTAAAACCTCATCTATCCTTCAAGACTTTCTTTTCATTAGGAGGCTTCACTAGCTCAAACGTTTCATTCTTATTGAAGGAATTCATCCCTTTCTTGATAGCCTCAAGCTAAATATTTTTCTCCTCATAAGATAACATTTTTTTATAATTCTTTGGTTCACCGTGTTCAGTGAATTGAACAAACTATAAGCTTGGATACTTTGTTTTAAAAAATATTCTAGTTGACCTTCGGCATGACCACGTGTCTTGAAAGTATTTGGACGATACATGGTTGTATGTACTGGAAAACACGATTCAGGATCACATATTATCACATTCAATCGGCCGATCTACTAATTTGAAAAGATAACTTATTTTTTTGGTCGGTTGATTTTTGTTTTTTATTTTTTTGTTCAAGACTTTATTATAATAACTATATCTCTAATTGGTATAAAATTCTACGGCTTCTACCTTTACGGTCTAGATTGTGCATTCAGATTATATATAAGAAGTTGATTTGTTTACCGACATTTTTCACCATCGGATTCATCAAATCTAGTGTGTAATACTCGTAGTTCATAAAACGATGAGTGTTATCCTATAATGGTAATATTTCACAAACATTTACCTTCTACAAAATAAAAACAAAATATAGAATTTGAAAGTTTCCAAGAGGTTAGATTTCACTACCTAAAAACATGTTTCGCACCCTATCTATTACACATTTCACAAAATTGATAGTATAAGTTTCGCATATATGTTATACTATGTTTCCTAATCATTGTTATAAATTATAGTATTAGTAGGTTAGATCACAAAATGAAAATAATAAAATTTAACGTTAATATTACACCAAATGTTTGCTGACACAACATAAAAACAACAATTCAATCATTAAAAATCAATAAGTTAGTGGTTAGAGTGGCCAAACATACTTCGTCATATTTTCGGAGACATGGTACATACACTCTATTTGCCGCATATGTGACAAATACGTACCATTTCATAGGTTTGTGCAAAGGTAAGTTTTGTAAGGGTTAGTTTCCCCATTTCCGCAAACTAGTTATTTTAAAAAAATCATATGTTCTTTTAACATAATAGTCTAGCCTTATTCAACATTCATGTTAGTGGATAGAAGAGATGTTAGATGAAAAGACATTGAAGATGAGGCAAGTGCTAAACACATTAAAGAGAGCTGGAGTGAATTGAAATACAATGTAATTTTAGTGGGTCATAAATTACACATTAAGGATTGTACGGCAGAGTCACTGTGTTTTTCTAATAAAATCGATCTGCAGCAGATCCGGAGACGTAGGCATAATTTGTTGAACTCCGTTAACAATTATGTATTTGATTTCACTTTTGTTTTGTGTTTTTTTTTTCTTTTGATTTTTCTTTTGGATTAGTTGCAGGAAAATTGTGTATTTTTCCAAAACCTCTCTTTACCTCAAGTAAATTTAGAAGTGATTTGCCGGGAATTTAGGCGTGACGAATACAATTACTATAGACTATGATGTAAGGGAAATATTGCGTCCTATACCAACCTAGTGAATACTATTCACTAGATATGTAGTAAGATACGTCGTGATTTTTCGCAAACATGTATAAGCGTAGATTTCGCACATTCTAATAAAATAGATTACAAATGGTAATAACAACCATCTAAAATAGATATCTCACCAAATCTTACTTACCTCAACACAAAAACAGTAAATAGAACAAAAGAAAATACCTTGGTATAGTGGTTAAACAAATTTCATCAATGTTTTCATCAATGTTTTGCGAGACGGTATATATAATTTGCCAGTTTTAAATGTTTTGTTAATAATATAACCATATCAAAATTTCTTTTTTAATTATATTTATCAAAGCAATGACGTTTTGTCAATAATATTAACCATATCCAAATTTCATTTTTAATTATATTTTATTCGTCCGAAAATATATCGCACCAAGATTAACTGTGAAACATGTTTGTTTTTCTTTTTTCGGAAGGAACCCGCAGCCGCTACTTAGAGTGCAATGAGTGCGCACAGGGTAAACCTTCAGTCTGACGCAATAGCCAACGCCAGAAGGTAAATCACACAAGGTGACAGGCTCAGCCGAGAAAACGTATGTAGAGAGACTCGAACTCATGACCTTTAGGTCATAAGAATGCCATACTCAACCAACTCAACTACCCAAGGGGGCTCTGTGAAACATGTTATTTGTAATATGGGGCGATTTCGCAAACTAAGCACCTGTTTTGCAACATTTTTTTTTTTTTAAACATATAAAATTAAAATTATTTTATATTCGAAATGCGACTAATACGCAGGTAAATCTCAGAATGCATCCATATTAAATTGAAGTAGTATAAGGACTGGATAAGGTCCGATCCCGGACTGCACCCACACAACTTTCTATACGTATTAAGAATGCTATGCCTGGTTACAATATTTTGATTCATATATCTTCAATATATTAGAAGAAAAAGGATCACATGAAAATAAAAGAAAAGAAGAAAAGGTTAAGCAACGACAAAGTGGCGCTATTGATAGGAAAATGAACATGAGACACAAGAATGCCTTGCGCTTGCCTTGGCATGTCAGCAGCAGAAACACTCTCATTTGAATTCAAACACATGAAAATTGTTCCATCCAAATCTGACTGATCATCAGAAGCATGCGAAAATTAAGGAACCTTTCGCAATATACAATGAATCAAGCTGATGAAGAATTCTATAAAAGAATCATATCTATGTAGAAACTTGAAGGGCAACTGAATTATTTGCATATAATTCACAATTTTTACCACTAGAAAGTACTTTGACACTTCAAGTGTTAATTGTAGGTCAAGTATCTTGATGACGGTGCAACCGTTTCCGGACAACATGTGTATAGAACCTCTTTGTCCGAAAATACAATCCCAAAGAAACTAAAAACCCTATAAAAGCGACAAACGCCATGATAAAAAACGACAACATAAAACAATCAGTACCATAACAGATATTATCTTCACCGGATGCTACTTTATCGTAAATAAACCCAATTACTTTCACCGAAAAAATGTAAGATCCGACTGGACTCGCCACCGAAATGGTATTGAAAATTGTACCCATGTGTCGGACACCGAATAACTCGGGTGTAATTGAAGGCATTAGCGACCATTGGGCACCGTAACAAACGCCAACCACAATAGAACCAATGTATAAGTTTCCGGGGAAACCAAAAGCGATAATTAAATGACCGATACTCATGATTGCTTGAGTAATAGCCATGAATAATGGTCGACCCAAACCTCTGCTACGGAGGAATACATCGGACAGATATCCAGCTCCAAAACGACCGAGAAAATTCCATATGCTTAGTAAAGCCACCAAAGAATTTATTTCGGTAGTCGTGTACCTAAGTGGAGTTATGAAAAGATTAGAATTAGTCATTGTTTGTTCGTTGTCTATCATATCAGCTAAAAACTTAGCCTGAAATAACAAATATAAGATATCTTTAAAAAAGTCATAGATGGTTTGGTGCCAATGAGTTCTGCTTGGTTATAGATAAAAAAATAATAATAAAAAAAAAACTAATTTAAAATTCAAAATTTGGTATAAAATAAGAACAGCTAAAATAAATAAAAGTAGAACAAATAATGAAAAAAATAAAGTTTATTTCAGTTAAGAATGGTACCGAAGAGATTCACCGATCTGACTTATATTGTTGATTGTAGCAAGCCCAGAACCCATTCCACAGATCATTGCAAGAAACAACAACCAGAAGTTTGTAGTTTGCATTGCTTGTAAAATATTCAACTGCTCCTCATTCTGTTCCGTCTTGTCAACCAAGTCACCCTCTTCTTCATTAGAAACCATTACCGAACCTGTTGGCCTGTAGGGATTCCTCAAAAGAGGATTTCTTTCGTCTATATCTTCTCTGACCGCTCTTATTGCTATAATGAGAGGTGAAGCGAGTAAAACCACCATAAATACGAATACAGTTATTTGTCCCCACTGTGGGAAACTGAATAAGTTTTGCAAAATAAGTACGATCATAAGATAGGCAACGATGATTAGAGCTACGGCTGAGAAACCATTCAGATGTTTCGCATCATTGGCTGTGCTTGTTTCGTATATTCTTACCAATGGCATTAGTACAAGACATACTACTGTTGGTGTCAAGGCGAGTAGGAGAATGTAAGTGGTCGGGTTTCCTTTGCAAACGGTATTATAGAATTGAATCAGTATTGCCCCGCTTAATCCGAGAAATCCCTGACAAAGTGAAAATATGGGTTTAAGCTTTATCACTAGACATTTGTCAGTGAAAAACATCTGTCAGGCCATTTATGTCACATATCATATAAGATCATCACATTGCTTGTAAAGAGTAAAACCTTTGTTTGGCAATCACTTTATCTAGATTTTAGTGCAAACTCAGGTTCGATTTTCATAAAAAGAAAAAAGATAAAAACAGTTATACAAAAATTAGCCTTTAGCCTTTCTTTAAACCTCACTAGCCTAAAAAATTAGCCTTTTAAACCCATATCACCAAATAACTTCTTGCTTATGAGCTTAAAAGCGAGAAAAATTGAAGGCACCAAACAACCCCTCAGTCACTGATGGATAGACATTGGCAATTTCTTAAGTAGGGGACACAAACTAGTTTTGGAACAGCTAGACGTAACCTTTACAAGCGCATAGCTAAACCAAGTTTCCTCTACTACAAATACACGATCACCTATTAAACCATAAACCATAAACCATTAGACAAGTGTTGCTACTCCCGTTTTGCTATTTTCAAAACCGAACATAATTTTTAAATAGCAAATTTTTAAATAGCAAAGGAATTTGCAGGTCCCAAAGTTATATACCTTCATAATCCCATCCAAATTGTCACCATAACAAACTTGTGCCCTGTTACTACAAAGAATAATGCTACAAATCACCAAAAAATTGAAAAATACTCTATTCAACCTTGAGATTAAATCCGTATTAAACCAATCAAACCAAAGAAAACTAAATTAAACAAGCTAACAAAATTACGTCATCTGTTAACTAACATAGATCTAACGCCTCAAATAACATCATTCCCTAACTTATATGATCCCAGCAGTAGAGCCAACATAATCAAAATAGTGCCCTATTAGTATTCCTCAAAATACCCATCAGGATAACCTACTAAACCATAAGATAAAACCTGGTAATTAAGTTATATTTACCTTCATGATCCCAACAATAGTGCCACCATAACCAGAGAAATTCTGGACACCACTAACTACGTTGGCCGTATTGAGAAACGTCTGCGCTTGAGCCGCCAAGAAAATAAACAAACACATCAACGCCACCGGAGGCCGATCGATCAACCCAACGACAGAAGCCCAAATAAAAAAATACCCAACAAAGCCCAAAACCATCCCCACCGCGTGCACCACCCACGGCCCACCACGGCGGCGTCGGTGAGCATTAAGCGTGACGGATGAGTAAAGTAAACCGGACAAGATTCCGACATTAGCGCCGATGTCTTTAAAAACAGAGACAGTGTCGAGGGTCGACTGGTCGTATGATTGGGTAGATTTGAGCGTAGAAGAGTAGATACCGAAGGTGTAGGAAGAACCGCTTGTGACTTGGATCCATATGCTGGCCACCGTAGCCATCCATTTCGTTTTTAGTGTATCCATGTCTGGTTCTGTGGACGATCCGTGTTTTGATGATTTTGTGACCGTGTAATAACAAAGCCAACAGGTGGCACAAATGCCACAAGTGACGTGCTAGTCTAGATTTTCCGAAAATAGTAACAGACTATGTCTTCTATATTGGATCAGATTTAACTTGCATCATACTCAATTCCAAGTTTTGAGATTTTTGGGCTGGCATTGTGATTTCGGAAGATTTGGTAATGATTATAATTCACTCAGGCAAGGTTTAGACGTTATAAATAAATATATTTTCTCTCGTTATAATTCACCCAATGTGATTGACGAACGTTCCTCGTTATTCTGTACTCAACAAGACATTAATTATCTAACTAAACTAAAAAGATTGTTTTGCCATGTAGTATAAAGTTGTAAATTGTATGTATTTAGTTTTGAATTATTTAGTCTGACCATATAAAAGAGTGTTTTAGATGAGATTTAGTTTAAATAATAAAACCTTTTAATATTAAAATAAAAATTGGGACAGAAGGCTATATTTGGTAAGTTTTTAAGTTGTATCTCAAGTTATTAGCGTTTTAGGCCTGATGGAGCCCGATCTAAAAGCTTATAACGTGGAGGCGAGGCCACAGTGTGGTGGTGGTGATTTGACGGCGACAGTGGTGGTTGTGGTGGCGGCGACAGTGGTGGTTGTGGTGACGTGGCGGTACTCGTGATGGTAGTCATGATGACGTGGTGGTAACATGATGGTGGCGGTGGCGGCGACGTGGTTGGGGTGGCGGCGGCTTTGTAGTGGTGGTAGTAGTGGTATGTTAGTAGACAACAATTCATATTAAGTATACAGCCAACAATTTAGTATTACAATTTAGTATTTTATTAAACAACAATAGTGTCCATCAATTCATACTAAGTAGATTGACAACTAATAGTGTTTTAGTAGACAACAATTTATACCATGTAACAAACAACAATTCGCGGTGATGGTGGTTTTGATAGTGGTGGTGACGGCGATGTTGTGGTGGTGGGGATGGTGGCGGTGACGTGGTGGTTGGTGATGATGAAATCTAATTTTGGGGTAGTTTTGGAATATTTTTTGGTTTATGTGGTATTAAATTCGTGATAGCATCTAGGGAGAGAAATGAAGTGTTTGTATTTAATATTTTTAGAAAATGTCCAACTCATGTAATGTTGTTGATGATTTTTTTTATACTCTTTTTGAGATTCATGGGTCATTCGGGTCGGGTCACCTATTCGGGTCAATCTCACGAGCTCCCAAGCCCAATAAACCAATGTATTGGCACTTAGTACTGGCATTTAGCTGAGTCATTAAGCTTACTTAGCTTAGCGGTTATTCATCAAGTTTTAGCTATCTGGTCTAAATTACCCTTATAAATAAATTTTGATCCACCGACCCGCTTTACTGCAAAGGACATCCAAAATAATCTGATCCTATTAGTGGTGGTTGTGGTGGCGACGTGGTGGTGGTGGTGTGTTAGTAGGATTGATGATTTTGAATTTTGATCCATACTTCTTGTTTTTTAGTTTTCGTCGTCTTTTATTTTTTAGGTGTACGTTAGTTATTCATCTAAACATTTTATTGTATACCATATTTCACTAATTTTTTTCTTTAGGTTCATTATTTATGTTCACTGTTAAACCCATTTATGTTCACTCTTAAACCCACCTTCGGCATTTCATCATAGTTTTTACAACTTTGGTCATTTGTGATACAACAAGTTTGGCACACTGACTTTACTAGTATAACATAACTATGGTGACATTTATTACTTTGGACACCGAAATTTTAACATAGTAAACTCATCACTAATACACATGGCCAAACTAACAAATTCTTCAAAACTCCACAACCACTTTCATATTTTTTAGCAGTTTAACAAAAACATCCTAAAAAACTAGTATATGTTTAGTCAATAAGTACATAATATATCCATGTAACTGAGGACCGATGAGTTTCCGTGCCAGAGCCCTATTTGCCGTGACAAACTGAGCCAAACTATCAAAATTATTTTACATCTCTACGTATGGACTAGTCGAGCCATGAGAACCCTCCATTGGTTCTTGAAACAGGTCGGTCAAACTTCTCGAATGCAGTCTACCACACCTGTTAGGTTCACAAGACTACCAACAAACATTTTAGAGGAATTATATCCTTCATCTTGTGGCCCAACCA
Organism: Limnanthes douglasii subsp. nivea; assembly: GCA_036936605.1. NCBI lineage: Eukaryota > Viridiplantae > Streptophyta > Magnoliopsida > Brassicales > Limnanthaceae > Limnanthes > Limnanthes douglasii. The sequence goes on along the minus strand of JAUPFV010000001.1, from coordinate 246,959,903 downwards.
CCACAAATGGCGCACAGATTTTCCAAACTAACAAACTTGGCTTACCTTGGGCATACTTTTGCCAAGCTTAAGTTTAGTTTGATTTCTTCTCCGCTTGCTCCATAAATTTTATATAGGGATCCGCCACCAAATTTCAACCACCATAACATAGAAAAGTACGATGGAAGTGAATACCATGAACACCACATTGAGTAGTTTAGAAATGAAATGCTCATCCTCAAATGAGATGACATCCTCTTTATCGAACTTCTCTTATGACTTCAGAGATAGCACTCTGGCATGGTTCAAAATCTTCCACTTTGAAGCATCGGCATCATAGGTTTGTTCTGAAAAACATCCAAAATAAGTTCATTGGGTTTAAGCTCGTCAAGGGAGATGGTGATTGTATTATACATTTCAAGCATGAGCTAAAGGAGAACGTACATGATAACCCTCGAAGTTTTATTTGAACCAAAAGAAATCTAAAATACTACCACGATCTAGTGGTGTATGTAACTTATTGGTAAGGAATAATACAATGTCTTTTAGCCCAAAGCATAACGAATAAATAGTTTCTGAACTTGACATACTATCCCATGTAAAGGAAAATATCAAGTATTACTAAATATTCTAAAACAATATATGTAGAAAACCGATAATAGGAGGTGAAATACTTTCAAGTATTACTAATTATTCTAAAATAATACATGTAGAAAACCTAGAGATCTAGCACTAGGAAAATGTTTGGCGTATGTTTCCCGAAACACATACATTTATTAATTTCTAATGATGATAAATTTTGGAGATTCACGGTACATAATGAGGATGCAGTTATAATTGTTTATGAGATCGCAAAGATTGAGATCATAACCTTTATGGCTGATAATGGTAGCTCGACCAATATTATCTTCAAAATCACTTATGAGAAGATGCACGTTGTACCCTTATTGACATTGACAAAAAGAATTTTGATTGGGTTTATCAGGATAAAAACCTCGTCCATGTGCCTCATCATGGTGGTAGATTATTTATCTTATTATATGTCATCTTCAATATTTTTTTTTTTAATATACGTGATTATCTTAGCTGTGCACCATTGATTTTGTTATATCATTAACAGCCGGGTCAACGTGATCCAAAACAACTAGTGACTTCTATTAGAATGTTCATGTACTACTTTAAAAACACAAACTACCAAGGGTCATGGTCGTCCTCGATAACATGATAGATCCGCAAGAGGCTTCCCACTTAGTCGTGTTTGGGGAGTAAGTAGAGATCATAAACCTATAAGCAAATTAAGTTATGTGCATCTAAAAATAACCATATTATTATAGTGTTTACCTGAAAACATAAATATCTTTATTTTGGTTACTCAAGATGTTACTAGCATACGTGTCCAAGTAATATGTCACAAGATGTCTATAGACATTAGGTTTCATCCAATAGATCAAAAGCATAGATAATTCTCTTAGAAAAGTATGAAGTTAATGTTAAAAATGGATAGACTCAACCAAGTAGGCTATATATGAGAACCATTATACCCGGTCTAGATAGCCAATCCTGTCTTCATCAATGATAAGAATGAAAAATAGATGATTTGTTTGACTTTACGAACCTCAACAAGGTGTTTCTTAATGATCATTTCATTTTCCTTTATGGTTCAACTAGTTGAAGCCAAACCGTACGCTATATTTCATGGATGGATATTCGAGTTACAAACATATTCCGACGCTTGAGGAAGACCGTGAGCATTGTATATTTATCACAGAGCGCCTACTACAATGTTATAAAGACATGCTCTTTAGGCTCAAGAAAGATATTAACAAGATGTTGGTCAACAATATATTTTAAAGTCATCTTTGGTGTGACCTAAAAGCCTACATGGATGGAATGATAGTCATCGGTAAATAGGGTGCATACCATTTGGAAGATCTTACTGAGATTTTTACCTAGCGTCAGAAGAACAAATCTAAAGTACAATCCTGATACGTGTACTTGTGTCGTTTGGTTAATGAAGTTTTTAGGTACCTTGTATGTGAGAAATAGATAAATAAATACCCTGCAAAATTGTCTAATCTATTTTTTGTTGAGAATCTATGCAACATCAAGTAGGTTTAAATCTTGATATGAAGGCTTGCTGCATATAACAAGTCCATCAAATTATCATATCTTTGGTCCTTACTGGATGATGAGACACATTATTTGAAGTTAGAAAAAATTATCATATCTTTGGTAGTGACGACTATGAAAATAATGTCTTACTTTCATGCCCACACTTTCATAGTCTGAACCTACTTTACCTTGTAAAACGTATTGTAGAAGCCAGAAATACCTCGTATACTCACTATATGGTCTGTAAAATTATGAAACTTCAATATTAAGTTTGAAACGTGAACTCTCATTAAGGCTCTAGCGTTGCCACATTTTATAATTTAATTGCAATTAGAGAAACATTTTTCTGGTAGATCATTTCAAACCCAAATGTTAAATTCAGGTTGATGTCCGTTTTGGTATAGGAGTGCATTATCATTGAAGATAAAAAATAATAAGGTATTGGCATATGAGTATACATCATAGTTATCAGTGGCGTGCGGTGGTCCGTGACGAATAGAGCTAAAAAAGCAACATCGGCGAGGCATGCGGCGAGGCGATGGCCACATGACATGCGACGATCCCTTACCTGAATAATATTTTTGTAGCACATAACTATAATTTAAATAATACTATTTAAACTTTAAAACTAACAATAATAACTAAAACATGTAATCACATAATTCTTAGAGTATCCGCGTCAAATGACAAACATATAGACTAAAAGATCCAATTATAAAACATCAAATCACGTAATTCTTAAAAGATATGAGTCAAAACATAGACTAAAATACATCATCCTCCGAGACAATATATTCACACCTCTTATCTACACCATGTTCTCCATTTATATCCCATAATAGAGTATCTTCTTCTTCAGTGTCTTCATCAACAAGCCTTCGCTCTTTTATGTGAACCGCTGAAGACGATGGATTCTTAGACCGAATATTGTAGTATACTTCATCAACCTCAACAACTCCAATATCAACTCATTTCAAAACATCTTCATCTTTTAAAAACTTAGTTTTATGTTTTTATTATTTTAGTTCAAAAAACATATCGGGATTAGTGCCTCACCACGACTGTCACGACGAATACCACACTAAAGGCCTCGCCACACCCCATCCTAAGGCAATCTCGTTTCGCCTAGTCTCGCCATAGAGCGTCACGTGAAAATTATGGTATACACTATACAATGTATAGTACCTTAAAACATATCAAATCAAAATATGAGCAACCATAAGATAGACTTTCACTAGTAAGTTACTCCTTCTGTTTCATAATATAAGTCGTTTAAGATTTTTTCATCAATATTAAGAAACATAATAATTACATTGAAAGAATAAAAGAATATAAATTTGATTGGTGGAGTTAATGACTTTTACAAAAGTTTAACTATTTTATTGGTGGAAAGTGGAATATATGTAATCATTGCTGCATTGGAAAATGAAAACGACTTATATTATGAAACAACAACTTTTTTCTAAAACGAATTATATTATAAAACTGAGGGAGTACTTAATTTAGAAATTATTGTACTAATCATATTTCAAATTAGTGCAGAGAACATCAATTTCTCCATTAACCGGTAGAGTTCATGACGAAAAATAATTTGTCTTTTGAGTGTGATTACAGTAATTCCATATGGGTAATATCATTGCGCACTTATTTTTGCCAAGAATTCTTTTTCCTGTGAGTACTGGCCTTTGAATGATGGATTTTATCGGGTATCTACTCTTGGGGTTAACGTGAGATGGGCCAACCACTATAATAATTATCCTTATCAACTTAAATTATATCGAGGTGTCTAATTATGGTAAAACGACTCTTCAACCGTAAATCGTAAGTATATTTGTTTCGGATTAAAATGGTTATTTAGTTTCAAATATAGAGAGTATCTGATAATGAAGTAGATTATCTGTGATCCATTCCTAATGGTTATGATTCTTCTAAGAGACGACAACCAAAACACAATTTTGTAATTGATTCGAAGGAAGAATCAATTCGTTTTTCTTAAAGGGATTTTCTATCTGTAACTGAAGTGAGAAAACGTATCTTCCCATTTTAACTGTCTGTAACTTCCAGACAGTTACTTAATGAAGACCAGTCCTTATTAAATTTCCACTCTTAGGGACCATAACCCGATATTATTTTGTCTTACAAAATAACCCCAAAACTTTACGTTTTGCGTAAGTTGTTTATTTTCGAATGCAATTCTTCACAGTATTCGGAATTAAACCTGGTATCCATATAATTACCTCCATAATACATATTTTATCTACTAGTCTGTCCCTTTCTTTATGATTACTTTTATTCGACTAATATTGACGATAGTCCGATACATTGATAAAATATGTGACGGTCCAACTCAATGGAGAAATTCCAACAATTATGGTGATGACGGACCCTCCCACTATTATTGGTATCCTTATCGATATAAAGGATATAGAGGTGTCCTTATTATTCGTATCTTTATCGATATAAAGGATATATAGGTGTATGTTCACAGTGAAGTGACTCTATTCCATTAACCAAAAAAACTTCTATGATGAATAAGGTATATTTGAACTTTAAATTTGAGATTTTTTTATGACAAATAAGATGTCAACACCTTCTGTTACTTACTGGGAATTTTGGTTCATGAAGGTACGATATCGCCAAAGCATGTCGTGATAGAGAGAAATATAAGATATATATGGTTGTTCATGGTGAATTAAAAAATATATAGAGTTGGTTGCGGAGTGACAACATCAGCACGAGTTTGAATATGACCAAAGATTATGGATTTTCGAAAAACTTATTAGACAAATAAAGGTTCGATAGTAATTCTACAAAGAAAAAACTAAAAGAAATAGTTATATTAATGATTCAAAACCTGAAAATAATCTGTCAATCCACTGATGAAAATAGTTTGGTTATACGTAAGGAAGACGTTGAGTTATACACTTTACCAGATGGAAAATATGTTTGGATTTGAGCCAAATTACCACCAATAGTAAGGGAACAACTGTTATCTTTTTTATCTAAATTTATACATATCTCCACTTGGTGTACAACGGATGTAACGGGCGCCCCTGCGAGTATCATTTGTCACAAGATAGTAATACGGCCTGATGTGTGTCCTATTATACATAAATTGATGTCTTTTTCTGTTAAAAAATCTGAAGCTCTTGTTAAGAAGATTATTCGGTTGAAAAAAATAGGGCACATTAAAAACAAATCATTACCCTTTATGGACAAAAAACTAGTGCTTGTAAAAAGGAAAAATTAAAAGTGGTGTATATGTGTTGATTTCACATACTTAAACATGAGTTGTCTGAAGGATCCATTTCATGTTCTCAAAATTGATAAACTAATAGACTCTATTTTTTATAATAAGATTCTATCATTCATGGATGCTTTTGCAGGGTATAATTAGATAAAAATGGATATGAAGGACCAGGATAACATTATGTTCATAATAGGCAAGGGCCTCGATTGCTACAAAGTTATGCCCTTCGATTTGAAAAATGTTGGGGCCACTTATTAGTATTTAGTAAATAAATTATTTGATAGTCAGATTGGAATAAATGTGGAGGTTTATATTGATGATATGTTAGTCAATAGTGTGAAAGATGCAGATTATCTTTCCAATCTAAAGGAAACCTTTTCCAATTTAAAATCCTTCAATTTAAAATTAAACCCAGAAAAGTGTGTATTTTGAGTAGGATCCATAAATATTTTGGCTTATGTGATTAGTGAAAAGGGAACTGAAGATGATCCAGTAAAGTTGAACGCATTGCTTGCTGTGACCCCTCCCAGATCTATAAAATAAGTTCAAATAATAACTTGAAGATTAATTACATTAAATATATTTATATCAAAGTTTGCGGATAAATGTGCACCATTTTTCAGGTGTTAAGAAATGAGAAGGAGTTCATTACTGAGGGGATTTTTTGTTATTGATAAAGTATTGACTAAAAATCTAAAGTTTAAAGCACATATGGGTAATTCATTACATAGGGATTCTCTTAGTATGCCCTTGTTACGAAACTTTGGGGTTAATGAGTCTCAGATTATACTGTTCTACTTGCATTACGGGAAGGGTTTCGCCCATTATGGTTATAAAACTTTAACCGTAAGGATTTTATTGGAGGGTATTTTGGTCTTCTATTATGGAAAATCCCAAAAATTAGTCTGTTTGTGTGATCGATGCTAAATATTTGCAAACGCAGTATATGTGCCATGAATGCCACTAGAATAAATATTCGAAGCATTTTCCTTCGGTAGATGTGGGCTTGACTTAGTAAGACCTCTGCCAATGGCATATGGGAGTCGTCAAATTACTATCATGGTAGTTGATTATTTTTCAATACGGGTGGAAGGAAGACATGTCTCCGGTATTACATCTAAAGTAGTTATAAAATTTATCTTATCTAATATATTCTCACGGCCGTCAATTTTGCTGATGTCAAAATATATTCTCACGGTAAAAGAGAGAAATATTTAGGTTATTTGTATTGATTATTTAGATATAAAGTAGTGTGAGAAATGAGGTATTTTCTTGTATTTAATGTTTTGGAAAAATTACAACCCTCTTTATGAAGTTGGTTGGAATATTTATACTCTTTTTGGATATCCATGGGCCTTTCGGGTCAGATCCTCCTATTCGGGTTCATTTCCTCAAGCCCATACTTTAAGGTGTTAGGCATACAACTGAATCATCGATTGACTTAGGTGACTGTTTAGTTATTAAGCTTTGATTCTTAGGTTTGAATTACTATTCTAAGTAAAATCTGAATTACCACAATATACCTCTGAAGATATTTGATCCTATCAAATAGCCCCCTTAGCTCTTTCTGAAGTATTTCGGGATAGCTAACATTATAAAAAAAATCGAACTGCATCTGAAATGTGTTACCAAAGGTGTTTTATTGAAAAGTTCACGAATTTAAACAGTTAGTTTTTTCATGACACACGTCATGCATTTATTGGAGAAATGAAACAGTTTCTTCTTTGGAAATGGTATTTATTTCTAAAAAAGGAAATTAACGACTATTTTTAATAACCCTCTTTAATTATCATTATTATCTTGTCTTTCCTAGTAAATTATTTGAGTAGTTTTCTTTACTTATACATATATAAGTTTAATATTCATTATTTCTATCATTAGAGTAAAAACAAATTCACTTTCATATATTTAGAGAGATAAAAGCTCTAACTTACACCCATATTTTTCTTTGATTCTTCTTGTGTGATTTCAAATTGTTGCGTGTTCACAACTAGGACATCATTTATTAGAGGAGGTTAAAATAATTTGTCAGAGATGGAGGAAAAATAGGCAAGTTAGACTTGTTGCAAGATCACCCGTTTCTCCGATGAGACAAATCTGAGAACCAGATAGAAGCTCCTCATCTGGTAAACAAACTTTCGTTTCTAAACTTAGCTCTCCTGGCCAATGTTACATAATTGTTAATCAATCTACCCATAAAAATGAGGTTTCTACAAAACAGGTTATTAGTAATCGTAGACCTAGATAAACTTGTACTGCCACAGGGTCAAATAATGGAGAAATACTCCTAGACGGCTTACCAGACTTTCTAAGGATAAAAACAAGATTTCTACATTGGAAAAATAAAAAGATAAACCATCAGAGCGTTCTACCAATGCCAGCAGTCCCTCCCCCCCCCCTCCCAATAACAATTAATTGAAGGGGGGGGGGGGAATTTGTTTAACTCATCCAGCAGCTTCCTCTGCTGAGTTTCTCCTTACTGAGAAAGATAACCCCGATAAACAAGTCGGTGATATAGTAGAGATTGGTCCCTAGGTGATGGAAGAAAATATAGATGATAGTGGTGAAGATACATCTTTGGAGACATCAGACTGTACTGGGGATAATCAAAAATAAAAACGAGAACAAAGAAAGAAAGCCTCATTGGTATAATCTGAACCACTCCTAGAATATCTAGTTGGGAAGGTTGGGACTAACTTTACAAAATTTAGAGTAAAGTATTTGCTAGTTATGGAAAGGATATCTTATGTATATACTCACCTAAACAATCTGGGCAAACTTCGGAACAAATAGGGGTTCCCTGAGTCAATCAAGGTCAGGATCCCTCTTACGGGAATACCAAGTTCTACCGCAGTAAAGCCTTCACTATTTTAGTCAAGAAAAGGATAAGCCAAAAAGATCTCTTTATTCGTAGATAGGTCTTCCCTATTTATAATACAAAAATTAGTGGGCAGTTACATATGTTTGCGCTTTAAGCGCCACTATCCCACTAACATCACTATCCTTATAATTATGGAACAAATAACTAACACGGTTTGACTCAAAGGTCAAAACGTGCGTTTATATAACAAGTAAGAAAATGTTAACTCTAATCTATAGTTTAAGTCGAGCTGAGCTTCACTTTAAACGCAGTCAGAGCTCGAGCTAACTGGTCTGATGCTCAACTTATCCTCTGTAGGTCCTCACTCAATCTTGATCATATGTTCATCGTGTTCCCAATCCAGTCGATCAACTCTTTCCCTGATATCTTCGTGCTCAACCTGTTCTTGAGTTCATCAATATTGTAGTTGATTTTTAGCTCGGTCTTATGATGAGCTCAATATTCCTTTGATCTCAGCAACAACGTATTTATCCTCGATCTCGATCTCCCTTTGAGCTCGTCAACGCTGTCTTTGAGCTCGTCAACGCTGTATATCACGTCCTTTTCTTCATTACTTGTCATAATCCAAGTTCGCGGTGCTCCTGCTCGTGCTCATACTTATTTGGGGGAATCCCCCCTTATCAATCCCAATCCTTAAGGAAACTCTGGTATGCTACAAGACGAGAGATTTAGTAGTGAACCCGGAGTACTTAATTGGGGTCTTAGGTTTCCTATTAATCCAGAGATTGTAAGATATTTCAATTTAGTGAAACTATACCTGAGTCAGCTCAGCCCCAATGCATGGTATACACTTTTGGCTAGTATTATAGCTTATGGGTTATCAAATATTTTGATGCCCATGGAACAATTTATTGCAGTGGCTGGTTTATGCAGAAATGGTAATATTCCCTTCCATTATTTCAATATGGGAAACAACTACTAAGTAGTAAATGATTTACACGAAGTTGATAAACCTTGGAGAACCCATTTTCTTTTCATCAATGGTGTTTAGGAGAATGGAAAAAAGATTACCTCTAAGGTTAATCTGAGCATGCTACTAGATATTGGAAGTTTTAATCTAAGTATCTCCTACTATATTTTTTTATTCTAGCATTTGTTCTCACATCGGATGTATTTTACAGTGTTTTCAAAGTTATTCTCGCATCGTCTGGAAGATGGAAAAGTTAATTTTACTAGACTGCATCAATAAGCGGCTGGAAAATGGTCGAATGGATTCCATAATTTTTTCACTACATGAAATATGGTGAGAACTCACCTATGGAGGACGAATCCGATCTGTGAGCTCTCACGGGATAAAGAGGACTGATGGAAAGATTTTCCTACCCCTTAGAAATAGAGCTCCTTTGATAAGATCAAGAAATATATAAATAAAAAGAGGAAGAAAGATGTTAAAGAGAGGGCCCCATCTCAAGAAATCCTCGAGGTGGGAAGCATGGGCCGCCTAGATGAAATAGATGCAACTCTCTTGCAAGCTGTGGTAGCTATAATGGGGGAAATTTAAAATCCCCCAAAATCTCCAATAGTTTAGAAGAAAATGGGTAAAAAAATAGGAGCACTAAGGGCAGTGATAAGAAAATCATACTCTGATCTGAAGTTCTTCTATCTGATATATTCCTACAAGGGATCCTTCTCAAGAAGAGGTTCATATTGACCCATCCTCATAAAAGTTTCGTAAGGTTGACCAACCTTCCGTTGCGGTTGATGTCAACTCGGATGACCTTGGGAACTTATATTTGAGTGAATTTGACAAGGACGATTTTGATAGGTATTTTTCCCAAACTACCACCATTGTCAATGTTGTTACACATAATGGTGAGTCTTTCGAATTATATATTGAGCATAACTATTTGGGGTACAATATTTTAGACTACATTAGGCCAATAGTTGACTTGAACAGTAAGGTTAGATCTCAATTCAAATACATTACATCCCTTCGCAACAAAAACCAATCCCTTCTTAATGAAAACCAATCTCTACAAAACACTATCGTTTCAGAGAAAAAAAGTAGAGAGTTTCAATAAAGAAGTAAAAAATATTAAAGATGAGTTGGCTATGTCTAAGTCCGATCATAATTAATTGCAACTCAAGCTTGTTGATCTATAAAAAGATATTTCCTCTTTGAAAGAGCAGCAGTACAAGAATAAAACTAGCTTTCAGAATTTATCAGAAGAGAATAAAAATGTGGATGATCTTTTAAAGGATAAAAAAGATGAAATCACAGATCTTAAGGGAAAACTGCTAAGGAAATATCTGATACTATAAACACATATGTTGAAGGTGTATTGAAATTTTTAGACAAGAGAGATGAGTCCATTAAATCATACATGGTACTACTGTTCCATGAAACTTTCCCCAAATGGTCTCTTGGGGAATTGTGGAAGTTCGTACCATATGAGGAAATCCATTTTCATATCATGCCGCTTAGTGATAAACTAGGGGTTTCTTCGAATGATTCTGAGTCTAATGATGAGGCTGCGGAAGAATTTGATAATGGTGAACAATAAAAAGAAAAAAAAGGGTAAGGAAAAGTTGAGAAGAGGGTATAAGGGAATGATCCTTAAGGTTACTCATTTTTATTAAGTTTGTGTTTTGGAACCAAAGTCCTTAAGACGTCTAAGGAATTTCATTATATTTTATGATCGGATTTTCTAATAGCCATGTTGGCACAAGCCATTTTTATACACTAGGCATTTTAGTAATTTAGATCGGATGTCTTTTATGACTCTATCATTATTTTATGACATCTTTGTTTTTTTATCCACTTAGTATTTTACCATATTTCCTTTTATACTTCCATTAATATCTAATATTTCTTAAAGATGATAAAAATAAAGCAATATATTAAATATGATCAAGTCGTACAAAGGTAATCCATTTGAAGGCAATAAATCTTTAATAAGCCTTTAATCCATCTGAGTCATTCAAAGGTAATCCATTTAAAGGAAATAAGTGTTTAATAGGTCTTTAATCCATCCGAGTCATTCAAAGGTAATCCATTTGAAGGAAATAAGTGTTTAATAGGTCTTTAATTCATCAAAGTCATTCAAAGGTAATCCATTTGAAGGAAATAAGTGTTTAAAATGGTTTTAATCCATCTGAGCCATTCAAAAGTAATCAATTTGAAAGCAATAACTGTTTAATAGGTCTTTAATCCATCTGATCATAACCAAAACAATTTATTTTAAAAGATAAAAGATAGGATATTAATTGAGATCCGGACACCTCATTAAAACCTCCCCGTGCCACTAGGGTAGGAAAGAGTATGCCCCAAAATATTTACATTGAAGTAAAACAAAAATGAATATTTATTGGATGAGTTTATTCTAAGTATAACCTCAGATACTTAATATTCAAAGGTTGCTTCAACAGGTTGCCTTCTTTGTCTAGAAGCTTGTATGTTCCTTGTTTGACTCTTTCACATACGATGTATGGCCCTTATTAGTTCAGATGCAGCTTTCCGAACTGTTTTTCCTTAGTGTGTAAGAACACTTTTCTTAACACTTTGTCTCCAACTTGAAAATCTCTTATTTTTTACTTTAGATGCAAACTTGCTCCTCATCAAGCTTTGGAAATGCACAGTTCTTAAATGTGCTTTTAATTTTTTGTGTTCAATTAAATCAAATTGTGCCTTTACTGCCACTTTGTTATTATGTTCGAAATAATTTTGAACTCTGAAGGAAGAGAGAGTATATTTTATAGGTGTAAGCGCATCCATCCCATAAACTAAATTAAATGAAGAATCTTGAGTGGTTGTATGAGAAGTGGTTCGGTATGCCCATAACACCTCTTGTAAATAGCTTGGCCATTTTCATGTTGCTCATTCTAAATTATTTTTCCAACCCGTTAAAATTGTTCAATTTGCCACTTCAACTTGCCCATTGGCTTGAGGATGAAAATGAGAAGAGAAACAATGTTATATTCCTCTTTATGCACAAAACACATCTATATATTTATTATCAAACTGAGGTCCATTATATGTAGTGATGCGCTTGGGAATACCACATCGGTAGCATATGTTGGAGAGAATAAAATTTATCGCTTCCTTAGGCAGGAGCAGCTTCGACCCATTTGGAGAAATAATATATTGCTACTATTATGGTTCGACAACCCCCAAAAGCCATTGGAAGGGGTCGAACTAGATCAAGTCCCCATCTGTCAAAGGGTACTAGTTCAGATACTGAATTCATGAAAATTGTTGGCACATGGATCGCATTTCCATATCTTAGACAAGGGTCACATTATTTCACCAGATTTTTAGCATTTGACATTATAGTAGGCCAATATTCTCCAGCTAACAAGATTCTTCTAGTCAAAAATTTATAACCACAATGTGTTGACCCTTCTCCATCATGTAATACTGATATATTTTACGATTCATCGTATCCGAGGCAGCGCAGCAAAGGGTTGCTGAATTATTTTTTATAAAGACCCCCTCTTAAAACTAGAAACCCACGAGCTTTATAATTTATTTTCTTGGCCAATACTTTGTCTACAGGCAAAACCCCACTAACGATAAACTCTTGAATTTCATTCCTCCAGTTTTTAGATACTTGTATATTTTCTCCCACTTCATCTTTTGTTTCTACATTTGTAGCTATGGATTGATATTCTTGTACAACAATCCAAGGATATGCTTCAGAGTAAGCTATAGTTTCTAATGAAACAGCCATAGAATTTCTTGATCTTGGAACATGTTCATATTCGGCGTGTTTAAACCAAACTGAAATCTCTCTTAACACTTCTAGATATTTTAAGAAGTATTCTTTCCTAGTTTCGGATTTCCCAAACGCTTAATGAAAGATGAGCTGGGAATCACTCATCAATCAGACTCTTTTAGCACCATATATTTGTATTAGCTTTAATCCAGCTATGGTCGCTTCATATTCTGACTCATTGTTAGAGGCTCTGAAGCCAGATCGTATAGCCTGGTACATGGAATCACCATATGGAGAAACCAAGAAAAATCCATCTCCACATCCCATTGTACTAGATACACTATCAGTTCGGATCACTCATTCCTTAAATTTACTGATTTGAGATTATTCACGAGAAATTTTAGAATGGAATTCTACTAAAAAATCAGCCACTACTTGAGCTTTGATGGCAGTTCTAGGTGTAAATTCAATGTTATAATCTCTAAGCTCAACTGACCACTTAGTCATTATTCCCGATATATCAACCTTTTGTAGCGTATTTTTCAATGGAGAAGAAGTTCGAACTGTTATAGAATGTGCTTGAAAGTAAGGCCTCATTTTTCTAGATGATATTACCAATGCAGGCTAACGTTTCTAACTTTAAGTATATTTTCTCAGCTTCCAACAAACTCTTGCTTATATAATAAACAGGGCGGGGTAAGTATCCACTTCTCATACCAATACGGCACTTACAGCATACTCTGGTACTGCTACATACATATAAAGTCTTATTGGATACTCTCATATTGCTACATAAATGTATACTTCTATATTTATTTTGATCTGATTGGCGAATGCTTTATTCACTAGTCGTTGATAAGTGGCTCCAGCATTCTTCAACCCGAAAGGCATTACCTTATAAAAATGAAGCCCTTCTATATTTAATAAAAGTAATGTGATATTGATCATTTAGATTAATCTGCATCTGATTATATCCCAAGAAAGCATCCATAAACGACAATATTTTGTTCCCTGATGTAGAATCTACTAATTGATCTATCCGGGGAACAAGCTCTATTGAGATCTGTGAAGTCAATGCACATACGTCATTTTCCATTTTTCTTCTTTACTAAAACTGGGTTAGCAGTCCAAAGAGAGTGTTGAGATTCTTTGATATGTCCTTTCTTAGTTATTCAATCTACCTCTTGGACTATGGCTTCGAAGTTTTCTTTGGAGAAAGATTTTCTGTTTTGTACCACTGGCCCGACATTGGATCAAACAGATAGTTTGTGGGTAATCACATTGGTTGGCACTCCAGTTACATCATCATTACACCATACAAACATATGGAAATTATTAGATATAAAAGATAATATTTTTTTCTTTTAGCTTTAATGGTAGTTTAGATCTGACCATGACAATTTTACCTTTTCCAAGCGATGAATTTCAACTTCTTTAACTGGGATTACTGCACTATTTTTTGTCTACCTTCACTGCTTCTAAAGATCTTAAAGTAAGAGCAGTGACATAACATTCACGAGCTACCTTTTGGTTACGTCGGATGATGTCCACTTGTCCTCTCACAACATATTTCAAACATTGGTGGAAAGTGGAAACTACTGCATGCATCCGATAACCAAGATCTTCCGAATACGGCGTTGTAAGATGTTGGACAATTCACTATTAAAAATAAAACCTTCTCCAGCTTCTTAAATGGTCATTTTTTAACGAAACCTCTTCTTCAAACTCTCCAATTACATTGGCTAAGTTCCCAGTAAATTCTAATAGTGTCCTATTGAAACGTTGGATGACTAAAGGATTCTTCATTTGCTTGTAAGTTGATAAAAATAAAATATTTGCCGAACTGTTTGTATCAATTAGGATCCGATGTATACCATTGCATTCAATAGATGCTCCTATTACCACAACATCTTCATGTGGACCTGCAATATCTCTTAAATCATCCTTATCAAAGACAATGAATCGAGCAGGGCTTCGATAAATATGTTTAGACATTTTTCCTTTTAACTGATTTGTCAGACTATTAACATATATTTTTCTTGAACAACTTGAGGGCGCAATCACATTGTCTCCCCTGAAAATGGTTAAATATTAAAAAAAGTTACACATATCGCATACCAGTTACAATTGTTTCTACTATCATCTCAACTTAATTCTGATCTGGATCAGAATCCACGTCAAACCTTTCTATAATTATCATATCATCTTCTTGTCTAGATGCACTCATACTTTATGTTGAACCAGTTGGAGACGCTGCTCATGTTGTATTTGTATTAGACTGAGAGTGAGTATACATTTTCCTATTTCCCTCTGTTAATCAAATTCTGCACTTTTTGTTTTAAGCTGATTCAATTTTGGATATAATGACCAACATCATTATGGTACTTACAAAGACGAGTATTTTGATTTTATCTACGAGATTAAATTGGTGATGGTCTTCTAAAATGTACAACATTTTTAGTTTTATCATAAAAGTAGCTACACTTTCACCTAGTTTGGCAAACCATTCAGGTTGAACCTACTGAATCTTCCTAGGTCTTGCTTGTTGGCCTTGATTTGATTGACTTTATCTGGGCTGATGTGACCCTTTGTCCAGAATCCTTATGCTTATAATTAACAATAACCTAGGATTGAGTACTAGCTTGTCGGATCGAAGCTGTAGGAGCAGACCTATTTTGGCGCGGTACTCTAGATTTTTTAGTTTCTTCCACTGTAAAATCTCTTCCGACTTGATTTAATAATCCACCCCATGTCATTTCCTTCTTCCGAGTTACCGAATCTGCCAATTTACCCGAATTCTAACATTGTCTTAAGGAAGAAATCACTACTTGTTCAAAACAATCAGCCAATCCGCTCTTTGAATTCATAAAATGGCTGATGTATTCTTTCAAGGACTCGCTCAGTTATTGGGAACAAGGGATGATAGTATCACTATTTCCTTTAAGCTTCTTACTTCCCAAGAATTGTCTCCAAAAGGCCATCCAGAAAATATCAGAGTTTTTAATGGATCTATGTGGTAAACAATTATACCATTTTAAATCACTTTCTTTGAAGGTTTGTAAGAAATTCCGGCATGAACATTTATCATCATCGACATCATCAAAATTTATCAGAAATTGTTTGAACTGCTCGAGGTGGTTATCAGGATCTTTGCTCCCATCGTATTTTTCCATTTTGGAACTGTTAAACCGCCTCGACATATGTCCAGAGAGTATCATTGAGGAAAAATGTGATTGCCACCAATTGTGATTACGACTAAACACATTGTCTTCATTAGGAGTAGAAAATATATATGGTTCGGACTGGATAGCAAATTGATTACTTAGTAGATGATCAAAACCATGATATGTCGACCTCTTTATTTTTCTTTGGTATTTATTATTTTTCACTTTACCTTTCATGTCCTTTTCTTAGAATGTTTCTTAATTAACCTTACTTTCTTTTATTGACAGGCTTGATCACTACTTGATGAAGAAGACGCATCAATATTAGATGTCGTGGTTGAATTTTGAGCAGAATCTGCCGCACTCATTATTTCTTTAGCACGATGCTCCTTTTTAGAATTAATATAAGCCTTTGGGGACTCATCATTTTCGCCTTGTTTATTATTATCACCAGGCTCATCTGCACATATTCCTCCCACATTGGACTTTTCTTTAAGCTTTTCTCAGCTTGCTTTTGGGCTCTCAGAGCTTTAATCTCAGCCTTCAACTGACCATGTTCATCTTGCATGAATTTTATTTAATCTGTGTTGTGACTGACATAAGATACAATATCATGCTCATTATCATCTCTTATTCCTGCATTTTCATGACGTGGAACTTCTTTTTTATTGAGATTCATGCCTGAATGATTTCTGAAGTATGAATTACAACTAAGGTTTTGAACAGAGCTATTCAGACACCTCGCACTCCCAATGCGGTCGCCAATCTGGTGATGTTGAAATATATTCTCAAGGTAAAAGATAAAAATATTTAAATTATTTTTTATTAAGTATTGAGATATAAAGTAGTGAGATAATGGAGGTGTTTTCTTATATTTAATGTTTTGAAAAAAATCCAACCCTCTTTATGAAGTTTTTTTGGATATTTATACTCTTTTTAGATATCCATCGAGCATTTTGGGTTGGATCCTCCCATTCGGGTCCATTTTACGAGCCTCTAAGCCCATATTTTGAGGTGCTAGGCATACAGCTGAATCACCGGTTGACTTAACTGACTATTTAGTCATCAAGCTTTTATTTTTAGGTCCGAATTACTTTTTTAAGTAAAATTTGAATTACCACTATATATACCTCCAAAGATATTTAATCCTACCAAATTTGAAAATAGAAAGATGGAAGTTTTTTTGTACTTCCCGAGGGATTCGAAATTGCTTCTCCTCACATTTCCACCCTCAAGATAATGGCAAGTAAAGGTTGTTCATTCGATCATCCGGGCTAGTTTGAAGAAAACTTTAGAGGGGGAAGTAGGAAAGTGGTAAAATTAATTGCAAGAAGTATTATGGGCTTATCAAACTACCCCCGAACTACAACTCAAGAATCCTATTTTTCTTTGGTGTATGGGATGGATGCGGTAACAACAGTCGTATCTATTTTCACATCATTCTAAACTGAAAGTTACTTCGAAGATGATAATGATATAGCCAAGAGAGTTGAACTAGATTTGGTTGGTGAAAAGAGAACCAGAGATATCTAAGATCTGATCTTAATCAAACCCTATTGAGAAGAAGAGATGTGTGTCAATTTTGAATGAGGGAATTTGAAGTATGAGACAGATTTCTGAAAAAAGTCTTCTTACACACTAGGGATAAAAGGTTAGGAAAATTGGCACCTAGCTAGGAACGGTCGTATTCGGTTAATAAAATAGTCAAGCCTGGAACCTATCGGTTGGAAAATCAAGAAGGCAACCTTCTGCAACACCCATAGAATATTTAATATTTGAGGCTTTATATTAATTAATTATAAACATAATGTTTGTATTGTTTTCACTTATGTATATATTCGAGACATACAATGTCCAACCCTGATGGCTTCATGAGGTTTTAATGAGGTGTCTAAAGCACTTGAAATTAATCATATTTTGCCTTTTATAATTATTTTTATTGTATTCTTGTGATTCGTATATTTCTACTATCACGGTTAAAAGGTTCCAATAATAGTTGGTCATGTGTAAAAGTTCCAACATTAGTTGGTCATAGTTAAAAGATTCCAACAATATTTGGTCATGTGTAAGGGTTCCAACATTAGTTGGTCACAATTAAAATGTTCCAACAATAGTTGGTCATGTATAAATTTTTCAACATTAGTTAGTCAACGTTAAAATGTTAAAAAATAGTTGGTCATGTGTTAATGTTCCAACATTAGTTGGTCACAATTAAATACCTTTGAATGGATCAAGAGTATTATGTTTTACTCGAAGAAATCATTTTATCAACTTTTGAATGGATAAAATTCGAATAGATCAAATGCATGGTCTAGATTCGAATGAATTGTTGAAATAAATATGATAACTATTTTCAGAAGACAAAAATCTGGAAAAATAAATAAATAAAGTAAAGACAATTCACTGATAATACACCGAATAGAAAATAACTTAGGTAAGCCAAAGACTTATTAAAACCCGAATAAAATACTACAAAAGCCTTGTTTATGCCAAATACTTACACACGATGATAACAATGATGTAAATTAATTTTCCTTCGGACTCTTCCCCGTCAAAGTTATCTATTTCTGAGCTCCCGCATTTTGAGTATCCATTTTCACTTTTTTCAGGTTCAGATATACCAAACCGGTCGACTAAAAGCATATCGTTGGGCCAGAAATTCTCAGGGACTAGCTTCCACAAAGATCCAAGGTTCAGTTTCGGGAAGGTCTTATGGAAATCTAGGATTATGTCAAATTTAATTAAAGTATCTCGTTTGTCTAGAGATGCTAAGATATTATCAGAATATTCATCTATTGTCACTTTCTTATCCTTAGCAGCTTAAGTCTTGAGAAATATTTTAGTTCCCCTTTGAACTTCATAGCGAGAACATCATGTTCATTTAGTTATTTTGCCAAATGCTCTATAGAATGACTATTGATTTCGACTTTATCCTTATATATCTTGATCTTCTCCGATTTGGATGATTGCAACTTGAAAATTGCGGCTTTGTGAGCAATTTTAAGCTCATTAAGCTTATCACCAGCATCCATAAGTTGCTTTGATAAAGCATCAGCTCGAATTTTATGTTCTTTGAAGGCATTTATGTGACCTTCAAACTCATTATTTAGCCGCGAAATAGTCTCTTTATATGATTAAACATCCCTCTTTAACTCAGAAATTGACATCACGAAGCCCAACAGTGAATGAGCAAGAGTATCTTTCGGTTCCAGTTGAAAGGTCACATCGACAGGAATATTAATGCGTAATTGTCGTTCGAAAACCTTCAGATCGATAGTAGGAAATCTTTTGTCAATGGCCCTCTATATCATTCCTCTCCAAACTGCCCTTAGGACTCTGATCAGTAGTGACTAGTTATTCAGTTTTCCAAATAAGGGACGGAGATGGACCCGCTCCAATCGGAAGTACGGTTTAAGCTATCAAAGGAATAAACTCATAGCCAATTTTTATTTTTATTTTCTTTTTCTTTCTCCCCTCACTATTAAGGTTACCCTTTTAGCAACAAACGGCTCTATTGGCATGGTAATTTTTAATAATCTTGATGCCGTAATGTATGGAATCAAAGTAAACCTTGTGTCTTGACTAGCTTAGCATTATGTCAAAGTACGTAAAAAAATTAGGACCAGGGGAAATCTAAGTCCCCAGTTATTTACGTCTGAATATACAACTAGTTCCCTCTCAACACAATCCATCACGGTTTCTCCAGCCTTTGGAAATCTAATGGTTATCTCTTGAGAAAATCCTCATTTATTCTGAATCGAGTCTAAGTCAGTTTCCGAATAATAAATGTATGGAATCTTGAAAAGGGCAAGTAAATACTTGGCACTCATTTTTTTAAATTAGGCCACACACATCCAACTAGAAACTGAAGCATCTCCTCTTCCTCTACTTTTTTTTATTTTCCTTTTACCACCCTTGGAATTCGAAGCTTGCTTCTCAAGGTCCTTGGTGGTTCTAGTATTCCTTTTAGATTGATTATCTTCTGTCTTATTTGACACATATCTCATCTTAGATTTTCTTTTAGGTACTATCTTTTTAGAAATGATCATCTTTCTTTTGGATAGATTCTCTAAGCGAGATCTCAATGATGATAAAGGTTTTTTTGCCACTACTTTATTCTTCGTTTTTCTTCTAGATGTATGTTGGTCCTTTTTAACTACTAATTCATCGGCTTTCCTTAAAGAAGATTTGTCTTTTAATTCTGAACCCATAGTTTTAAATATCGATTTACGTCTATTACGGGTAGCTCATTGGGGTTTTGTAGGTCTTGAAGAGTGACTTTTTAAGGTAAAAGATTGACCGGTGGATAACGGTTTAGCTGAGATGTTATGTATGTTGTATGGGTAAACAACTCCGTAATCTATGGTTTGATAAATGAAAGCCGGTCTTTCATATTTAGGTAATCATGCATCTCTTTTTACAGTTTTATTTTTTTTCGTCTTTGTTTAATAGGTGTTACCAATCGGTGAGAGTGGTAGCGGCAATGAACATAAAAGTTCCCCAAAATGTGTCTCTTTTAAAACTTGATGAAAATAACGGTGAACGGCGGAAAAAATGTAAAGCTTCTCTTTCTAAAAAATTATTTTCTCTCTCTAAAAAGTGGTCATAAGAAGAGAGTGAGGAATACAATATTTATAAGGGGACTCTAGAGAAGCCCAATAGACTCTCCCTTACAAGTCCACTAGGTGTAACTCGTGGGAAGATAAAACACCTCCAACGGGTATTTTTTATGGAGAAGTAGAACCGTCTCCAACTATTATAATGTTATCCCACTAAAAGAAGGAATCGTGGGCTCAATGTATATATGATACGTATCCAAAAGTTTGATCGAAGGGAAAATTTGAAAGTCTCGTACAAAAATATCTGGCCATATTCCTAAGTCATTTCAAAAACCTCTAGAAATTATATTCGATCCCAATACGAATCTTGTAAAGTATCATCAAGTGATGAAAAGAGTGAGTTTAGATAGATTTTATTAATTAGTCCTCCGGAAAGAGTCTCATAAAAACTAACGAGGCTATCTAATCAAGATAAAATTATCCAAAAAATAAACTACACAAATAAAAGGTTAAGTTAGTATTTATTTCATAAATTAGAAATTTTAATAATTTTAAAAAAAAAAATTATTAGACTTATTTGAATAATAGGTCTATTGTTTATATTCGACTCATTGGGCCTATAGTATTGATATTAGATCCATCGGCCTATCAGATCCATTAAACCTTGTATATGGACAAAATCTACGGTTATATTTTCTCACTCTTAATATTTATTTAAATACCTCAATTATCTCTCTAAATTTCAAAGAAAAAGTTAATTATATCTAATTTTATTAGCTAAACATCTTTAAAAAATAATTGACCCATCACCTTCAATCACTTTTACAAAAAAAAATCTTGTCAAATATTCTAGCTTCAAGGGTTACACCAATTGAAAGGGAAGACAAGAACAAAACTGAGATTTCGCACGAAGTAAAAGTACCATAGAATAAAGTTAAGGCTAGTTGTATCAAAATGAAGACAACAATATCCTTATGAAATAGTCGAAACTTTGTATAAGGAGCGACTCACTGAACCTCTTATTTGATGTTTCGAACCTGAAGATGCAGTGTTTGTATTAGAAGAACTTGATGATACAGATGGAAGTTATTATTACTTTTATAATGCATTATGCATAAGAATCCATCTACAAGGATATTAATATCCTACGATTATGAAATATGAAAATAAAACCATAAAGAAAATTATGATACTTGCCGGCGAATCTCGAGTTGAATACAAGTATCGACCGCCTTATTAGAAATAATTTGAGATTTCATTACCTCCGGATAAAATGGGGCCTTGATATTATAAGTTCTCTTCTAAATTCTCCAGGACCTTTTCGAAGAGGCTCAGTCTCATTGTATTGATCCAATTTGTGGACGTCGAAATCTATGGGATCATATGATATATCTTCCTTTAATACCCTTAGTTATAGAAATACTCATTCAACCCGTTACCCATAGCTAAATACAGGTTTATGCAATAGAAAGACTCCACTTTGAATAATGGTGTTTGATTACCATAAAGAGGTCCCTAGCCCAGGAATGCTTGCTGATGCTCAGTGAAATTTTCCCCTAAGGGTTGAGTCCGACCTGAGGTTTAGTGTAAACGAAGTTGACCAGCTATTGAACACCCAGTGTCGGTTTTTGAGGTGTGTGTTTATCTATCAGCTCACAATAGTCCTGCTCGACAGTGGTAGTAGCAGCTCTCGCGTTTTGTTTGACCTCCCTTTGGTCCACCTTGGGGTTACTTCGTGCATTACTTCGGTAATTTGTCTCACATATTTTACTTGAAAAACGGATGCACGTTTTGCGCCTAGAGTCTCTTCATCGACACTTCCGCCTACACGTGGAGGAGAACTTCTTGTCGTCATTTATTGATACCGATAGATATGGCTCTCACCTTATACTTCCTTCTCGAGGAATTATGAGCACGATCCAAACCATAAGCCCCCGAACCCGTATGTATCATTTTGCGTCACTTCCTGAAAATGTCTCATGATGCAGATTTCAAACCACATCTCGGTCCGCCTATCTAAATTCCCTCCCACTTTGATGGGCAACCACCTCGAGACCAGGAGGGGTACTCTCTAATGCCTTCTTTTGTGTTTTGAGGGTAGCGATTTGAGACTCATTTAGTCATCTCCCCTCTTCTAACTGAGCATGCGAGATAGAGGGTTCAATGGGGTTTGAGATCCCGACTCATCTCGTACTAGGGTCAGAGACGTAACAGTCGTTTCCTGGGTAGCCATCTTTTCGCAACTCGTTTCAGGACCCATAAAGTGTTGAAAACAGTATTTCATTTCCGGATAATCTCTGAAGTTTTGTAAACAATTTCTTATTGAAATATTTTTGGGGTTCTCCAAAAATTTCAATTGGATAAAATTAGAGATATAATTTTGAAGAGAGAGGATCAAAAAATGATATGATCTCCTTTTTCAACAGAACCCATATTTATCAATTCGACCAACCAAAAAAGCAGTTTGGAAGTTAGGACAGTTAAGGTCTATAAACTGGTTTTGTAATAAAACGGCTGAAATTTAAAATTTGAATAAAACGGTCAAATTTTCAATTTCGAAATTCTGTTGACTTGCAACAATAGCCGATTTAACCAAAATAAAAATTTTCCTCTTGACCCCAGGTTAGCAGGTCAGCTCGATCCCAGCCAGGGGCTCCGCCCCTTGACCCCGCTAATCATGATCTAATCTAACAAGCGTGCACTCCGCACTCTACGACTTGTTTGATAATGTATCATGATTAAATTGGTCGACTAGTCGATCCAATTACACTAAAATAAATAATAATCTTCCCCCATTTTAGTGTAATTCATGATCTACTCAACACAATCATATCAAATATCAAATTTATGCATAAATGAAATATCGTAACGATTGAATTTCACATTAATATATTACACATTCCAAATATTCGAATATCAAGGTATCACTAAGGATTGAACCTTTACATTCACAATGAATACATGAAGATAATATACACATAAATTTACATTCTCACTTGTTCTTACTTGACACTATCTTTTACTAGCCTTGTGTCCTTATCCTTCTTAAGCATATCAAAGTCAAGTCCTAGCTTCTTGAAGCGGCTAAACTTCATGCTCAGATAGGTAGTTCTTTTCATCTTGTACCTGCATATGCAATTTTTCAAAAGAGCTATTAAGAAGACAAATCTTCAACATTCACAACTTGCAGGTCTGAACACATACCTCGGGATGATATACAAATGTGTTCCAATCTCTTGATGTTAAGCTTTCCACATTAAATTCAACACCTAATGTCATATTAGATAGGAATTGGGTATCTCAACATGAGAGATTTCAGATGGACTTTAATCCCATCTCAATAGCCGATTTGTGCACAAGATCTCTATTTAACCCTTTGGTTAAATGATCGGCTAAGTTATATTGAGTTTTCACAAACTCTACTGAAATAACATCATGCGTGATACGCTCACGAATCATATTGTGTCTAACACCTAAGTGTCTAGACCTGCCTTTGTAAACTTGTCTATAAACATTAGCCAAGGCAGCCTCACTATCACATCTGATAGATATAGGTGATATCGGTTTGGGCCGCAACGGAATTTCGTACATTAAATTTCTTAGCCACTCAGCTTCTTTACTCGCTGCTGCTAATGCCACAAACTCTGATTCCATTGTTGAATCAGTAATACAAGTTTGTTTCTTAGACGCCCAAGAGATAGCACCTCCCCCAAGTAGAAATACCCATCCACTTGTGGAAGAATGATCTTCCATATTGGAAATGTAACTCGCGTCTGAATATCCTTCAAGTACAGAAGGAAATCCGGTATAAGTTAAACCATAATTCATGGTTCCTTTCAAATACTTGAATACTCGATTTAAAGCTTGCCAATGATGCGAACTAGGATTACTAGTATACCTACTAAGTTTTCCAACAGCAAAGGCAATATCCAGCCTAGTGCTAGTCATGGCATACATAAAACACCCGATGGCTCTCGAGTATTCAAGTTGAGATATAGCAATACCTTTATTAGGTAGAAGCTTAAGACTAGGATCTATAGGTGTGCTTACCGTAGAACAATCTTTAAAATTAAATTTATTTAATATCTTCTCAATATAGGGAGATTGAGAAATCGATATACTATTGTTCTTTCGCTTGATTCTTATACCAAGAATCATTTCAGCTTCCCCCAAATCCTTCATCTCAAAGTTAGATGATAAAAAATTCTTCGTTTCATTAACCTGATTCTGGTCAGTACCAAAAATCAACATATCATCCACATATAGACAAATCATAACTCCTTTACCCGAATTATCAAATTTGCTATATACACACTTGTCTGCTTGGTTAAGAATAAATCCATTAGACAATATCACATTATCAAAAAAATTATGCCAATCTTTTGGTGCTTGTTTCAAACTATACAAAGACTTTTTCAACTTGCATACCTTGTTTTCACAACCATGCATCACAAACCCTTCCGGTTGTTTCATATAAATCTCCTCATCCAAATCACCATTCAAGAATGCAGTTTTAAAATCCATTTGATGAATTACAAGATTGTATATAGATGCAAGTGCAATCAACAATCTAATAGTGGAGATCCTAGCAATCGGAGCATAAGTATCAAAGAAGTCAATTCCTTCTCTTTTTCTAAATCCTTGGATAACCAATCTAGCTTTATACCTTTCAATAGTACCATCTACTTTCATTTTTTCGTTTAAATATCCATCTATTTCCCAGATAGCTTCTTTCATTTTTCGTTTAAATCGGCCAACTCCCATGTATTATTATGCATGATAGACTCTATTTCATCCTGGATAGCTTCTTTCCAAAATGTAGCATCCCTTGATGCCATAGCATCACTAAAAGTCCTTGGATCATCTTCAATAACAAAACAGTATTGATATTTATAGTCAATCTTATCTTTTGACCTTTCAACTAAATATAGTTGAAAATCAGATCCGTACGACTTAGCTTTTCTAGCTCTAGTACTTCTCCTTGGTTCAGAAGGTTCAGGTACACAATTGGTACCACTTGATATACTTTCAATTTCACTTGAGTTCCTATTCAAAGAGTTTTGAATCAAATCTCTAGGTCTAGGTATAGAAGTAAATCTCTCTTCATCAAATATTGCATCTCTTGACTCGATAACTGTGTTCACTGACACATAGTCATTGGATTCTAACACATATAACCTATATGCAATGGAATGCTCAGCATACCCAATGAAGATACAATCTATACCTCTTTCACCCAAATTTTTCCTTTTAGGTTCAGTGAGTCTTACAACTGCTCTACAACCCCAAACTCTCAGATAATTCAGTGTTGGAGGCTTCTTAAACCAAAGCTCATACGGTGTCATCTTATTCCTTTTAGTACGAACACGATTCAATAAATAACAGGCTTTTAACATAGCCTCGCCCCAGAATCCTTCACTCAAACCCGAATAGGACAACATGGAATTAACCATTTCTTTCAAAGTCCTATTCTTCCTTTCAGCTATACCATTTTGTTGTGGTGTATAAGGAGCCGTGGTTTGATGAATTATACCTGTAGACTGAAAATATATAGGATCATAATATTCACCTCCTCTATCCGTACGTAGATTTTTAATCAAATCATTCTTATGTAGCTCAACTTCTTCCTTATAGATTTTAAACTTATCAAGAGCTTCATTTTTAGCATGCAACAAATAAATGTAGCAATATCTAGATGCATCATCAATAAAAGTATTTTTATTTCCTAACGAATGTGTAGCATGGAAATCACATAAATCACTATGACTAGCTCCAATATTTTGAAAACTCGGTTAACATCATTGAAAGGTTTTCTAGTTATCTTAGTTAACATGTAAGTTTTATATTTTTCATTATTTGCATCAACAGGAGGAATAAGGCTCATTTTGGACATGTTTTTTATTCTTCCATAATGAACATGTCCTAATCTAGCATGCCATAATTCTGTTTTATTCATATTTCTACACACACTAGTAGAAGTCATGCAAACAGAATCATTTTCGAACGAAACATTAATATTTAACATAAACATATCATTACATAAATATCCGAATCCCATAAATACACCATATTTTGACAATACATATTTGCCACTTTCGTACACTTGTTTGAAACCACAATTGTTTAAAACAAGACCACACAAAAGATTCTTTCGAATCCCAAGAACATACAATACATCGTTCAATAATATGTACTTTCCAAAACTAAATAGTAATTTAACATTTCCTAGGCCTTTAATTGGTTCGGTAGCAACATTTCCCATCTTAAGTTAAGATCCATCTTCAATCGGTTGAAAATTACTAAACCATCGAAGATCTTTACATACATGACTTGTTGCTCCCGAATCAATTCACCAAGCAACATCATCATCATGCACATAAAATGCTTCAGATATTAGAGATATATAATTTTGACCAGAATTAGAATTCTGAAATAAAATCTGACCTTGTTGTTTTTCAGGATCCTTAGATCCACTTGAACCAGCATTGTTTCCACTTGAACCAGTATTGTTCCCACTTGGACCAACATTATTTTTGCCTTTTCCAAATCGACAATCCCCTCTAAAGTGACCAGGTTTGCCACATTTCCAGCATACCATTTTAGGTTTTTTGCTGTTAAAGTTATTGTTTTGTTGTTTCCTTTAAACTTTCGTTTATTCCCCTTATCTGTATTTCCATTCATAAAGAATCCGCTGCTTTCAGCCATATTTACAGACGAGTTTCCCACTTGGTTTTTACCCTTGGGATCACTTATTTAATCTTGAGCCCTTAGAGACTCTTCAATCTTAAAATGACTACAAAGTTCGACTAGAGCCATTTCTTCCTTGTTGTGTTTCAGTGTGTTCAAAATCCTTCCATGAAGGAGGCAATTTGTCAATAACAGAAGAAACCGATATACATTCGTCCATTTTCATATTGTGTTGAACGAATTGACCCAGAATTCTTAGTAGTTCATTATACTGTTCCATTACAGGTCTAGAGTCAACCATTTTGTAATTTATGAAATTACTAACCAGAAACTTCCTACTAGAAGCATCTTCTGCCATGTATTTTGATTCTATAGAATCCCATAACTCTTTTGCAGATTCGACATTTTGGTATACATCAAACAAAGTATTAGACATATCGTTTAATATGTGGCCTCGGCAAATATAGTCAACATTCTCCCACATGTTGCGCCTCCTTGTTTGTTCCAACGTTTCATTCTCAGTGATCTCTGGCC
Organism: Limnanthes douglasii subsp. nivea; assembly: GCA_036936605.1. Taxonomy (NCBI): domain Eukaryota; kingdom Viridiplantae; phylum Streptophyta; class Magnoliopsida; order Brassicales; family Limnanthaceae; genus Limnanthes; species Limnanthes douglasii. The sequence goes on along the minus strand of JAUPFV010000001.1, from coordinate 246,932,082 downwards.
AGGGGGTACTCAGGACATACACAACCTTGAGGGTAGTCAACAGAAAATGCATCTTTTTCTGTCATCGTCTGAAATCATGTCCTTCGAACGTGTCCAACTTAGCAAATTTACTTGTCATCTCCTTCGCATATTCTCCTCCGTTCGTCATCTCTATCTTCATCAACAAGACCAGAATATTTCAATAAAATGTTGAAAACAGTGTTTCGTTTCCGGATAATCTCTGAAGTCTTGTAAACAATTTCTTATTGAAATATTTTTGGGGTTCTCCAAATATTTCAATTGGATAAAATCAGAGATATAATTTTGAACAGAGAGGATGAAAAAATGATATGATCTCTTTTTTCAACAGAACCCATATTTATCAATTCGACCAACCAAAAAAGCAGTTTGGAAGTTATGACAGTTAAGGTCTATAAATTGGTTTTGTAATAAAACGGCTGAAATTTAAAATTTGAATAAAACGGTCAAATTTTCAATTTCAAAATTCTGTTGACTTGCAACAATAGCCGATTTAATCAAAATAAAAATTTTCCTCTTGACCCCAAGTCAGTAGGTCAGCTCGACCCCAGCCGGAAGCTCCACCATTTGAACCCGCTAATCATGATCTAATCTAACAAGCGTGCATTCCGCACTCTACAACTTGTTTGATAATTTATCATGATTAAATTGGTCGACTAGTCGATCCAATTACACTAAAATAAATAACATAAAATATCTGATTTTAAAAGTTGTCTTCATATATTAATTCGAAGAGAGTTTCCACTATGGTAGCCATCTTTCTCCTCTTGTGGTAGAAGATTGGTGACCAATTTGATCAACAAGCGTCTAAATGTCTGTCGCTTCAACCATTTTCAACTTCGATTCAAAAAGATTTACACCATATTCTTTTTGAAGAGAACGTTTATTATGAAATTTTTTTACTTTAAAATCATTACCCTAAACTTAAAAGATCTAAAAAGAAGTTAAGAGTATCCACGCATTTTAAATTTCAAATTAAATAAATATTACTCCATAACTATTTTTATTTCAACTTTCAAAATTTATGAAAAATTAGTAATACTTTTGAACCAGATTCGACCGGTTTCAGTCAAAACAGAACAGTTCGATTTTAAACAAGATCCAAGCTTTTCAGAGTTTCAGATATAATTGAACAAGTACAAGGACCGGATACAGTCTGATCCGGGACTGCATCCACATAACACTCTCCATATGCTCAATAATTACATTCCTGACTTAAATATTATGATTCATATGTTTCAATATATTATAAAAGAAAAGAGGAAAAGCTTAAGCAACAAGGAAGTAGCCTAATTCATGGGAAAGTGATCATGAGAAACAATAATGCCTTCGCGTTTGCCTTGGCACCTCTAAGCAGCAGAAACACTTTGTCATTTGAATTCAAAGACATGGAACTTGACCAGGCAGGCTATTATTTACTGTAGGAAATTGAACACATAAATCACAATCTTTTACCACTATGAAGTACTTTGACATTTGAAGTAGTTCATTATAGGTCAAGTATCCTGATGGTGATGCAATCGTTTCCGGACAACATGTGTATAAAACCTCTTTGTCCGAAAATACAATACCAAGGCAACTAAAAACCCTACAAACGCAACCAACGCCATGATAATAAACGACAGCATAAAACACTGAGTACCGTAACAGATATTATCTTCACCAGATACTCTATCGTAGATAAACCCAATTACTTTCACCGAAAAAATGTAAGATCCAACCGGACTCGCTACCGAAATGGTATTATAAATTGTACCCATGTGTCGGACACCGAATAACTCGGGTGTAATCGAAGGCATTAGCGACCATTGCGCACCGTAACAAACGCCAACCACGATAGAACCGATGTATAAGTTTCCGGGGAAACCAAAAGCAATAATTAAATGTCCGATACTCATGATTGCTTGAGTAATAGCTATGAATAATGGTCGACCCAAACCTCTGCTACGGAGGAATACATCGGATAGGTATCCAGCTCCGAAACGACCGAGAAAATTCCATATGCTTAATAAAGCGACCAAAGAATTTATTTCGGTAGTTGTGTACCTAAGTAGAGTTATGGAAACAAAATTTAGTGTTGAGCTTTTTCGGATCTTTGTTTTTATACGCTTAAGAAACTAGATACTTTGAAGCATAAAATGTCATACCAACCAAACTACTTTTTTACTATACGATACGGCTGAAGGCCAAAAACAACCCGTTAGTCCCTATACAAATATCTAAGCTTAGGGCCGTTATTGACCGGCCGTACCCAATGCCATTTATTTCCTATACAAAATTTCCAATTTCAGGAGTGTTATTGAAGGGTCGAATTTAATAATCACTTCAGGACCGATGCAATAAGGATGGATCCAATAGTGTTATCAAATGGTGGTGTACGAATCGAAGTTCGAAATCAGTTTGATATTTGGTCTCAACCGCTAAAAATCCGATACATATAAAACTAGAATCGAAGTCAGAACAACGGTAACGAAATATGTAAATAATAGATTACGCTAATGATTAATTTTTAAAAAATAATATTTTATTAGTGGTACGATATAATATATTAAATATTAGCCTATTACTTTGTTTATAAGTATGTTAGGGTGGGGATTAAAGTCCGACCTCCCATATTGGTTAAGCATGTATAATATCGTACTAAAGTCCGACCTCCCATGTTGGTTAAGCATGTATAATATCGTACTAGCGTGGAGACCGGTTATCCGTACTTATATACAAACTCATATTCTCAACGGGTTAATCAAATACTTTAAATTGATATTCTAATCTTTTAATATATTATTTTAATCTTTTAATATATTATTTTTATGGTTGTTATTAGTTACCGTCCGATAATCCGTTTCCGGATCGGTTCGTTAAAATTTGCCTAAAACCAATTAATATTGATAAAATTTGTCTAAAACCAATTAATATTGATAAAATTTGTCTAAAACCAATTAATATTGATACTGAGCCATTCGCGAACCAAAGTTTGAGTCCGAACCGATTAGCGGACTATAACTTAAGGGCTAGACCAGACCGGTCATATATACTATGACTCTACTGTGAGGAAAAGTCAGGTTTATTTAATTTAAGAATGGTACCTAAGAGATTCACCGATCTGACTTATATTGTTGATTGTAGCGAGCCCAGAACCCATTCCACAAATCATTGCAAGAAACAACAACCAGAAGTTTGTAGTTTGCATTGCTTGTAATATATTCAATTGCTCTTCATTCTGTTCCGTCTCGTCAACCGAAGCACTCTCTTCTTCATTAGAAACCATTATCCGACCTGTTGGCTTGCTGGGACTGTTCAAAAGAGGAGTTCTTTCGTCTATATCTTCTCTGACTGCTCTTATTGCTATAGCGAAAGGTGAAGCGAGTAAAACAACCATAAACACGAATACAGTTACTTGTCCCCATTGTGGGAAGCTGAATAAGTTTTGCAAAATAAGTACGACCATAAGATAGGCAACGATGATTAGAGCTACGGCTGAGAAACCATTCAAGTGTTTCTTGTCATCGACTGTGCTTGTTTCGTATATTCTTACTAAAGGCATTAGTACAAGACATACTAGTGTTGGAGTCAAGGCGAGTAGGAGAATGTAAGTGGCCGGATTTCCTTTGCATACGGTATTATAGAATTGAATCAGTACTGCTCCGCTTAATCCGAGAAATCCCTGCCAAAGTGAAAAATCAGGTTTAATTTTTATCACTAGACATCTGTCATTGAATTCGTTAGGCCATTTATGTCAGATTTCATACGTTGCTCGAAAAGAGTATAACCTTTGCTTGGCAATCCCTTTATCTTAGATAATAGAGCAAATTCATTCGGTTTTCATAAAACAAGAAAGCCAAAAAATTTGTACATTAGCTTTAGTTTTTCCAGATTTCATATCGTCAGTCTAAAAAATATCGTATCACCAAATATACGGCACCAAACAACCCTCTTAACTAGGGAAATTTTTTAAGTAGGGGACTACTGACCAGTTTTAGAACAGCTAACTTCTTAGAAGACGTAATCCTACCATTTTTTAAAATATACTTTCGAAGGAAAAAAATTGTTTATTTTTCTAATAAACTATATATTAAAATTACCGACTAATGTAAAATGATCTTCAATATCCATTGTCAATGAATCTTAATTCATTAATGAGCTTTAATTTATTTTTCCTACACTAAGATTTGCATCAAACAACAACAATTATAAACATATTAAAAGACATAAAGCATAAAGACATTTCAAAATAGACAATAGTTGCTTATTGTTTTATAAACTACAAATTAAAAATATCTATCCAGTATGAAATAAATGTTCTCAAATTAAAAATACGTGAGTGGGTTCAAATATTTGCGCTGGCGTCAAGCATTTCTTCTTCATAGGGACGATGAATGAGGATTTGAACCAAACTCTCATTGCGCTCATTTTCAAAATTGACATCACATCCTCTCCCTCTGAGTACCGTACCATATCTTGTTGCAATGTTATTTCCAAGATTATTGCGAACAGAATCAAGCCATCATTATCCTCCCTAATTGACCCTTCACATTAGGTTTTCGTCCATGGACGATCCATAGCTGACAACATTCTGCTCACCCAAAAAATTATGCATGGCTACCAAACCAATCGAAAGGTTCAATATCTGCCCTTAAAATTGACCTCATGAAAGCTTTTGATAACATTAGATGGGAAATAGTTCTAAATATTTTGTTAGTCATGGACTTTCCCATGCCTATGATTAACTGATTATCCAATGTATTACCACTCCATATTTTGTTGTATGCATTAACGGAAAGCCCACAAACTATTTACATGGTGAGAATTGACTATGACAAGGAGATCCTCTTTCTCCCTATATTTTTGTTATTGTCATGCAGGTCCTCTCAAGTATTTTGCAGGAGAAAAGCCTCGGCCTCGCTTTCGACTTCCACTGGAAATGCCACAAGCTTAAAATTATCAACATTTACTTCACGGAATATCTTATGATTTTCTAGTAGAGCGGATGTCCATTCCATTAGCCTGATATGCAAAGGCTTATATGAATTTGCTGAGCTCTCCGACCTCCAACTAAATCCGAAAAAAATTCAAGTCTACTTTTCTAGCACCCCTCAGATCACTATAGATTATATTATGTGCCTCATCGGACTCTGTAAAGGCTCCCTTCCGATCAGATACATGGGTGTCCCTTTAATCACCTCCAGACTTACCTACAATGACTGCAGACCTTTATTCCTTAATATTACAAACCGAATAAACTCATGAACGTCCAAGCACCTCTCCTACGCTGGCAGGCTTTAACTAATCAAACCTGTCATCTTGCTCAGCCAAGTCTACTAGTCCTCGATGTTCATTATGCCCGTTAGAGTCCTAAATGAACTCTCACAGCTTCTTCGTCGCTTCCTCTGGTCAAATTCTGAGATGAAAATCACTGGAGCTAAGATCAATTGGGACAAGATAACCTTGTCAACCGATGAGGGTGGACTTAGGATCTCAAACCTAAAAATTTGGAATCAGGCGGCTGCCCTAAAACTCTTCTGGTCAATTCTGACCAAAAACGAAAACTCCATATGGAGTCAGTGGATCATTTCTAAGAGAATCAAAAACAAAAATATTTAGTACATCCCCACCTCAGTCAACACTAGTTTGAACTGGAGAAAGATCCTCAAGCTCTGAAACCAAACGGCGAACCTTTATAAGGTTCAAGTTGGTAACGGATCTGACACTTCTATCTGGTTTGATCCTTGGCTTTTCTGTACTTCCTTAATCAACCGATTTGGTAATAATATAATAAATCTTTCTCGTCTAAGAAATATCTCCAGAGTTGCAGATCTTAACTACAATGGTAGATGGGTATGGCCCACGTATGACAGGGCCGTCAGCCGACAAATGTATCTCAACCTCATTGAGATTAGAAACTCTCTTGAAGATCTTCCCCATATCTCTCAAGTTAACGATACTTTTCTTTAGATCCCAAATAATTTGAAATCTCAGTTCATGATTAGTAGCACTTACGTCGCCATCAGACCTTCGACGGATATGGTTCCATGAGCCTCTTTAATTTGAAATAAATTATCTATCCCAAGGCATTCTTTCAACTCCTGGTTGACCATCCATAATAAACTCGCCACTCGGGACAATTTTATTGGATACGACCTTGACACCCCTCCAGACTATGTTATCTACTCTACTATCCATGAACCGCTTCATCACCTCCTGACTATTTTCCCCTATATTACTTCTATATGGAAGGCTTTTCCTATGAAGCTTCACATTAATTCATTTCCCACTTCCTAGGACACTTGGATTGAGGAAGCTAGCTCTTGGAATTCCTCCGACTACAGAATGGGCTCCATATGGCAAACTACCTTTTGAGCTTCCATTTATTACGTCTAGACTGAACGAAATTCATGAATCTTAAATAAACAGTCTTTAGGCTCGAGCATCAGTCATCATGTACTTTCAGACCTCCGTTAGCGATACCATGACACGAAGGTCAATTTTCTCTTGTAACTGGTCTTACTCTTAGGCTTTTGGTTTACCTTCTAGAGGTAATGCATCAAGGCCATACCGACCCACCGTCCGTATGTAAACATTATATATATTACAACTTTTTATACCAAAAACAAATAAGTGAGATAACAATTTTGTAATTTAAAAAGATGAATAACCATTTTTTCCATGAATTTTCTTTAAAATGTTAACCTCGTATCATCTAACGTGGTATCAGAATCTGATTTGACTCGTGTTTGATTTGGCCGGAAAAGCTACATTGATAAAACCGACACAAGAATGCTCAGTTTTTATTTGTTTTCCTAGAAGCAAACATATTAGAGAATTTACGGAAACCAACAACAATGTGTACGTTAAGTTATTTGCACAAAAGCTGAGATCTTATTTGTGTTGATACGATTTGTTTATTGTGACAAAAAATGGCTTTGGGTTAAGTACTAGAGAGAAATTGTTCGTTTGCATATGTTTCAATCAAACAAAAACAACAAAATTTATTTGTGGGATAAAACAAAACGTGGCAATTAGATTGATTTATATTAATTCTAATTTTCAGTTTGAATTTTGTTTGAAATTAGATTTTGAATTACTTTGGTTTCGATTTGAGTTTGGGTTTACTTCGAATTCTAATTTAAATTTTGACTTAATTTGATTTTGGTGTTTTTATTTGGATTTCGGTTTCATTTTGGGTTGAGTTTTCAATTTGATATTTTATTTGGATTTGGTATTTATCGATGGTTTGATTCTGTTCGATTAGATATTTTGTATTCATATTGTAAATATGATATGGAAAATGAATTTTTTAAAGTTAATTAGTATCAAACTAAGTGAGAAGAACTTTGTCATATCTACATTCACATATCATTCAGGTATGGTCTCGTTTTCCCCTTCATGTATTAATCCATCCTTGTAGATTCAGATTCTAGTGTGTCTCATCATATGTCACCTCACGTGTTGGACTTGGTTTTGTTGTCTCCTATTTTATCTATTTCTATTTTATCTCTTAATGCTACAACAGTTTTGGTAGAGAAAGTTTCCTCTATTGATACCCATCATATATCGCTCTCTGATTTTTACTATGTTTCTAACCTTGCTTTGAAATTTATTTCGGTTAGCCAATTGTGTAAATATGATCATTGGGCCTTTTTCTGATTATGTTTGTGTTATACAAGATAAACATACTTAGAGAGTGATTAACGTAGGTCTTAAAATTTGAGAACTTTATGTTTTGGAAAAATTTGAAGTAACTGGTGTGGATGTCTTTGGTGTTGACAGTAGAAAAAAAATAACTGATATTGTTGCATTCGGTATTGATTGTCTTTGTTTCATTTGAGTCATTTTTCTTCTAAATTTCATCTTTGGTGTTCTCATCTGAGACATATATCCGCGTCAAGTTTGAAGCTTTTAGTCTTTACAAGTATTTTCGTTCATTTGAACTTTTGTAGTATATCGGGTTGCAGTGGTTATAAATTGGCAAAATATGTTGCCTTATGATTTAATATAAGTGTCTTTTGTTTTGTTGCTTATTTTGATATTATTTATTTTGATTCCTGAAGAATATCTATTGTTCCACAAAAGATCATTAAGCCTATTATTTATCTTTAATTGAGGCTTAAATCAGGAAATAGTCCCTCGACTATCCCGTTTTCTTTCATTTAGTCTCTTGATTTTAAAATTACCGGTAAGGCTCCCTTGAATTGTCAAAATATATAAATTTAGTCTCTGACTTATAAATATTTTAAATTTAATCCCTCAACTTCACAAAATCTATAAATTTAATCCCTTGATTTCGTAAAATTTATCAATTTAGTTCCTCAATCCAAGAAAAAAACCACTCATCATGGACTAAATTTATAGATTTTATGAAGTCAAGGGACTAAATTTAAAAATTTTGTAAGTCGTTGACTAAATTTATAGATTTTGAAAAGTTCAGGGACCCTTACAGGAGATTTAAAAATCGAGGGACTAAATAAAAGAAAACGGGATAGTCGAAGGACTATATTCTGATTTAAGCCTTTAATTGATGATCATACTAGTTATACGTGGATTTATCTTATAAAATGATGTATGATTTTCTCAAAGATTACATAAATTTTAGCGCACTTGTTAAGACTCAACATCCGGTCGAGATAAAGTGCTTCGGGTGTAACTTAAGAGTGAGTATACCTCCAACATTTTCACTTAATTGCTTGCATCTGATGGTACCATACATCGGTCGTCTTGTATTGACACCTCTCAATGGAATGGGGTTGTATAAAGTTCTTAGTGTTTTTTAGGATAAGTACTTTTGGGTGTTGTATATGTGATTAGTTGAATTCCTAGTGCTCATAATTCAGAGATTTTTCTGTTTTAGAAGTTATATGAACACCTTCTAGGCTATTCTATTTAAGAGTGTTTGGATGTACATGTTTTTTCATGCGTCCTCATGTCGAAAGGAACAAGATGTCACCTAAAATATCTTTGTGTATTTCTATAGGTTATGGTATTACACATATGGGATGTCATTTTTTAATCCTACATATCAGAAGTTATGTGTATCTCGACATGTCATATTTCTTGACCACGTCCTGTTTTATATGATAATTTTAAAATCACATGACATAACAAAGATATATCATCAAGTTATTAGTTCATTTAGCAATAAAAATGATACAATTATTATTCCTGATGTATGAGTTCTTCAGACATCTACGCCAACCGATACTACTTCAACTCCATCAATTTATGAGTCTGCTCTGCCTCTTAACAGATCTACTCATACAAGTAAGTCTACCAAACTACCAGATTTTGTTTATTCTTCTTACTCAACTTTTTTTGTATACTTCATAGCAAATATACATGATTTATATGAACCTATGTCGTTTAAATAAGTTTTTCTGGTCCTTGTTGGAAAATTGTTATGGCTTAAGAGCATACTGCTCTTTATCAGACTCATACTTGGCATTTATTTAAACCTTCACCTAAGAAGAATATAATTAGTTCTTGGTGGATTTTTAAAATCAAAACAAATTTTGATGGGTTCATTGAGAGGTATAAGGCTCGTTTTATATCAAAATAATAATCACATAAGTATGGTATGGATTATGAGGATATTTGTTCACAAATAGAAAAACTAAAGACAAATCATACCCTTATTGTTGTTGCATATGTTTACCATTGGAAGATCTTTCAACCGACTATTAAATATCTATTTCTAAATGAATATTTTCGTGAGGAGGTTTACATGACTCCTCTCCCGGGTGTTGCTCACCAACCAAGTGAAGTTTGGCGATTTAAGAAAGCTTTATATGGTCTTAAATAATCTTATCTTGCATGGTTTGATAAATTCTCTAATTACTATTTCACTTGGTTTTCATACATGTAATCATGATTTGAATTTATTTATGAGATGTACGAGTGCACGATAGATTATTTAATCTTTACATGTAGATGATATCATTATTACAGGTGGTGATATTGACGGTATTGAAGCATTAAAATGTGATTTGGCTCGTCAGTTTGCAATAAAACAACTTGAGATTGTTACATTATTTTTTGGGTATTGAGGTAGCTCAGTCTCATAAAGGTTAGATCTTTCTCAGAAAAAATATGTATCTGATCTATTTGAAATAGCGTGATTTTACGATAATATGACGACAAACACACCTCTTGAAACCAATGCTCAGTATTCTCTAACTTATGGTGTTTCTTTATCACACTCGACTTTGTATTGTAATCTTTAATGGAGTTTGGTTTATCTTACATTTACTTGACAGGATAAAGTTAATGTTATTCAAATGGTTAATCAATTTGTTACTACTCATAATTATGTTTATTGGGCACAGTATTTTGTTTTCTTCGACTTCTTTATTCAAATTGTGTGCCAATAATGGTGTTGATTGGGATAGTGATCCTCATGATCTTAAATCCACTACTGGTTTCTGTGTTTTTCTTGGAGATTCATTCATCTCATGGAAAGAGAGGAAACATTATGTTGTTTACAAATCTTTTATTGAGGTTGAATACTGTGTTATATTATTGACTACGTTTGAAATTATTTGCTCTGTGGCTTCTTGCAGATATGGGGTTAACATAACGAATCCTACTTCCTTACATAGTGTTAATAAAAGCCTATGCAGATTGCGAAGAGTTTTATCTTTAATGAGAGAATGAAGCACGTTGAAATTGATTGTCACTTCACTCATCATCATTTTCTGCTCGGGACCATCTCGCTTCGATTGTTCCATCAGCTTTGCATGTTGTTGATATCTTCACAAAAGCGTCTTCAACGTCTCGTTTCATTTTTTGTGTGACAAACTCTCAATGCTTATTATTATTACATTGTAAGTTTGAACGAGTGTGTTAAAGATATAAAAAATATTAAACTCACTAATCCACTAAATTATTACTTTATAAATAGTGACTTAAACTCTTAGTAAACATATCATATGTTTCATTCTATTTAAAACAATAAAACTCTAATTGTACTTTGTTTATCATAACTAACGGCGGATGAATCAAAACTATTAACATTTTTCAAAACGATGACGATTTTTTATAAATATCATGTTTGAATATTTTCCAAAAATAGTAATACATTAGTTTTTGTTGAAATATTATATATTAAAATATCCTTTTTTCTGAGATATATTTTAACATTTTAATGGCTCTAGTATACGAAAGATGTAAACTATTTTTGTTATCCTAAAATAATAATTAACAAACTAAAAGAAATAATACCAAAAAATTAAATTAAAAAGATTCCATCAAACAAATAATAAATGGTTGTTTTAGATGAGTTAATTTTGTTTATTCATGCTGCTTAAGAAACAACAAACATATATCTTTAACCCATGATTTAGCATCTTGTCATACATGTTCTCTTATATTGCCAGGTAAGCATTACGGACACGGTCACCTATTAAACCACAATATAATTGTTGATAATCCCAATTTTACTCTCTAAATTTTTTTTAGACAAAAGTTTTTGTTTCATAATATAGGTGGTTTTTATTTTCTAATACAGCATCCATTACATATATTCCACTTTCAATCAATAAAATAGTTAACCTTCTGCACAAGTTATTAACTCCACCAGTCGATTTATTTATTTTTCAAAATCATTATTGTTTTCTTTAATATTGATGAAAAAACCTTAAACGACTTATATTATGAAACGGAGGGTGTATTTCCAAAATAGAACATCATTTTTCAAAGCAAATCAATTTGCACTCGTCAAAAACTATATTCTCTTTATTCCTTAATATACATCGTTCTAAGAAAATAAATTAATTTCATATTAGATGTCGTCCCACACTTACCAATATAGTATTAAATGATATTTAATTTGATAGTCAATAAAATCTAATTGTTTTCTTATCAAACCGTCGCTTTCATTATAACCAATTAAATTTATTTATGTTTTAGTTTTTATAGAAAAGATAACTATAACGAGTTTTCTTAATATCTCTGCTCCTTACTTAAAGGTCTATTAATATGGAATAGAGGGAATAGCTTTCATGGTCCATCACTATTGTCACCTAACAATAGTTCACATCACAAAAAAAATTGCATGAACGTTCTTCAAGCAAAAACTCTATTAAGCCATAAGAATAAATCCCTTCTAAACGCATCTTTAACCAATCAAGCAAAAAGAAAAGTAAATTAAACAAGCTAACAAAACAAAGTTTCATCTGTTAACTAAAAATATTATATTATCCCGACAACAACATCTAAACCCATTTTTAAAACTAGATATAATTTTATTTTTCAAACACGAAACCAATTTGTGGAGATTACTATATGTACCTTCAAAATGCCAACAATAGTGCCACCATAACCAAGGAAATTCATGACACCACTGACTACGTTAGCCGTATTCAGAAACGTCTGCGCTTGAGCCGCCAAGAAAATAAACAAACACATCAACGCCACCGGTGGCCGATCGATCAACCCAACAACAGAAACCCAAATAAAAAAGTACCCGACAAAGCCCAAAACCATCCCCACCGCGAGCACCAGCCAGGGTCCAACACGGCTGCGTCGGTGAGGATTAACGGTGACAGATGAGTAAAGTAAACCAGCAAGGATTCCGACATTAGCACCGATGTCTTTAAAGACAGAGACGGTGTCGAGAGTCGATTGGTCGTACGATTGGGTAGATTTGAGCGTAGAAGAGTAGATACCAAACGTGTAGGAAGAACCACTTGTGACTTGGATCAGTATGCTGGCCGCCGTAGCCATCCATTTTGTTTTCAGTGTATCCATGGCTGGCTGGATCCCTGGACGATCGGGTTTTGATGTTTTTGTGTGATCGTAAAATACGAAAGTCAGCAGGTGGCACAAATGCCACAAGTGACGTGCTAGTCTCGATTTTCCAAAAAACGCATTAAACTAAAACTCATCTTGCAAGTTGCGTAATAGTCTATTCCAATTTGTTCAGGTCAGCTGGCTTTGTGATCTCGGAAATTTCGTAGTGACACTAATGCAAGGTTTAGAGATATAAAGAATAAATCTCTCTTCTTATAATTTAACGAATGTGACCAATGAACATTTAAATTAATTCGTCAATTTTATATTATTTCTTCCATAGTGATGTAAACATATATTCATACCCATAAGATTCTCATTATCGATACGGAAAATATAAAAAAATAAAAAGAGAATAGATTCAAAATTTTGATTTTCGAATATATAGTGTGCATTCACCATCCAGACCATCAAAAGGTAAATGGTGTCAAATTTTTTAATTTTGGATAGTGGGTTCGAGACATCTAATCCTTCAATCTCACCGCTTGGATTATGATTCGATGCTACGGTTCAGGAGAAATCGTTACTCGAACAGTGCCGATTTTTTTTGGTAAAATCGTAGATTCAATTTTGATTTTGATTGAAAATTAGATTTGAATTTGGATTTAGTATTAAATTTAGTTTTGGATTTAGTATTTGAATTCTGCATTCGGATTTCGTTTTGATTTTGTTTTACGTTTGGACTTTGTCTAACGTTTGCTTAGATTGATTTTTGTCATTTTGATTTCGTTTTGGTGTTTAGATTTTGTTTGACATTTGGATTATGTCTGAAGTTTTCTTAGATCGGTGTAGTGTCATGTTGATTTGTTTGGATTCTTTTTTATTTGTTTGGTGTTTAGATTTCGTTCTTCGTTTGGATTTGGATTTGGATTTGGTTTTGTTTGGCTTCGTTTGGATCCATTTCATGTTTATATATCGTTTGGATTAGTATCGAGTTTGGGGTTTGGGGTTTGGAGATTGGATTTTGAAGATTGAAGAATGGAGATTGGAGATTGGAGTTTAGAGTTTGGATATTGGAGTTTGGAGATTAGAGATTGAAATTTGAAGATTTAAGTTTAAAAATTAGAGATTCGAGTTTGAAGATTAGAGTTTTGAGATTGGAGATTGGAGTTTGATTTTGGGTTTGACGTTTCGATTTAATTTTGGCTTTTGTTTTAATTTTGAATTTCGATTATGGTTTTTAAGTTTGGTGTTTCGTTTTTGGTGCAATTTTGGTTTTTATTTTGTGTAACAAACTCACAATGCAAGAATAAACATTGCGAGTTTGAGAGAGGGTGTTAGAGATATATGGCATAAGCCCATTACCCGAGATAGTTTGTCTATAAATAAGAGTTTTATACTTTATGTAATTCATACGTTTTCTAAATAACAAGCCCTAGTCGATATTTTTTTTCTCTAGTCTTCTTTCTTTGTTTTACCTTTTTCTAGAGATTGAACTCACCATATTTTATAAATACTTAAGTCACGGTTTCACATTGGTGATTTTCAGAAAAATCCTTAATTCTCATTTAACATTTTTCGATTCTACGTATTTTTTGTGGTAGATTACAAACTAAGAGACACTTGAAAACACGATATGTTTTACAACTACAGACGCATATTTTTCATAGTTGATTACAAGCTAAGAGACACTTGAAAACACGATATATGTTACACCTACAAACGCCCGCTTGTTTCAATTTTTTCTTTCTAACTCGATCTGGGAAACAACCCCAATGTATCGGGAGGTTCAAAGAAGATAAAATGCATGTATGGAGTGATTTCGTACAGTGTTATGAAGGAACTGGCGACATCTCCCCAATCATCGCCGGCGTCGTCTTCCTTTTTTTATTAGTATATGGAGGTTTTGAGAATTAAGAACCAACACTATAATGCTAATTTTGTTCTACGTCAGGTTAATGTTTTGAAGTCGTATAAGATCAAAGTATGAGTCTGTTTGTAGAGACTATAGTAAGGTAGAAGATAAACACTTGAATAGACATTCTGACATTCACAAATTCTTTACAAACCGAGAAAAGAGTTTTGTAACAAATGAGTGATTAAGTGTTTAGTGTTTGAGAGTGTTATTGTAACCCTCTATATATAAATTATATCTATTACCCCTAGATGTATAATTTCTTCATGATCCAAACAACGTTAAATCTCTCGTTGTGTGATTTATTTATTTTTTATGTTCTTCCTTGTTAAGTTTGTTATTGAAATACGGTAAGAGCTAAAGATCATATTACCTCCTAAAGTCTCTCGGATAGGTATTTGTCAACTATTGGTCATTCTTTAGTTGAGTGGCTAGGATTCGACCTAGCGAGTCTTGTTAGGACTGAGTCGGATCTTGTTTGGATTATTGTTTTCCCTAATATTATTTTTTTATGAAGAATAACGATAGATACTCTTTTATATCGTTTAATATTGGTGTGGTTTCTTTCAGTCTGAGGGTAATTTTGTCACGTGTTTTGGAAAGTTTTAAAGGTATTAAATGTTTAGGTGTTTTGTAGTGAGAGATTTAAGCTGACTGGTTGTATTAAATGTTCATTACCCTCATTAATGAAAGTAGTTGGGGTATTTATACCCTTAATGATGGACCCATGGGCTTTTGGGTCAAATTATGAAACCGGGTCAAGTTTAAGAACTCGTTTACTTAATAAGCTCATTAGCACCTAGCTTAGTCAAAAGGTGTTTAGTTATTTTATACTTTTGTCTTGTCCGGATAGTTCAGTGGGTAGTTTATGTCCGAATTACCCCTGTCCGGATATATCAGTAAGCAGTTGTGAAGTTATCTGGACTCATCAGTAGCCCTTTTTTAGGCCTTGTCAAAAAATCTTTGGCAGGACTAAAAAATTTACTTAATCAGTAATGAAGTTTTCCGACCTGCTTGTGTATCTGACTTGAGGTTCGTTTGGACTGATATCTTCCTAGAATACTAAGAGTTTTTCTTTGGATCGTGGGACACGTATCACAATCTGATTCGACCTACCAGTTGTTTTTTACCTAAATCGGCGCTCCCACTAAACCTAAAAAGTAACCTATGCATTTAATATTTCTTACGTCGGCATCGTCTTCAATCATTGCACGAATCTCTTCGTCTTCTCCTAGGTATCAGTTGCTTTTTCCCACTAATATATAAACCATTTTCTTTCACTGTTTCATTATCTTCATCATTCTACAAAAAAAATTACAGAGCTTTCACCCTTTCTTTCAAAATCGTTCTTGGGTAGTTTTATGTTCACAGCTAGAAACACTCTTGTAAA
Source organism: Limnanthes douglasii subsp. nivea (assembly GCA_036936605.1). Lineage (NCBI taxonomy): Eukaryota > Viridiplantae > Streptophyta > Magnoliopsida > Brassicales > Limnanthaceae > Limnanthes > Limnanthes douglasii. The sequence goes on along the minus strand of JAUPFV010000001.1, from coordinate 246,916,039 downwards.
AGGCGGCTGGTTGAATCTGTCCGAATTAGAAAAGGCAAAGAAAGTTGAACGAGAGAGACGCATTGTTGCTGGTCTCCCAGTCTCCCCAGGTGATAAGTCTAATAAACCATCCCAAGAAGCTGATCAAGGATCATCTTCTACCAGGAATCCAAAACCCAAACGTCTATTCAAGCTAAAGCTTTCACCAATCCCATCATGCTCCTCTGTTCAGGAGTCCCAACCTTCTACTACCCAAGAAAAATCAGTATCAAGCGTTAGAAAACCCTCCCCTTTCATAGCCATAGAATCTAATATTGAAGAATATTCAAAGAAAACCAATACACGCCGGACAACTCGCTTGGTGAAAGCCCAAGCGACTGCCTCACAATCAAAGTCCTCCAAACTGGGGGCCTCTAAGTCTGCATCCAAAGACAAACCCTCCGGATCGGAGATTTCTATAAGATCCCCTTGAAATAAGCCCTCCGGATCAGAGGCATCGAAAGTAGCTTCTCAAGCAAAATCCTCCGGAACTGAGCCCCAACGGGACACCAGACCTCTAGAAGAAATCGGGGCTCAACCATCTGGACAGACCATTGAGCCAGAAGCTGACACTTTTCCATCCACAACAACTGATAAACCTTCCACAATGATGGAAGAAGTGATGGAAGATAGTATCAAAGAGGCCCATTCGAAACTGAAGCCTCGGGGCATATTGAGGACACTGTCTCTAACAGGAAAGGGAAAGGCAAAGTGATGGTTGGAATGGCTCATCCGGAGCTTCCAGAGTGCTTGGAAGGCAAGGTAGGACCTTGCTTCCAGAAGGTCAACGTGAAGTATCTGTTGGCCATGCAGAACATCAAGTACATTTATACTTATACTGCCAAGCTGGGCCGGATCCGGACTAAGTGGGGTATCCCAGAATCAGTGAAGGTGAGGATATCAGTCACACTGGAGACTCCGATAGACTGCAAACTCAATGAAATTGTCACCTACACCGAGCTATTCAACTGGGGCTTAGATTCTCTTTAGAACCAAAGATCGCCAGGTATTTTCACCTGATTAAACTTTGCCCAAGCCAGTTAAATCCAAACGACTGGTACTACCTCATTGCCTGCATAATGCCATCGAGGCTGTCTGGCATCCCTCTCTCTATGGAGAAATTTGTCGTTGTGGCCAGCCTGTGCAAAAATCATCACATCCCATTTTATCACCATAACATGGTAGACAATTTCAAAGTGGTAGATGATTTGTTGGAATTGGAGAAGAACCAGAAAACTCAGTTCTTATTCATCCAAAGGTCATAGGAGAATGGGAGAAAGATCAAAGCTAAGGTTAACCCTAGCATGATTACTAGCAGGTGGAAGAGTACAAGTAAGTCATTAATCTTGTTTTTCATTTTCTCCTTCTCATTTTTACAAATATTCCACTCCTGAATCACTCATTTCTTTCTTGTCACTATTACCGAAGGAGTACACCGGTTATCTGGAGGAGGGGCATACTACATGTACCAAGCTGAATGCGTGGGCCGCAGAAGATTGGAGGAACGCTTTCCACAACTGTTTTACTTCTGGCAATTTGGTGAGATCCCATTTGTTGAATACCACAATCCCGAGAGATCTAACCTGGGAAGAATTGACCACACCACCTCCCCCATCTGTCATCCTTAAGAGAACAGAGGAAAAATATGGAAAATTGGCCTTGCCCTCCAGAGCCAAAGCTCCTAGCAAGATGAAGGGAAAGGGAAAGAAAACTAAGGCTGCAGCAGAGACAGTTCGGGTTGCTGCAGAAGAGAGCGATCCAGGGAACCCAGGAGGGATTGGTGCTATCTTGCTTAAGGTAGTCGAAGATAAGACTGTTAAGGAAGCAAGTGAATCGCAAAATCCATCAAGGCCCCCTAAAAAGGACCGAAAGAGGGGAGCAAGCAGCGATGAGATGGATGCTAAGAAGAAAAAGGTCACCTTAGGGGAAGAAGTAATCCTTCGTCCTTCGAGGCCTTTACCTCCAGCAGACCCAACTGATCCCACCTTAGCAGAGAAGATTCCCACCGAATCGCAATCCGGAAAAGCTACTGGAGGAGAGATTGATGGAGTAGACATCAGTTCATTCCAAGACATTGATCTTTATTTCAATGATTCTGATAAAGATGACTTTTTTGGCCCCTACCGTCCTTCAAGCTCTTCTAATATGGTGACTTACAATGGAAAATCCTATACTGTCTTCGCGGAGAACGATGTGGTGGCTCATTCTCTTCTAGGTCATATTCAACCAGTACTTAACTTGGAAAGACAAGTGAAGAATCAGTCTGCCCTCATCAACACCCTCAACACAGACAAGGAGACTCTGTCAACTAACCTCCTCAACACTAACAAGAGCATTGAGGCACAGAAGAAGGAGCTTGACGAGTTGAAGAAGGACAATGAAGATTTTTCAACCAAGCTGGCCACTTCGGAGAAAGCTAACACATAGCTCCAAACTAAGTGCTCCAGTTTGGAAAAAGATCTCTCCGCCTTAAAAGAAGATATGAAAACTAAAGATATTGTCATTCAGACCTTGTCCGGTGAAAAGACCTCCCTTGAAGAGGTTGTGTCCAAGGCATCCAAGGAGAAATAATACTTGGTGAAAGAGCAGGATCAAAGACTTTAGGCCAGCATCGATAAATATACCAACGAGGTGATAGATTCCTTAGAAAAAAAAGGTATGCTGAAGTGAAATCTGACATTGTACTGCTCTTCCACCAAACGTTTCCGAAGAGGACGCTTGGCACCTTGTGGCAATATGTGGAGTATTAAGACATCCCATTCCATACGATGGTAGACAGTGACAAAAAGAACTATTATAGTGGAATCGATTCTACCACCGATGAATAAGAAGGAACCTGGGAGAGTTCAAGTGCTGAGCTCAAAGGCCTTAAGAAAGAAGATGACACGGGAACATCCGAAGGGAATAAGCCCTGAGGTTTTTAACTATCTTTTTTGTTTTCTTTATTTTGTGAACTATTAAAGTCCTTGGATGGCCAAGGCATTTTTGTAACCGTGTCCGGTTTGAGTCCAGTTAAGCCTTTCTCAAAACTTAAAGTCCTTGGATGGCCAAGGCATATTTTGTGTTCTAATAATTATCCGGTTTTTACCCGGACAGGTTTATCTTACTTAATTTTTTCTCTGTTTCATACTTGCTTTCAATTTTAATGGCTAATGTTTAAAGATCCATTATTTACTTTACAAATATTTAAGATCAGAGTGTTTGAAATCTCCGATGACATGTGTTTAATTGTCATCATTCAACCAGATTAATCTGATATGTCAAAGATCCTTAGTATTAAATTGAAGACTTGAAAGGAATTGTAACCAAATCACTCCGAATATTTCAAGAAGGCATCCTATTTTATTGAAAAAAACCAGACACCTCATTAAAACCTCCCTGCGCCACCAAGGTAGGAAAGAGTATGCCCCCTTATATTACATGGACTTTAAACAAGTAAATATTTACACAACTCTCACTCCAGATATAACCGGAGGTGTTCAATATTCAACGGGTGCTTTAGGACTCTTCTATCTTTGTCTCGAAGCCTATATATCCTAGGCTTGAGCTTTTCGGAGACCTCATAAGGGCCTTCCTAGTTCGGAGCTAGTTTGTCAAACTGTTTTTCCTTAGTATGCAAGAAAACCTTTCTTAATAATTTATCCCCTGACTGAAAATCCCTTCTTTTGATTTTGGAAGCAAATATGCTCCTCATCAATCTTTGGTAATGGGTGGCTCTAAGATGAGCTTAACTCTTCTTTCTTCTATTAAGTCCAACTGACTTCTAATTGCCAATTCATTGGCATGTTCGGAATAGTTGTGGACTCTGTAAAATGGTAAAGTTGCCTCTATATGAGTAATTGCATCCATCCCATACACCAAGGAAAAAAAATTCTTGTGAAGCAGCTTCAGAGGTAGTCCAATATGCCCACAATACTTTTTTGTAAATAACTTAGCCACTTCCCTGCACCCCCTTCTAAATTCTTTTTCAGACCGGACAGAATGGTCCTGTTTTTCCACTTCAACTTGACCATTTTCTTGTGGGTGGAAAGGAGAAGAGAAGCAATGTTGAATGCCATTGGAGGCACAGAAATTTTCTATATTCTTGTTATCAAATTGTGGCCCATTTCTAGTGCTTATCTTTTGTGGAACCCTAAATCTGCAACAAATGTTAGATAAGATAAATTTTATAAAAGCTTTCGAAGTAGTTCCTGCCAGGGGGGCTTCTTCTATCTACTTTGAGAAATAATCAATGGCTACAATAATAGTCTTGCACTCTTCGGACGCCATTGGTAGAGGCCCAACTAAATTCAGTCCCCAACGAGCAAAAGGCACTAGCTCAGAAATTGACTTCATAGGAACAACTGGGATATGAACTTTGTTACCATATCTTTGGCATGGGTCACATTTCTTCACCAATTCCTTGACATCTGCCATTATGGATGGCCAATAGTATCCGGCCAACAAAACCCTCCGGGTTAGAGCTCTATAGCCAGAGTGTGTTGATCCCTCTCCATCATGTAGTTCAGATAAGACAATTTGGGACTCTTCAACCCCCAAACAACGTAGGAGAGGTTTGCTGAACGAGTTCTTATAAATAACCCCTTTTATGATTAAGAAACCACAAGCCTTGTATTCCATTATCCTGGCAATAGCCTTCTCCGGAGGCAAAATTCCATCAAAGATGTATTGAAGAAAGGAAAATCTCCGATCTTTGGGTTGAACCACTTGTACACTTAAGCTCTCCTTTCCTCCTCTTCCTTGCTCTGATTTGGTTGTATGGATGGGAATTCTTGTACATGAATCCATGGGTAGGACTCAGAGTATGCAATGGTTGCTAAGGAGTCTGCCATTATGTTTTTCGATCTAGGAATATGCTCATAGCTGACATTTTTTAAGTTGGCTGCTACTTCTTTAAGAATGAACAAGTATTTGATCAACTGCTCCTTCTTGGCTTTGGACTGACCTTGAGCATGGTGGATAAGAAGCTGAGAATCATTCATTAATATAACTCTTTTAGCCCCACACAGAAAAGCTAACTTTAGACCAGCTATAGTTGCCTCATATTCAGACTCATTGTTAGAAGCGCTAAAGGCAAAGCATATAGCATGGTATAACTTATCACCATACGGAGAGGTCAAACAAATCCCATCCCCACAAACCAATGTGCTTGATCCACCATCTATCCGGATAACCCACTCTTTTTTAGTTTTCTCTTCTGTAGCTTGCTTAGTACTCTTGTTCGAATGAAATTCTACCAAAAAATCAACAACAGACTGAGCTTTGATTGCAGTTCGAGGGGCAAAATCAATATCATAATCACCCAATTCTACTGACCATTTGGTCATCCTGCTTGATAGGTCTTCTTTTTTAAGAACATTCTTCAAAGAAAAAGATGGTTGGACGATGATGGAATGAGACTGCAAATATGGTCTCATTTTTCTCGCAGCAAGGGCAAGTGCCAGCTTTTCAAGATTTAGGTACATATTTTCAGCATCCATCATACCCTTTCTGATGTAGTACACCAGACGAGGATAATTGTGCACTTCTCTTAATAACACTGCACTTATAGCACATTCTAATACAGTTAAGTATACGTATAGTATTTCTCCATCAACAGGCTTAAAAGGGGTTTTTAGAGAAGACAAATGCTTTTTTATTTCATCAAACACTTGGTCGCATTGTGGAGACTAGTTGAAGTCTTTAGCACCCTTCAAGGTCTGAAAAAACAGGGCACATTTGTCCGAAGACCTTGAAATAAAACGATTTAATGCAGCCAATCTTCCTGTCAACCTTTGTATTTTTTTTAACATTTCGAGGGGGTCCATTTTTAATAGGGCATCGAGCTGGTCCGGATCAGGCTGTATCCCTTTTTCACTTATTACATAACCCAAAATATTTCCAGACTGCACCCCAAACACACATTTTTCTAGATTCAATTTTAAATTAACCTTTGTCAAGTTGGCAAAAGTTTCTTGAAGATCATTTAGGTTCAACTCTTCTTCTAAGCTTTTCACCATCATATCATCGATATATACTTCCATATTTCTCCCAATCTGATCAGCAAATGCTTTATTCACCAACCTCCGATGAGTAGCTCTAGCATTTTTCAACCCAAAAGGCATCACCTTGTAACAATGGAGTGTTAGGTGCGACCAAAGTCCCACATCCCATATCGGTTAAACATGGGAAGAAAGATCAGTATATAAGTTAAGAATACATCTCCATTAGTGTGAGGTCTTTTGGAAGTGGACCAAAAGCAAAGCCGTGCGGGCCAGTGGACCCAAAGCGGACAATATCACACTATTGTGGAGATCGTAGTATTCTTACTTATATACAAAAGCGGAATATACAAATACAATATTCCCAACAAATGGTATCAGAGCACCAGGTCCAGACGGAACGCGATGTGGTGGGTTGTGATGTGGGTGAAATTCTCAGATGCGAACATCATACCAGAAGCCAGGAGCCATACTCAAGGTGAATGATCTGGTGGATAGATAGAACACCAGATGGCTCATCAAGCAGGTGGTTTGATCAAGGAGCGGCGTAGATTCATTTAAAGATAGAGTGCTTGATAGATCATCAAGCGGGTGGCTTGATCAAGGAGCGGCACAGTATGAGCAGATAGATCCGCCTTACAGCTCTACAGTTCAGGTTTCTCTCCACCTGACTAGAGTAGGCGGATGGAAGTCAATTGAGAGGAGGCTAGAGTGGTACTTTGTTCGAGAGGAGGATTGTTAGGTGCGACCAAAGTCTCACATCCCACATCGGTTAAACATGGGAAGAAAGATCAATATATAAGTTAAGAATACATCTCCATTAGTGTGAGGCCTTTTGGAAGTGGACCAAAAGCAAAGCCGTGTGGGCCAGTGGACCCAAAGCGGACAATATCACACTATTGTGGAGATCGGAGTATTCTTACTTATATACAATAGCGGAATATACTGACCCAATATTCCCTACATGGAGACCACTATCTGTAACAAAGGTAGTGTGTTCTTGGTCCTTCGGATCCACCTGTATCTGGTTATAACTGGAGAAGGCATCCATGAATGATAATAACTTGTTTCCAGATGTGGAGTCTACCAACTGATCTATCTAGAGGACTGGATAGAGATCTTTTGGGCAAGCTTTATTGAGGTCAGTAAAGTCGATACACATACACCATATCCCATTCTTTTTCTTTACTAACACTGGGTTGGTTGTCCATAAAGGATATTGAGACTCCTTTATATGCCCCATTGATAAGTGCATTTCATGTCACTTATTACGCTTCCATTATTCTTAAAATTTTCACCGGTTCTCAAGTATTCGTTGTGTTTTAACGTGTTTTTCCAGTATTCTTAAAGGCGCTTGTGTCGCGGGTAAATTGTGATAATATTAATAAATTTAAGGTTGAAATTGAAGAAAGTAGAAAATTAATGTACTTGAGGGCAATTTCGGAACAGTTGAAAAAAACAAAAATATATTAATGCTAAGAAAATATATTATGACCAATGCTTTTCCAAAGAAAAATATATTAATGCTTGAAAAAATATATTAATGTTGAAAAAAAAATATATATTTCGTGAGATATTGTTTAAAATATTGAATTAAAAAAATATTAAAACAAAACACAAAAGGAAATTAATATTGAATTAAGAAAAAAATATTAGACTAAAACTAAAGTTTTATTTAGCTATATTGTTTAAAATATTATTTTATTTAGCATAAATATTTTAGGGAAATTGTACTTAAAGTACCCACTCAACTATTCAATTGTCACTTACCACCCAAGGTTTGATCAATTGTTACTTAATACCCATCTCAACTACCTTATTGTCACTAACAACCTAACTTTATTTTAATACCATAACTACCCTTAACCCACCATATAAACGTTATTTTCTGTTTTCTTTCTAATTTTTCTTGCTTTTTGAAGATTTGAATTTGTTAGCCGCTTTAACCACCTAACCCTACTAACCACCACGAGCTGGGTTTAAATCACATTTTCCGGTGATCGGAATCTGCTTGAAGGTTTGTTTCTTTATGTAAGTTGTTGTGTTAGACCTGTCTAACCTCTGTTTTATACGTACAGGAGTTCATCACGACTTTTTGAAATCTTGTAGCTTACAAGTAATCGTTTTGCGAGCTTTTTAGGTAATTACCTACCGATTTCGAAGTTTTTTATTCGTTTTCTCTGTTGGAATAGGTTCTAGTCTACTGTTTTTAGATGCCATTGCCTGATTTCGAGCTTTTCTCTGTTTCTTTTGGTTATAGTGATCTGTTTCGTTAATTTTGTTCGCTATATAGTTACGTCCTTTGTTTTCTGATGTTATATTCAATTTGGTAGTGCTTTAGTTCGTGGGTAATGTGTAGATTACGAGTTTTTAGGTCAGTTATAGTATTGTATTTCGAAACAGATATCAGGACCGGTGTTACATAGAAATATAGGGACAGGCTGCGAAATGATATATGTAGATATACACAAATATCAGGACGGGATGCGATTTACTCGATGTATGTACACATTTCGCATGTTATGATGTGAAATGTTTGATGGTGCAGTAAATAATCTGCACAGTTTTGTGACCACTAACAAATATCAGGACTTTGTTACCTACAAATATCAGGACAGGATGCGAATATATAGTTGTAGGTATACACAATTCGCACCTTAGGATGCGAATTGTTTGATGCAGTCGTAAATATTGTGCACCTAGTTTTTGAGACTAATAACAAATAACTTGTATTGTCCAGGTTAAGAGATGTCTAAATCACGAGTTTGTATTTTTAAATACGGTCACCAAACTGCAATTGTGCCTTTCACGGAGTTTGAAAGCTTCGAAAGTATCCAAGCTTATGTAGAGAACACGTGGGAGGAGCTTGGCACAGGTGAGTACCTAATTACTTACTCCTGCGGGGATCACAAGAATTGTTTCTTTAATAACCAGAGTGATTTTGTCGGAATGGTGTTATATCTTGATTTGGAGCGTTTAAAACGGGTTAGTTTTCTCATAGAACAACACGTCTTCGATAAGGGTTCTGGTAATAAAAGTTCTGTTGATAAGAGCTCTGGTGGTAAGCGTAAAGAGCGTAGCTTGGTTTTGGTAGAACCATCTCTTGATCAAATAGTTAGCGGAGAGAGTAGTAACGGTTTAGTTAACTCTGATCAGAGGAAAAAACAACTTGCTACTGCTGGTTGGGCTGATGCTATTACAGGGGTGGGTCAAGCTTTTGAAGAAGGTGCTGCCGGTCTGAGGTTATCCTTGTGCAAGTTTGTGTTAGAGCATGGTTTTTCTTTCAAATACCTGCACAACACAACAAATAAGATCACTGCTTATTGTGAAAATAAGCTCACAAGCGGGTGCAAATGGAGGGTTTATGCATCTATTGACTCAAGCACCGGCCTTATGACGATAAAGAAGCATTTCCCGAACCATACTTGCAGTCCTGTTTTCTCCCAGAAGCATAAGCATAAGCGGCACAGGCATTTGACATCAGATTTGATTGCAGAGGAAATTCAGGATTCTCTCCGGACTTGCCATTCGTTGACAGCCAAAACCATACAATCGACTGTCAAACAAGATTACGGTCTTGATATCTCTTATTGTTTGTCATGGAATGCTTTAGAGAAGGCTAGGAGGGGAGTTTTTGGAGATAGTTCAAGCTCTTTTAGTTTACTAAGCGGATACTTCAAACGCTTGAAGAGCCGGGATATTACTTCAGACTGCCAGTTGGAGTTGTCAGCTGGAAACCGATTCAAGCACTGTTTTGTAGCATTCGGTTCGTCCCTTAGTGGTTTTCATTCATGCCGTCCAATGTTGTTTGTCGATGGAACCCACTTATATGGCAAGTACAAGGGTACATTGCTCACTGCTGTAGCAAAGGACGGAAACAACGGTTAGTTACATTTATCTAAATAATGAACGATGTTTTTGTGTGAAAATGCTGATGTAATTCGCAGCATGTGATGCGAATTGAGCAGGGTTGTGATCTTCACATAATTCGCATCTTAAGCTGCGAAACGGTTGGCCATCATTGCACAATAGTCCTCATATTTGTTTAATAACATCATATCATCTACTTACATTATGTACCTTATCTGTATGTGTCTCCATGATGGGTGAATTGTGGGCATCATCATCCCTTTCTTCCGGCAGTACTCCATCAGCATGGTGCTGATCAACATTAGACACGGATGCTTGCTGATCAGTGGATTTTTGTCCCTCTGGAAGTGCTGCTGGTACCTGCTTTATTGGAGTTTCAGTACGGCAGATTGGCAGAGAGATAGCATTGTGGAGTTGTTGTGCTTCAAGTTCCGCTATATTGCGTTTCAATTCTTTCAGCTGCAAAAATGATAGCAAACTTTTTATAAACATATTAAGTGCTGATTGTTGTGATTATTTAAGGTTCAAGTCATACTTACTTCTCTGGCCTGTTGATCTATTTTTCGCTCGTACTTGTTCTTGTCGGCATACGTCTTCAAACGCTTTGATTGAGGAGCAATATCGGGATTAGGGTCTCTGCATTTGAATAAATAATCACCGATCGTTTCACTCATATTGGTTGTGTCGGTGTCGGAGGGCTCTTGCCTGGATTTGCCTTTGGGTTGTGGTGGAATTGTTTTCTTGGGGAGTCTTTTTGGTGGAATCGATGGCTCGGGTGGTGTTGGGTGTTCGAGTGTGGGAGACATCATCTTATTTATTACATTATGTGATGCTCGTCTCCTTTTTTTTGGTTTTGATGCTGTGCTTTTCGACCTCTTGCTAGGTCTTTCTTCCGGTGAAGGTGGTACCGTTACTTCTGCATCTTCACCATCTTCATCATCTTCTCTTTCTCCGAAAGCTTCAATTTCAGCCTCGGTAAGCTGTAATGGACCTTCTAAAACCTACCAACAGATGCACATGTAAGTAAATTAATTGTTTCGAAAGTACGAGGGTGTAGACAAACAAATTGTTTCTTACAAGCAGTTCGCATCATATGATGCGAACGGTGTGGTTTTAAATCATATTTCGCATGTTAAGCTGCGAAATGGTTATGAGACAGTATGATGCGAACTAAGTATTAAACATATGATTATGGGACAGTATGATGCGAACTAAGTATTAAACATATGATGCGAACTGTGTTGAACATGAAGCTGCGAAGTAAAATTCATATCAGGCTGCGAACTGTTTGAGATATTTTTATAAGCAGTTCGCATCATATGCTGCGAACTGTATGCACCCCAAGTTCAATACATATATAAAGCTTATACCTCGTCAGCATCCAGGTAGGGTGTTTTAATAAGATAGCCCATGGTCGATGCGTGGCACTCTAACCCCAACCATTTGAAGAACCTTGGTATCAAGGTTGGCTTCGCTACCTCGTGGCCGATTGTTGTGTGCTCCATGATGAAGGGCTGCATGGGGACAAGTTTTATCAACACGGTGCTATGTACATAACTAATTGTGATATTGAATAGATCAATCTTACAACTACAAGGGCGACGCAGCCGATGATTTTATCGGCTCTTTCTACTGCTAAGCAACTCCTGATAGACTGTCGAAGCTTGAACAGAATCGATCCAGCACAGTCGTAATTGTTTATTCTGTTGAGGTCTTCAACGTAATAAACCGTGCTCCAGCCCAAGATATCTCCAGATACGGAGTAGAATAGCGTGGAGCACAAAAACACTATCAGCAGCCTCGCCACGTCTTCCAATTCATGTTCCCCTCCTTCGTTTATGGCCTTCTGTATACCCTCCTGTAAAACCAATGACAACATTCTAAGTTAGAAATGTACAGAATCTTGCTTCATAAAGATGAAGTCCATTTTAGACGTACCTTTATGATGGCATTTGTTATTGTTTTGGTATTACTAGCTGATGCTTTCCTGCCAGTTTTTTACATGAAGTATTTCTTCATCATCCTTGATTCGTCCTCCTCGCCGGCTTCATACTTGTTGTGAAAAGCGCCGGTTTTTGTTAACTCCATTTTCTCGGTGCCATGCCTCAGCCCGAATATGATCTTGATATCGTTTGTAGTTAGCTTTACATACTTGCTGCCAATCTTAAAGGCGTCTCTTTCCAGAGAGAATTTCTCGAGGATATACTGAATGATTGAGTAGAATTTTTTCCTAGGCAGCTCTTCCTCATTACGGATTTCGAACGCCGTTTTCAGAAGCTTGTAGAAGGGTGTGTTTCTACACGCTTCAATGTGGGCCCTTGTAATACCCATGTCTTTCAGTAGTTTCAGAAGGCTCACCAACCCTGATCTGTAGTAGCTGGGTTTTGTTATCATGCTTTCTGCACAAACACAAATCAGTTGGAATGTCACAAATAATTCGCATCACAAGCTGCGAATCGCACACATATAAATACTGGCAACAGACAAGATGCGAAATAAGTTCCGACAGGATGCGAATTATGTATCTCAAGCTGCGAACTGTTTGCAAATAAGTATAACTATACAATCGAGCTGCGAATTGCTTGCATTATGGGTGATCAGGATGCGAACTGTTACACTTTTTACATGCACGTTGCAGGGATCTGGGAATTATGCAACAAACACCAAAATCAACAATGAACTACCTAATGCAGATCTAACATACATAATATTTCTCAGGAGAGTATCAGTATTACATGCAACTAAAATTATACCCTGGCTTCGACTATAAACCCATAAACTGAGCAACTATCGTCAGTAGATACTTCATTATAGTACCAAAAGCAATTCCTATCGTGAATTAAGAGAAAACAGTGGTTCAGATTCGAAAAAAACGCAAAAAGAAGTACGCTTTCCACCATAATGCATACCTGTTAAATTTCACCGGCCGGAGAACGAGATAGAAGTTTTCAGAGACGACTTCACGACAACTTTGTCGAATGAGATTTGAAGGTGTTAGTGACTGTCTGAGTAAAAGAGGCTGACCGGTGCGATAGTGACGAAGGTGAGAAGCTGTAGGGTTTCTGGGTTTGAGAGAGAGAGAGTATCACGAAGTCGAACGATTTGTTTTCTGGTGGTTTCTAAAATTAGAATTTTGCGTTTGTTTAGGGTGATAGGAGGGTCGAAAAAGTGGGATGGAATTGAAAAATGGGTATATATAGTGGAAGGGTATTTTTGTCCAATTTATTAGTCTGGGTATTAAGTAACACTATGTTAAAAGCGGGTGCCGCCGGGTAATAAGATAGTTGAGTGGGTATTTTCAGGTACTTTTCTCAATATTTTATGATTCGTAGTTTGATTTTTTTTAGGATTTATGTGCATAATATATAAAGTGACGAAAAGGGAGGAGAGAGAGTGCTGCTTTTGGTTTTACGGCCGTTTTGGATTTTCTTTCGAAGAAGAGAGTTGTACGGTTGTTTGGGTTTACTTCCATGAAAACATAGAACAAAGAGCCAAAAACGAGATTGGCTACCTCTTCGATCCTGTATGATACAAAGCGAGACAAAACAAAGAAGAAAAGCGGTGATTGGCCACTGACTTTTCTATCGGCTTTTTCTATCGGCAGAATATACAACAAAGAAGACAAAAGAGAATTGTCTACCTTTTTAGATTTTAACCGGTAGAAAAGAAAGAGGACAAACGACACTTGCTTATCCACTGATTTTCCGATCGGCAACATATAATCAAACCGCAGGTGACGCTATTTTTTGGATTTTCTTTCGGCAGAAGGCAGGCAGTTGTTTCGGTGGTTTTCGAGAGTCAGCACGTGACAGCTAGTGTCGTTTTTACCGGCAGTTAAGGTAGCGAAGTTAAGGTAGCGACTACGACTTTTTCGACCGGTAGTTTACGGATTATTTTTTCCAGGCGATACTCAGTGGTTATTATTCGGTTTGACGTTCTCTAAACTCTTATTCGTTTATTTACATTCGTCTTAAATCTATGTTAACGTTTGAGCCCATGATGATGATTCGTTCGATTATGAACTAATCGTTGTCATGGAACTCTAGCGGATTTTTTTGATTAATACTTAGGGTTTTTCTGCTTAATTGATTTGTGAGATACGTTTATCGTTTACCTAGTATGGTTGTGCTTATCGTTAGATGCGTCGCGAGCATCTAGTTTGTTAATCTTTAATGAATGCGAAAGTGGATTTAAGGGTTTAGAACTTGCCATGCTAGCATAGGTTCTTGAATGATTCGTAATATGTCACTAACCATATCATATTACCCTATGTAATCGAAATAGATAACTTGTGCTTAAAACCAATTGTACCTCAATTCGTATAGACATATATGATTGTCATGCAAACGGTGTCCGCTTAACTGCTATCTCTTTTGTGGTTGTTTAAGTGGTTTGGTTTACGTGTACTGAAAGGTAGCGTATACTGATTTCGTGTTATCTGATTAGTAATCGTAGTTATCATACATATTGACTAAGTATATTAATACTCTGAGTAAAATAAACAATGAAGTTAGGGTTCCATGTTCTCTCTCGCATAAGTAAAACTCGTTAGTTAATCTCGTTAGTTAATTTACTTAGTTATATTCATTCACCTAAATTTTATTACTAGTTCAAACATTAGTCTAATAATCATACTTTGTTGCATAAGTGAATTCTTATCATATACACCTGGTCTGCGTGGGAACGATCTTACTTACTTATTACTTGCTACTATTTGACCGCGTATACTTGCGTAAGAAAAGGACTAACAAGTTTTTGGCGCCGTTGCCAGGGACTCGGTGTTATTTGACAGTTTTATTGCTTATCAGCATGGGTCGTTATAAAATTACTGACTTGATTCAGTTACTTGATTTTCGTGTGTTTTCTTGTGCTTCAGGTAAAACACGGGCTCAAACTAGAGCACTAGTACAAAAGGAGTTTGAAACACAGCAAGGAACAGAGTTACTATTCTTAGATTTTGATATTAATTCTACAATGGGAGATCCAGCTCCAAAAGCACTCATGGAGTACTCTCAACCAAATATCATGGATATTCAGTCTAGCATTGTCAGACCCAATATCGCTGCGAATAATTTTGATATTAAACCCAGCACTATTCAGATGATGCAGAATTCTTGTCAGTTTGGGGGAGCTTCATCTGAGGATCCTAATATGCACATTATGACCTTCCTTGAAATCTGTGATACTTTCAAGTTCAACGGTGTTTCAGATGATGCCATAAGACTGAGACTCTTCCCATTTTCTCTGAGGGACAAAGCTAAGAGCTGGTTACACTCTTTACCAGCAGGCTCGATCACTACTTAGGATATACTAGCGCAAAAAATTCTCTCAAAATTCTTTCATATGGCAAGAACAGCCGCTTTGAGGAATGCTATTACTCAGTTTTCTCAGTCATATGGTGAATCTTTAAGTGAAGCTTGGGAGCGTTACAAGGAGATGCTCAGAAAATGTCCTCATCATGGGATGCCTGATTGGTTAGTAATAAATTGCTTCTACAATGGGTTAGGTGCGCAAACAAGGCCCATGGTCGATACTGCATCTGGGGGAGCCTTATTAACGAAAAGCTATGAGGAGGCTCATGAGCTCCTTGAAATGATGGCTGCTAATGAATTCCAGAACCCTTCTCAGAGACAGTCACAACATAAAGTAGTTGGTATTCTTAACGTAGACACTTCCACTACTTTAACAGCTCAGCTTGAAGCTCTAAACATGAAGATTGGAGTAATAATCAACAAGTTAATCAGCATTATGGTGCTAAGCCATACGCTCCTCCTGGATTTCAGCAACAAGGTCAGCAGAATCAATCTCAACAGTACGCCCCAAGGCAACCTCAGAATCAACATCCTGACCCTTCTCAACATTCTGTGAGAGACTCTGAATTCGAAGAGATGAAGTTAATGATTAAAAGTCTGATGGTATCTCACAAGACCTTGGAAAATCAGATTGGGCAGATGGCCAGTAACATGATCGTTAAACCTTAGGGAGTTCTTCCTAGCGACACAGAACATAATCCAGGTAAACGGGACGACAAGGAGCAATGCCAAGCGATCACCTTGAGATCAAGAAAGGTTGTCGAGAACCCCACAATTAAACAAGAGGGTGATTCTGAAAAAATGCTGAAAAATTCTGCTCAAAATCAGCCCTCATCTTAGGTTAATTCTGATCAAGATCAGCCACCTAAAAAACCATCTCAGTCAGTTGTTGAGCCTAAAATCTACCCTCCTCCACCTTTTCTGCAAAGGTTGCAGAAACAGAAGCTAGATACTCAGTTTGGGAGATTTCTAGAGGTATTCAAGAAGCTACACATCAACATACCCTTTGCTGAAGCATTAGAGCAAATGCCTAGTTATGCCAAGTTCATGAAGGGAATTCTTTCGAAAAAACTAAAGCTTGGTGATTTTGAGACAGTAGCGCTCACTGAGGAATGCAATGCGATCTTACAACAAAAATTGCCTCCCAAGCTTAAAGATCCAGGAAGCTTCACCATTCATTGTTCAATCGAAAATTTAACTTTCAGCAAATGTTTATGTGACTTGGGAGCGAGCATCAATCTGATGCCCCTATCTGTGTTTGAGAAACTTGGGCTACCTGAACCAAAACCGACTAACATCTCTTTGCAACTGGCTGATCGCTCTATCACATATCCTCGTGGTATCGTGGAAGATGTCCTATTAAAGGTAGATAAGCTCATCTTTCCTGCTGACTTCGTTATCTTGGATTTTGAAGAGGACAAAAACATCCTCATAATCATGGGAAGGCCATTCTTGGCTACGGGTAAAACTTTGATTGATGTCCAGAAAGGGGAGCTCACTATGAGAGTGCAAGATCAGAAAGTCACTTTCAATGTTTTCAAGGCTATACAATCTCCAACAGAGGATGAGGAGTGTTTCAGGTTGGATATGTTCGATGCATTACACAGTAATTATTTGGATCAGTTAGTGAGTTCAGATGTTCTAGGCAGAGTTTTACATGGTGAATATGACTTCGAAGATGAAGAGATATCCGAATGTGTTCAACTACTACAGGCAGCCCCGTATCAAAAGAGGCTCAATATTCCACATGAGTCGCTCGGATTTGGTGATCTTAAGGATTCTCAGGAAAGGCTTAAACCTTCTCTAGAAGAAGCTCCTAAACTTGAACTTAAACCACTACCAGATCATCTCAGGTGTGCTTTCTTAGGAGAGTCATCTATATTACCTGTTATTATTACATCTAACTTTTCAGGTAGTGAGGAAGATAAGATATTGAGAGTTCTGAGGAAGTTCAAATCAGCCATTGGTCGGACCATAGCAGATATCAGAAGGTATATAAGAAAAAAAGTCAAGAAATGGCATGATAGGAAGCTTGGGAAGCTCAAATCAAGATGGTTTGGACCTTTTAAATTCAAGACAGTATACCCACATGGAGCAGTTGAAATCTATGAGGAATCACCAGACAAAGTATTCAAAATCAATAGTCAACGAATCAAGCATTACTATGGAGATATGGAGAACCGTGAGGCATTCATCATCACCATCGCCACTACATGATTCCGAGTGGTATCGTCGAGCTATCGACGTTAAACAAGCGGTTCGTGGGAAGCAACCCACTGGGAAACAATGATCAACACTACTGGAGGAATAGGGGAGTGTATCCTGTATCTTTTAATTTCTTATAGTTGCATTCATCATAGTAGTTATTCATGATAGACAATACATCTTCATGTTAGTCATGCTTATTTGCATATTCATGCCATGATCATATAGACTGTGTTTAGGACCGAGTTAATCTATTAGCATAGCATTTTGTTCATGCATTTTGCGTCTTTGATCCCTTGAGTTGTTGTTTCTACTTAAGTAGCCAATGATGAAAATTGTTTGGAATGATAGTAGGAATAAAATCTAATTAGGTTGTTTGTCAGTTAGCTTGCTTGATGTAGAAGCACAATTAATACACGTAGACTCATCGATTGTTTTTATGCTAGTTACGAACGCACTTGAGTATTGTTATACCTAATCCTTGTTTAGGTTCAGAATCATACCTTAATCCTTTATTAGCTCATGGATTTCAAAAAGATAAGTTTGGGGGAGTTAAAAGATAAATATGCGTATTATTCAGTTAGGCGTCAAAGGCTAGTAGCCGCTCGTCGACGTACGTCCTCTCGCTGGGGGATGCGTATTACGAGTAGTCTAGGGGTGGAATGAGATGGAGCGAAACGCACTTATTCCCGATTTCTTGAAAAAAAAACAAAAAAAAGAGAAAAAGAAAAGATAAAAAAAAGATAAAAAAAAAGTTCAAAATTGGCTAGGATGAGCTCTTTGGTGTTCGAGTTATTAAGTTCTAGGGGACTTTGTGCCTAGTGACCTAAGACTTTTCCGGTCTGGGATTCGCTAACCTAAAGCTCGCTGCATGGACACCATTGTATAGGTCTTTCGGGGACCTTGTCCATTGCACGGTCAAATAAGCCTTTGTGTGTCTGTATATAAAATAAAGCATAATAAATCTTGGACAACCCCGGGGAAATATGGATGTGCATCTTGACTATGGAGAATCTAGGTTGTATTTCGTTTTGAATCTTGTGATTATTATGATGAGAACAAGTAAGGTCCATTAATTTGTATTAAAAACATGTCGATTGAGTTTGAGCACACACGCACGCTTCTACGCTTGTATTGCTAGCATTTGACTACCTAGTTATTTCGCCTTCCGATTTCATTCCATTCGTTGAGGCATTTATGCCAAATTAGTTACGGTTACTCGTTCGGGATCATTGCATTCTTGCATTCATTTAAATTCAGTTTCATTCATGCATCAATTGTTAAACCTGTTTTGCATTGCTTGAGGACAAGCAACGGTTTAAGTTTGGGGGTTATCTTGGTAAGCCGGTCAACTTCTTGAACTATTATATCAGCTTTCTTCTTAGAAAAAACTCTCCTTTTTTGCACAAAAGGTGCAACATCTCTCCGGATAGACAGCTTGTGTGATATAACACTTGCAGGTACTGAGGTCACATCAACATTGCACCAAGCAAAAACATGTTGGTGGTCTGCCAAAAAGGACAACAATTTTTTCTTCAATTCTGGTGCCATCTTAGAGCCAACTTTAACACTCCTTCCTTCGCCAGAGAGTGGGCTTCCACTTCTTCGATTGGTATCCAAACACCAAAGGTCTCTTTGGGGTCATCAATTTCACCCTCACCCCCAGAGGGCCACAACAACTGCTAATCTTCATTAATCCAGACTGCCCCAAGAGTTCTAGGAGCAAGTGCAGTTGCATAACATTATCTTGCTATTTTTTGGCTACTCCGGACAACTCCCACTTATCTTTGAACTGCGTACTTTAAACATTGATGGATTGTTGAAGCCACAACGTGCATTCTAGAGAGCCAGGACCTCCCAAAGATCGCATTGTAACATGTGGGGCAATCTACCACAACGAACAGTATCCTGACCATCTTCTTGAAAGGGCCTTTGCCCAACAATACCTCCTCATCAAATTCTCCGATTACGTCCGTAGAGCTCCCTATGAAGCCCACAATCGAGGCTCTTATCACGACGGAATCCTCATGAGGCCCAACTATATTTCTTGCTGGTTTTGAATGCTAGATTCAGGCACCTTCTTCTCCCACTGTGGTCGCCAATCTGGTGTGGTTTATTTCAGTCTGAGGGTAATTTCACTAGCACCTAGCTTAGTGAAAAGATGTTTAGTTATTTTATACTTTTGTCATGTCCGGATAGTTCAGTGGGCAGTTTATATCCGAATTACCCATGTCCGGATATCTCAGTAAGCAGTGGTGAAGTGATCCGAACTCATCAAATATAATATATAGAATAATATTATGATTAAAGGATGAATATGTACAAAAATAACTTCGAGAAACAAAATAAATTATTAATTTATCAATTAGATGAAATTGTATATTATAAAAATTTAATTCGTCACAATAAGTGTATATTAATTATAAAAAATTGATACATCATATTATATATATAATGTGGTTAGAGTTTTTAAAATAAAATTTTAATGGACTAGTGGAAAAAATAGTTAACATACTATAATATTGTTGTTATTCCTCAAATTCATAATGTAAAACTAAAAACATTGAGAGTTTGTCACATAAAAAACAAAATCGAGATGTGGACTGAGCTTTCGTGAAGATACTAGCAACCTGCAAAGTTGATGGAACGTTTGGAAGTGAGATGGTTCCCAGTGGAAGATAATGACAAGTAAATTAATATTCAACATCAATGTGATTCGTCCTATCATAAAAAATATAATTGTTGATATATGCGTAACACTTTTGTTATTATAATATAAGAAAATGGATTGAGTAATTTTAAGCCTCATATTTGTAAGAAGCCACCATAATCAAACTATCTCACATGTAGTCAATGTCATAAGACGGTACTCAGACTCGGTTGGAAATTTAAAAATAACATTATGTTTCTGTTTCTCATGAAATGATGAATGTATAAGGAAAACACAGAAACTAGTGGTAGATTTACGGTCATGAATATCACTATCACAATAAAAATCATTACAAGCACACAACTCGAGTGAAAAAATTGAAGAACACAAGAGGTTTTGGGATTGAGTGTCATGAAGATATCTCAACATACAAAAAACAACTTCGTAATGGACAAAAATAAGAGAGGTAACAAACTGACTAACAAAATGAACATTATTAGTTATATATGATTGAGTAACTGCAAGATAAACCATGCACCCCTCAAGAGTATGATATAGAGTCGGGTCTCATATATGGAGACCATCAGTAGGAGAATCATGAGCATTGGTTTGTAGAGGGGTGTTTGTCATTATGTTACCATACAGTCGAACTTGCTCAAATATATGTTTTTAGACTAAGGCACCTCAATACCCAAAAATAACATAGCGAACCAAATTATTTCATAATAAATCGATGAGTCAAATCATGATTTAGTGTTTCTTTGCCATCGAAATTATCACATGTAAAAATAATATCATCAATGTATAAGATAAAATAATTATGCATGCATTCGTACATCCGATAAATAAAAGTGAGTCATGGTTGTAAAAACCAAGTTAAATAATTAATATAGAGAATTTTTCAAAACAAGCACGAGAAACTTGTTTGAGACCGTATAGAGCTTTCATAAGTAGACAAACTTCAACTTCCTAGTGAGCCAAACCTAGGGAAGGAGTCATGTAAACCTCCTAATGAAGCTCACCATTAAGAAAAGCATTTTTAGCATCCATTCGAAAGTCTTCCACTGGTGAACTGATGTAATAACATTTAGAGTACGATTTTTTGTCATTTTTTCCATTAGGGAAAAACTCTCATCATAATCTATATCATACTTCTGCGAGTACTCTTTTTGCTATAATACTAACCTTATACATCTTAAAGGACCCATAAGACTTATTTTTTATTTTAAAAAATCCCAACGAGAACAAATTATATGTTTATGAGATGGAGGTTTGAGTACATCTCATGATGAGTCTGATAAAGAGTAGTAAGATTTTCAAACATAATATTTTACCAACAAGGATCATAAAATTTCCCTATACGAAATATGTTCATATAAATCACATATGTTTGCTGTAAAATAAGAAAATAAAGTTGAGCAAGATAGGTTAGCAGAACCTTGTTGTCTGGTAGAATTACTTGTACGAGTAGATCTCTTGAGAGATCGAGAATCTGTAGTTTCACCGGAGGAAGAAGCATACTTAAGCACGAAGTAGTATCAAATGATGTAAATATCTCGTGAACTGGTACATCAGGCACAATAAATGTACTATTATTAGTGTTAAATAAACGAATAACATGAAGTTATGTATTCGTTATGCAACGTGATTTTTCTGGAATCGAATAAAAAATAATATGCTCAAAAAGTAGGACATATTGAGATATATATAGCTTCTGAATTTTGAGATCAAAACAATCATATCATTGTTATCCAATATCATAACTCGTAAAAATACATATAATTATTTTAGCAAACATCTTATTATGTTCGACATAAGGACAGTGGATAAAACACGTATATCAAAATATGTTTAAAGAGTAATAATCTAGAATTTTCCATGTAACTTCAGAAACCGGAACTTGGATTGAGGATTTGATTACTCACATGTACAATAGTCGTGAGTGCTTCTCCTTAAAAGGCATTAGGAACTTTAGCATATAAAAATAATGAACTAGCACTCTCAACAAGGTCAATATGCTTTATTTATACAATAACATTATGATGAAGGATGTTAGTATAAGTTGAATGGTGTGTGGTACCATCAAATGTAAGTATTTGAGTGAAATCATTAGGGTTATATTCACCTCATAAGTCACAGCGGAATCACTTTATCACAACATAATGTTGATTCTTAACAAGTGCTCTAAAGTTTCTATAAGTTATAAGGAAATCAAACATTTGTTTCAGAAGATAAACCAACGTATAGTGAGTATAGTCATCAATAATAGATACATAATATGTTGAACCACCATTTGTGGTCATACATCAATATGTATAATATAAAATGGGTCAAAAAAATAACATAATATTATTAAACTATAAAGCAAAATTATTACCAGTTTACAAGCACTATATTTAGCGATATTACAAGTGTTAAAATTATCCAAAGTATCCATAGAGACTAAAAACTGTAAACGTAACTTCGATAAATGTACAAAACATGAATGTCAAAGCTAAAATTCAAACAACAAAAAACTTAAGCAAAATAAAGACATGTTAACAATACAATTGATAAGGGAGCAATTCGCCAACATTAATAAAAATGAGTCAATTGTAAATAGGAGGAGATTAATAGGCCTGTTATAGTATTTATCGTTTATTAGAGGGTGGTTTGTAAACAAAGTATTTTATAAAGGACCATAAGAGAAATAAAATAAGACCACCAAGGACATAAGTGGGTCCACCCTTCCCCACTATAAAAGGAGACCCATTATTCTTGGTAGGTGGGACAATTGAATATAATATTCTCTTTCTACTTTCTCTCTTTAGAATATTAAGTCTTAGTCACATCAGGTCCAAGATCCAATAACACCCCTTTAGTTAGTTATTCTCTCATCATTGGCGCCGTCTGTGGGAATCCGTGATACCAAAAAGGAATCTTTTTCTTTTGAAATCGCAATCTGATCTTAAAGAATGAATGACTAAGCAATCGGAGAGAGGGTCGGGAGAGACGTAATCCGAGCCATTTTAGTGTCTGAAGGTGAGGAAGCACCGGGTCGGGAATATTACGCGCAAGGTCGGGACAAGCGGTCGACCCTCATCATGACTCGGAGACAGCTGCTAGAAGACATCGCGAGGCTAAACGCTGAAAAGGAGCGAGCTTTAGCTGATGAAAGGGCCCGGGAAGGCAAAGGGAAAGAACCAGTTGTGGACAACCGCGGCGAAGGCTACCCGACTATTGACCCTCGTATCGACGCCCGCCCTGTTAGATATTATCAGGAGTCTCGCCCGGAGGACAGGCAGAATGGGGGAACAGGGCAGTACACCAAGGATAATCAGGAGATTTCTGTTGATTATACTTCAGACGATTCATCAGGAAGAGAGTAGCGACGTAAGGAGAGACTGAACAAGCGTGCGCAAAAGATCTATTCTCGACGAAATAGGGCGCCTCGTTCTAACTCTCCCAAGTACAAAAAGGGTAGCTTTGAGAAAAGGACGCCGTTGTCTTTCGAAAAAGAAGAAATGCAAACGGGCAGTAGAGAAGAGCGGGTAGTTCTGCCTCAAGCCCAGTGGCAACCATCGAACAGCCAGAACCAGGGGTACCGAGTCAGTAGCCAGTTCATCAACCCAGGAGATAAAGGTCTGTATGGGATTCAGACCGAGGGGCTCGGAGGCGGCGCGTTCGGATTCGGAATGAATTGAGAGCATCGTTGTTGTCTGACAAAATATTATCGGGACATCTCCCAAAGAGGTTTGATATTTCCAAATTAGAAAATATGACGGTAAGTGGGACCCAGAAAACCATTTGGAAGCGTTCAAAAACTTTATGTTAAGCTTCGATAACGACGATAAGCTTTTGTGTCGGGCATTTTCAATGGCATTCATAGATCGGGCATCAAAGTGGTATAACCGTCTGCCACAAGGTAGTATAAAAAACTTCGGGATGTTCTGGATGATGTTCCATCAGCATTTCGCCGGGAGAAAAAGCTTCCGAGCCAACGGTGATACGATCATGAACTGTAAGCCGAATCTAGGAGAGAGCCTCAGAGATTACACCAGGCATTTTATTGACGCTAAGACCGACCTGGATCATTGCGAAGAAAACGTGGCACTAACAGCGTACCGCCTGGGGTTGTTGTCGGGACCAATGAAGCAAGCGGTCACCAAAAAGCAAGCTTTCACTTTTTTTGCCCTTCTGGCTCAGGTGGAAAAACGGATACTGATAGAAGAGACCGAGGCGTCTGAATAGGCCGCACAAATTCAACAGAGCACGCAACCGTCGGTCGTCATAAAACAAGGGGCTCAATCTAGTTATGCTCAGCAAGTCCAGCCAGTCAGCACAATTCCGCCGACCAGTCCTTACCAATCAAGCCCATGGCTCCCAGAGTCAAAAAGCGAAGCCGACAAACCTTGTGGTCTCGTGAACCATGTCCAATAAGTGGATTCGCCCTGCTTACTTTGCCGACTTAACGGAATGCGTATCTTCTAGCTATGAAAAAACTAAGAAGAGTGGGATGTACCGGAGGCCTTTTCACATACCAACGCCCTGGGAACATAGGAACAACCGGTATTGTCGCTACCACGAAGATGTGGGGCACGATACCAAGGATTGCATTGCCCTCAAGAAGGAGATACAGATGTTGATCGAGCACGGGAACCTACTCGAGAACGTGAAAAAGCAATCGCAGCAGCGCACTGCCTCGAAAGAGATCGTGACAATGCCAAAGTCCGAGACAACCATGGCAATTTTCGAAGTAACCAACCCTTTCGATGTTTCCATAGAGTATCTCGATCTAGGTGTAAATCGTAATATCGTCGGGGTCATCAAAGAGGAAGCTGAAGAGAGTAACGGAAGCGTAAGGAATCTGTGTCAATTTTTCGAATCGTTGACTATTTTTGGGGGTGACTCTATGGCAGGGATAACGCACTCCTCCACGAAGCGACATATCGTGAATTTGGCCACTCAATTGGAAGCTCGGCCATATCCCCATTCGAAAACCGGTCCTTCGCCGATCCCGTATTTTGACGACGACGACATGAGAGACATTTCCGGACCCCATGAGGACGCCGTCGTTATAGAGGCGGCCATCACGTAGGAAGAGGTCTGATGCATCTTAGTAGACACCGAGAGTTCAGCTAACATAATTTTTGCATCAACATTCGCCAAGTTCAGGGCTCCCCCAGTCATTAGATGTTCGGATCGAACTATTGTAGGGTTTACAGGATCGGCTACAGACGTGGTTGGTGAGTTTGAAGGCATAGTTCAGTTAGGCCGCGGACCATTTAAAAAGGAGGTCATTGTTGTATTCGTCGTGGTAGACGCGCCGGCCTCTCATAATGCGATCTTCGGAAAATCGTGACTGTCGAGAATGCACGCGGTATCCTCTACGGTTTATTAGTGTTTGAAGTGCGTGGTCGGAAATAAGGTGGGGATAGTGCGGAGCAGCCAGAAAGCAGTAAGGGAATGTTACCGAGCACCTTTGGCCCCGAAAAGGGATCATGAGATGGAGCAAGCGTGGGACTAGCAATTAGTGGGACTTCCCTTAGGGTCACTGCCCATTGATGATCCTAGGGAAGCCCCCAGTTTTTTAACCACCGACGAAGAGTGCGAAAAACACCAATTTACCGAAGGAAAAGTTTTACGGATCGGAATCAAATTGTCATCAGTCTTCGAGGAACAGTTGTTGTTATTACTACAGGATAATTTAGACTTATTCGCGTGGTGCTCGAAGGATGTGACCGGAGTCCCAGAAAACCACGTGATTCACAAATTAACAGTCAACAAGAATGTCAGACCCATTTCGCAAAAGCGGCGGGCTTTTTCGCCGGAAAAAACAGAAATCATCATGAAAGAAGTCGAACGAATGCTCAGCGTCGGGCACATCAAAGAATCAAGTTACCCACTCTGGACATCCAATCCTGTCATGGTCAAAAAGAAGAACGGGAAATGGAGAATGTGCGTGGACTTCACCGACCTTAATCGGGCATGTCTGAAGGATCTCTTCCCGATGCCCAGAATCGACCAGCTGGTGGATTCAACATCCGGTAACCGATTGCTCTCCTTTATGGACGCATACGCGGGCTAAAACCAAATCAAATTTCACCCAGCGGATCAGGAAAGCACAATATTTATTACAGGCCGAGGCTTGTATTGCTATAGGGTTATGTCGTTCGGGTTAAAAAAAGCTGGAGCAACTTATCAAAGGTTGGTTAACAAGACCTTCGACTGCCAGATAGGGGGAATATGGAAGTTTACATCGATGACATGTTAGTAAAGAGTGGCACAGACGAAGGCCATCTCGCTGATTTGAAGGAAACCTTTGATAATCTACGGGGTATAAATCTCAAGTTAAACCCGGAGAAATGTTCATTTCGGGTAAGATCGGGTAAGTTCCTGGGATTTTTTGTCAGTGAGAAAGGAATCGAGGCAGACCCTACTCAACTACAGGATCTTACCGATATGACACCAACTAAGAATATTAAAGAAGTCCAGATATTAACCGGGCGTCTCGCGGCCTTAAATCGATTTATCTCTCGTTCGTCTGACAAGTGCGCCCCATTTTTTCAGGTTTTGAGAAACGCCAAGAATTTTGCTTGAACGCCGGCGTGCGACGCAACTTTTTCAGGGATCAAAGTTTATTTATCCTCCCCGAACCTCTTAACAAAGCCCCTAACGGGGGAAACTCTTTTTCTTTATATAGCAGTTTCGGATTTTGTAGTAAGTGCGGCTCTGATCAGCGAATCGGGGGCGGTCCCCAAAGCGGTATACTTTGTAAGCAAAAGCTTACTGGACGCGGAGAAACGGTATTTGAAGTTGGAAAATATATCTCTAGCTTTGGTCGGTCCGAACCTCGTTTCCAATCAAGTATGTACTTCAGCGGCCGGACATGTCGGGAAGAATGTCCAAATGGTCGGTCGAGTTAGGCGATTTCGATATCAACTTTGAGCCACGGACAGCCATCAAAGGCCAAGTTCTGGCTGATTTTATAGTGGAATTTCATTCTGATCGCCCAAAAAAAGACATGCCGCATGAAGCAGTCAAACCAGATGAGTGGATTATCCGAACTGATAGTGGGTCGAACGTCAACGGGTGCGGCGCAGGCGTACAGATAGTTACTCCAGCGGGCATAAGTATGCATCAGGCAATCCGATTTGGTTTTCAAAACTCGAACAACGAAGCCGAATATGAAGCTGCCCTGGCCGGTTTGCGAATAACATAGGTATGTGGAGCTACGCATGTGCGCCTTGTCAGTGATTCTCAACTTTTGATCAATCAAGCCTCGGGAGCATCGGAAGCTAGGAAAGAGCATCTGGTTCATTATTTAGCAGCACTACGAGTGTTAGCCGCGTCTTTCGCCAAAGTAACATATGAGCATGTCTCGAGGACCGAAAATATGGTAGTTGACTCTCTAGCATCGGCTTCATGTTCCAACAGTTACCCCTGGGTAACTGAGCAAGAACACCCATCAATCATACGGAGGAGAGAGCTGGATAACCGACCAGAAATGGCTTGTCAGGTGTCCTCGGTAACTATTTCAGATTGGCTAAGGGATATTATTGCCTTTCTATCCGAAGGACTACTACCAGACGATAGTTTATCAGCTCGAAAGATACGAAACAAATCCCGAGGCTACGTTTTATTGGGGGACGTTTTCTACAAAAAGTCATTCAGCCGGCCTTTACTGCGGTGTTTGGGAGTAAACGAGTCACAGATAATCGTATCCGAACTGTACGACGGAGAGGGCGCGGCTCACTGTGGATACAAAGCATTGATTAGAAGAATTTTCCTCGCCGGGTTCTATTAGCTAACGGTTGCGACTGATGCTCAGCAGATAGTGAAAACATGCGACACATGTCAAAGATTCACGAATGCAATAAACGTCCCCGCGGCCCCCTTAGAATCTATATCTGAAGGCTTACCTTTCGACTGATGGGGAATCGACCTTGTGGGACCATTACCAATGGCGTCCGGTGGAAGACAGACGATAATGGTGGCTGTGGATTACTTTTCCAAATGGGTGGAGTCCGAACCATTGTCAGCTACAAAGACCAAGGATGTCATCAGATTCATTTGGTCGAACATTTGTTGTCGGTTCGGGGTGACTCAGAAGCTCACTATGGATAACGGACCCTAGTTCGATAGCCATGAGATGAAGTCTTTTTGTACGACCCATAGGATTAAGCAATGTTTTTCCGCCCCCTTCCATCCCCAAGAAAACGGGCAAGTCGAGGTTACAAACCGAACCATTTTGGTCGGGCTCAAAAAGAATTTGGAAGGAAAAGCCGGCAAGTGGCCGGACTACTTACAAGAAGTGTTATGGGCTTACCGAACAACACCACGAATGGCGACCAAAGAGTCACCTTATGATTTAGTTTATGGAATGGATGTCGTCACCCCAGCAGAATCGATCTTTCCGTCTTTTAGGATCGGTACTTGCGCGGAAAGTGAAAACGACAATGCCAGACAATTAGCTCTAGACCTGATAGAAGAAAAAAGGGGTCGAGCACATCTAAATTCTTTACATTATCATACCTTAATGAGAAGCCGGTATGCGTCCAAAGTATGTCGGCGAGAGTTTAAAGTCGGGGATATGGTCTTAAGAAGAGTTTTCCTGCATACCAAAGATAAGAGCCTCGGCGAGCTAGCCCCGAACTGGGAGGGACCGTATACAGTAGTAGAACGAATTAAGAGTGGAACATACCGCTTGCACGACACGCGCGGGCGTTTGCTGAGACTCCCGTGGAACATTGAACACTTAAAACTATATTTGGAGTAACTTTGTTGATTTTTGTACCTATTGTTGTAAGAACATTTGGTCGAGAATGTACTCTTTCCTAACTCGGTGGCGCGATAATGTTTTAATGAGGCATCCATGGCAACCGACCCTTTTTAATTCACAATTTTGCCTTTATATCTCTGAACTGTTAAAAAGGAGTCTGCCAGCTGATGAGCTGACGGACAACTTATGAAGAATTTAAATTGATCAACAGAACTTTAAACGGTTTTTCAGTGATCAAACTGATCTACATATTATATTTCCCGACCCCATGGGAGGATTTTTTAATTTAAATTGATCACTAGAACCTTAAACGGTTTTTCAGTGATTAAACTGATCTACATATCGTATTTCCCGACCCCATGGGCGGATTTTCCAATTTAAATTGATCAACAGAACCTTAAACAGTTTTTCAGTGATTAAACTGATCTACATATCATATTTCCCGACTCCGTGGATGGATTTTTCAATTTAAATTGATCAACAGAACCTTAAATGGTTTTTCAGTGATTAAACTGATCTACATATCACATTTTCCGACCCTATAGACGATTTTTCAATTTCAATTGATCAACAGAACCTTAAACGGTTTTCAGTGGTTAAAACTGATCTACGTATCATATTTCCCGACCCTATTAGACATTTTCAATCAAAAAAACATAACAGCAAAATAGCGAATATTAATCTTCAAAACAACGGTTACAAGCATAGTTCAACAAAAGGGTTCTACCGACCCAGCAGTTACAAAACCTAAAAACATCGGAGGTCAAGTATCCTCTCCCCAGACTCCGTTCTGGTGTCGTCTGTCTCATCATCCTCACAAACCACGCCCTCGGGGCGATCGGCCTCAGGGATATCCAGCCACATTGACCCAAGGGGCAGGTCGGGGAAGTGGTGATGAAAGGTCAGCACATAAGCAGCTTTGGCCTCGGCCGTTTCCTTCTCCATCCATCTCTGGCACTGGTCGGTGAAAAGGGAATTAGCAGCCTTCAGGTCGGAGATTTCTTAACCCAGTTTTCCGGTGCTATCATCCCGGTCTTTTCTAACAAGTGCCAAGGTATTTTCGGTCGTCTCCAGCTTCTCCTCCAACAGCCTCTGAGCTTCATTCCCCTTCTTCACTTCCTCTTTGAGAGGGGAAACCTTCCCCTCCATGTCCCCTAGCTTCTAGCTTAGCTCCGCTGCCCGTCGTTCCTTCATCGCCAAGGGAACAATCATATTGTACAGAGACAGGGACAGCTCGTCTGTGATCCGAAGAGGAAATGTGTGCGGACTCCCCGACACGGACAGTACCGGCAGCTTGGTATCGCTCGAGGACGCCACGACATCTTTCGGCGCTTTTACGGGGCTCGCATCATCGGGCAGCACTATTATGGGGTCGGTCACAATCGCACCTTTAACCCCCCCCCCCCCCGAATTGCTCAAACAGCCCCGGGACGGTGGCGTTATCAGCAGCCACAGTTAAAGAAGCAGCCTGGCTGTCGTTCTTCGCACGCTTTGACTTCTTGTTTTGAGCGTCGTCTGCTTCAACCTGTATTTTCCGCTTCTTCACCAACTCCTCGGCCTGTTGGGTGTCGCCATCCACCTCGGCAGTTTCCCCTTGTTGTCCCTCAGAAGCGCTTCCTTCAACCTCGGCATCAGCATGCTCAGCTTTTTCATCCGACTTAGGACGCTTGCTGGGAGCTTTGTTGCGCTTCGGAAGAAACAAGTGCGCGTCGGGCGCGTTTGTCTTCGCAACCAAGTCAACCAAGCTTGGGGGTTGGTGCAGCTCCTCAATTGTCAGTGGCTCCGACGAGCACTGCCAGAGGTTGCTCATGATCAGGTTCGTATCCTTAAAAGCACGATGGAACACTCGACCCCAATGTTTCCTTGCGTAGTCCTTCAAAATCTGGAAGGTCACTTTGCCAGGTTTGGAGTGGTCTTTCTTCAACCCCTGGATAAATTCCTTCGACACTGCACAGAGGGTCGGTCCGTTAAAAAAAACCCTATGTACCATTAGGAACCCAAGTCCGCAGCAATCGCCTCGGGTTCTCCTTGCTATATGGGCGGCCGTTTTCCCAGCAACCACTGAGAAAAACGAACCGGTGCTTCCAACCTTTATCGCCCTCGAGAAAGTCGTTCACGATCTTCCAGGTGTTGGCCAAGGAAGAATAGAATAAGGGAGATTTGGGGGATTTCGAAATCCCTGACATGGCTATGTACTCGGCCATTGACATGACCCGACTCGATAAGCGTGAAGCCACGATGAACGACATCAGCGTATACCACGCGTTGGGCGTTAGCTGTGAGGGGCAGATGTTGAGGGTCTGAAAATATAGAACTATCTCAGGGTCCAGAGGAAACCTGAGACCCCAGTTGAATAGTTCGGTGAAGATCACGATTTCCCGTAACCGCGCATGCACCGGCTTCTCCCCGGGCTCGGGAAATCGAACATTAACGCACTCCGGGATACCCCACCGGATCAAAATCTCTTCCTGCTCTGCACCCGAAAAATAGAGATACTTGCCCTCGAAAAGGGAAACAACATCGTCCCGGGGCAACCAGCGATGGTAATTAGTGGTAATAACTGCCTCAATCTCCGCGGGAAGAGGCTCTTCGGGAGGAGCAGCTTCGCTGCCAACAATGGTAATACCTTCGCCAGCAGCTAAAGCATCCGTTTCCGGCTCTTCGGTATGATCTACCGGGATTGCATCTGATTTAGGGGGGCTAGCCGCATGAGGGTCGGACGTTTGAGTAAGAGGATCTGCGACACCAGAGCTGCTTCCGGTCCGGGAAAGTTGCGCTTGTCGGTTAAGGCCCAGGAAAGTACGAGCAGTATTGGTGCCGGTCCGGTACCCCTTAATGTCGCGAGTAAGTTGGACCATTTCAGGGGAGTTTCCCTTCGCGGGCGAAGTAGAGGTTGGAGAATCACCCATAGAAAGGAATTTAGCTTTGCCTCGACTTCGGGGAGGAAAAGGAGTCTGAGTTCTATAGGAATTCACCGACGAAAGGCGTCGGGCGATTGATTTGAGTAGCAGGGGAAGGTAACGAACCGCTGCTTGAAGGGATAACGGTATTGTCAGGGGTACTTGCGTCGGATAAGACCGGTATAACTAAGGACTCAACGGGAACCGGGTCGGGAAGTATGGGATCGTGAGGAAGCGGAACGGGTGTAAATTTTTTTGAAATAGAACTCCAAATCAGTCCTGCTGCTCGATATTCTTCGGCGCGGTCACCGATACTAATCTGAATACTGGTTTCTTTTTCTTGGTCTTTGGTTTTCGCTTCGGGTTCCTATTTCTCATAAAACGAGCTATCTCTCTCTAGAATGGTTCAGACAACACTTTCTCTCTCCAGAACTCTTCTGAGAGCAACTCATGTTTATGGGGTATTTATAGACACCCCTCACTTAACCGTTTCACGTACGGGGAAGTCCAAACGACGGAAAGCCGCGGGAAGGCGAAAGAGCCTCTTGGAAAACTGTGCAAACGAGCACACTTCGAGTACTCAGGTGACACGTGTAGCCATTAGTCAGACTAGCACATTAGGCATGTACTAGCTAGCTCAGGCAGAGGCATCAGATGGGCCGCATCTACCCGACTTAGTTCGAAAAGCCTGATTGCCAGTTTAAGCCCATGTAGAAGCTACTAAGAAAGATCGGAAGCAGACCCAAACTGACTCATAACAGTGTCGGGACATTGCGACCGACCCGGTAATGAAGAAATTGGAGGGTCGGTCATAACAGCATCGGGTCATTGTTTACTAAGAAAGGTTCGGCCGGGGTACTCCGATCAATCGATACCAGAGTCTAAGGGACAGAGACGCTCCGAGCTGGTTCTTTTACAAGTCTTCATTTCCGATGCTCTTGAAGACTGGGGGGCTACTGATAAGGGAGCAATTCGCCAACATTAATAAAAAAGGAGTCAATTGTAAATAAGAGGATATTAATAGGCCTGTTATAGTATTTATCATTTATTAGAGGGTGGTTTGTAAACAAAGTATTTTATAAAGGACCATAGGAGAAATAAAATAAGACCACCAAGGACATAAGTGGGTCCACCCTTCCCCACTATAAAAGGAGACCCGTTATTCTTGGTAGGTGGGACAATTGAATATAATATTCTCTTTCTACTTTCTCTCTCTAGAATATTAAGCCTTAGTCACATCAGGTCCAAGATCCAATATCACCCCTTTAGTCAGTTATTCTCTCATCAACAATTAGCAACATCAGGAACTTTGAGTCCCTACATAACATAGAGTTAGCCCACTTTACGACCTATCCTAATCATCCTATGAATATATTGATTATGTCTAGCACAAATAGAATCATAAAATAATATCATTAACCATATTTACATAATTTACTGACCGAAACAGGATTCAAAAAAAAGTTAGAAATGTAATAAACATCAATGACGATATATGAGGGGTATTAATCAAGCCAACAACCTTTACCAATATTGGTGTAGCACTAGAAACGAAATGGATGAAATAGGAGACAGTAAAATAAATTATGAAATGTAAGGTGATATATGACGAGACATACGAGAATCCAAAATCTACAAGGATGAAAGAATACTTAAATTAGAAAATGAGTTCTTTTCACCATCTTTGGGCCGATATACCAGGTAGATCGGGGTCGCAAATGATTTTCCCAAAGAATAAAAACAAGAAGATGGTGAATTTTGGCCCAGAGATGATGTCATGTAGTTTAATAAATAAGTATCTAGACCCAGATCTGGATCAACATATTATAGGAGTAATCTTGAGAGGAGAATATCTCAATTAAGACCCAAACCGTTATGATTTTTGAACCATTTCACGTGGAGATAATCTTAGTGTGGCTTTAAGAACCTGACTATCATTGGGATAATTTCATCTCATAAGTCACCAATCTGTCTAGAAAGAGACACGCGAGAAGCCTAAAAGAACAATTCTAATGGAGGAAATTACTAAATCTGAGTCGGGCTCCAAATCCTCCAATTTTTTTTGAAGATGATATGTTGTCTTGATAAACGCATCAGTGATAGGGGAATAGATCGTGAGGGTTTTGATAGAGACTATGAGTGTGAAAAACATATTGTTTAAGGGAACATACGACATGATGAAAAGGCCCTTCAGTTATGCATCATCCTGATACAATAGTTGTCAGTTTCACCGGGGGGCAAGTGTAGATGAAGGCATTTGAAATAAATTCAGTCCTCAGTAAGGTCGGTTTTAATAAAATGGTCTGGGTTTTTTCATTGTGGTAGATCACATTAATAAGGGAATAAAATATTGTGATGAATAAGGAAAATTAAGTAAATAAATGAGTTGATTTAATGTAATAAATTATTGTGGTTAAAACTCAACAAGTATTTAATCATAAGGGGGTCATGTGTAATATTTACTCCTTTTTGGGGGGGAAATGTCCAATCATTAGTCAATTATTACAACTTTATTTTATTTGTCTCTTTCTTTCTTTAATCATTACATTTCTCTCTCTAAAAACACTCTCATACGAATATTGTTGTAGCTGATACTCTCATATGAACATGTTCGTGACAGAAAACATCACTAAGAAATATTTGGAACTCATCATTGGTGTTGTTTGTGGGAATAACAACTGATACCCAGAATATTTATTCCAAAACCATAGTATCATTTTGGAAACTTTGAGAAAGTGATGGACACATAAATCCGAGGAGAGTTAGAGACTAGTCTAAAAACCCGTGTGGATAGAGAGTCATCAAGAGATCTTCAGATAGAAGAACAAATATTAAATGAAAGAAATGATAATGATCAACATGCTGAAGAGCTCTTAGAATAGTCCATTTTGGTAGCTCGGAGGAACAAACTTTTGGAAGACATTGAAAGGTTGAACTCTGAAAATGAGGCGATAATAAGTTCCCGAATACTAAAATCTAAGATCCGAAGAAAACAAATAGTTGGAAAAGATCACATAGAATATGTACATCTTACTAAGTAAATACATCAAAAGAAAATCCATTATTCCTTGAAAAGAACAGTGAGATCTGGACATCGTTATAAATCAACAAAATCAAGTGAATGTTCATCGTACAGTTTGGTTGAATTTTTTTTTATTTTGAGGAGGATAATCAAAGTCAAAACAAGTTACAAGAGAAAATATTCGAGGAAGCGAAGATGTGGTCATCAAACATCTCATAGAGTCAAGGGTTCGAAGAAGGAAAAATCCAAACATGGGAAAAAAAAGTTTGGCTCTAAGGAGCTGGCCAGAATTGTGAACGTAGCTCAATGGGAACAAATAAATCCACACATGCAGATTCCTTCTTGAAACCATAATCTTGAGTACTGTGTGAGAAATCAATTTACTTATTCATCCGAAGAAGGTTTATACACTGTAGTGAATGAGGGTCCGAAGGGTAGTGCGTATAAAGTGGGTCATAATTAAAGGTCATCTCCTCTCTTCCCGGAAATCCTTTCAGGGCATTTACCTAAGTGGTTTGATATTTCTAAGCTGGAAAGGTTTGATGGAACACAAGATCCGGATAACTATATATATCAATTCAAAACTCTTATGATTAACTATGATGACTATAAAAATGTTTTATGTAAGGCCGTCTCCCATACATTTAAGAACACGACTTCAAAATGGTACAATCATTTTCCTGTGGGTTGCATCAAAAAAATTGATATGTTCTAAAATTTGTTTCATCGACACTTTACAGGAAGCAAAAAATTCTGATCAAATGGTGATATAATTATTTAGTATAGGCAGAAAGTGGAAGAGATTCTTAAGGATTATACAAACTATTTTATCAAGGCTAAGACTGTCATGGAAAGTTATGAAGATAAAATGGCGTTAGATGCTTCCCGGATGGTACTTCTGCCTGAAATAATGAAGGATAATGCAGCAGAGAGCCAATAAATAATGTTTGAGGTGCTATTAGATCAAGTAGAGAACTTTTGTGAAGGAAACACAAGCATCAAAAATAAATTCTTTAGCATAGTTTGAGCTGAACCAATTATGTCAAAGTTCAATGGTAGTATGTAACCATTCGAATACAACAAGTATTGTCCGAACTCGAGCACCATTTCAAACGATAATGCAAGCATCGCCAAGTGTGAAAGAGTATGCACCAGTTATGAATACACAACATCATGTCCAACCTATGTCAAATAAATGGGTCCGACCATCACATTTTGCCGAGCTGACAAAGTGTGTAGCAGCAATCTTTGAGAGAATACACCATCATGTCAGACTTTGAAGGATAATAAAATCAATCAGTACCGTAAAATGAGGACATTGGACATGACACAAAGGATTATGTGGCATTGAAAAAAGAGATACATACCTTGATAAAAATGGGAAGTTGACAACTTTTGTGTAGAAGAATTATGTGGTTTCTCCAAAGCAAGAAAATGTTGTAAAGCAAGAAAATTTTATGATGATCTCAGAACCTATATTTGAATAATCTATTAATGCATTTGATATTTCAACGGGGTATTTGGATCCGAAGCCATACAGAAACAACATCAATATGGTGGAAGAGCCAGTTATGAAAGGAAAGGGTAGTGAATTATGTGTTTTCTTTGAGTCACTAATTTTTTTAGAGGAGATACTATTGTATGTAAATTAAATTACTCTCAAAAGAGACACATTGTTAGTTTATAAATTCAATTGGAGGCAGGTGCTTCACCACACTTGTACAGAAATCCATCTTTAATACTTTGATTTAAAGACGATGACATGAGGGACGTAACTGGTCCACATAAAAAATTGTAGCAAAGATTGTTGGGGATGAGATACAAAGAGTTTTGATTGATATCGGTAGCTCATCTAATATTATGTTCATGACTACTTATAGTAAGATAAAAAAATCCACCAACAATCTTTCGGTCAGATCATACAATCGTATGGTTTACTGGAGTAAGAGCTGAAGTGGTAGGAGAATTTTAGGGTAGATTCAAACTAGGTCGGGGACCATTCAAAAAGGTAGTGACAATCTTGTTTATTGTGGTAGACACTCTAATGTCTTACAACGCAATCTTTGGAAAATCATGATTGTCTAGAATGCATGATGCGGTATCAATTGTTCATCAATGCTTGAAGTATATTGAGAGGAACAATGTTAGAATGGTCAGAAACAGTCAAAATATGGCAAGATAATGTTATCGAACGGCTTTGGTCCCAAAGCAAATTAAAGGGGACGCGTCGAAGAAAGAATAGCAATCATTGGGGTCTTCATCGGGATCTGATCCCATAGATGATCCGAGGAAGACCCCCAGATTTAGGATCCCAGATGAAAATTTTGAGGATTATGTTTTCTCTCAGGGTAACAGTTTAAAAGTTGGCATAAAGTTTTCTCCGGATGTAAGGGGAAAATTAATTCAATTTTATATACTAACTTACACATATTTATTTGGTGTAAAGAATACGTTACATGGGTACCCGCGAATATCACTTCTAATAACTTAGCAAACTAAAGTAATATTGGTCTGATCATCCAGAATATGTGAGTCACCATATTCTTTATGGACTGTCAATCTGGTTTTAGTAGAAAAAATGGTAAATGGTGAATGTGTATGGATTTCACTGATCTAAATAGGTATTGTCCAAAATATCCCTTATTGGTTCCGCGAATAGATGAATTAGTGGATTCTACTTCAGGAAATAGATTACTTTCTTTCATGGATGCATATGTCGGTTACAATCATATCCAAATGGGTCCAAAAGATCAGGAAGCACCATTTTCGTAACTGGGATAGATTCACATTACTATAAGGTAATGTCATTTGGTTTGAAAAATACTGGAGCAACCTATCAATGCCTAGTAAACAAGGCTTTTGAGACTCAGATTGGGAGAAATTTTGAATTGTATATCGATGATATGTTAGTAAAAAGTTCAAGAGATGAGAACCACTTGGCAAATCTAGATGAAACTTTCATTAACCTGGCAAAGATAAATTTGAAATTGATTCCATGAAAAAGTACATTCGGAGTGCGGTCCAGAAAGTTCCTTTGGTACATAGTCAGTAAACGGGGATAGAAATTGATCCATTACAACGAAATGCTTTGAGCACTATGGCACCACCTCGAATGATTAAACAAGTACAAATTCTAACATGAATAATGACAGCCTTGACAAGTATGTAATGATAAGGGGGTCATATATAATAATTACTATGTAAGTTTAGAGTTAATAAAATAGTGGGGGTGAAAATACCCACTTAAGAGAGGATAAATCTGTAAATTAAGGATGTACCTCTTGTACAATATAAAGAACAACCCCTTTTGGGAAAAACGAACGAATCATTACTCAATTCTTAAAACTTTATTCTCTATCTTTCTTTATTTCTCTAAAATACTCTCATACGAATATTATTGTGACAGATAATCTCATACAAACATTTTTGTGGCAGGAAACATCACTAAGAAATATTTGGAACTCATCACACCTAACTTTTTATAATTTAATATTTTGTAGGTCTTGGCTAGATCGGATGCATGACATAACCTCGACCAACTAGCATTACATAAAGTATGTGATTAAATATCAGATGAGAGTGATCCAAAATAACCAGAAAGTGGCAAAGAAAACTTGTGTATCGTTCTTAGCACTAAAAATATAACAAAAATATGAAGTTAAAAAGGAAGACAAGACGAATGTTGGAGATTATTTGCCACATGTTATTGGTTAATCTGAACGTAAGATCGATATCACAAAAGATAAGATCTTTCTTCATCAAGAAATATACGGTCATAGTTCCATAGGTAGATATTCTGGCCAGTGTGGGACACATTCGGTAGTCACAATACGCCATGGTGACCATTAACCCTATCTTAGTGAAAATAAAAACAAAATGGAAGTTAACGGTTGTGTGTTGACTTTACATTATCTCAACAGAGCTTGTCCAAAGTATCATTTTCTAGATTCATATGGTGGATGAGCTGGTATATTCAAGATTGCATCATTCATGGATGCCTACTTCGGTTACAATCGGATTTAGATATATCATTTAGACTAGGAAAGTACTACTTTTGCTAGCGATTAATGCCTACATTGTTATAGAGTTGTATCATTCGGTAAAAACAAATTCAGAACGATTTACCAAAGACTTGTCAAGAAATATTTTACCTCTAAGATTGGGAGAAACATCAAGGTATATATTGATGACATGTTGGTCAAGAGTAGTGAAGATTTGAAGCATATCACAGATCTAAAAGAGACCTTCAAAACTTTAAGAGTTGTGAACTTAAAGATTAATCCAAAAAAGTGCACCTTTGAGGTTTGTTATGGGGCGTTTCTCTGCTATCTAGTCAGTGAGAAAGGAATTGAGGCCAACCCATTGCAGTTGGAGGCTGGATTCTTTAAATCCACCTCGGATGGTCAAGGAAATGTAAGCGTTAACTGATAGGCTCGTTGCGCTTAAGTGTTCCGTCTCACACTCTTCGGACAAGTGCGTATTGTTTTTCTCAAATTATAAGAAAATTTACTAAATTTTAATGGACCAAATAGTTTGATAGGTTTTCAAAAGGATAAATTAGTATTTGGCTTCTTTGTATTCTTCGTCGTCTAATTCGATGGAGGCGGAGTGAGACAAATCCTCCTCACTCTTGATATAAAATGGGGCATTATTAACTTGTCTCTCTTTTTTAATGGCTTCGAAGTTTTTGTCATCCATTGATATACTAAGGGAAAAATATTGGAAGATAGTGAACCTAATAAAAATAATTTTAACAGGAAATGGTTGGATAGCCGGAGGATGTGACCAAAGTAAAATTTTAAACTAACGTTCAGATAGTCGGAGGATACAGGTTGAGCTCTCCAAACGGTGTTTGACAGTGGCCGAGTTTATTGTGGAAGTTTTTACAACGGTGGAGGTTGGGTTTCTTTCCGGAGCTTATCTCTCTTAACAATTTCTCTATCTAAAAAAATATGAGGGGGAGTGAGTCGAGATCTTATTTATAAAGCTTCGGCAAACTGGCATGTGATGTTTTGCTTATTTTGACTGACAGGTGATGCGTTTATCTCTATTCCAGCAAAACTTTGGAAAGCATAAGCACGCTAAAGTCCCTAGGCTAGCTCATAGCATAACGCATGGTAATCAAGTGTGGGCGTGGAAAAAAAGTAGGTCTCTTTTTGCAGCATTTATTTTTTGATGTTTTGTGTGTACCTTCTTCAAATTTCCCATGGTCCTTCTATAACACTTAAGTTTTTTCAACGCTTCAAGGCAGCAGATTCAATTTACCATGCATGAGAGCCGTTGTAGCTAAATCAAGATCTTTCAATATCTTTTGGAAAATAACAGGACGTGAGGAGCTCAAAATTGGACCATAGTATTCCTTGAAATACCTCTTTCGACTTGTTTGACTACTTTTTAAATCGTCTGCATTAATGATGTCTCAAGACCGGTTGTTTATGCCCAATATATTCATACCTTCATAAGCTCGTTAGAAATAGGGGGATATTAGTAAGGGGATAATTGATCAAGTATTTGGGCCCGGTTTTGGACTGTTATTTTTTGTATTTATTATCTTCGCTAATAAGATCCACGAGAACCATTTTTATATATGGGCTATTAGAGCCAAGAGGACCATAATTTGTCATCATAAATAATACGTGACACCGCACTTGGGAATGTAAACATTTATTGTTATTCTATATATCATTTATTTCTCTCTCTCTTACATCAATCCAAAATTTATTATGTTGAGCTGCATTTAGTACGAGCGGACTCGTGCTCCATCAAACCATATGTGTTCTTAAGCATACTAACCAAACACATACCCATATTCCATCAAACCATATTCCATCAAACCATACGTGATCCAAAACATATTAACCAAACACATACTCATCAATATTGATAATTAGATAGATTGATAAGTATTATTATATTTATAGTTAGATTGGTCATTATTTTTCTTATGATTATAAAATGGTATTTTGGATTATTAACTTTATATAATAAGGATTGTAAGTATAATCATCCAATCAATTAATCATAAATAACTTTTATAGTTAATAGTAGCTGCATGATTAATATACATACTTTTGATTTTGTTTTCATTTCTTACTTGCCAAATATACCATAGAATAATAGTAAGAATGATTGAGTTGATATGTAGCTTTTTCAGAATTCCAAAACCAGGTTATTAGCATATGAGTTATTGTCATGTGTCTGCTAATTTTTATGTTGAAGATGAAAGAAAATTGGGACTATATTTCCCGATAATAGCAGCATTTCACAAATAAATGCTTAGCAGTTTTGATACAAGAACAAAATTGGCACTTTGATGCAAGACTGATGTATTTTTTTTTAATGATATTTTTAATTGGGAAATAGTTTTGGATGAGCCTCCAAGATAGGAAAGAACACGTTTTAGGAGTAATAGAGTTCCACAATTTTCCAAATATGTTGGAAGGATTATGGTGAGTTCTAATGTGATCCTATGTGTCTTTGGAGTTGAATCTGCCATCTTTTGATGCAAGACACAAGATAGAGTCTTCTTTTTTAGGGTCAATCTTAATCATGTCAAGATCTTTAATATCATGAGATGTTAGAAAACCAGAAAGCTTAGATTTGTTCCACATGTTGTTCTCCCAGTAGTTAAAAACTTTGTATGGTCTGTACCAACTGTTATCACAAGTATTGTCTAAAATGGTAAGGGGGATTTTCTGAACCAGTTATCTAGCTAAAGGTCAATGTAGCCATAGCCTACATTCCATTTAATAAGAGGCTCAACAAAATTCTTGATAGCTTTCATTTTTTTTCTAGATGTGAGAACACATTTTAAGAGAGAAATCAGTTTGCAGCAGATGCATATTATTGTAGTAAATACTTTAAGTAAATATGGCCCATAGAGTCTTGTTATTTCTAAGAGTAATCCAAAGCTTGCAAGAGTAAGAATCGTGAATATCTTTGTTGGATTTGATGTTGAGGCCACCTTCCATGAAAGGTATGCATATTTTATACCACTTAGACCAATGAGTTTTAGAGATGTCATGTCTGGTACCCCAAAGAAATCTGTTGAATAATTTTTCAATTTTATTGATGATGTTGTTAGGTATAGTATAACATTAGAGCCAGTACTTTGGTATAACCATAAAGAAAGAGGAGATTAGTGTGAGTCTACCACCATATGAAATAACTTTTCCATCACAGTTAGTGATTTTTTGTCTGATGGAATTAATAAGAGGTTCATAGTTTGATGTTATGTTGTTGTTGCTGATGGTGATACTAAGATAGGATGTAGGGAGAGACTCAAAACGGAAACTTATCATATTAGTAATAGAGGAACTTCTAACATGATAAACATTGTTAGAAGAGATAATCTTTGTTTTCTGCTTATTTATAGTTTTCCCAAAGATATCCTGGTAATCTTTCAAGAAGTTACTAATAGCAACAATTGTAAATGGTAAGTTATTAGTGAAAATAAGCAGGTCATCTGCGAAGGCTATGCATGGAATGGTGATAGAATATTTGAATGCATATTTTAAGGTCTTGTTTTGATCAAAACGATTACTCAGTCCTCTAAGAAGGACCTTTTTTAGTTTTAAAGTAGCCAGTAGTTTCACAATTGATAAGGATAGAAACATGTATATTACGGATGATACTTACTATAAGGTAAACAAACTTATAATCAAAGCCAAAACAGAACAATACTTCAAGGATGACATTGTGGGACACTCTATTAAAGTTTTTAGCCATGTCAACCTTGATAAGAATGTTCTCAGCTTTCATTTTTCTTCTAATATCAAATATCATTTTTTAGCTACAATAATATTTCATGAATATACTTATCTTTGACGTAAGCTCCTTGAACTTCTGATATAATTTAGAGGACGAGATAGGACAGTCTTGTGTTAAGATCTTTGACATGATTTTATTGATGTAGGTACAGAGGCTGATGGGTCTATACTGGTTCCAAGTTGTTGGGTTATTAGATTTGGGAATAGGACAGATTTCAGTGGATAGAATTCTTTGGGGAACGTCTTGGCCCTGAAAGAATGAGCAGATGAGTGTACAAAGATCCAGTTTGATGATCTTCCAACAGGCAACGAAAAAACAATGGTTAAAACTATCGATTCCAGCAACACTTGTAGGGTTAGGCCTTTTAATAGTTGTATAGATTTCATCTTCATTGGGGGTTATCATGAGAATTAGGTTGTCCTCATTGGTTATAGGCTTAGAAACATTCTTAAACAATGAGCTTTATTAAGGGTGCAGTGGTTCATGAGGTTATAATCACAGTTGTTAGTCAATATATCTTTAAAGTAGTTTAGAGCAGAGTTACCAATTAGGTTGTTATATTAGATCCATGTTGAATTATATTTAATACAAGATATCAAGTTTTTCATTCTTTACTTCTTGACATATGAGTGATTAACCTTCGTGTTTCTATCTTTATCCTTAATACAGCTTGAGTATGTTTTTTTTATGCCAGTAGGACTCTTTCACCTTAAGAGCGTGAAGGAGAGTAACATTAGCCTTAGATAAGTTCAAGATGTTTTCTAGAGTATTATTTTCTTGTAAAGCTTGCTCTGTTATGTGAACCTAATCTTCGGATTTGGAAATGTTGCCGAATTTCTGCTTGTTCTATTTCTTGAGCTCTACTATGAGTCTTTTGATTTTGTTCCAGAATATAAAGATAGAGAACCCTAGCATATCAAGATTGCAATTAGCCTCAACAATAGGTCTGGATTTCTCACGTAAGTTCCACGTATTTTGAAATCTAAAACTAGATTTAATATGATTAGAAAAATTAGAAATATTAACAAGTAGAGGACAGTAATCTGAGCATGATCTAGCAAGGTGATACTTTAGTTTGGTGGAAATACTCAGACCAATCTGAGTTAAATAAAACACGGTCAAGTAT
The DNA here is from genome assembly GCA_036936605.1 of Limnanthes douglasii subsp. nivea. Classification (NCBI taxonomy): domain Eukaryota; kingdom Viridiplantae; phylum Streptophyta; class Magnoliopsida; order Brassicales; family Limnanthaceae; genus Limnanthes; species Limnanthes douglasii. The sequence continues at coordinate 246,872,424 of JAUPFV010000001.1, read as the reverse complement.
TTTCCATTTAGCTTTATTGTTCCATGTAAACTTTGTTCAAATATAGCATTAATCTTCCAGAGAACATTCTCTCATTGTATCACTCAAATCTTCATCACTTTCAACGCAATAAGTAATGCATCCCATATGTTCATTGGCAGAAACAATAGAGTTAAAGTCCCCAATTACAAACCATTCTTTCACATTAATAGAGATAGACTTAAAAGAGCTCTATATATCAAATATGTTTAGACGTTGACATTTTTCCTAGACAGTTGTAAGGCTAAAACTTTTATTGATAGATTTGTGAGATATTGTAGAGTTCACAAACTGAGAATGGTTAATAACAGTGTTGATGATAAAGTCCTCGGACCCTAAAAGCCAGATTTTGTTACTGATGTTATTGCAGCAGTTAGTGAAACCAATCTTGGTAGCAATGGCCTGAATATTTTCTTCTTTGATGAAAGGTTCAAAAATAGCCAAGATATTCATATTTTCCTTTTTGATAATTTCTTTGAGCTTTCTTATTGAGGATTTGTTTTCGATTTCTCTAATATTCCAACACATGAACTTAATCATTGTTGCAATTAGATTTAGATGATTGATTTACCCCGAAAAGGGGTTTGAAGAAAACATTGCCTTTCATTTTCCTTGTATTGGCTTCTTTAAGTTTCTGATTCAAGATAACTTGAAAGTCTTTATCAGATTCTTTGTGTGTGTTTTTATTTGTTTGGATGATCTTTTTTCTAGTTTGATAGTTGTTTCCTACATGAAAACAATGAGGGCAGTAATTTGGTAAGTCTATATAGCTTACATGAAGCCAATTTTCTTCATTGTTACCAAAGTCTGCCCATATATGGTGATGCAACTTTTTGGAAATGTCCACCTCTATCCAAGCAAAGCATGCATTGAACATGACCCGGTTCTTGGATGGAATCCAAGTTTTCAATGGTTGACCAACTAATGCAGCAATTGGGTGTATAAAGCCTTCGTTGTAGAGGTGTTCTCGGATGATTATAATTCGAATCTGAAATGGGACAATAGGGCATTCAAGTTTTGGATTAAAAGAAGACATCCATTTGAAGAGCCTCGTGGCGCTGTCACCCACAGTCCATACACATCTAGACCACGTCTTTCAAAGATCGTCCTTAGAGAAGAAATCAAGAAATAAGTGACGAGAATCTCAGTTTGAGTAGGTGAATTCTCCTGTGAATTTTCTCTCAAAGAAGAACTAATTGAGAACTGACTTTTTAGGCAGGCCTTTGGTGAATTTATCAATCAGCGTGTGTTTTGAGGAATCTATCATTGCATTTTTGTTTTTTTCGTGAAATTGTAGAGAAATATGATATGTTTTCTCTTGAATGTAGATGTGCATAATTTGTTGATTCTTGTTTGAAATATTCATTATATCTCCATACCTTTTGTTTGACATTGATAAGAACAAAGAAATTCACGGCCTTCATCGTCTTAACAAGAGATGAAACTTTCAGAGGAGGAAAGTTGTCAAATGTTAAATCGGAGGATGATTTTTTAGAGAAGAAAACTCGGCAGACAATAAAGATAATGGGCAAGACGATAATAGAACCGGGAAAAAAATATTCTCAGTCTTTTTGTTGATTCTTGTAACTCCTTCCTATAAACTTTCACATTTTATACTATATATATATAACACTTTAGTTTTAGGTAAAATAATGAAATAAGAAACTTCTATAAAACAAAAAATAATATAATGATCGACGAATCCAAAAGATTGTAAAATAAGAACGGGTTGAGCTGCTACATGGGCTTCATGTTGGGCTGAACCAATGGACTAAATTAGACAGCCTGAACTTTTAATGGGGCCCAGACTAGGTGGACATAACCAGACAGAGCGTGGAGAGCTGAGGGGGACACGTGTAGGACACGAACCAGACAATGTTGCATTAACAAATGTTTTCGAAGGCTGGCTCGGTCGCTCGATGACATGGTACTTTGTGGCGTGATTGTAGCCACTTTGCACGTGTCAAGGAAATTCCGGTCCCTTAATATACATATAATAATTTAACTGTACCGACTTTTCAACTGCTCGAAAGGCGGGAAATTTAACTGAGTAGGTTGATAGAGCTTTTACCCACGCTCTTTCTTCTGGCGTGTGTATCAAAAGTAATTTTAATGTGGTTATTAATAAAGTTAAGTTCGAAGGCTAAAACGTCGGTCAATTTTCATATTAATATGGATACAATACAATTTGGTCTATCAATATATTTAAGATAGTTTAATGAGATTTGACGGTGGTGGTAAACCGGCGGTGATAGTCCGACAGTGCTGATGGTAGTTTGATAGTTGCTTTTTGGGTTGGTAGTGTGACGTTGCCGGTGATAGTCTGGTGATAACAGTGGTTGCCTGATGTAGTGAACCAAACAGTAGTGGTGATAGTAAAGTTGGTACTTTAAAATAAATAATTGTAAAGTTATGTAGATATTAAAAATATATAATATATTTTTAACTCAAATCTTCTTGAAAAAATTAATTAAATAAAAGAATTGAAATTGATTTGAAAATGAGTTAGGATCGAAGGAAAATATCTAAAATATAAGAACAAATTAAAAAAATTATATAAAACAAAAAAATACTAAAAACACATTCATCGTCGCGATACATAATACAAATAATCCGTACAATTTTAATTTGAAACCTTTTTAAATGATTAGCGCGAAAATTCAGATAAATTCCACAACATGACACTTTCGATGTTTGTTGTGATGAAAGGGGTCGTAAATAGAAAAACGACTAACGTTCATTGTACCACAAGAACCTTGTTTGTTGTTGCAATAAAAAAAATATTTACATATTCGAAAAATTAAAACAATTCCAAAACATATATTTTCCTAATAGATGTATTACATATCACTAATACCTTTTTATTTGTAGTTTTTGAATTTTATATATATATATATATGTATGAGTGTTATTAGGCTAAGAGATAAAATAGGGCAAGGCTATATCTAGACCTCATTTGGATATAATGAGACCTTAAATCAAACTTTTTATTTTACTTTATGCAAAATGACCATTTTACCCATGATATAAAACCAAGCTTCTCACCAAAAATCTAAATCATTTTCTTCCTCTTTTCCCACCAAACTTCTCTCTAAAACTAATCTAATACCCAAAGAATGAATTACATTAAAATCTAACTATTTTCTTCTTTTTTTAAACAAAACTTCTCTCTATTTTTTAATTATATTTTAATATCACCTTGTGGAACTTTCCGACTTTTCATTAGCGTAAAAATAATGAATCATACTAGTCGAAGAGCCAATTTTTTTTACAGAATTATATTACAATGAAGTAATCGGTGACCCAGTAATTTGTATAATTTTCTATTAAGAAATAAACTAGTAACTGTGAAAATATTTCTCAACCTGATGGTAATGACAATCTTGTTCGAAACCCGATCATCTTGATGGCAAGATAAGACGCGGGCTGCATTTTTTTTAGAAAAAAAATCAAAGAATTCAATATTTGAAATCAAGATCTCTGATTAATAGCAAAATCAGAAACATCAATTAGATAACAAAACCACAAGAAAGAAAACAACACATCGATTTCTAAGTTTGAATTAAATTTACAACCAAAAACTCTAAATCCCCAAATTCTATAACCTAAGAACTTGTAAACTTTGTAACAGCCTTTGTTCCTTCAAATATAGCATGTTTAGCCAATTCACCAGACAACACCAACCTCACCGCAGTCTGGATTTCCCTTGAAGTGATAGTCGGTTTCTTGATGTACCTCGTAAACTTCGCAAACTCACCAACCAATTTCTCGAAGATATCGCTGATGAAACAGTTCATGATTCCCATAGTTTTGCTGGAAATACTGATATCGGGATGAACGTGCTTCAAGATCTTGAAGATGTAGATCTTGTAGGTCTCGACACTTTTCTTGGATCATTTCTTCTTTTTATCAGCTCCGGCGCCAGCTTCTTTTGGTAACTTCTTTCTGGCCTTTGGTTTCTTCTCAGCTGCTACGGCGGCCAATGGATATTTCTCGGCGACCTTCTTCTCAGTCGGCTTCTTTTCTGCTTGGGGTGCTATTGTTGATTTTGATTAGGAAATTAGTTCTCTAGAGAGAGAGAGAGAGAGATTAATTGAAGAAGATAAATAATTTTCTGATTTTGCTTGGCGAGATGCGAGCTGCAACTTGAATTTGATAAAAAAGAAAAAAAAAGGAGATAGTCGGTTGAAAATGTTTATATATTAAGGGTATTTTAGTAAAATTTGGGGTCTCATTATAGCTGAAGAAGGTCTCATTATAACAGGGTCTCATTATAACCAAAACGGGTCTCGATTTAGCGTTGCCCGATAAAATACACACAAGTTCTAAATCTCATAACTCTTTTAAAAATAAATCTTTCTCTCATTTACTCGATCTTTGTTAAATTTGATTTTTTATTTCTAGTTTCTTGTATTAGAGGTCATGAAGCTTGACATATTCTAAACTAACTTTCATCAAAATATCAAAGCAGTATAATGATGAAAATAGTTTTTTTTGTAAAATGTGTGCATACTTATCTTAAGTCTATTCATTTTTCTCATAAATTTCTGCCGAGTTTTTTCTACCGAGTTTTATAAGTTCTTATTTGTGATACTCTATTTTCTAATAATAAGAAAAATAACATCAATTAAAACATAAACAATCATGATTATTATCAAGGTCAATAATCAAGATTTAGTTTGATTGGACCATTTTGACATATTAAATTTCACTTATTCGCAATACAAGTTGACATTATTTTTGAGCTCATTAAAAGTTTATTATATCATTTATCCAAATTTGTAGAAGATTATTAATCTCATCGATAAAATACCAATGAGATCAAGAACAAAAAAGAAAGTAAGAAAAAGTTAATATTATATGTTGTGGACATATCTTCAACATTATTTTAGATCGATTGTTCGATCTATAAACAAGAAAGGCTTCACCGATGAACGAATATAATTGAAGATACCGGAGGCATAATATAATATATTAGAAGAACGAATATAATTGCATATTATTAGAGTAGATTAAATAAAATAATATGTAATTATTATGGAAAACTGAAATTATTAGAGGATTATATGTAATCATTATATAGACTAAAACTTATATATATATATAGTCATTAAAAATAAAACTTTAAAATTCAATAGATCACTTTGCAAATTCTTCTTTTTATATCAAAATCAAAAACATTATTTCAAAAGGTCCGGGACACCATAATGTTTTGGTCCTGGCTACGCCACAAATCTGAAGATAATATTTTGGAACACATTTAAAATCACTTGAGGATATATGAAGAATCGTGTACCAGAGATGTTGAAGAGTAATCTAATATGATACATTTTATGAGTATAAATGCAATAGATCACAAACACAAGAAGCATAAATTTAGGCATACGATATTTGGCCATAAGAACAATAATACCCTTAAGAATGCAAAGAGAAATTATTTTGTGCATGGTAAATCAAATCATGTTGCTTACAATTTCAACCTAAAACTAAAAATGAAAGTAAAAATTATTCAGAGGAAGATATTGTTGCAATGATAACAAAATTCAATACTATTAAGGACGAGACTTCTAGGTTGGGGTACGAGAAATACCACAAAAAATTGCAAAAAAAACATAATTAAATCCATTGTGGAACATAAATAAGTCCATTGTGGAAGAATACGACATTTTTGAGTTAGTATATACTAACAATAAAATGATAAATCTTGAAAATTCATTATATATTTCAGAAATGAACATAAAAATAGTTTCGAGTGATCTATTAACTCGGGCCAGAATTCAATCTGTATACAAATTTGGAAACCTTGTTTTGTCCAAATGTTGTATGTTTATAGGAAAATGATACTCTCGAAACAACATGGTTAAACTATGTATTAATTAAATGAAAATAATTTATGCTACCCTTGCTTTCGTAATGATTATTTTATTACGACACAATAGACTTGCTCATATAGGTTATAACATTATTAGTAAAATTATAATAATTGATAATATAAACTATGATAAGGTTTATATAAAAAATCTAAACTCTACATAGAATCCAAAATGATTAAAAATCCTTATAAACCCGTAAAAAGTACACAAAATTATAAAACATAATACATACATACATGTAGAAGTTAAATGGTATCATAGCGTGCGGGGTAAAAAATAGGATTAATGGAAACAAAAAACATAAGTTTTACTTGGATCACCCAAAAATAGGCTACGCCCAATAAGTGGTTGTATTTTTTTACTACGCTTAATATAAAAGTGTTTACAATTATCCAAAACCTTAATATGACAACTAGAAATATATAAAGACACATTGTAATCATACATTTATTTGTTTGCTTCAATAACATCAATATATTCAAACTCAGTAGTTGACAAGTTTATTATCTTCAGGAAATTAAAATCAACTCCCCACAGTACCACCCAAATTATACACATACCCCACAACTTCATATTAGAACTCGTGAAGTAAAATGATGTATATAGTACATTTCAAATCTTAAAGTACTCACTTGATTTCCTCCTAGTGTTTCTTTTTATGAATTGCTCATGTTTTTAAGCTCCCATTGCATGTGCAATATATGTTCTAATGCAACAATCACCAATGCATAAGGAATATTCTTCATATAAGCCTCATCTTCTATTGTGTTAGGTGATTGTCTTTGTTTATCTTAATGTGTTTAGCCAAAAACTTGTTCACTAGTTTAGAACTCTCTATGTTAAACTTTTTTAGAATCTTTTCACATATTTTAACTATGATAACTTTAAGGTAACATGATTGTTATCTCTCGTGATTTTCATAACTAGAATTTTCTTTGCATCTCCCAAGTCCTTGATTATAAATTATTATGATATTTGTTTTAAAATCATTTAGTTCTTCATTTATAAAACATGTAATAAATATATTATTCATATACCACATAAGATAACACTTTAATTATTATTATTAAAAAATCTATTTTCTTTCTTTATACCCAGTTCATCGAAAACAAATTATAATATATCATATTTGATCACATTAATAATATCAATATATTCATACTTAATAGCTGATAAGGTTATTATCTTTTATAAAATAAAATTTTGAACTCCCTACAATACCAACAAAGTATACACATACCCAATAGTATTCTTTCTTTTATCAACATCTTCACTCAACTCAACACCAACATAACCATGCAACTTCACACTGGAACTCGTGAAGAAATATAATGTATTTATAGTACATTTTAAATACTGAAGTAGCCACTTAATTGCCTCATAATGTTGATTTCGTAAAGTACTCATGTACATGCTTAAAGCTCCCAATGCATGTGTAATATATGGTCTAGTACAAACCATGACATACGTAAGGCTCCCAATTATCTATGCATAAGGAATTTTCTTCATATAAGCCTTATTGTATATTGTCTTAGGTGACTAGTCTTTGTTTAGCTTAAAGTGATTACCCAAAGGTGTGCACATTGGTTTGAAACTCTCAATGCTAATTCTTTAGAATCATGTTCACGTATTCTAACTATGATAACTTCAATGTACCATGATTATTATCTCTTGTTATCTTCATACCAAGAATCTGTTTTATAACTCTCAAATCTTTATTGTAAATTATTTTGATAATTTTTGAAAATCACTTATTTCTTCAATACTATGCCGTGTAATGAATATATCATCCATATACCACAAAAATGGTGTTTGCATACTTCTTTATATATCAACAATGATTTAATTTGGATAATATCGATAAAACTGCCAAACTTCATATACCACTGCCTTGGAGCTTATTTCAAACCATATACAAGCTTTTCTTCAATTTATAAATCTGATTCTCATTTAACCTTATTGTGAAACCTTATGTTTTCACTATATAAGAAATAGAATATTCACACTTAAGTGCTCAAGATATAAATTGTGTGCAACAACAATTCTCAGATCCAGTATGGTTGTATTTAGTTTCACAACTAGAAATAAAATATAAGCATAATTTACATTTTAGTTTTGCCAAAAACCTTTCACAACAAGCATAACCTTGTAGCATGTACTCCAACTGTCCTCTTTTATTAATTTTACACTGATTTATCATGCAAAACCTTCTTCTCTTTTAGTAGCTCGATTAGTTTCCAAATATGATTCTTGAGAAAAAAGTCCATCTCATCTTTTATAGTTAATTCCAACTTTCTTGAATTTTAAATTTGCATATATTCAACACAATTTTCAATCTCACCTATATATGAGAATAATTAACGATGAATAGAGGGTGAACAATGATTTACTTGGGTACCTTAATGTCTCTCCTAAGAGTAGGAACCAGAGTACTAGGATTTGGAGAAGCTAGAGTACCCTTCTTTATCTCAAGAGTTTCATTTTCCTAGTTGTGGACAACATGGTAATGCATATTTATTTTATAAATCTCACCCACCACTGGTTCTTAAACTATATTTGATTTATCCTTGTACATAAGTGTCAAACTGAAGATGATATTCATGTTTTTTTATAATTTTATTTAATTTTATTTGTCTCATAATCTATAGGCAAAAGTATCATCTTCATAGCCAATAAAGAAACACTTTTTGGAGTTGGGATAAATTTTGTTTCTAGCATTGGAATCGACATTTACATATGACAAACAACCAAATGCTTTCAGTAAAAAAAGATTCACCTGTTTACCAATATGAACAATATCATTTTATTCCATGTGTAGAAGATAAATATCATTTTTAGTATCTACATGTTAAGTAATACCAAAATTATAGGCATTGTAACACAATCCTCTAATACATGAGTATTCTTATTAGAACCTTCATGAATATGTATAAATATTTCCTCAAAATATATATATTTGTTTCTAAATTATTCCTTACCAACTCAACATTCACAAAGAACCTTGTTGTTTTCTTTTAAATATACTTATAGTGGAAGGATCATAAAACGTGAAGGCCCTTAAATGCTATGAATATTCGATAAAATAACAATTAAACATCTTAGGGTTCAATTTTTTCATTCGTCGTACAAGACTCTGCTTCAGATTGATATCCCAAAACATGAAAATTATTTAGGCTAGGTTTAAGCCCAATACAAATTTAATGTGGGGTATCAATGATTACTTTTAAGAGAACCATACTGAGAAAATATATAGTACATTTGATAACTGAACCCCTAAATGATAATGGTACAGTCATATGTATAATCATACTTCTCACCAAATCATAAAGCATATATTTTCGTCTCTCATATGCGCCATTTATGATGGGTGAATCTGAGATTACATACCGAGGAAGGTTATTTTGGTTTCACAAAGATACTTAGGAGTGATAGTGGTAGACTTCAATGCTTAATCATACTCCTTCTAATGCTTTGCGAATAGTCCATAACGTTGTTCACCTGAACCATTATTTTTGACATTTTATTCACCAATACGGTTAGATCTGATGTACTTAAAGCTTTTACCAAGTTGTTTTCAACTTCAGTCTTTAAATCTATGATATTAACTGAGACTTTTGATCTCTCACAAATAAGATAAAGATACCCATACCCGAATAAAATAATCTAAAAATGATATGAACTACCATTGCTCATTCTATAATTCCTTAGTGAACGGTCCACATATATCGGTATATGTCAATTTTAAGATTTTTCCGTTCTCTATTCATCCAACCTTTTTAATTTGTCGTGGTTTCCTTTGCTTACATTCGATGCAAGGACTAAAGTAGATGATCAAGAAAATCTAATAAACTATCAGGAATAAGCTTCATTATTTTTTTATCTTAGAGATCTCACTTAAGCGTTTATGCTAAAGATTTGTTTAAATTTTCGTTTTATAATTTAGTTTATTAGACACTTATATGGTTATTTCTTCTGTGTGATTCTCAATAGCAAAAAAATAGTATAATTTATCATCCATTGTTAAATATGCAGTGTCAACCATATTATAATGTAATCGTTTTTTTAAAAGATGAATATTTATAAGTATCTAATTCTAGGAAAAAATAAAATTCCTTGTAAAAGAGGTACATATAACAAGTCTTTCTAATACAAAAAATACCCACTCGAAATCAACAACTGGAAATCATAAATTTCATAAACTAAACATGAATTGTCTTATACGGTATAGATAGATATTTCACCATCAATAAGGCTTCGAGTCCTTAATGTACACTAAAAACAAATAGCAACATGAGTGGTTACAGTTGTATCTAATGACTCCAAAAATATTTGAGGGGAAAAATATTAAAAGTAGTTCGAATTGAGTCACACATATGCTAGAGAGATAAGGTGAAATGGAAATTCTAGAGAGAGAAACTGCCAAAAGTAGTAAAAAAGTTATAATTGTTCACCTTTTTGCAAAAATGTACATTTCCTTATATAATAGTGATAGTGGGTCATTGGGTCCACATGGTTAGCCCATTTTTTACTACTCTACCCCACTAATTCACTAATATTAAACATATTTACTCTTTATTACACAAACCCTCAAAGTTACACATTTGTTGGATTCATATTACAAAGTAAATATCGGTCTGAAGTGCGGGTCAAATAATTTAATCCTTATTAGTAGTCCCCCTAGTCCTAGTGGATGCTCTTCAGGAGGATAAATCTGGTGCGACTTTAGATTTCATTTGTACCTTCACTCTATATTGCAGCTCACCTTATGATCTTAATCGATTTAGGTTAAATAGTCTTGTCTTTGATTATTATCACTTTAAAGATTACTAGTCAGGTGTATTTTACGCGTGGTTTTACTCATGTACACGTGTCATGAAGGCTTTCGACCCACACAGTAGATATTTAATTATGAAACATGATAACACGGTGAAGAAACCGTTCCACATCCCCATGTAAATATTCGTTGGGTGTGAAAATATTAATAATATATTTTTCCACTCTCTAGCATGGGTGTCTGTTAGGCCTTCGAAATGTATTTATTGGTCTTTTGAAATGTCCCTTATAAATTTACAATTCTTTCTCTCATTATTCTCACCTCTTAATAATTTTAGATAGAGAGATATGGAGAGAGATAAAGAAACTCTTGCCATTGTAAAACCCATTTTCTTACTCAATCGTCGCTGCAAAAACCTTTGTGACTCAAACCTTAATTTTTATTCTCTGCCACCATATAGTCTCTTTGGAGTTATATGTTTTGTAAGGATAACGCTTTAAACTGCTTGTCAATTTCTGAGCAAGCCAATACAAGAAAAGCTGATGAGATTGTAAGCAAATGACATGTTCACATTATTTAAGTGTTCGACTACGAAGAAAGCTTATGAGGAAGAAAAAAATCATAGTCGATTGCCCCTTTACTTTCTTCAATCTCTTCAAATCAGCTTTCAATAACAAAAAAAGTTCATTCCTGGACAACTCACTCTCAAAGAAACAAACTTCGGCCGTGTTTTATTCCAATGAGAGATTGGGAAACCGATGAAATATCTCATTAAAATAATTAATCTATGCCTCCGGAAAAAGGATACATTCTTCCAACCATAAAAAGACCTAAAATAATCCATACACCCTGAGTTACACCCCTGGATGACTCATTTGGGTTCGGCGAGGAAGGTACCACTAGAGCCTAGAGATTCTTACATCATGAGATACACCTCTGGATGGATCTTAAAATAGAATAATATTTACCAAAGACAATTTTATGTGTTTGATTGATGAACCGAATGAAGAGGTAGATGATTGTACCGGACTAGGGTCAAACATTGGTAGCTCAGGTAAGAAAGGATGTAACGCTAAGAAGGAGATGAAAATCTCGAAGAAGAACAAAGGGAAGACTCTGAAGCCCAAGATATTAAAGAATAAAAGAATAGTTAAATCTCTGAGTGTGTTAAATAGTTCCAAACTCCAGGTGATATACACTTCCCTAAAGCAGGAGAGATGGCGTTATATGTAAACAATTACGAGTTAATGGTCTACATGTATGTTTTAAAGTTGAGATTTTGGTTCCCATTAGATCTTGCTATTTTTTCATATTTTAAGTTAGAAAAACTTTGCACGAGTCAAGCTAATCATAATGCTTATTTCACACTCATTTCTTGTATCACTGCGCCCAGATTTTCTAGCATTGAGCTTCTACTTGAATAGTTCATGTCGGTCACTTTTTTGTCAAGGAATCCTTGTATCCCTTTTTTATTTCATCACTATGGAAATGAGTACAAAGTGGTGGTCATTCTCCTCGAAGTTAGACAAATTTGAAGAAATCGTTTCCTTTTATCAGCAGTTGATGGGAAAATTACAAAGAGATATCAAGGAAGACTAATCCTAGTCGAGTTTCGAATGAGTGGAAAAGTATAGGTGAGTTTTTATTTCTATCGACCAACATTGTGATTATTACCATTTTTTAGCACTTAAAAGCTCATGTCCCCATTCTTTTTGCATTCATCTGGAAGTCCTAGCAGCAACACTTAAAAGCTGCCGAATAGACTTTTAGGAAGCTAAACTAATGAAATAGAGAGAAATGGTCGAACGACTTTTAGAAGTGCTTTACACCAGCTAAACTATTTTAGAGGGTGCTTGGGGTTCCCTGGTCCATCATACAAATCCATTTTGTACAGATTAGACTTCCAAGAGAGCTTTCATTTTAGGATACCTTTGAAGAACGAAGAGACTTGCAAAACATAAGCAGTCATAATCTGACTTACCTGATCATACTCTACCACCTCGAGCTCTCTATTATCGTGAGGTTCCTCTTTGCTAGATAGATTGTTCTGGTTGGAGTGTGTCACCATATTGTTTTTTCTTTTTGCTTTTATTTTTGGCAATGTGTTAGCTTTCGTAGGTGCGACCTTTAGCTCTACGGGTATCTTCGGTTTTGCCAACTTTTTGATGAGTGTCAGGCTTAACCACATCCTCAGATATGATTTTTTCGCTCAGAAGTCGATCGATGTTGGTTATCGCATCGAGGAATTGTTTGGCTTCCTCTTCCCTTTCTTGTTGTCGTTGGGCAGCCATAAGCTGACCGCGTTTGATCTCCTTTATCTGAGTTTCCAAAATTTACATATTAAAGAGGGTGGATGACATAAATGGGTTAAGAGGGTTATCTTTTTGAGCTGCTTCGATGGTGTTTCCCTTAGCATTTATCTAAGACTGATTTTCATTTTTGATTGCCGCTATGTAAGCTGCCTGATGACCCGCCAAATCAACTCTCATAATTCTTTGGTCGTTTGGCCAGATTTCGTGGATATCTTGTACAACATCATGGTTTCCTTACCACTTTTCCATGTGGGGCTCTAATGATTTCTCATTTAGTTCTTAACCTAGTTAACACCATCGTAAATCTTTTAACAACGATGTATTTTACTCGTTTCCACAGATGGCACCAAAATCTAGTGAGTGATTTTACTGATGACGAATAACTTTGAATATCAAAAGAAATAAATGAACAATTCTTTTATTTTTCAATTTGAATATCTTACATTCTTATTAGGTTTCGATCCATTTATATATTACAAAATATTATACATTATCCTACTATCTCCTAAAACTTCTCCACTCTTAGTTGTGTCCAATCGTGGATACAACTCCTACTCTTTTGTTGATGTTTTTAGTGGCCTCATCCACTTAAGAATCGCTCGTCAACTAATGCCCTCAGTTGGCAACACTCTGTATAATGATTAAGGTATATCTTTGTAATTTATGCGGATAATGTATTTAGTTGCATTTTATTAGGTGATGCAACTCCAATTTTGTTGTATGATCGAACGTACCTCGTCTTGGTCGAGGGGTATAATACGGTCAAAGGGTTTTGCCTTATCAATACTTAAAATAATGTTTAAATACGGATTCAACATGTAAAACAAAATATTACATCGATAATTAGATATATTAGGGAAACATATTAATATGTATGAGTCTAAGAAAAGTCATTGTTGATCTAATTTTTAATCGAATTAATTTGAGAAAACCTTTTTTTAAGGAAAGTTTTCTATTTTTATAAAAAACTTAATATTTATTTCACAATAACAGTTATATTCACGACTAATTATGTCAAATTTTAAGCTTTCTTCGGGTCGACAATACACCCAATATCATTAATCATGAATATGTCAAAATTCTAAGTAAATAAACCAAAATTGATCACTTATTGATATATGTTCGGTTCTCATTATCTATTAATGATGTTAAGACGACCTTAATTATGCAAATCAAATAAAACATAAACATTGAACAACCATAAAAATACACTGGAACTTCAAGCTAACATATGGTTCATGTAAGGATGAGTAGCCCTTAGAGGTGCACATACGGCGCACAACAACAATAAGACATTTTTTTGCTTCAACAATAGTAGCGTCACAACGGTGTCCTTAAAGGGCGTCATGATGCATCAAATTGTTATCGTGATAAAAATTTGAGTGTTGCAACTATGACACCAAAATTAATATGTGTTATATCATTAATAAGAGGTGTCATAGTGAAAAAATTATTGTTGTTTTTAAAACAGATGCTGTTATTTTTCCACGCAGATATTACTTGTGTCGCGACGATACTATCCCAAATATGTATGGTAACCCAAAATTGGTTTCGTAACTGATAAGGAAAGAGTTATGTAATTAGAGGAAATCATCAATTTAAAAGAGTAATCTATCATAAAAAAAACCTTTTAGGGACAATTGACGATTATGTAATATAAATAGATTATTTTGTAATAAATTGTAAACTCGAGGAATGGACCACAACTAGTAATTTGTCTAGATATGTGGGACCTAATGAATGTACTATAAAATCACACAATCTCTTTTGGGGAAATATGATTGATGAATGATTAGAGAATATTGGTTTGTGGCTTTCTCTCTATATATTATCTGTAGTTACTTATTCTAAAATTTTAGTCCTCTGAACATTGTTTTATCTATAAATTCTCTCTAAAGTATCATTAGAACGATCAATAATTAGTTTATTAAACATCATAATTTGATATGTTTTAATTTATAAACAATTAAATATCATACCGTTTAAAACCTAGATCCACACACCTCTACCAAATCAAGCAATAATAAATTTCAAGTTGAATCCTTTACGAAAACAAAATTGACATACATATACATATACATATTCGTTTGAAGAAAAAGTTTTAAGAGGGTGACTATGATATCGCTTGTTGAATTTAATTCGTCTGAACCCTGAACTAAACATACATAAAATTCCTTATCTATATGAGCTTTTCCATAAATTGCAAAATGTAAATACTTACAACAAGAATTCATTAGGTCTTCTTTCTTTATTTTTGTCTATGGCTCTTCTTATGTACTTGCAATATATATATATATATTATGACCAAGAACAATTTTTGATTTTTCAAGTCTAGTGTTGAATGAATTGGACACTATTATCCATCTATATATGATTATAATTAGAGATTTAGTATAATACTAAGTGGAACCCTCGTTTTGTCAAGTTGTTATGACTAGGGACCATAACTATTTACTATTTCTTTCGTTACAAATTAGTCTTTAAACTTCTAGTTTAGCCTTAAGTGTTAATATTCATATTTAGTCATACATAAAATCCAAATTTGAACTGATAACTAGGCTTACCTTCATAAAATATTTTTCTTTATAGTTTCATGCTTATTTATTTGACTTCTTATTAATCAGGCTATTTATCAACACTAGTCAATGCCTGAATAAACATATGACGGTTTATCCTAAAAAAATAATATATAGCAAATATTACATTCATCAAAGTCCTCCTCTTTTTGCGAGGATAGATAGACAATTATTATATTCATCAAATAATGGGAAAATCAGACTATATACATTCATCAGAGAATAGGAAATCAGACTACTAATAATAAAATTAGTAATATCTTTATGCCCTGAGAGATTAGTCAACTCTCTCTTTCTCATCAAAGAATGTCTCAACGAGTTATTTATGCTCTCATGACTCTAAGTTAGCGCTGATAAGAATCCTGTTTTTTGTATGCGATCAATCATGCTTTCAAACTTGACATCATCAACCTCGTAGGCTTTAAGGTTGGATCTCTTCAAGTACAATATATGGGAATTCCTCTACTCATTAGTAGATTATTGCGTATTGATTTTCGACCCATTCTTCACAAAATTACCACTTTTATTGGCTCTTGGACATAAAAATAGCCTTTATACGTTGGTTGGTTTTAACTTATTAAGTCTGTCATATTCGTTGGTCAAGTCTAATAGTCATCTATTTTTATTTTATCTTCAAGGATTCTCAAAGAACTCTCCCAATACCTCTGTCGCTTTCTCTGGCCCATCGACAAAGTGAAAATCTTGGAGGCTAAAGTGACATGGTCCACTGTTACTTTGCCCATGTTGGAGGGCGGCCTAAAGATATAGATCTAAAAATATGGAATCAGACGGTTGTTCTTAAACATCCTTGGTCCATTGTTAATAATAAATTCAGCTCTATCTAGTGTGAATGGATTAAAATTAAGGATATTAAAGATAATAACTTATGTGACATTAACCCTGGCTCTTCCCCCTCCTAGAGCTGGAGGAAACTTTTATCCCTTAAGCCTCTAAGTAGTAATCTTTTCAAGGTGGCGATCAATAAAAGTAAGAATATTTTCTTCTGGTTTGACCCTTGGTTGCTTACTACTTGTCTTGCATTTCACTATAGAAAGAATATCATCTATGACTCAAGGCTGTGTAAGAACCTTAATGTTTCTGACTTTATCTTCGATGAGAGTTGGATATGACCTTCAAATAAGAGATCGACCAATGCTAGAAACCAATGCAATCTCATGGAAATCTGCAACATATTTTTCTCCCTTCCTCTCTTAAGCGTCCTCCTCGAAGCTGTCCACTACTGGATTGCTAAGGATGAATACCCCAAGGTCACAATCAAGGACACTTACAATGTCATTTGTCGTCTATCCCCTGTGCCGGATGAAAAAGGTTAGTATGACATAAATTTAACAATCCCTATCGTTTTTTTATCCTTTGGTTTGTCATCCGTGGAAAACTAATCACCCACTACAAACTTTTGACTTGGGAATCAATACTCCCCCAACATGCGTCATCTCTAATTCCGACGATGAATCTATCAATCACATTCTCTATGACTGTAGCTTCTTTCGGAATTTTTAGGAGTTCGCAAGTTCCAAGCTTGGGCTCTCTTTCAATCATAATTGCAACTGGATCTTTTGGCTTCTCGAAGCTTCCATTTCGCCTCCTTCCAGCTTACGCCATCTTTGGTGCTATTATTTACCATATATGAGGTGAAAGAAACAACGAAACCTTTGGCGCCCCTTTAAGTTTGGCATCTACTATTGTATCATATGTTAGCTGATCTTCGTTTCAGATTTCTCGGAACTAAAATTGTCTGGTGTATACATCCCCAACATTCACTAACTTAATTTGTTTCCATTGTTTTCTCTTGACAAGCGCAAATGACCTTCTTTTCTGGTTCTCTAACTAGTTCTTTGCTTATTTTTTGGTTCCTTTGATTTTATGGTTTTTAGTTTTGTTAGTTCATGTTGGTTTACCGAATGTCCGCTTATTAATGGCGGTTTACTTCTATTTTAATTGTTTTGATGGTTTCAACCTTCGAAAGATTCCTTAATTATTTATATGATTGTCTTTTATTTATTTATTTATTTATTGTAATATTTTTTTAAAAAAACTTTAAATAAAAAACTAAAACGGCCCCAAATTACTGATTAAAATTTTAAAATTCTAAATCCATCCTTTTAACTGTTAGACGGATAAAAGTTAAAACTAGTGTGAAACGGACAACGGGTCGGGTTTTGTTGTTTTGGGCCCTAATCCGTACTCTTAAACTGTACTGAAAATAATTACTGGTTTAAGGCGCGTACTGGAGATGCGTTTGGGATTGAATTTTGTGAAGCGCAACTAGATAGCCCCTGGGCCATGCTATTATGTTAAAACGTCTTCTTCGCCACTCCGTGTCAATTCATAATCAAATACCTTAATCAAACATTAAAATAATCGATACCTGACAATGCTTCAACTCTCGGAGAAATCTTCACGAAATCCCTTGAAATACCATCTCCTGCACGTAATGCAACTCCTTCCTTTCTCCTCCCCGTCTCTCTTCCCGTTCCTTGTGGTGGATGGCCGGCGCCGATTCCCCCAAACTCCCACCGGACAAAATTCGTTTACCTACTGCACAAACGCCGGAGAATCTCTCCGATGCTTCCTTAGCCGATTCTCCGATTCTTCTCTTCGTTTGCTTCCACAAGGCCATACGCTCGGAGCTTGTGGATCTCCGGCGGATAGTAGTTGCCGCCGCCGTGAGTGGATTCTACGATCGCGACTTAGTCCCTGAGCTCCTCCGACGGTTTGAGTTTCTTAAACTTGTTTATAAGTATCACTGCGCTGCTGAAGATGAGGTTAGTGTTTTTGGCTTTGTATAGATTCATTTCAGATTTTGAGTACATCATCTATAGTCAGAATATATCCCTGGATTTAAGTAGTTTTGATCATTATTAAGGCATAGAAGACTTTTCAGAATTTGAGTATGATTTATAGTCAGAATATAGCCCTGGATTTTAAGTAGATTTGATCATTATTAAGGCATAGAAGACTTTTCAGAATTTGATAGGTATAGGATCAATATTTTTTGCTAGAGGACTAAGATAATCATCTTGGCAGGTTATTTTTCTGGCACTAGATTCGCATGTAAAAAACGTGGCATGTACATACTCTCTTGAACATGAAAGCATAGATGATCTTTTCGTCTCGCTTTTTGGTTGGTTTAATGTTGCGACAGAGGGAAATGAAAATGCTTGGAGTTCATTTCGCGAACTTGTACTGATCATTGGTACCATCCAGACATCCATCTGCCAGCATATGCTCAAAGAAGAACAGCAGGTACCTCTTTATTCCTTCCTTTGACGAGTCGATGCGAGAATAATTAGTATTGATATCCCGTGATGTTACGCAGGTCTTTCCATTGATGATCCTACAATTTTCTTTTGAAGAACAAGCTTCATTAGTCTGGGAGTTTATTTGTAGTGTTCCTATCACGTTGCTTGAAGAGTTTTTGCCATGGATGATCTCGTTTTTTCCTCCAGAAGAACGAATGGAAGTTGTAGGCTGTCTTAAAAAAATCGCGCCAAAGACAGAATCACTCCAAGAGGTTTATATATTGTTTTATTTGTTTATTTTTCCTTATGCTGTATATAACTTTTGGTTTCTGATATGTAAACAATATTTTTGAAGGTGCTAGTTTCATGGCTCAGTAGATATGATCAATCCTTGCAGTGTAGCAATCGAAGCATCATCGAAACAGATGTCGGACAAGGACAACATCCAGTTACCGGTCTTCATCTATGGCATAGTGCCATCAGGAATGATTTGCAAGAAATTTTGGAAGAGTTGTGCCAAATCAAAATTTCTTGCAGTTCTTCGCATCTGAAACTGGTAGTTGTTCGGTTGAACTTCATTGCTGATGTCCTAATCTTCTACAGGTAATCTATATGGTTTACTAGACCACTTTGTTTCAAGTACTGCGGTTTAATATGGTGCTAGGGATTTGTCAGTTAGGCTTTTAGCAAAAAGAGTTTGGTTAGTCTAGCTTTTTAGGCTTATAAGATCAAAAGGGCCTACAAAACTAAAAGCTAACCTTCTTTGTTGGTTTATTTTAAGCTAGTTTTTGACTTCTATATGCCGTGCACACCAAACAACCCCAACTCCAATCTCCCCATTTTCTATGAAACCTTTCTTTGAAGAACTCCATATTATGCTCTATTGTTTGTTAGCTGGTTATTAAAAAAACTTGGGAAGGAGGTTGTCTGATTATTTCACATTCTGATCTATTTGTCAATTTTTGGTATACAGGAATGCACTTGAGAAGTTTTTTTATCCTGTCTTATCTGAAATATTTGGTCACCAATCTCATCATGATCAGCAGTTCGTGGTCGAAAGTCGTATTCAGAGTTTACAACAGTTGCTATTTCAAAGTGGCCTATCAATGGGAAAGTTTGTAGAGAAGCTTTGCTGGGAACTCGAGTCTTTTATCTTGGCTATAAGCAGGCAGTTTGCTAAGCAAGAGACAGAGGTAAACTGTTCATTTTGATTTTGAAGAACAG
This sequence comes from Limnanthes douglasii subsp. nivea, assembly GCA_036936605.1. Taxonomy (NCBI): domain Eukaryota; kingdom Viridiplantae; phylum Streptophyta; class Magnoliopsida; order Brassicales; family Limnanthaceae; genus Limnanthes; species Limnanthes douglasii. The sequence goes on along the minus strand of JAUPFV010000001.1, from coordinate 246,852,384 downwards.
CAGCACTATAAGTTATAACCCACGCAAACTTTACTAGATGACAATCAATTTTATATTTTATTCTTATTATTTAAATGGATTTTTTTGGCAAATATATTATTCACATGTTTCTAATTTGTTAGTTAATACATATTTTAATCAATTCTTTCTTTTTGTAATTAAATAAACGGATTCGATGTGACAATGTTCCAGCTGTGTAGCTACACAACTGTGTGGGTAAAATAAAGGAGTTCTAATGCATGTCTACTTTAAAGGCATAATAAATATGGAGATTTTAAATAAATGATTGGTAAAGTAATCATTATTACATCTGTTTAACACTTTATCCAGCATTTACCAGATATTTCCCATCATCATGAAGAACTGCAGCAGTCAAAGGCAACAACAACTCCTGTCCAAGAGTCTTACCGTGTTGCCACTTGGGTTGCTAAAGTGTGTGATCATCTGGTTTTCAACTCATTTACCAGAAGATGAATCACGAACTATTCTTCAGACCATAAGCCAAGAAGATATTTTTGTCAATAAATCGTTTACATCTCTCTTATTAGAGTGGTTACGCGTTGGTTATTCTGGTAAAACTTCGGTTGAGAGCTTTAGGAAGGACTTGCGACATATGTTCAAGAGAAAATGCCAATTTTCTGTAGTTGGTCTTAAGAAGGGAAAGAAGTCTGAGTTTCAATCTTTGTCGTATGCTTCTGATCGTGTTGAGAAATATGAAACACCTTATTCAAGTGGGATAAATCTGCATATATCTTTCCCAGAAATTTTAAAATCATCGCATCCATTCCCTGAATTTGTTGACAATAAGACTCATCTTGGTACTTTTAGTGAACTAATACCAATGGATTTGATTTTCTTCTGCCACAAGGCATTGAAGAAAGATTTAGACTACCTTGTACTTGGTGCTACTCAACTGTCTGAAAATGCCGGCTTCCTTGTTGAGTTCCATAAACGTTTTCATCTCATACAGTTCTTATTTCATATCCATTCAGATGCGGAGGATGAGATTGCTTTTCCAGCTCTTGAAGCAAAAGGCGAAATTCAAAATATAAGCCATTCGTACAGCATCGACCACAAACAAGAAGTTGAACTTTTCAACAGAATCTCCAGCATTTTACAAGACATGTCTGAAGTAGACATTTTAGTTTCCAAATCGGAGTTAAAGTATCAACAGTTATGCGTGGATCTCCTGGATATCTGCAAATCGATGCACGTCTTATTGTCTGCCCATCTCCGACGTGAAGAAATGGAGCTTTGGCCTTTATTTAGAAAATGCTTTTCTATTAAAGAGCAAGAAAAGATCATTGGACGCATGTTGGGAAGAATAAAAGCAGAAATATTACAAGACATGATTCCATGGCTGATGGAATCGTTAATACCAGAAGAACAGACTGCAATGTTGTCCTTATGGCTCCAAGCTACGAAAAACACGATGTTTGATGAATGGTTAGCAGAGTGGTGGGATGGATACAGTAGAGCAGCCACAGTGGCAAATGACACAAATGTCCCTCCACCGACTGCAGACCCTTTAGAGATTATCTATAAGTATCTTTCTGAAGAAGAACAACGGGGGATTGTTATAGACAAAGAAGCCGAACCTTCACACACTGATCTGGTCGTTGCTAATGTTGAGCCATTAGGAAAATTTAGTCTGGATGATTGCATCGGTGATGAAACATGTCATGGATGTATAAAATGCATAGAGGTGTCTGCTGGAGATGACAAGAAGAGAAGAACCGAAGTAGCTGATACCATATGTCAGATTGATAATCCAAGTCATTTATTTCAAGTAAATCAAAATTTGGGGGAGTTCGAACGCCTGATGAATATTAGTCAAGTGGATCTCGAGGCTGTTATAAGAAGAGTATCGCGTGATACGTCCTTGGATTCCAAGAGAAGGTCGTATTTGATGCAGAACTTGCTAATGAGGTTTGTAACTTCTGTCTCATTAATAAAGACAGCTCTAGGTGCTGATAGCATTAGATGCATAGCTGCGCTTCAAACGCAAATCGGCATCCGTACTTGGTGTACCTCATAAACTGTACTAGCAAAAAAGTGCTTGCAATTCTGCCTCATGTAGACATTTAACCTTATACACAACTTTTATATTCTTTCTCTTACAACTGACTTCCACATTGTATCAGCCGTTGGATTGTTGGCCAGAAAATATCTAACTCAATAGCAAGCGCCGTGTTTAGCAACGGTAAAGAAATTCCAGGTCACCATCCATCTTACAGAGACCCTGACAAATTAGTATACGGATGCAAACACTATAAGCGGAACTGCAAGCTTTTCACTCCTTGTTGCAACCAACTCTTTTCATGTATACGTTGCCATGACGAGGTGGCTGATCACTTAGTAGACAGGTATCAGATCAGTTTTTGCATTTTCAATATATCAGGCTTTTTGTTATGCTTAGCTCATATCCCCTTTTTTTTTGTTCCATATATGTATCCAGGAAAACTATTACGCAGATGATGTGCATGAAATGCTTAGTACTTCAGCCAATTGGTCCTACTTGCTCAACCATTTCCTGTGATAATTTTCTAATGGGAAAGTATTATTGCAGGATTTGCAAACTTTTTGACGACGACAGGTACTGTTTCCTTTGCTTTTCGGTGCTTAATGGTTACTGCTGAATGGTTTTTAGGTTCTAAATATGCAAAACCTATTGGTTCCGTTAACCGACCAAAAATGTCATAGTTTTATATGCATATATATCAAATTGTCTGTGTACCTAAGTTAGAGGTTATTTTTTATATTCTCTAACTAAAGAAGAATCAATTAATAAAATTAAACATACTGTAGGTAAAGAAAAACACTATATGGCTAGGTGGTTGGTGCAGTGGGATGATTTCTGCAAAACAGCCCCCTAATCTACTTTTGATTTATTATATAAGTGTTTGTTGACATATCAACTTTGTGCAGGGAAATTTATCATTGCCCTTATTGCAATCTCTGTCGAATAGGAAAGGGATTAGGCATTGACTTATTCCATTGTATGAGCTGCAATGCTTGTATGAAATGGTCGTTATCAGAGCACATATGCAGAGAAAAATGCTTAGAAGAAAATTGCCCAATTTGCCACGAATATATCTTCACCTCCAGCAATCCAGTCAAGGGGCTTCCATGCGGTCATTTAATGCATTCAACATGTTTTAAGGTTACTTGAATCATGATGTTGTGTTATTTCTATGATCACAACTTACAAAAACATAAAACTGAAAACTACTTGTTCCTCTGATTCTGGTTTCAGGATTACACATGTTCGCACTATGTTTGCCCTATCTGTAGCAAGTCGTTAGGAGACATGCAGGTAAACTACCCTTGTTTAAAAGAATCTAATATTGGTTTTGGTTTTACATATTGTTTTTAAAATATACGGAACACGGGTACTTTAGATTTTTAGTTTTGAAACAAATAACAAACTAATTTTTGATACATTGCAGGTATACTTTAGGATGTTAGATGCACTATTGGCGGAAGAGAAAATTCCAGATGATTACTCGAGTCAGGTTCAGGTTTGGCATATACATATATATATATTTTTCCCCATAACGTTTAGTGACTACTTTTCTCAGTTGACTGAAAGTAACTGGAAAATTATATATATGCAGATTATTCTATGTAATGATTGTGAGAAAAAAGGAAATGCACGATTCCATTGGCTTTATCACAAATGCTCGCATTGCGGCTCCTACAACACGAGACTTCTTTGAACCGACCTTGATTGTGTGTGAATAACTTTAAACTTATAGTGAAGGATCATCTCAAATAATACTTAGGTATAGTAGGCACTATATATATGTGCATGTATCTTTTTTCTTTTTTGTATGATTAAGCCAAAAAGAGAAGAGATGAGAAAATGTGTTAAAGCAGAGCTGGGTATTGATATGCTCTGTTTTTGCAATTGCAGTGTATTCTCAGACTTAGCTTTAGGCGTAGGCTTTGTTTGATTGGCCCAAATGGAGCAAATAAGACACTTTTTTGCTAATTATTGACCGTTAATCTCCAACAAGATCGATATTTTTATTCTAACCATAACGATTATGTTTCATATTTGTTTAAGGAGAAACGGTCTTTAGAGATATTATTGGTTTTATACCTCCAATGGAGCATTACCAAATCTTATTAAGTTTGGATTTGGGCAATAATTGGTCTGGAAATTGTTGCACACATCGGACATCAAATAACTTTCCTGACTGATCCAAAAGTGAATAGTCTGCCTAAATCTCGCTTGATGTGCACACATTATGGAGTGTTAAGTAGCTGCTAACTGGCCAGGATAATTAAGGAAACTGTTGAAAAAACGCCAGTTTTTATTTTTTTTAAACGTAGAGGAAAAAAAGAAGAAAATTAGTTTTTAAAAGACAAAAAGTAAAGACCATACAAAATAATTCTATTTATATGATTTTCTTAGTTTAAAAAAACAAAAATGTCAAAAAATACAAGATAGCACTATATATAACAATTCTCGAAAAAATTGAACTACTTTCTCCCATCATGAAGATATGATAAAAAAAAATTGCTAATACTAACCGTACATTTTTTTGTCAGAGTTTTTCACTAAGCAAATTACTAAACTGAACCCAAGTAAAACCAACATAAAATTCAGAAATAAAATCACAAAAATTGCAAATTAAACAGTTCCGGCAATTTACTTTAGGATTTAGATTCATAACAACAACACTAGTTTAAGGCCATACCGTGATTTATACATAATCTCTCTAGATCCAGGAGCATAATAATTTCAATGTAAAACATCTAACGAAGTTTATAATTCTACCTATACCTATTCCCCCCCCTTTATTCCATCCCTTTTTATCGCCAACAACAACAACAACAACAGAACCAGTATTAACTTCTATGGATTGCAGGTACTTTTCAGTAAAACCTTAACCCGCAGCTCATTTGAAGGATCAATTGACTATGTATTAATCTCATGAACAAATAGCCAAACTGTACTCATACTTACTCTCTCTAAGGGGAGGAACACGGAAGATCTAATATTTTAGGCTCAAAGGGATTTCTTACTTCAAAACAAAACTTCCCTTTCAAAAACAGGTATCATTTGGCCGATTTTCTTTTCCATTATGTCATACAATACATGGTTACTTCTTCTGCAACCAACATGGAAGGTTCTTTTTCTTCCAGGATTTGGACTGGTATACTCTGTAGTAACACTATGAACAAGGGCTGACTCTAGAGTGCAATTTAATAAGCTCACTTAAGCAAGTCTGCTGGTTCCGGTAAATAATAGTGGAATATTTAGTTCGAAGTTTAGTTGAAAGCTTCGTAGAAAAGAACCTGCGGTTGTAAGTGTCCTCTCTCGCACATGGAAATAACATTGGCCCAATTGCCAATTACCTAGAAAATTCATATGCAAGTTATAATAGATGATGCAAATCACAAAACATATTAAAGTTGAGGGTTATATACCTTTACAGTTTTGTCATCATACATAACCCACCTGTCGTGGTCACGACTATATGCAAAACAATGATAGTGTTGCCCATAATAGCAAACCTGAGATGCAAATATAACAAGAAAAAGAGATTTATAACCACCAACTGTTTTTCTAACATTTATGAGTATACGACTAAATTGATGTTTAGCTTTTCTTTTTTTCTTTTTTTTTAATCTAATATCAGACTTTAATTAATAAGAATAGAGGTAGCCCAAGTCGAGCCTTACAAGAGATGTGATATGGGCCCAGATAAACCCATTACAATAATAGAACCGGGTTGAGTTATAACCTTCGATTAAATCTGTAACCCTAAATCCCTTTGGTCTCTAACTCTAGCATCTCTAAACAGCAACTCCCATTCTCAAATTGGCTGTGTTCTCCAGGGAGGGGCGAATATTACTTCAAATTGTTACTAGCAGCTATAGACAAGTTGTTGTAGACCAACTTGATACTAAGCGACAGGGAGGATCTCCAGGCAGATGGAGAATTTCAAGATACAGCAAGATCCGATTTTCTACTGTTTCTCTCACACAGAAGATTATTCATGGTTTCATGGTAAGGCAAGCATGTTCTCGGGTTGATACTAAATTGATGTTTAGCTTATTGCCCAATGCTTCTAAACTTTTTACATCTGCACAGCCTTCTTTATTTTCAATAATTTTAACCCAACCCGCCCAACACCCAAATGGGTTTTCCCCATAGCAGGTCGGGTTAGGGTCAGTGAACTTCTATTTAAAGAGTTAGGTGGGTCAGATCGCCCCCAAGAGATCACTTTCTCGGGGAGATATCCATAACCACTTCTTCAACATTAAGGCCACGTAAAATGTAACATCAATTTTACATAAAGTGCACATACCACCGAAACCAAACAATGCTTGTTCTTTCGATCTAGTCCATGATAAAGGGCACTAATGTCTATCTCAGTGCTCAAGGTAGCCAAAGTTGCAGCTACATCATCAGCGCTCTCACATGTATTTTGCCAGCCGAGAACTACATGTCGGAGAGCAAGAATTATGAGTTCATGTCTGCAGACCAATAATAGTAAAAATATTAGATATCTTTTGCAACTTTCAAGTTAACCTGTCATGAAAATATGAGGGGGCCGCGAGAGAATATGGTTGATATAATTGGACTTTCCACAACCGCCTGCTTCTGGATCACAAGCTAACTGATGTTTCATGTCAACCAGATTTAATAGCTCGTCAAAGGAGCTTTTACCATGCATGACCTAAGTGTCACAGAGAATCATGTTAATATGAAGACTCAGACGATGAATTAATTACTGATTTCTTAGAAATACCTTCATTTCACGAAGGGAGCTGGCATTTATGTTATGGAAAAAGGAAGTATACTTCAGATGTCTAGACTCCAGACCGCAACCATAGCAATTCATTTGCTCATATATGTCCATACCAAAAAGAGAATGTGCTATACAAGCATCGTTAGCACAATCCCAAGAACCTATGCCGGTGCTTTCCAGCAGTTTTCTATCGATAATATTCGAGCGGGCAGCGAAAGATCGATGAAGGCAGTCAAATATTACTGCCAGGACTTCAGAGGCATCGTTCATCTGAGCCTGTCAAATGCAATTTCTAAAATCAGGACCTGACAATTGAAAGATAGTTATGCCATTTTTTTAGAAAGTAAGTGATAAAGATATAGCTCTAGTATTAACCTCTTGGAAGAAATTGCTATCTGGATACAGGTTGCTCAAAGCCATCCTAAGTGAAGTAGGGGCCACAGCTTCTCTACGTGTTTCTGTGGCTGCAATGCTAAGAGCAGCGAAAATGTCATATAATGCACAGACAACGCAAGGATCTCCAACATGAACATGATCTGACTTCGATCTCCACAAGAATTCGTCACGAAACTTTCTTAAATGCCATAGAGACTGAGACAGTAAAGGAGAAATTCAATATGCAGTCAAGAGAGGGTAATGAAGCTAAGCAAAAAAGAGTAAACATCAAAAGTCCTTCCGACGAAAAAATACTATTACCTGTATAATCACATTCAGAAAGCAATTGTATTCGCCAACTTCGTTCTGTAAACCTGTACCAAACAGGTCAGCGGCGTTTGCTTTTTCAGTGGTTGTATCATTCTGACCACCATGATTAATTATTTCCAGGTTTGTCCTCTGAGGCGTCCTCAAACTTGAAACTGCTGGCTTTGTCCAGCGTGCTTGGTAAGTATCTGTGTCAAAGCATAAATAAAATGTCAATTAAGCAAAAAGCATGACTAAAAAAAGCAGGGAGGCTTAAAATTTGAATCCTCAATGAATAATGAATGGCCTATTCGAATAAAAGAATTTAAGCATAAGAGAAAAAACATATATAAAACTGTAACAGTAAAAGTAAAACCTTAAGTCAAATGACTAATATTTCCGTGTTACGAAAGAAAGAAACATGTGGATCATACATGTGATCAATCGAACCCAGTTAGCAGCCTTGCTAAAGGATCATATGCAATAATATAAGCTTCATCAGTTAGTTCTACAGATGTAGGTAGTGGAAGACGACAGTAAAAATCAGAGATCATATAATACACCTATTATACCATATACTATGCAACTAACGGAAGAGGAAAAAAGTATCGCCCAAGTAGTACGCGATCACAACGTAAGTGCATAAGCATCCAAACACATATTACACTTGTAAAACTGAGAAAATAGTGCATTCATAAGCAATGGTCAAACTCCATTTATGTAACCAACAAATCAGCAACCATAAGGAAATGATTGCATAATTTTACCAAGGCTTTGGCGAACTGCTTGTTTAAGGTCAGCTTGGAATCTTTCCTCTTCATCCTCCGTTTCTAGTTGTCTCACTGTCTTTTTTTCATTCTCTCCAAGATGAGGTTCACCTGCTTCATGCGAAGTAAATTTAAACATTAGCAACACCCTACTATATGGGCCAAGCCCCAAGGTACCTTTTCAAGACTTGAGAACAGAATCAAAACTAACGCAGGCACCTTAACCAATCTTTATGCCGAAAGAAAAAGGTCTGTACTTAGTAGTAGTGATTAGAACGCAGAAGAAGTTATTATAAAATTTACAAATTCAGAGAGTGACATGAGGTAATAAGGACATATAAGGGGAGGAAAAGAAAAATAAAAAGGCTTTATTATAGCAGCAGGAGGGAACTAAGAGAGGTCTGTTCAAGCAAAAAAAAATTCCAAACAGCCAGAGAAGCCCATACTTAGCTTCAAGGAGTCACTTTGACACTTCATCATAATTTCAAATAAAAGAAGTGAATGGCATACCTTCTTTCTCTTGATTCGAAGAGTTGAATGCAGAAAATCTAGGAGCGGAAATACTTACCACCATTGTTGCGAAGGCCATTGTGGGATCCAACTAGATCATTGATGCCAGCCTCTGAGCTACGAGCTTCAGCGTTTTCCTTGTCAGATGGCACAACTTCATATCTCTCATCAAGAGTTTTGTTAGAAACTTTGTGCTGTCTACTTTTCCTCCCTGGCTTTTGATCAGAAGGCAATGAACCAGCTTTGGGAGATCCTCCACTAGGCAGTACTGCGCAGTGGATAGACAATGAAGCAAGACAATGATGCCAATTTCAAAGCGCTAAAGTCAAACAAGCGTCATTCACAAGTATATGAATACTAACCTCCTTGAGCTTTTGTATTCTGCATTCCAGAATGAGTAGGAAATTTTGGTAGCCTAGATGGACCGTTTGTTGTAATTACATCTGAGCCTCTTAAACTGTTAGAAAGACAATTTTCCTGCACCAGATGCCCCTGAAAAGACAATAAATACTAGATATCTTCAGCCCTCGATTAAACTTCCCAACTTAGATCAAGTCATCAAAGTTTCCGGATTTATATATTTCTCACTTCATAGCCGGCCTTAATAAACCGAGTTTATACCTGGTGGCCAGCCTTAATTGACTCCTGTACATCCGTACCATCAACCCTAACCCCGTTGTCATCTTGAACCCCTTCAGACACTTCGAGTGGAACTGATCGACTTGATTTTTTGTGCTGCTCAGCAAGGTGCTTCAATTTAGCTTCATTCTCGATCCGTCTTTGATACTCCAATGTTTCTTCAAGCTTTCTTTCCTCTTCTTCAAGCTCCATTTTGCTTCTAAATTCTTCTTCTTGTAAATTTAAGTCACCGTTATTCATAGAAACAAAATCCGCAGAATCTGGATGGTCAGCATCAATTGCAACTGGAAAGGAACTGCACTCAAAAATTCATAAAGATGCATTAACATATTATTTCCAACATTAGCGTTCAAATGAACGGTGGGTTGAACAGTGAGCTGTTTTATATGGACAATATGTTTGTTGGCAGAGAAATCCAAGATACACATACCTTGACTCAACAGTCTCATCGTTGAGCCAATGCTGATCACTGGCCCCAGTAGCCTGGAGCAATACAAACATGTTAGATCACATTTGCAGTTATATAGCGATAGTAACTATTGTCACTTAGAAAGAAATAGCATCGCATTAGAACCTTGGAAGCTTTTGTTCTCCTATTATCTTTATTCTTTTTCTTGTCTTTAGCCTTATCCTGTGAATGTCTTGAACCATCAGATCCTCTTCGAAGATCCTTATGAGTGTCAAGTGCAAGTTCTGCTAAAAATGCTTCTCTCGCTGCATCAGACTTCTCAGTGGCATCTTTCTCAGCGAGATCCTCCAAAAGTGACTGTACAGGAAACCAAAAACAATGAATCCTTGAATAAGAAAATAAATACATAAGGACAGTTACACGGCTGATAGATATGTACCCTCATGTATGATTTCACCAAAGGAAATACTATTGACCGATAATCATGGGAAGAAACAGGCTCTAGTTTGAGTTCCAACTGCTGCATCCCCATCACATTTTGCATCATGCGTGCATCAATTTTACTAAGCTGCATGACCACACAACTAAGTAATATGGGAAAGATATGATTTTTTTGTAAAGGAGATACTTTGGACTGCCTATAAACTTATAGGTATTCATTCCCAAGAAATGCACAAAAAAATAACTAACCGACCTCTACAGATAAGTTTTCTTTTTGTCTCCGAAATGCAACTTCTAAACAAGTATCCACTTGATGCAAGTAGTCCTTTGTCCTCCACTCTTCATCTTCACCAGATTCCAAGTCACAAAACTGAGAAATGACACCCGAATAATTTTCATCATACCCAATCTGATTGATATTTAGTGCTTCAGCTTCTTTTAAAACATTGGTTATACATTCTAACTCTAATCTGCTGCTGGTGAACATTGCATCCTTTTCACTTTCCATTAGCTCTTGTCTTCGCTTTCTTAACACCGACTCATAGCTTCGATGAGCAAAATCAGTCACAGTCTCCCTTTTCTTACCTTCTTCAATACAAAGATTCTCCACTGCCTGCAATGCTTCCTCGTAGTCTAAATGTTCACATTTTCTCTCGCAAAGGCTCTGTAGATGACAAAACTCCTTCTCAAGCATCTGCATAATTTCCATCACTTGATTACCCTTTTCTTCTTTTGAACTCATCCACATTGCCAACTCCTCTCCACTTGATCGGCCTGTAAAGGTCCAGGACAGCAACCCATCTTCACAAGAAGAAACCCCGATTCCCTTTCCACCACTACCAGAGGTCGCTACACTTACATTCTCTGTGGCTGGGTCAGACAGCTTTCCATGAATCTCGTTTGAGAGTAAAAGCTCATCCAGAAGGAGACACGAGGCGTCATCATTTAAAACAATCTTTTCCTTAACTTCAGAAACTTGGCAACAACTACCATCATTCACGAGATTACTCTTCTCTGAATATCTACCCAAACCACAACAATGAGACAGTTCCTGCAGATATTTGAGAATTTTGTTTAGTTGGGTAGCTCCTAAAAAGCAGATGCACGTAGGTGTCTGGTCCAAGTTATTGTTCAGAAGTGGAGTCCCTGAGGCCAGAACTTGTAGCTCATCCATTGTAAATTGTATAACCCTGGTAAGGTGGCTGGCTGCCAGATACTTATGTGTTATGAGCAACTCAAACACTGCATGAATTCTTTCAAGAAGCTTTTGACGGTCTTGATCATTTGAAGTTGGCCATCCGTCAGAAAGTTTATAAGAGAATGATTCTTCAATATCTTCACATACATTGCACCCGATGCTAGGAATATTATCACATTCTTTGGTCTGTTCAGTACTACAGTTGTTGGCATCCCCAAAATTTTCCTTCTCGGGAGAAGAATCCCATGCATCTTTGAAGCAATCTTCGCAGTCTTCCATGTTGTTCCCGGAGATTAAATCATCAAGCTCAGAACTTTGGCTTTTTAATCGACTTTCAAGTAGTTTGATTGCAGCTGATACATCCAAAGGTTTCCATGGCAAATTAAGAAGCATTTCAATCCACTCACTGTCAACACTTTGAGGTAAAACACGCTGCAACTTAGTTGATAGATTCCCCATGTGCTCCTGAACGACATGCTGAATATGAGATTCAGAATCTGCAAACTTCTCATTACACCGACAGCAACTCCAGAACTTCCAAGACTTATTAGCCTCAGTAAATGATACAGCTTCTGTAATTATCTCATTTGCCAAAGCATCCTTGGATTGACTGAAATGGGTCTTCAGGTCACTAACCTTAATGCAGAGCAAATCCCTCTTCATTTCAAGACTCATACAGTTCCAATAAGACCAGACCCTGTCCCTCCTTTCAGTGGTAGACCCATTTTTCCTTGCACTTCCATGCTTCCTCCTCTCTCCTCTCTGCCCACTACCTGATGATGAATCTACTTCCTTATCTTTCTTTTCCCCTTCAATCTGCAACTGCGGTGATTCTGACTTCTGCTGCAGCAGCCTTGCAGCAGCAACCCTCACTTCAATCTCTTTCCTCCTCTCCTCAGGCGACTTGGCCGCCTTCTTAACTTCATTGGGCCTCCTAGCTTGAAGCAACCTAAATTCCATTGGATCCTCGGTCACTCTTCTAATGGGTATCAATCTGAACTTCTCATCGCCATTCCCTAAGGTCTTCATCCATGTAGACAATGAAGCGATGTTAGACTTCTGTATCAGTGCCCTAAGCTCATTTTGGACATGAGCAATACGCGTCTCCGCAGTGGATGTCTTCTGCTGGCTTTCATCCTGCAAACTCTCTTTTGCAGGATCCACAGGTTTCTCTAAAGCCAAAGCACGCTCGCATTCTTGTACAACATCCTCGTATTCTCTACCCTCAATAGCCGCCTCGTACAGCAAGTTCGCATAGAAGTGCGCAAACTCAATGGAGTTTGGGGAAAGTTCTGCTGCTCTCCTAGCGGCTTCTATTGCACTACGCAGATGCCGCTGCTTGGCATTGGGATCATCAATTATCGAAGCTACCTTAACGCAAACACTGCCTTGTACACGATGAACCAGTGCAGAGTGCACCGAATTCTCATGCCGAGAACAAGCCTCTTTCATTAGACGCAGTGCCTTGGTGTGATTCCCTCTCCTTAACGAATTCAGTGCTCGCTCGCACTCTTGCTTGATCATCGAGTAAGACAAAGCGCCTGGTTCAGCCAATAACGTCTCAGTCTTGGCACCGGCGGTTTGGCTCCTACGATTAGGAATGGAATCTTGATTCGCGCACGTGTCAGGCTCAACTCCATCCGCCGCCGCTGCCGGCGGCGATTGTTTAGAATGAGGGGCTGGAGGGATCTTCTTCTTACGCCCCATCAATAAATGAGGTTTACAGGAATCCGATTCGCATGAACAGATTCAGATAAACTCCTAGTTCTCCAATCCAACTACCTATTACGAACATCAGTGTGCGTGTAGGCAGATATATTGGTGGGTACCTAAGTACAAAGAGACAGAGACTCACTTGGAAAAAATGTACAAGTGAAGTGAGAATCAAGAGTAGACGGCCGATTCGACGGCGGAGATGGTGGAGAATCGGCGGTGAAATCCTGCTGGGGGCGTGACAGAAGGATTTATACCTACCCTTGAAAGGGGTGAGGTTCGATGAGGGAAGAAGAGATTGATTAAGAAATGAATTATATATTAGATATAAATCATAATTAAATCCCCCTTATAATATACAGTTATACACCGTATACATAATTACTATTCCAGGTGTTAATGTTTTTCACTCGGGAGTAAATGAATTAAAAGGTCAAGACTCAAAACTATGGTTGTATTTATTATTATTATTATTATTATTATTATTATTATTATTATTAGAAAAGTAAATGAAAATACCCACGCTTTTAATATAGTGTTATTTAATATCCAGACTAATAAATTAGACAAAAATACCCTTCCATTATATATACCCATTTTTCAATTCCAACCCACTTTTTCCACATTCTTATCACCCTAAACAAACGCAAAATTCTAACTTTAGAAACCACCAGAACACAAACCGTTCGACTTCGTGATACTCTCTCTCTCAAACCCAAAAACCCTACAGCTTCTCACCGTTCGCACCTTCGACACTATCGCACCGGTCATCGTCTTTTACTCACTCAGACTACACACCTTCAATCTCGTTCGACAAAGTTGTCGTGAAGTCGTCTCTGAAAGCTTCAATCTCGTTCTCCGACCGGTGAAATTTAACAGGTATGCATTATCGTGGAAAGTGTACTTTTTTTTGCGTTTTTGACGAATTTGAACCACTTTTTTCTCTTAATTCACGATAGGCGTTGCTTTTTATACTAGAATGAAGTATCTACTGACGATAGTTGCTCAGTTTATGGGTTTATAGTCGAAGTCAGGGTAGAATTTTAGTTGCATGTAATACTAATACTCTCCTGAGAAATATTATGTATGTTAGATCTGCATTAGGTAGTTCATTGTTGATTTTGGTGTTTGTTGCATAATTCCCAGATCCATGCAACGTGCATGTAAAAAGTGTAACAGTTCGCATCCTGATCACCCACTATGCAAGCAATTCGCAGTTCGATTGTATGTTTATGCTTATTTACAAACAATTCGCAGCTTGAGCTGCGAATTGTCTGTTAAAACAATATTTATATGTATGCAATTCGCAGCTTGTGATGCGAATTATTTGTGACATTCCAACTGATTTGTGTTTGTGCAGAAAGTATGACAACAAAACCTAGCTACTACAGATCAGGGTTGGTGAGCCTTCTGAAGCTACTCAAAGACATGCGTATTACAAGGGCCCACATTGAAGCTGCAAGAAACACACCCTTCTACACGCTTCTGAAAACGGCGTTCGAAATCCGTAATGAGGAAGAGCTGCCAAGGAAAAAATTCTACCAAATCATTCAGTATATCATCGAGAAATTCTCTCTGGATAGAGACGCCTTTAGGATTGGCAACAAGTATATAAAGCTAACTGAAAACGATATCAAGATCATATTCGGGTTGAGGCATGGCACCGAGAAAATGGAGTTAACAAAAACCAGAGCTTTTCACAACAAGTATGCACCCGGCGAGGAGGACGAATCAAGGATGATGAAGAAATACTTCATGGGTAAAACTGGCAGGAAAGTAGCAGCTAGTAATACCAAAACAATAACAAATGCCATTATAAAGGTACGTCTAAAATGGACTTCATCTTTATAAAGCAAGATTCTGTACATTTCTAACATAGCATGTTGTCATTGGTTTTACAGGAGGGTATAGAGAAGGCCATAAACGAAGGAGGGGAGCATGAATTGGAAGACGTGGCGAGGCTGTTGATATTGTTTTTGTGCTCCACGCTATTCTACTCCGTATCTGGAGATATCCTGGGTTGGAGCACGGTTTATTACGTTGAAGACCTCAACAGAATAAACAATTATGACTGGGCTGGATCAATACTGTTCAAGCTTCGACAGTCTATCAGGAGTTGCTTAGCAGTAGAAAGAGCTCATAAAGTCGTCGGCTGCGTCGCCCTTGTAGTTGTAAGCTTGATCTATTCAATATAAAAATTAGTTATGTACATAGCATCGTGTTGATAAAACTTGTCCCCATGCAGCCCTTCATCATGAAGCACACAACAATCGGCCACGAGGTAGCGAAGCCAACCTTGATACCAAGGTTTTTCAAATGGTTGGTTAGAGTGCCAAGCATCAACCATGACATATCTTCTTAGAACACCCTACCTGGATAATGACCAGGTATAAGCTTTATATATGTATTGAACTGGGGGTGCATACAGTTCGCAGCATATCATGTGTTTTACTTAGAAAAATGTATCAATCATTTTGCAGCCTGATATGAATTTTACTTCGCAGCTTCTTTTTCAACACAGTTCGCATCATATGGTTTACACTTAGTTTGCATCATATGGTTTACACTTAGTTCGCATCATATGTTTTACATATAGTTCGCAGCATATTGTCCCATACGCATTTTGCAGCTCAGCATGCGAAATGTGATTTAAAATCACACATTTTGCATCATATGATGCGAACTGTTTATAAAAAACAATTTGTTTGTCTACACCCTCATACTTTCGAAACAATTAATTTACTTACATGTGCATCTGTTGGTAGGTTTTAGAAGGTCCATTACAGTTTACCGAGGCTGAAATTGAAGCTTTTGGACCACAGGAAGATAATGAAGATGCAGAAGTAACGGTATCTACTTCACCGGAAGAAAGACCTAGGAAGAGGACGAAAAGCACAGCATCAAAATCAAAACAAAGGAGACGAGCATCACAGAATGTAATGAATAAGGTGATGTCTCCCAGACCCGAACAACCAACACCACCCGAGCCATCGATTCCACCACCAAGACTCCCCAAGAAAACGATTCCACCACAACCGAAAGGCAAATCCAGGTAGGAGCCCTCCGACACCGACACAACCAGTATGAGTGAAACAATCGGTCAGTATGTACTCAAACGCAGAGATCCTAATCCCGATATTGCTGCTCAATCAAAGCGTTTGAAGACATACGCTGACAAGAACAAGTACGAGAGAAAAATAGAAAAACAGGCCAGAGAAGTAACTATGACTTGAACCTTAAATAATCACTACAATCAGCACTTAATATGTTTATAAAAAGTTTGCTATCATTTTTGCAGCTGAAAGAATTGAAACGCAAGATAGCGGAACTTGAAGTACAACAACTCCACAATGCTATCTCTCAGCCAATTTTCCGTATATAAATCCCAATAGAGCAGGTACCAGCAACACTTCCAAAGAGAGAAGAATCCACTGATCAGCAAGCATCTGTGTCTAATGCTGATCAACACCATACTGATGGAGTACTACCGGAAGAAAGGGACGATGATTCCCACAATTCACCCATAATGGAGACACATACAGAGGAGGTAGATAATGTAAGTAAATGATATGATGTTATCAAACAAATATCAGGACTCTTGTGTAGTCCTGTCCAAACGTTTCGCAACTTAAGCTGCGAATTATGTAATAAACTAGTGGGTTGGTTATTACACAATTCGCATGCTGAGCTGCGAATTGTTAGGAATGTATAACACAGATATCAGGTCAGGATGCGAATCGTGCTCAACAATGATTAACTTATGCTTAACCCTTCCACCCTCTTGTTTTTTTTTATTTTTGTATGAAATAGGAGACCGAAAGACAACAACAACACCAGCAGAAACAGCAAGACCACCAGCAGCAGCAACAACAACAACAACAGCAACAACAACAACAACAGCAACAACAACAAGAACACCCCCAACAACAACAACAACAGCAATAAGAACAACAGCAACAACAACAACAACAGCAACAAGAACAACAGCAACAAGAAGAACAACAACAACAACAATCCCAACAGAAAGACCAAGAAGAACACAACCAGCAACAACAACACGAACAGAAACAACAAGAAGAACACCCCAAGCAACAACCCTAGCAGCCACAGGTTCAACATGAAGACCGGCAACAAGAACAACAACAACAAGAGCAACAAGGACAACATGAACAACAACAACAGCAACAGATAACCTTGGCGAAGAGAGAAAGGCTAACTCAAGAGATAGCACCTCAAGAGTCAGAACCTGTCCATCCCGGTGAGAAGACATAACTACTCAGCCAGGAAGGACCATCCTTAGAAGACAAAACCACTTCTTCGATGGAAGCTCAAAGACCAACGGTGCTGTCAGCAAAGTCAGAATTGCTAAGCCAACGTCAAACTGTAGGCCTGGTAACAAATCAACTGCCAGCTCCAGAGTCCCACGATAACACAGTAGGTTTACCCGATGCTTTTGTTGATGGTATTTACACTCAAGTTTCACAGACATTTTTAAATGAAATTGATAATGTATATTACGATTCTATAATACAACGGTCTTTGGAGAACATGTCGGAGGATGAATTTAATGATTTCTGCCGACACGATCCAGATCTTATGCCGAACAAGTCAACGGCAGTGGTTTTTGCTGACCGTGCGGTAAGGCCTACTTATAATGATTTCGCATCATAACATGAGATATGTGTCTAATATTGATTGGGGTATTACAAACGAATATCAGGGTAGGATGCGAACTGTTCAGTGGAACCTCGAACAGTTCGCACCCTCCCCTGATAGATACTAATAAATTTATTTAACTGGAACCATACATTTTGCAGCCTAAGATGCGAACTGTTTGGACTCGTTGCACTTATAATCACTGACGCCCTTCTACTTATGATTTTTGTTATTTACTAAGCTCGAGCCCGGTAAAGAGATAGAGGAGCCAAGTTTTGCGCTACTGACACAAACGCAGCCTCAAGTGGCAGAGGAAGAAGAAGAGTTCATAATAACAATACGGGAACCGCCAGTAGTAGAATACATCGACTGGCCAAAGAAAACAAAAGTAACTGACCATATCGATCTGGCAGAATACCACAAAATACAGTTTGTTAAAGCCTACGAGAGCGACACCCCTGATCCAGTGGTATGGCAGTTACCAGAGTCCAAGTTTATATACGGAATCAGGGTGCAAGCGAGTGATGTCATGGCACTACCTTTAGAACTGGAGCTGGACGTAAAGGTATCCAATTGTCAACCAGTTCTATTTTCAATGTTTCAAATATGTATTCTATATTTAACATAAATCTATACCTACTTTGTTAGCTTATCGATGCTTGGATTCGAAAGATGTTTGAAGAAGCAGACTACAAAGTTCCATGCACTAAAGCTAAAGGAGAGCATCACGACGCCGTACTGATTACGGGCATGACTGCGGTAAGTTTAGCTCAGGTAAATTGAACAAAGTTCTCAGAAATGTTCTCACTTTAATATACTCTTGCTTGGATGCAGCATCAAATGAAAGCAGGGTGGCAAGTGGAAAATTTGGTGGACATGGCTTTTAGGAAGGGGCGCAAAGATGCCAACATCATCATGGTTCCAGTGTGCACCGAGATGAAGGACAGTGTAAACCACTGGACGTTGCTCGTCATCGACATCGACGCCAGGACAATTTCAAACTACAATTCGCTTCTGCCTAAGCTTGATGCCACAGACAACACCACGAGGACACCTGCACTACTGGTAAATATTCCAAACTATACACTTAGATCTGAACACATTTTAAGTATGCATGCTGCAAAATGAGATCTGGTATGCTGCGAATTGTGAGTAAATCAGTTGTTTTTTCGCAGCCTATCCATAACTCAATTCGCAGCCTATCCATGTTGGATTTGTTGTCATACAATTCGTAGCCTAAGGTGCGAATTGTGTTGGATTCATTGTCATATAATTCGCAGCCTAAGGATGCGAATTGTATGTCACCAACTGTTTTTGTTTTTGTGCATATTCCTAACACTAATTATTATACACAGATCAAATATTTTTTGGATAGATGATTCCTACCCAAATATAATACAGGGTGGAAGGTGAAAGTGGAAAGAGGCATCCCACAACAAAAGCGAGGCACCGTGGACTGTGGTGTCTTTGTCTGCAAATATGCAAGAGATATTATTGAGCATGGATCAGTGCAGAGAAAATACGATGCAGATATGGTAACTGCCTTCAGAGCAGAAATGTTCTATTACTTTTTAAATGACAAATACCGCATCGCATATGGCTGATTCGTGTATTGCTTGTAAATACATCTGTTGCTTGTAAATACATCTGTTGTAATTTTTAGTTTTGTTGTGCATACATAAACAAATTACATTTTCAGAAATTTGAATATTCCTTATCTTATAGTTCGCATCATAACCTGATATATAATGGTTGATTATGATCCTGGTAGTTTACTCTGGTATGTATGAACAGTTCACAGCCTAACCCTTATGAACAGTTCACAGCCTAACTTATCATCAAATAGTTCGCAGCCTAACCTGATAGATGCTTATCACTACACACACAGTTCGCAGCCTGGTGCAGAAATAAAAAATTAAAAATACAAAGTGGAAGGATACGAATAGGCTGTGGCTTATGCCTTGGTAAACGTTTTCTACATTGAGCACACAAAAAACAATCTAATCAAGTACATAATTCATTAAATGCTGATTGGACATGGAGGCTATGTAATGATTACCTCCTTCCCTTATAAATACCTCTAGTAACCAAAGGCTAACTTTACACCAAACTCTATATTTTTTTAAAAACACCTCTTCTTCTCTTCGAATTCAAACAGTCATGTCTTTTTCCACCACCACAACAACCACCTCATACTCAAACTCTGGTTCACTCGGTTCTCTGGGTGACTCATGGTCATCCTTAACCATTAACTGGAGTGATGAGTTGATCATGCCAGCAGTACCACCCCCCAGCCCAGTCTCTGTCTTCGAACTAGACATGTATGATGACTAATACTCTGCTGACTCTCAACCAGTGGAAGTTATTCCATAGGTTGCTGCTGAACCTCAGCCAGAACAGGTTCCAATGCTTCTTACTGCACCTCAGCCAGAAAAGGTGCAACCTCAAACGGCAGAGGTTCGAAACAACAAAAGGAAGAGAGAAGACGAAGCTGGTCCATCAAGGACAAAAAATTTAAGCATGATGGACGTAGATATTGAAGCTGAAGAGAAAGTGGAAGAGAAAGAGAAAGTCGAAGACAAAGAGGAGAAAGACAAAGATGATCAGCACAAAGAGGAGAAAGAGGAAACAGTTGGTAATGAATCCTCTACCAACTGCTAGAGTTGGTTTTTGTTTTTTGTTTTTTTTGAAATGCAACTAACTAGCACCAGTAGCTTGTAGTGATA
The DNA here is from genome assembly GCA_036936605.1 of Limnanthes douglasii subsp. nivea. Lineage (NCBI taxonomy): Eukaryota > Viridiplantae > Streptophyta > Magnoliopsida > Brassicales > Limnanthaceae > Limnanthes > Limnanthes douglasii. The sequence goes on along the minus strand of JAUPFV010000001.1, from coordinate 246,831,877 downwards.
TGTGTAAACAGTTGTTAGTTTCTGGAAATACTGTAATCCTCCTTTTTGTAATCCAACTTGTTTACAGAGTTTCAATGATATAAAGGATTCGCATCCAAATACATTTTGCACATCATTCGCATGTTAACCTGCTATATTACTTATTTTCAACCTTACTGAATATCCTGGTATTTTTATTAAATTACAATTTGCAGCTTATCATATGAAAAATATCAGGACTTCTAATTGATCTCCATTCGCATCACAATTCTGGCCCTAATTCGCAGCCTATCATGCGAAACGTAAGATATGATAAATGTTTGATATGATTTTACCAGCGATTCGCATCCTGTTGAAATTTCACATAATTGTACATAATTCGCATGTAATCCTGATAGATGTTTGTAACAGTACACGAACATATTGTATATAATTCGCAACACAAGATGCGAAATGCTTACAACTCCAATAATAGCAAATACAAAAACACAGGAATGTACAAATGTTTAGTTTGCTGTACAGAACAATAACTATGCTACAAAAATAAATGTGATATGGCCAACCAGAATTGTCCTTAAACTGGAACATCACAAGTCCTCCGGTTATGGCCTGATTTCGAACATCGGCCACACCTTAACTTCTTGGTTGAGATTTCTCCTCTAGAAGGGATTCGCTTTTTCTTAGGCCTTCCGGAGCGTCTCTTAACATTCGGAGGTAGAACTTCAACAAAAGAAGGATCATTAGCGCTGGACCCTTCGCCGAAATCAGTTATAGCTGGTATGCTGAAAGAGTAACTTTCCCTGTAATTCTTGACCGTAAAGAAGGGTTCTATTACAGTCAATGGATCTTGGTCGGTGTATTGTAATGCCGCTAGAGCATGAGCACATGGAAAACACTCTTGTTGCCATGATCCGCATGAACATTTGAAATCCAACAGATTAACAACAGCCACATGATTCGAAAAGACTTCGAACATGGCGGAAGAGGACTTACGTACTACCCAACTTCGGCACATGTCAACATTCTACTTTAGCTTCTTCTCGTACTCGGGAACCAAATTAGTACTCCAGCTGAGACCTTCTTCGTATCTCTGTGAAACTTGAGTCATAAGCAAGACTCTAATCCAATCAATAAACTCAACAATTGGTAAGCCGCAATATTTTTTAATCTGATTGTTAAACGATTCAGCTGCGGTAGAAGCCATAGAGCCGTATCGCTTCCCTTTTACGTAAGCCTGCGCATACTTTTCAGGGGGTAAATTTGCAAGAAAATCACTCATTCTCTCACCACCTTCACATAGAAAACCTGTTAGTATATCTTTAAAAAGCTCTTGACTGGGAGCATAAGCAAGACGGTGGAAGAAACTCAACATTTTTTTTTATACTCCCTGTTAGTATGTTCCAGTTTGGCTTTCAAATTCTGCATGAGATGGAAATAACACTACGCATGATATCAGTTTAGATACAAGACAGAAACAACATTAACAATACCAGAATGACGGTCTGAAATAAATGTGATCTGGCGATCCAGCAAATGTGGTTTCAAACACCCCAAAAACCACATCCAATTGTCCCAATCTTCAATGCTAACTACACCAACAGCAACAGGGAATAGTCCTGGAAAAAGGAAGATCAAATGAACACTACAACATTATGCAAACGTTTAAAAATTGTAAAAAATTTGCATGCTGTCCTTGAACAATTCGCAGCTTGTCATGCGAATTATGTGTGACAGTTTAATTGCTCATACAAACATTTCACAGCTTGTCATGCGAATTGTTTGTGACAACTTTAAATAATACCTAACTCAAGCTGCGATGTAAGTACAGTTTACTCAGCATAATACCTAATTCGCAGCCTCAAATGCGAAATGTGAGGATCACAACACTGCTTAATTCGCATCATCTGCTGCGAATTGCATCAGTATTTTCACACAAAAACATCGTTCATTAACTAGATAAATGTAACTAACCGTTGTTTCCGTCCTTTGCTACAGCAGTGAGCAATGTACCCTTGTACTTGCCATATAAGTGGGTTCCATCGACAAACAACATTGGACGGCATGAATGAAAACCACTAAGGGACGAACCGAATGCTACAAAACAGCGCTTGAATCGGTTTCCAGCTGACAACTCCAACTGGCAGTCTGAAGTAATATCCCGGCTCTTCAAACGTTTGAAGTATCCGCTTAGTAAACTAAAAGAACTTGAACTATCTCTAAAAACTCCCCTCATAACCTTCTCTAAAGCATTTCATGACAAACGATAAGAGATGTCAAGACCGTAATCTTGTTTGACAGTCGATTGTATAGTTTTGGCTGTCAACGAATGGCAGGTCCGGAGAGAATCCTGAATTTCCTCTGCAATCAAATTTGATGTCAAATGCCTGTGCCGTTTATGCTTATGCTTCTGGGAGAAAACAGGACTGCAAGTATGGTACGGGACATACTTCTTGATCGTCATAAGGCCAGTGCTTGAGTCAATAGATGCATAAACCCTCCATTTGCACCCGCTTGTGAGCTTATTTTCACAATAAGCAGTGATCTTATTTGTTGTGTTGTGCAGGTATTTGAAAGAAAAACCATGTTCTAACGCAAACTTGCACAAAGATACCCTCAGACCGGCAGCACCTTCTTCAAAAGCTTGACCCACTCCTGTAATAGCATCAGCCCAACCGGCAGTAGCAAGTTGTTTTTTCCTCTGATCAGAATTAACTAAACCGTTACTACTCTCCCCGCTAACTAGTTGATCAAGAGATGGTTCTCCCAAAATCAAGCTACGCTCTTTACGCTTTACACCATAATCCTTACCACCAGAGCTCTTATCAACAGAACTTTTATTACTAGAACCCTTATCGAAGACGTGTTGTTCTATGAGAAAACTAACCCGTTTTAAACACTCCAAATCAAGATATAACACCAACCCAACAAAATCATTCTGGTTATTAAAGAAACAATTATTGTGATCCCCACATGAGTAAGTAATTAGGTACTCACCTGTGGCAAGCTCCTCCCATGTGTTCTCTACATAAGCTTGGATACTTTCGAAGCTTTCAAACTCCGTGAAAGGCACAATTGCAGTTTGGTGACCATATTTAAAAATACAAACTCGTGATTTAGACATCTCTTAACTTGGACAATACAAGTTATTTGTTATTAGTCACAAAAACTAGGTGCAAATTATTTACTACTGCATCAAACAATTCGCATCCTATCTTGCGAATTGTGTATACCTACAATGAGCTATTCGCATCTTGCCCTGATATTTGTAGGTAAAAAAGTCCTGATATTTGTTATTAGTCACAAAAACTATGTGCAAATTATTTACTGCACCATCAAACAATTCGCATCCTATCTTGCGAATTGTGTATATCTATATCTACATAGAGCTATTCGCATCCTGTCCTGATATTTCTATGTAACACCGGTCCTGATATTTGTTTCGAAATACAATACTCTAACTGACCTAAAAACTCGTAATCTACACATTCAATACAAAACTAAAGCACTACCAAATTAGAATATAACATCAGAAAACAAGGACATAACTATATAACGAACAATATTAACTAAACAATAACAGATCACTATAACAAAAAAAAACAGAGAAAAGCTCGAAATCAGGCAATGGCATCTAAAAACAGTAGAATAGAACCTATTCCAACAGAGAAAACGAATAAAAAACTTCGAAATCGGTAGGTAATTACCTAAAAAGCTCGCAACACGATTACTTGTAAGCTATAAGTTTCCAAAAAGCGACGATCAACTCCTGTACGTATAAAACAGAGGTTAGACAGGTCTAACACAACAACCTACATAAAGAAACAAACCTTTAGCAGCTTCCGATCACCGGAAAATGTGATTTCAACCCAGCTCGTGGTGGTTGGTAGGGTTAGGTGGTTAGAGCGGCTAACAAATTCAAATCTTCAAAAAGCTAGAAAAATAGAAAGAAAACAGAAAATAAGGTTTATATAGTGGGTTAAGGGTAGTTAGGATATTAAAATAAAATTAGGTTGTAAGTGACAATAAGGTAGTCGAGTTGGGTATTAAGTAACAATTGATCAAACCTTGGGTGGTAAGTGACAATTGAATAGTTGAGTGGGTACTTTAAGTACAATTTCCCTATTATTATTATTAAATTAATATTTATTTGGAAAAGAAAAAAACATTCTATTTAAATATATTATTATATAAAATTGTATAACACAAACGAGTAAAATATAATATTTTAACACTTCCTTTTTTTATATATATAATATGGAGCTGTCATTCGTCTGGCGGACTATGTTATCAATCTGGCAAGCATGACACCTATGTCACTTTATTCACGATGAATATAGCGAAACAGTTTTATGTCATCCAATTTTGATTGATTCGTTTGCTTTATATGCATTGCAAAAGATTGTAAAATATCAGTTGTTATGGACTACATTCATCATTCTATTACTCACGAATAGTATATTTTAGAGTCGATAACTGATTGTGTCAAAACAAAAGGACCTGATGCTTGGTTGTCACTTAAAATATCATATAGGAAACCGTAAAAAATGAAGAACACTTTAAGTAGAGCATAAATATGTACAATTTGATATATTTAAGTCTACGGTGAAAGAGTGTGATCGTAAGCGAAAGACGTGCGATAGCAAAAAAAATCAATTATCCTTTTTATTTAGTTGGTAATCCGGTTGAAATTGATGATAAGTCGACTTAAGTATCATTTGTGGCAAACACAACCATGATACGATTAGGTATGTACAAGGACATTTCCAATGGCAAAGTTAAAACCAAAGAAAAAGGATTTTTTCGACGTTTTGACGATGAACAGAACAACCCCGCGTAAAGAAGGTCACCGTCAAAGAACAATGTTGATCGGAAATTGTAGTCAATTTTAAATTCAATCCTTGTTAGCAAAATTAGTTTTACACAAATACATATATTAGGATCGGACGACCAATGATGGATCTAATTTCATAACCGATTTTTTTTACATACTCGGTTAGCCTCGATTTACTACGAAATTTCCCCCGGTTCATAATCATGGATATAACATACAAGTTTATTAGATACCAGATGTCATTGTTGGAATTATTATGGGTTACATCGATCGACAATTTTTTTTGTATTGAATTCACATTCATGGCAGAAAAAAAACAAGACAACTATGAATGGGTTTTACGATGTTTGAATACAATTACCGAAAGAACGATTGTGAATCTTTTTGTGTTACAATCACAAATCATGAACTTGTTTTGATGAATAACATAACTAAACTATTTTTGAACGCAAGTCACATGTTATGCGAATGACATCTTTATAAGAATGTAAGTGGGAAAACAAAAAAATATATTTAAAAATGGCAACGAGTTTAACACATTTTTGGCCGTTTGGAATGACGTCGTCACATTGACCAGATGAATGAGAGGTTGGCTAAAATGTAGGTGGTGTTCAAAGACTATGAGAAGGTGGTCAATTTGGTCATAGACTCATGGATTACACTATATAAATATTAGTTTGTTTATGTATACACAAACATGATCATACATTTTGACCAACACATGTCTAATAGGGCAGAAAGCTCACATGCTACATTCAAAGACTTTTATGAGAAGGTTCTTGGTTTGTTTATGATGTAACATTTAATTATAAAATAATATATGGAGATAAGAAAATGTCGACTTATTCATAAATTTCAAGATTTTAAACTTTTCAAATTACTATGGTGGTACGAATCATCGATCTCTTTAACGATAATAGACAATAATTATATTGATAAGACCAGAGGTGACAAATCGACATGCGATGGTATAAATCATATGACATAAAGTTTATTATGTACCCACGAACTAGAGCCCATCTAAAGAACGGATGAGTACGTTCCTACCCAAATTATAGACGATCATTGGAGAAAATTAGAGATGGTCCACGAGTTAAACTAACTGGGGAAGAAGTGGTCAAAGTTAACTTTACAAATTTAAATTCAAAACTCGAAGAGTTTGATGTTTATGAACAAATCTATTGACTTAAAAAAGCACTTGAATTTTGGATCCTTCTACTTCGCTTCTTTGCGAACCAATACAAATTGTGAAAACCCATAATCGTACTCCCAGCCCTGTTCGTTGTCGTGGTCACGGTCACTTCTGTAGTAAGGGAAACAAAAGTCGTGTTGGTTACTCTACCAAAATTGACTTTTCTATACACGAATACATCAAATAAGAGTGGTTAGAATCTGAAGCGAATAGTGCATAAACTCTAAAATAACGAACATCAGTCACTAGTTTCGAAACAACAGTCATTACTTTTGGTAGCACCGCAAGAACGATCGTTAAACAAGCCCGTGCTAATTTTAGAGTAAAACCTTCTATAACAAAACTAGAACAAGTTGTATATAACAATAAATTAACTATGATTGCGGTAAAAAACATTAAAAAAACTGTCAATTATTGTTAAACCAGTTCCAACGAGGTTGCCTAACATAACAAACATGTGGTATGCATCGGATATACCATATTTTATGCTTTCTCTCTCAAACAAAATTACCAACGTTTGGCCCGATGGAAATTGTGGGTTTAGAGTCATCGCTCATGGTTTGATCAGCGTCGAAAGTGGATGACAACTCGTTAGTTTAAATTTTTCACAAAAGTACTACTTGGTTTTTTGGTAATTCTGAATATATTGCGCCTTTTTTAAATTATGTATAGGTTTTTATATATTTTTTTGTCTTAACTTGAATAAAAAAATATATTTTTTCATGTTGCCGCCAATAACTGGCGCATGTATAGAAATTGGCGCCAACAACTGGCGTCCGGATTATCATGGGCGCCAACGGTTGACGCATAGATATCTTAGCCGCTAGTAAAAGACGGGCATGTTGTCCTTGGCGCCAACAGTTGGCGTCCGGATTGGCATGGGCGCCAACGGTTGACGCATAAGGTATCTTAGCCGCCAGTAAAAAACCTGGTATGTTTTCATTGGCGCCACGAATATGACGGATAACCTTTTTTCCCAAAAAAAAACATTAGATGGCTTTAAAAATTAGCATGTTGTATTCATTGTCTGGCAAGAAAAGACCCAACATCCACCATTATTTTGGCGATAACATGATTTTTTTTTAAATCTTAAAAAACAATCATAAATGAATAGGATGTTTAAATAACATTAGTAATACGATTAACTATTGTAATAGTCACTAAAAAAATATAAACATTAGTGCTACGATTAATAAAATTGATACTTAATAAGTCTCGCTTAAATATTATCCGCCAATAATAAATCCTGCCAAAATGTTACTTGCCAGTAATAAGTCATGTCAATTCATTTTCTCTATATAAAGGTCATCAGTAACATAATTTTAAACATACAACTGCATTTACTTAAATATAGTCTATAATGAAACTCATAACTTTGTTCGATATGGCATGAACTGTTAGCGAAGACTCTTATCTCATCTAAGTTTTCAAACATGTGAAGATAACGAGCTCAAATGAGACTACCGATGGGTTTATAAATGAAATTTTATGTACAATATACTGTATGTATGGTTATATATACATGTGTGCACGAGGAAACCCCGTGTTATCTCCACGTAATCATGAATAAGTATCTACAAGGTACAATTATCTGAAAAAATGAACCAGTGTATCGTGTGTTCAACTTCTCATGGATAATTAGAAATGAAGTATAACTCGTTATGTTTAATAGTGACAAATTTTTTGACAAAAAATATGTTATGTTATATGGAGGAACAAATCGTTGGAAAAGAAGAAACACTAAAAATTTGCACTTTAACGAATAATATCACTTTGGCTAAAAAATTGTTGTTTTATGTTCCTTTTACCACTTTAAGTAAATGTATTTGTTTTATAACCAAGTTATTGTATTTGTTTTATGTTCACATTTAATGTTTTTTTATATTCATTTGATTTAATTTAGCTCATGTTTACATGTTATGTATCTATCGGGTTACAATTTCTTTTTTTGATTCCAAATATTTAGGTTCCTGACCTCCTGCATGATGTTCAACAAAAGTTGCATATGATGTTTGGTATGGGGATTGATAATTCAATAAAAAACATATACTTCATGATATTAAGTTGGACCTTGTTTGAAAGTAAGTTGAATATGTAAGAATATAATGTTTATAGGCCTTTCTTTGATTACTTTTGGAGATTTTTTTTGTTTTTATGTTGTTTTTGAGTTCCCTAACCGTTAGTGTGTTTATTTATCTATGTTTGAGTTTTCTAAAAATTCTATTACGTAAACATTGAACATATAGGCGTTGACATAGTCTAAGTGAAAACAATAAACAAGAATTGGTACGAAACCAATTACAAACAATAAACGACAACTGGTACAAAAACAACTCTAAAAGATCTAATAAAAACTAACATAATTTGAATGAAAACAATACCTGCTATAAAATCAAGAAGACAAATAGATAATATTTACAACAAAAAAAAGTATGATCCTCACGAACAAACATAATAAGTAAATGTCTTAAAACAAACAAACACCAAAATGTATAATAACAAACATCAAACTGAAATATCTAAAAACAAACATGACACCAAAGTGTCTAACCTAATCTCCTCTTTATAGACAAAACCTCCTCATACACCTCAACAAACCTCTCAAAATTCCCTTTGAAACTTTGGTTGAAATAATAAAATCCTATGCAACCCCGTCTGCAGATGTCATAAAATGGCACCATTGCGGTATTCGCACACGTAATCATATAATGGGTATACATCTTGGTTAATAAAATTTTACCAGCTAATAGTTCGATGAACTAAAAGATACTCCAGAGCACATAACGATTTGCTATCATCTCTAACTATATGGCCTTTTGATAAATGATATATCGTATGAGATGACTAATGCTCCCAATCGTAATGTTCGAACTCATAAACGATAGACCTGAGTTTTTTTCTAGCATTGTTTAACGTTATGTACAATTGATACGGTGGACATACTAGATGTGTGCGAACTGTCGTAAAGACCGATCAGGATAGTACGCATGGGTACGCTCCACGTCAGTAGAGATACCATGGAACTAAGCTATTTTCTCTAATGGGAAAAGATCAAGTATGAGACGGTAAGGTTCGAAAAAAACATGCAAAACAAAACACTATAAACAATACCACAAACGAGGTTTATTTTTATTTTACCATCTACACTTTATAACTTAATTTCCAACCAACTAAAAAATATCAAACCTAATTATATTTATTATATTTTTATAAAGCTGAAAGTATCTACACCACACGACCAATAACATTTTGAAGCAACAAATAATAAGCCGAAAAGAGTCTAATTGCATACCAAGAATGTATGTTATTCATACGATAAATAACTATTTATTATATTATATTTATAGTATTAAATATATATATATATATATTAATCAACTAATCATGTTTTAGTAGTAATTGTAAACAAATACTTTTCATATTGTTACATATTAAACAATTAATTATTAGAATCAACATATTTGAAAAATATAAAACTTACATCACTAGTCTACATATTGTTGAAGGTAATCCTCTAGTTTAATTTGATCCATGAATCACAAATGGACGCACCTGCATCTTATCGAGAAATAGTTGGCAGCCGCTCTATATGACTCACATGCGTAATCAGACAAGTTTAAATAAAATAATCTCGTATCCAAGTGTTGAGAATAGTGATACACCCACCCATAGTACTCATCACCTGCAAAGAGGCCTCTCTGAGATAATGATACAAATACGCCAACACCACAGTACCCTAAGCGTAACGCCTAACCTGCACGGTCAAGTTTCGTAGGAGGAACACGTACTTGAAATCGACATACACATTGTTTTTTCAGCAAACAAACTACAAGCTAACATGTAAAGAATAGAAGCACGTGCAGCCTGATGGATCATATCGTCAGTGAGCCAAATGTTGATGTCGTGGTAGGCAGCCCCGTTAAATATATTTCAAAGAAAACCGAGCCTAGCCCAATTTATTTTTCATAACTTGATCTCAACTATAAGAGCCTTCTAATTATTATATATGATTAAAACAACCTCGAGCATGCCATGTAGCTTTTTATTTATGACCGGAAATGTAACAATGTTAGCTCTAACCTTCAGCCTTAATATAATATGCACATCGTCGAGGGTGATAATCATCTCACCAAATGTGAAATAAAAACTGTTCATTTCATAATGTCAATGCTGTAAAAAACCCTTGGTAATGACGCTCTGTGAATGCATAGAGGAAAACGACTCGATTAGCTTGCAAATACATGGCATCAAACACCTCTATAACGTTACTCTAAGATCTTAAAATCCAACTTCCATGACTGGTATAGTGGGCATACAAACACATCTCACACTTCTACAAATAATAACATGGTTTGGAGTTAGTAAAGCATACTGAATAGCATATATCAATTAAACAATAAAAATAAATCGTGAAATTACCTCTCCTTGCTAAACATAGTAGGCAACATGGTGTGCAAACGTGTCGTGGAATAAACTAGGTAAATGAGAGGGGCTGCAGTTCGAGATGGACCTCGATGAGGAGTAGGCGGTTATCGGCTGGAGGCAACGCTCGATGATGTGAAACCGGATAGAGGTGATAATAGAAGCGCAAGAGACTCGATAGGAACTGGGGACAAAACTTCTTCATCAACTGTGGTATTTTCCCTTTTATGTCTATTATTAATTCTTCTTATTTGCGTACCGTCACCGAAACTCTACCATGGTTCCATAATCTAAAAAACACATAAAATATACATAAACCACTTGATAACATTAAATCTTAAAGACAACCTATTTTTTAAACAACGCAAATATAACCAAAATAAGAAAACAAACAAGATAGAACCAAGTCAGATAAAATTCGGCTATCAAAAATGACCTGCACCACAGTTATAGTGGATTGGTAGCTCTTGGTGCCAGACGTCTAGCGCCAATTGCAACCAGTCTATTATAAGTTTGGCGCCGACTTTGGTACTCTTGTCAATCGTTGCGAATAACGCATACACTGGAAAATCTTGAAAAAAAATAAACCTAACCTATTTCAAACAAATCCAAGTGCTTCTAAATAAACAATCATTTAAAAATTATATGAAACCCTAAAATAAAATACCTTTGTTATCGAATTTGATTTGTTGTGAAAGTGATTTTTTTCCTTGCTTCAATACCTTCTCTAAGCTTGTTGTTTCCGTGATTTTGGTTGTCAAAATGATTTTTTTTTTGTTTTTACTTTGCTTTAATACCTTTTATAGCTTGTTGTTTCACATTTTGGTTTCTTTTTTTCTCGATTGGTTTCTTTCTTTTTGAATACCAATAACTTATGTATGTTGATTGTTTGATCTCTTTTTAATACTTGAAAAGATACATTGAAATAACTTAAAATAATAATAATTACTTTACGTCAAATTTATTATGTGTTTTTTTAGAAATAAATACTAGATATAATATTTAAAAAAATTAAAAAATGGTAATTTAATAGAGTAATTTTTTTATATTTGTTTTTATTTTTTAAAAAGTAAAAATGTCAAAATTAATAACTTCATGAAGTGATTTTAGCTTTTTTAGTACAAATCCATGGAGTAGTTTTGGCTTTTTTAGCAATTTCGTTAAATAAAGAAATCACATTTATTTCTTATACAAAAAAAAATATGTAATGCATTTTATTCCAAAATAAATATTAAAACTTTGGATTTCAAATTTTTATATTCTAAATTTTAAAATAAAATTTTAAATTTTAAAAAAATCATAATGAAAAAATAAGACGAGTATTTGGATATGATCTAAATCACAAACTATGTCAACTGTTAGAATTGTTTTTATTATAAATTATTTGTTATTCTCGTAAATGTCGTATAACCGATTTGGAAGTTTGCTTTCAATTTCAAACTACAATATATTTGTACCAAAATCATATCCCCTATTAGAGTTGATACCAATAATTTTTTAGAGTTGTGATCTCGTATAAAGATGTGATGATAATTATGGCAGAAATCACATTAGTAATTTTTTATGAATTATGATTGACACAGATACCTCAATAAATGTATTTTTCAAAAGCAATCACAATAAGATGCATGGTATGACTCCATTTTGTCATCAGAGAGGGTTTTGACCATCTTCAAGAGAACCAACACACCCGTTATTTAAGAGCTTAAAATGGAAATAGTCATCGACTACAAAGAGTGAAAAATCATATGCAATGTTTGTTTATTATTGAGTATAATATCTTTCTCATACAATGGAATTTTTGTTAGGTGTCACTCGATCAAATGCACACAACTATGTCTATGATCTACCCATACATGACGTATATTTTCAATAATGAGATCATAGTTATTAGTAACAATTAGTGAACGATACAAGACTGTTATTATGTTTTTATATTCTTAATAAATAATGACCAATTTGGGTTTCAGTTGTCATAAATAATATAGATTACTTAGTTCTATAAGTAGGTCTGTTAGGAAGGGAGGCTCCAGGTACAAAATCTATTTGGTGTTCGATGCCTCTAATTGGTGGAAGCCCCTTTGGATTATCTTCAGGGAATACATCTTCAAATTCATGCAAGAGAGAAGTCATCTCACTCGGCAACACCGGTGTCAAGTTAGTTAAACTCATAAGAGTTTTCTTAAATACAAAAATTAACATAGGTTGCTTAGAGAATAATGTTTTCTTAACCTCGCCAGATTTTGTATAGAAATTCGAATGTTTAGTTACCTGACTTTCCTTGTTCTGCATATGCTTTTGATCTTGGTAAACTTCTCGTGGAGTCATGGGAACTAGAGTGGTTTTCTTTCCTTGAAACTTAAATGTATGGCGATTTGTGAATTCATCATGGATAACCTTTCGATCAGATTGTCATGGCCTTCCTAACAGTACGTGACTAGCATTCATTGGTAGAACATCACATAAAACTTCATCTTCGTACTTACCAATGGCTAAGGGGACTTCTACTTGGTGGCTAAGTTTCATTTCTCCATTGTCGTTAAGTCATTGAAGCTTGTAAGGTGTTGGATGCTTTTTCGTTTTTAAACCAAGCTTCTTTACCATAGATTCACTTGCCACATTGGTACAACTGCCTCCATCGATAATAAGGCTACAAACTTTCCCTTGAACAAGACACCTAGTGTGAAACAGATTCTCCCTTTGCTCTTGTTCTTCTTCTTTTGTTTGAACGCTTAAAGACCTTCTGGCTACCAATAAATCTCCTTTAGCAGGTCGCTCTAAGTGTTCTTCGGAAGAATCAGAGATAATTTCTTCTTCCCGTGAAATTATTTCTCAATTATCTAGAATTGTCATAATCTTCTTATTAGAACACTCATTAGCATAATGTCCCATCCCTTTGCACTTGAAACACTTAACATCACGAGTTCTGATTGCAACCTCTTTAGGTTTGCCTTTGTTATCAATAGACAATGGTGTTCCATATTTTTGGCTCACCTCTACATAGCTTCCTTTCTGATAATTAGTCTTCTCATCTTTTGAATAACTTGGCTTAATTGTTACTGCCCCTGAACCGCAACTTGATCTTGAGGAGTTCTCTCTTTTAACTTGTTGTTCAAATAGCAAAGCTTTGTGTAGCATCTCTTCTAGTTCAACATAATACTGAGTTTCCAATCTGTCTTGAATTTCTCTATTTAAACCCCCAAGAAAACTTGACATTATTGCCTCTCTATCTTCTGAAATATCATATCGCAACATTAAGTTCTCCATTTCTTGATAATACTCATCAACAGATCGACTTCCTTGTGTTAATCTCCTCAGCTTTAGATGCAGCTCACGGTGGTAATGACTAGGAACAAACTTCTTCCGCATAATGGCTTTCATTTCTGCCCATGAGTCTATAGGATGTTCCCCATTACGCCTTCTTCAGGTAACTAGTTGATCCCACTAACTAAGAGCATAATCATAAAATTCAGTAGCAGCAATTCCTACTCGATTGGTCTCCGTGTAGTGTTGAACGTTGAAAATGAGTTTAATCTTCTTTTCCCATTCTAAATAGGCATGTGGATCGTTTTTTCCATAGAATGGTGGAATCTTAATCTTGAGACCTCCAAGATTATCACGTATACGTTCGTTGCCCTCTCTTGTACGTCTATGGTGCCTTCTATGGCTGTTTCGAGACGAATTTCTCATGCGTTCATAATATTCATCAGCGGTTTCATTTCTGAATTGTTCAGGTAGTTCATGGTTTCTTCTTGGATTGGTTTGTCGTGAACGGTTCCGCTCGTGGTCAATGTTTGATTGAAGCTCTTCGCGAAAGGCATATATCTTGGTGTCTATCAACTTTGTCATAGCTTCAATTAGAATCTTGTTGTTATTGAATTTAATGTTTTCTGCATCATTTGAATTAGACATCCTTTTCTACAAAACAAAACAAAAACAAATCACCAGCAACAAGTCCTTGGAAAGTTCTTCAAATTATTTAAAACTATAAAACATATCCAAATCTGTTTTCCTAAGAATATTAAGAGATAAGTTTTACAACAGCACCTAAAAACGATTTTCTACGATTTTAAATCTCAAACAACTATAACTAGGGTGAAACAGATCAGAATTTTGTGATTCAAAATGAAATCATCACACTAAACACTCAATCATCACAAATATAATGAGAATATAAAAAAGATGATAAACAATTTAATACAACAGTTCAGAATTTCGTGATTCAAAATGAAATCATCACACTAACACTCAAATCTTCACAAACAAACTGATAATATAAAATAGATGAAGAAAAATTAATGAGAAAGAGAATACCCAACTTTCAGAATGTTGCTCTGATACCACTTGATAAACTCCTCCTAGAATCGGCACTCTGAAATGGGATAAGGATAACTTTGCAACCAGGAACCCAAAAGGATTCAAAGATCAAAGGATGTGGATCGATAGGTCACACAAAGGTTGTGGAAAGGCCTTTGGTATTCCAACTGATCTTCCTTTGGATATGACGCACCAAATGAAGAACAAGTTTTCTTGTGGATATTACACACCAACAAGATAAGAGTAAAACTTAAGAAGTTTTTTTTAGAATCAAAGATAGTCTAACCATTAGAATTCCGAGTACATAGTTTTTATAGGAGAAAGAACTAGCCTTGAACACAACCAAGGCTGTTCTTGGAAACATAATGCATGCATCTAAAACAATTAAGGCTTTTCTTAGAAACAAAATGCTTTCATATTGAAAATACAAAGTATTAATGATATAAGCTGGAAATCAGACCCTTCCCTCCTCCAAGGACGTGGCTTTTGGTGTAGATGGGCCTTGGGATTTTATTTCAACAAATGGGCAATGGTGAAGTGAAACAATTGCCTCATTAAAAACCTTGTCAAGAAAACCCATTGGGACAAAACTTGAACAAGGGAAAAATAGTACAATCGAGACACTTTCTCATTTGTTGAAATCAATTAGCTTGAATCAAGACCAAAGTGGTTTGACAAGCTTTTCCACCATACTTGTTGTTTTGATCACGTGGATTCTCTAGTTGATTAAGCAATCCTCCAACAGCTTTGTTAAATTGTTTTTCTCTTTTTCGAGTTGTTGGATCAGCCGGTAAAATAAGAATATCTTCAGCTTTAAGCTCATCTTCTTTTTCCAAGTTGTTCATCTGGTTCTTGCACATTTCCATGTTCTAAGCTCATTGTGTCATCTAGGATCACATCACATTAGGTATATTTTCAATAATGAGATCATAGTTATTAGTAACAATTAGTGAACGATACAAGAGTGTTATTATTTTTTTATATCTCTTAATAAATAATGACCAATTTGGGTTTCAGTTGTCATAAATAATATAGATTACTTGTGAGAGGCCTATTATTTAGTGAAACCATAAAAGGTAATTTAAGTTATTATAATGAGAATATATTGGGTTTTACATTAGCATAGATCTTTAATGCACTATTTGAACCAATATTTTATCCTTATTATCTAAAAACATGGATATGTTCGCATGATCTCCAACACAACATCACTGGCGTATCTGTCGAGATGATATGTCACAAACTATCTGTTGATAGCAAAATTTAAGCCTATTAAACCAAAATATTGTCAATGATATATAAACTATCTCGTGGGTAATAGTTTTAAAGATTTTTTAGAGGGGTAATTAGTTTAAGTAATGTTCGTAAAAGAATATTTAGAGAGAAACACGGGAATGCTAGAGAGAGAAACTGACAAAAGGAATAATAAATAAATAATTGAGTAATTATTGATAATTTTTTCCCAAAAGGGGTGTTGTTTTATATAGTACAATGAGTGGGTCTATAAATTACAGATTACCCTCTTTATGATCTCCTCACCCACTACTTTACTAATCTCTACCACAATTATTATTTATTACATAAACCCCCCTCAATGTTACACATTTGTTGGATTTTTTTATAATATTTTTATACAGCCAAATTATCTCATTTATTTAACCAATTAACTATTTTTCCAAATATTTCTTCCTCTTATGAGTAGCCCCACAGTCCTTGTAAAGATATTCGACGATGAATGAGATAATAAAGCGCTTCGGACACATCTGACCTCTTTTACCTTAGGATTCTTATCGGAACAATGACGTCAATTGACTAGATTGCTGAGCTCATGCTTAAATCCATGTACCACAAATATTTTTTACAGTACTTTGCATGCTCTGCTCCAAATCCACGTGTCACAACGATTTCTGTTTGCACCATATATGCTCTGCTCAAAGTCCACATGTCACAAATATTTTTGACACAAGCATGCGTATCTTCCAAAACAATTTTGAATGATTATACATGTCAGAAGACTCTTACACTCCCATACACATGCGCACTTCCCATCATAGGTCTAAAAATTATCTTCCAGAAAACTTTTCAAATTTCCTAGGCACTTGCCACCTAAGGAAAAACTTTCATCTACTTAGGCTCTCGCAACCGTTAGAAGCCGAAACTTTCATCTATAAATACTTGACTTATTTGATATTTTGGAGTTACTCATTTTCATAATTTCTAGAGATAGAGACAAAAAATATTTAGTTAGAGAGAGAAACAATTTTATTACTTCTCTAAACATTTTTTCCATATTTCATGCCTAAAAAACCCGATCAACTTGAAAGATACAAGATATGGGAATTTTTTTAACATATATAAAAGAGTGGAAGAGAGAAAAGTTGTCAACTTATATGAGGAGCCCAAACTCTTGCAGATTCTCAAGATATCCTACTAAGGTCAATTACCTCCAATCAACAAAATGGATACGGTAGGGACTTCGAACACCAGTGCTCTGTCCCATCCTATAACAACTCACCCTCCCGGTCAGACTTGTCTAACGCTCGACAAGAGTGACCATAACCTTTCAAAGAAACCAAATCACGCTTCAACATTCATTTCGATGGGCGATAAACATCAAGCAACTGAGAAACCCAATAATACTCGTTCGGAAAGGAAGAAATCTCTGACGTCCATCTCAAAGAGGTATGTTTCAATTAAAACTACTTATACGCCTGTAAACACTCCCCAAAGCACCTCACAAACCACTCCTGAGGTTACTCCTCAAAAGAATTCACAAATAATTCCAACATTATCCCCTCAACCGACGGCGGAAAAAAATACTACTCATTCAACAAGACCTTCAATAGTGTCTCCCTTCGAACCCATCAATAAAGTAAGAGAAATATATTTAGTTGATGAGCCTGAAGATGATCAAGACGAAGATATAATTGCTCTGGATGCTCAACCTGCCAGATCAATCGCTCCCTCAACTTTCTCAGTCGGACCTTTTGTGTAGACTTAGGCACCAACCATCCATGGTGAAGCTAAAACAAGTTCTTATGTTCACCAGAAGACTAAGTTAAAAAAGAATAAAAAATCTGATATCGAACTGCCTTAAACATCGAGGCTATCTTGGAGAATAAATTGTGAGAGGTCGAGGGAAAACATGTTTTAGCGTTATACACAATTAAGTAAAATATACTTTGAACTGTCCAATGAGGTCAAGCTTAGAGACTGATGGGGAATTTTGAATTCCATTTAAATCCGATTTTATGAATCCGGGGAGACTTCTTTGTTAGTTCGGGACAATGAGCTAGCTGTCTAGTCGGAAATTCTCAATTGGGGTCTTCGGTTCCCATTGGACCCCGCTATGGTAAATCATTTTGAGCTTATAAACTTGTGTCCAATTCAAGCTGGTCCAGACATGTAGTTCAGTTTGATGGTCTGCATAATGGCTTCTCAGATATCTGGGGTCAGCTTTTCTACAGAGCAGTTTTTCGGGCTAATCGGCGTTTCCAAAAATCTCAAATTTCCCTTATATTCCCTAACCCTTGGGAGGAAATTCAAGATAGTGGATGACCTCAAGGAAGCTGACGATAAATGGAAATAATACTTTTTCTTTATCTCTGGTTTGTGGGAGTCAAGTTTCGAAGAATCTGGTGAAAAACCACATCGGCTCATACTGAAAAGGACTAACTGAGGTACTCAATTTTTTGTTAACTTCATTTTGCTTTATTTACTTGATATATTTCACCAAAATTTCTTCGAAGACAATAATGAAGGGAAAATTTAAACCATCCAAGGGGTATATAGAAGAAGCTGGTCAGATATTTTATCAGTTAAGTAATTGGGTTAGCACCTCCTGGTCCAACAAATTCCACATATGTTTCACTCCGTCGAATCTATCCAAAATCCATCTTTGGAGTACTGACTTGAGGAGAACAATGTCTTTGGATGAGCTTATGGTGTCTCCTACACAAAATAACATACTTAAGCGATAAAAGGCTACGAATAATCTAGTTTATCTTCATGCAAGGGCTAGGGCTCCAAGTCATCGGGACCCTAAAAAAAACGTAGTTGAAGAGAAAGATGTCAATGCTAGAGCTGATGTTGAGGAGGAAAATAATACTGATTTTGAAACCAAAGAAGTTAATCCAACTGGAAAATGTGGCTCGAAGAATCTATCGAAAAAGTACTCGTCGAAAGACAAAGGCAAAAAAAATTGTTGAAGAAGATGGCATGGTAGTTGATCCTAACTTGCCTTATCCTAAGAAGGTTGTCATCATAGACTCAGAATCTCCTCAGGATTTAACTACAGAGATTATTCCTCAAGAAAACCAGGAAAATGATGGCTAGAGAACTAATGAAAATTAAGAACAAGTTTATAAAAATTTCAAGGTCGATTCTCCGTCGTTGGAAAAGTTTGATATCTATGAAAATGAATTCTCAACCCTCGAACTCCAAAAGTTAATTCACACTGTTAATCTTCTTGAAATGAATGTTGAACAAAAAGACCGTTATAAAAATGAAACTTTATAGAGAATATATGACATGAAAAAGTTGGAATATGAGCTTACCCACTTCAAGAAGGTTATTGTTGAACGCTTAACACAACTTGATGCAGGAATAGCTCGGTTAAGCCTGGAGTAAGAGATGTTGGATAATGAGTGGGAACAGTTTATTGGTAGAGATACTGATCAGAATATACTCATCGACGGTCGTACTGAGGCTTATAATAAAGCCAGCCTGTCAAGTATATAATAAAACTTATTGTTGAGAAGCAAGGTCTTAGCCACGATGCTGAAAAGTATATGGACGACTGCCTTAAGAAGTATGTTGTTGAATGCGTTTCTCGTTTGGCAGAAATGGATGTTAAAATCAAGCCCGCTCTTGTTTAGAATTTCATAAGTGTTTTCCAAAATTGAGGTTAGGTAGCTTTTGGGAGTGTGCTCTAGAGAAGTATCGTCCATAAAATATTAATTTGGACTATGGCAAATCATCCAACGGGTTTGAAGAATCGTACAGCTCCTCATCAAGATCATCAGAGGATGACGATGAAGGTAACCATTCAGGGTAATAAAAAGTACTTTGTTAATCTTTTGTTTCCATAAGTTTTTTGTAAACCTTTTGTAAACTGTTTGTACCTTAGGATTTTTTTTGTAAAGTTCTTGTATCGTTTTTAGGCATTTTCTATCTGGAAGTTTTCATAAATATATATGTTATTCTTCGGTTAATTCTTCTCTACCAAACTTTTTTTTATCAAAATATTTTTATCCATCGAATTTTATCATAAGACCCTTCCGATGCCAAAATAAAAATTAGTAACCAACATTCGTTGGAAGACCATTCCGGTACAAAAATAAAAAATGTTGACCAACATTCGTTAAAAGACCCTTCTGGTCCAAAAATAAAAATTATTAACCAACATTCGTTAGAATACCCTTATGGTCTAAATATAAAAATTGTGCAAGTGATTTTAAAATGGAAAATAAATATTATATATAAATCGGTTATAAGAGAACCTCGTCAAAACCTTCATGCGCCCCCATTGTAGGAAAAAGAATGCCACCGATCCTTACATAAATTCTCAAAAATATATACAATTTTTTACATCAATTCCCAATGTAATTTATGATGTTCAATGTTCCACAAATGATGAAGATCTCTTCATTCTTTATATTTAAGTCGATATGTTTCTGGCTTCACCTTCTTAGTTACCATATACAGACCCTCCTAATTGGGTCCTAACTTGCCAAGTCATTTTTCTTTTGTATGAAAAATTACTTTCCTTATAACCTTGTCCTCTATTTTAAACTCTCGTTGTCTAACTTTGGAAGCATACATGATTCTTATCAAAGTTTGGTAGTGCAATGAATTCAATTGTGCTCTCCTTATTTTTACTTCAATTAAATATATTTATATATGTCTCCCTTATCGTTAGCCTCTTCGAATTATTAACTGATTCGATACAAGGGGGAAACCACTTCTGATGGTACAACAACATATATCCCATAAAGTAGCACAAATTGAGATTCTTGAGTTCTTGTCTGATGGATGGTTCGATAAGCCCACAAAATTTATTGTAAATAATATTTCCATTTTCTCCCCATGCCTTCTAAATTCTTTATGAACTCATAAAGAATTTTCCAATTAGTCACCTCGACTTGACTGTTTACTTGCGGGTAGAAAGGTGTCAAGAAGCATTATTGTATTCCTCTAGAAGAAAAAATCCTTCATGTCTTTATTGTCGAACTGTGGCCCGTTTGACCATCGTCAATTTCCTTGGAACACCGAAGAGACAAGAAATATCGGAGATAATAAACTTGATCACATCTTTGGTTTTTGTTCCTACTAGTGGTTCAACCTCCACCCACCTAAATAAGTAATCTACTGCAACCATTATCCTTTATCATCCCCCATACGCCATTGGTAGAGGATCGATCAAATAAATATCTCATAAGTCAAAAGGTAGTGCCTCAAATATTGATTTAAGAGGTACCTCTAGTGCATGGATTGTGTTAGCAAATATTTGGCAGGTATCACATCTCTTGACCAATTCTTTGGCATCGACAATGATTGTGGGCCAATAATATACTGCCAAGAAAACTCTTCATATCAAGGTTTTATACCCACAATGCGCGGACCATTCTCCATCATGTAACTCAGTGACCATAGTGGGAGAAGATTGATACCTGGAGTTATTTTCTTCTAAATCACTACCCTAAATTACAACTGTGTTAACAAAGATGAACATAAACTATTAATAGATAACGCAGTTGGGGAAGCGGGGGTTGGGGTCAGGTCTTTCTCTGAGGTCCATCGGTTCAAAGAATAATAAGCCAAATAACAACATTATGACGACCAATATGCCTAGAATCAGTTAGAACGATCTACTATGATAATGACAAGAAAATAATTATTTGAAAACATTTGACGCTAAATACCAAAAACATGCAGTGTTAGTTGAGAAAATACTCAGGTTGGAAATCCAAAGAGAATGATCTCCAGAAGATGTCGAAATGAAAGATGGGCATCAAGCTCGAGATCAGGCGATGAAAGGCGTCAAATTTGTTACTCCCCAAAGAAAGACAGAAAATCTGGGCGACGGTAAAATTAAATGGAATCTAGTGATTCATTTGGTTATGATTCTAATGAGTCTTCTTCGCCAAACATGGAATACTGACGCGAGAGAAAGGGAAAATGAGAGTTTAAGGAAGTGGGTAGACCGACGTTCATTTTCTCACCGATCCGGGGATTTGAAGAAGAAGAGGAACAAGATTGACAAAAAAAACATTGTCTCAGTAGATAGAGACAGAGCGGTAACTATCGGCATAGGAGAACAAGTGGTTCCCCACGTGCACTTCCCCTCGAGAAGTTAGAGCCTCAGCTATTCGGTGAAGAGTTAGTTCATGAATCCATTAGAGGAAGGATTATATGTGACCCTCATTAAAAGTCTTGGGGCGGTATGTTTAAAACCGGACATAATTGGAGGTCATCTCCACTTTCAGATGAAATTCTGCTCATTTACCAAAATGATTTGATATTTCTAAATTACAGAAGTTTGATGGAATAAAATACCTGAACAATCTTCAAAAAATTTATGATAAATTTTGGTAATGATGATAAGCTGTTATGCCAAGCGTTTTCATATACGTTCAAGGACGGAGGCCTCAAAATGGTCTAATCATTTACCGTGAGGCTTCATTAAGAACTTCAACATGTTCTATGATCATATTCAGGTAACATTTTGAAGGAAGCAAAAAGTTCCGAGCCAATGGGGATACTAATATTAACTGTTGACAAAGGGTCGGGGAAAACCTAAAGGATTATAATAGGAGATTTGTTGAGATAATGACCGAGCTCAAGACCTGCAAAGGGATCGTAGTGTTAACTGATTTCAGGCTGAAGTTTTTGCCAGACGTTATGAAGGACAACGTCAAATAAAAATAAACTTTCATATTTGGAGCGATGTTAGCCCAAGTTTATAAAGTAGGTTTTAGTGGAGGAAAATCAAGCATCAGAGTTGGCTTTTCAACAATAGCAAAGTTCACATTCTCTGGTTGTGATTTACCAACAAAAACCTGCACAAATTCCTCAACTACATTCGATCAGGACTTACCAGCCATAAATGCATCAGTTCCAACCAAAAGTGTCAAACCACTTACCACATCGGTCAAGGACGGGTCAATAGGTGGCCGAAGTTCAAACAGTTATTTGACCCATGTCCAACAAATAGCTTCGACCCTCTCACTTTGTTGGGTTGACTAAGTGCGTGTCAACTATTTTTTACAAGGCAATAAATCATATACATCTCTAGAAACCCTTCCCGATATAGAGTCATTGGGAAAATCGGATTAACATGCACTATAAGTATCATGATGATATCAGACATGATACAAACGACTATAGCGTTAAAAAAGAGATAAAAGTGTTGGTTGAGAATGACAAATTGATGATATTCGTTAATAAATAATCTCAACAGTGGGAAGAGACGTCGTGGTAGCTCCAAAGAAAGAAAATACCTTAGTTATTTCAAAGCCTATTGATTCGTTTGAAATAGCCCCAGAGTATTTGGATCCTAAGCGGGATCAGAAGATAATCAGTATCATAGAGGATGCGCCACCCTAACCTAAGAAAAAGGTTAGTAATTTATGAAAATTCTTTGAATCACTAACCATTTTTTGTGTGGATATCATGGCAAATGTTACAAATATTTCTCGCAAAAGGCATATCGTAAGCTTGTCTACGTAGTTGGAAGATGAGGCCTCACCACACCTCTACATGAATCATTTTTTGATATTATACTTCGACAATGATGATATGAGAGAATTTTTTGGACCACACGAGGATGTAGTGGTGATTGTGGCATAAATTTCCGCAGATGAGGTTTGTATGGTGTTGATAGATACGGAAAGCTCTGCTAATATCTTGTTCATGACGACTTACAAACAAATGGAGAATCCATCAGCCATCCTCCGTTCTAAGAGGAAAATGGTGGGTTTTAACGGAGTGACCGCAAATGTTGTAAGAGACTTTGAAGAAATGGTAGATTTGGGCCAATGACCCTTCAAGAATGAAGTATCGGTGCTCTTTATCCCGAATGCACGTGGTGGATTTGATGGTCAACTAATGCTTGAATTATGCAGTGGGGAATAACATGGGGACCATGCGAAGTAGTAAAAAACAAACAGGGAATATTACCGGATATCTTTAGCTTCAAGGCCCGGTAAAACGATTCAGTCCAAGAAGGATTAGCACTTACCAAGGCCGACTTATGGGTTCAATCTCATGGATAATCCGAGGGAGGCCCCTGGTTTGACTAATTATTCAGAAAAGAAGAAATTTCTCTCACGGGAATTCTGAGGCCATCATTGCCGAGGTGGATAGGTTGTGAAAGGTAGGACACATCCGCGAGTCTCGTTATCTCTTGTGGACAGCTAATCCGGTCTTAGTAAAGAATAAAAATGACAAGTGATGTGCGTGGATTTTACCGATCTAAACAGAACATGGACTAAAAATCTATTCTCAATTCTTCGCATTGATCAACTGGTGGACTCCACATCGGGAAATAGATTGTTATCATTCATGGATGCATATGCAGCGTAAAACCAAATCAGGTTAGACCCAAAAGACCATGATAACACTTCATTTATAAAGGGAAAATGGTTGCATTTTTATAAAGTTATGCATTTGGGTTAAAAAATGCAGGAGCAACTTACCAAATATTAGTGAACAAAGAATTTAAACGGAAGATTTGTCGTAATATTGAGGTATATATTGATAGTGTGTTGGTAAAACTGCTAGGGATGACGATCATTTTTTGTACTTGGAGAAAACCTTCAACATTTTGAAAAAAAAAATTGAAGCTAAATCCTGATAAGTGCACGTTTGGAGTCCGATCTGGAAAATTCTTGGGTTGCATGATCAGTGAAAAAAGAATGGAGTCCGATTCGATCCAGTACAATTAAATTCTTTCAACACTATGGATCCACCTCAGACTATTAAGGAAGTGCATATCTTGACCGGAAGATTGAAAAATCTGAGCAGGTTTATATCTAGGCATCAAACAAATATATTTTTTTTTCTCAAGTGCTTCGACATGCCAAAGAATTCAATTGGACCCCATAATGCACCCAGGCTTTCCTTAGTTTGAAAGAATATATGTCCTCTACCATAGTTTTAATCAAGCCAAGCGCAAAGAAAAAATATTCGTCTATATCGTAGTATCAGACTACACGGTAAACGCAACACTTATTCGTGAAACATCCTTGACC
Organism: Limnanthes douglasii subsp. nivea; assembly: GCA_036936605.1. Taxonomy (NCBI): domain Eukaryota; kingdom Viridiplantae; phylum Streptophyta; class Magnoliopsida; order Brassicales; family Limnanthaceae; genus Limnanthes; species Limnanthes douglasii. Next base: position 246,806,883 of record JAUPFV010000001.1, on the reverse strand, counting down.
TATTTATTATATGATTAAAAGCCTGCGGAAAAGAGGATTTTAAACTAGAGAAGCTTACCCTTGCATTGGTAACTGCGACACAAAAAATGCGACTGTATTTCCAGGCACATTCTATAATGGTTTGAACGTCGTTTTCATTGATGAGTGTGCTGCAACATCCTGACGTCTCGGGTCGAATGACCAAGTGGTTTGTGGAGTTGGGTGATTTTGATATTGATTTTGAACCCCAAACCGAGATTAAAGGCCCTGCATTGGTAGACTTTTTTATTATTGAATTTCATTCTGAACGACCATACATGTATATAAATCAAGAAGAGAAAAAGATGGAATGGGTTATCCGAAGTGATGGAGGGTTAATCATTATTGGTTGCGGGAAAAGATTTTAAATAACCACTCCAATAGAGGTAGTAGTACATTAGGCCATAATCTTCAATTTCTCAACCTCTAATAATGAAGCAAATTATGAGGACGGATTATTATGGTTACGACTTGCACTTGCTTTTGGGGTTAATTGAGTTTGATTGATAAGTGACTCCCAACTGTTGGTCAATCACGCTGCATGACAGTGTGAGACCGGGAAACATAATTTAGTCAAGTATTTAACAACATTGGCAGTGGTGTTTGAAAGGGTCGAATACGAACATGTCCACAATAGCTGACTATTTAGCAACCACAATATATATTGGTGACCACCCATGGATCTTAACACACGAGAAAATGGTACTTTCTAATCATTGGTACTTTATTTTGACCACTTTCTCTCTCTAAAATTTGTACTTATTCTCCTGACACAATTCCACTATACACGATATTCGATAATCATCCCCAAATAAATCTAAAAACATCACTGACGATGACACATCATAAGATATTGGACGATGCAAACTTAAAGCATAAAAGCGAAAAACTATATTTTATAGTCCATTGACAAAAAAAATCTAAAAACTATTATTCAAAAGGAGACGACAAAACAACTTTGGAAGTCGATAAAAGTTAAGTATCAAGGAAACAAATGTGTGAAGTGTTCTTAGTTACAAAAATTGTGAAAAATCTTTGAGATGTTGGAGATGTAGATATGAGAAATGATAACCAACTACTTTGGAAGAGTCATGGTTGCAACTAATTATATGCACAATTGTGGGGATAAAATGAACGATGTGAAGACCGTGGAGAAGATACTTTGGATATTGATAAATAAGATCAATTTTGTTGAGTGTCTGATTGAATAGTCAAAAGTTATTGATCAAATCAAAGTGAACAACTTTCACAATTCTTTATTTGTGTATGGGAAAAAGATACGGCGTAAAAACAGTAAAGAACAAGTCTTGAAAGTTGAGTATGATCATAACTACAAACGTTGTAGAGAAAGAAGAAACTCTGGAGGTTATGAAAATAAAATATTGAGAGGCATATGTGAAAGATCCGGCTTTAATAAAACCAATATTGAGTGCTTCCGGTGCCATAAGATGAGCTACTTCCAATACGAGTTCCAAAATGCATGTGTGAATTATATAAAGCCTAATAAAAAGGAACCACTCTTAATGGAAAAAACAGAGAGCAAAGACACTAAAAATAAAGGAATATGGTTTTTTTTATTCTGGTTGTTCAAATCACATGACGGATAATAAATATTAGTTTGTGGAGATAGATAAAAACTTCAGGCATACGGTGAAATTAGGAGACAATTCGAGATTTGTTGTTTTAAGAAAAATAATTGTTAAGTTTGAAGTTAAACAACTGAATCAAATCATAACCAATCTATTTTTTGCTCCATAATAGATACATAATTTGTTAAGTGTCATGCATGTACAAAATAATGGATTGCCATTTCTAATCAATGGAGGAGTGTATAAATATACCATCACCGTTTTGGTCTGATCATGAAGACGAGAATGACTACAAATCGTATGTTCATCGTGACCGCGACTATAAAATCTGGTTTAAGAAAATGTCTTAAGATTGAAGAAATGAGACTTCTAAAATGGTATGGCACAAACAATGTGGTCATTTAAACAACAACAACATTCGGATCATGCAAGACAAACAAATGGTGAAAAGACTCCCTCTAATAAATGAGACTTCTAAAATGTGCGAAGTATGCAATATTGGAAAGCAACATCAAAATATTATACCCAAGAAAATATTATACCCAAGAAAAAACAAAGAAAATTATAGAGTGACATTTCCAATCAACGGAGGAGTGTACAAAATATTATACCCATAAAAATTTATTTCGATTGTTTTCAACAAATTTTGTGAGGAACATGAAATTAAAAGGTAATTGACAGCATTGTATACACTATAACAAAATGGGTAGCCAAGAGAAGAAAACGTACAATAATGAATATGGTAAGGTGTTTATTCACATAGAGGAGTATGCCGAAAAATATTATGGCCAAAGGCGGTAAAATGGACGCATTGTGTGTTAAATGAGAGTGTAACAAAGACAATAAAATGTGTGGTTCCAGAAGAATGTTGGAGTGTAAATAAGCCAAGCGTGGGGTATTTCTAGGTCTTTGGTTGCATAGGGCATGTACACATTCTTGTACACTACTGGATAAAGCTTCATAATAGAAGCCACAAGTGCATTTTACTCGGGGTAAGTGAAAAATTAGATGGTTGTCGTCTCTATGATCCTTCTTTTTAAAAAGTAGTCATCAGCCACGACGTATTTTTTAAAAAGAAAGAAAAGTGAGATTTGAGTATAGAGTTAGAAGGTGTGGTTGCTACTTCATATTGGGGAGAGGAAAGCAAGATCGTAGAAAATACCACAGAAGATGAACCAAAGGAAATCAATGATAGTGTACATAATGAAGATGATCATGAAGCTAGTGATGAGAGAAGTCTTCGTCAGGAACCCTCTGATGGTGCAGAAAATCCAGAGGTTGATTTATCATCGTTAACGGTACAATAAAAAAGAATAGAAGATCTCTAATATGGTTACAAGATTACAAAAAAGGAGACGGAAAACTCAAACATGGTTATAAGATTACGAAAGAGGAGACATACGTGAAGAAGAGGTTGAAATGGAGATGGATTTGGCTCTGTTTAAATCTCATGATGATCCTATTAGATTTGTATACGCATGTAAATAATAAAAATAACTGAGGCAAAGAGGTATGAGTTACAAGCAATTGAGAAAAATAAAGCATGGGATCATGCTAATAAAATTGGGGTCAAATGGTTATTTTAAAAAAATTAAACGAATTTGGAAAGGTTGATAAATATAAAGCTGGACTACTGGTGTAATGTTATGCACAAGAATATTTTTTTACTATTCCAAAGTAATTACATCGATAGCTTGATGGGATACAATCAGAATATTGTTAGAAACAACAACATAAAGAGGTTGGAAAGTGTATTAGTTGAACGCCAAAAGTACATTTTTACATGGAGAGTTAAAAGAATTTGTGTACGTGGGTCAACCATAAGGTTTTATTCAAAAGGGAGACGAGGATAAAATATATCGACTTAAGAAAGCCTTGTATGGTATAAAACAAGTTCATAGAGCTTGGTTTTCTCAAATAGAAATATTTTTCAAGCAGGTGAGATTCATTCAAAGCAGCCTTGATCACACCTTGTTCATCAGAAGAGTAAAATATAAGTATGTATGGGTAATAATTTATGTTGATGATCTGATTTTTGTTGGAAATGATGAATCATTCCTCGAAGATTTTAAACAATCTATGAAAAATAAATTCAATATGACTGATCTCAGATTGATGAGATTCTTTATGGGTGTGGAAATTTGATAAAAATCTAAAGGCATTCATATATACCAAAAGAAGTATGACCACAAAGTATTACAAGATGTTTAAAATGGTATAGTGCAATTCAGTCAAAAATCCTATTATCTCAGGAACTAATCTGTCTAAAGAATGAGTGAAAGAATAGGTTGATGCAACGTCATACAAAATGTTGGCCGGGTGTCTTATGTATCTCACTGTCAGAAGGCTCGATATGATATATGTGGTGTGCTTGCTTTCTCGCTTCATGGACAAACCAAAAGAGGAGAATATGCTGAGAGCAAACTGAGTTTTAAGATTTTTGAAAGGTATGCTCGACTTTGATATTTTTTATAGGAGAGAGAATGAGCTGAACATACAAGTTTACACCAATAGTGATTATACTGGAGACATTGATGATAAAAAATCACTATGGGCTACATGTTCTTGGTAAATGAGCAGATGTATGTTGGAGTTCAAAAAGAGAATATGTGGTTACTTTGTCTTCAACAAAGGCAAAATATGTGGCATCAACGTTATGTGCGTGTCATGATGTTTGGGTAAGAGGAGTAATGGAGCAAAGTTTCTTGAGTTGTATAGGTGTTTGGAGATATTATGTGACAACACATCTTCGATTAAGCTTTCAGAAAATTGGGTGATGCGTAGACGTACAAAATATATTGATGTTAGATATTATTACTTGCGTGAGCTTGCTAATCAAGAAGAGGCAAAGTTAGTGTTTTGTAGAACAATATGTTAGGTGGCAAACATTATGAGAAAGCCGATAAAGCTGTAGACGTTCAACAAGCTACGAGTTCTACTTGGAATGCAGTCATAAGATGATTAAATTAGATTCTTTCAAACATTTCCAGTTTGAGTGAGGATTTGTTAGAGTAGTGGAGTCATCTCATGTCTTTGTTTTGTTTGGTTTTTGGTTTTTGGTTGAGTTAGTCAATAATGCTATTATTTAAGAGTCTGTTTAATGGAGAACGTCAACGATTAATGCTATTATATAGTGACTTTTGAGCGTGTACAATTAATGGTTCGTTTTTCTTTATGTTCTTTAAATTTTTTGACTATTAGAAATCATTTTTTAATCATCGAACTAATAAGTTAGTCCAAAGCTTCGATTTAACCATTTGAAATTGTATTTTGAGTTGAATTTTATTTTTATTTTTAAATTTTTTATTTAAACAAATAATATAATAATTAAAATTATATTTTTTTAATTATATTTTTTTAATTATATATTTTTAAATAATTTTGGTAATAAAAAATAAATTAAATGATTTTGGAAGTTTTATCCGTCTGATTTGATTCGGTATCCATTTTACCAATTTATCGATTTTGTTGGTTCGGTTTCTGACCGATTCTACCGATATTTTGTTCGATTTCTTACCTGTTTCAATTTTCCGGTGCTCAGGAAGCATGACAGCCCTATGTTTGTAACAGACGAAGTCATGTGAAGACTGAGTTTATGAACAGTAACAACCCTTGCCTTAGCATTAATAATTGGAGAGTGAAAGATACAGCAGGAAAATATAGCTTAATTTATCTAGAGCATTAGAAACCTAGTGTCGTTTTAAAGATATGGATACATATTCAATTGCACAGAGAGGGCAATGACTAAGTAAACCTGTAGTTATAGCGGTTTGCCCAGAAGAGGTATTGCAAGAAGTTTAATCCGCTAAGCACACACATCACCCAATAGAACCTCTCAAGGTGGTAGTGATTCAAGTTGCTCCCTGAAAGCCATGGTGTATTATTACCAAAGGAACTTGTAATATAGTTCACAGTCGACACCAGCACCGAGCTTAAGTAGTACCCCACGGCTAGCGAGGCCCAAGAGAGAGCTGTTGCCAAAGATCTCATGCTCAACGGAGCCTCACTGAAGAAGAAATCCATCATACCAGCTAAGCTGAAAAGGTCTGCGGATCCAAGGAACATATACTGCAAAGCCACCCAAAGAAATGTAATGGGTAAAGGTTCAGGAGAGTCAATCATTCCTGATTCCACTGCCACTTTTTTCCGTTTGATTTCTACTAAAGCTGCCACCACCATAGCCACTATAGAGAGAACTAGCCCTGTCCCTATTCGTTGTAGATGAGTTATACCCATTTCAGTTCTAGTGATTTTCCTGGCTAGTGGATTAACTATATGGTTGTAGACTGGTGCAAGGATCATGATGAAGATAACGGGGAAGACAGGGAGAGAAGCAGGTGGGACTCTTAAATGACCTAGCTTGGTATTCATGGTGGCTGCTTGTTGGAGGGAAAATGTAGAGAGCTGAGCAAGGCAACAGTTCAGCATTATGGTGGACATGAATATTGGCAAAGTTTTTAGTACTATCTTGACATCGTCCACTTGTCTTGCAGTGCAGTATAGCATTAGGGGAATAGATTTGTCGGCCACTGCTGCATTAAGAAACTCAAAACTTTCTGTTGGAGTTTGACTCTGTTCGGTCCTTCTGGTTTTGTTACCTTCGAGGTCACTTGCTTCAGTGTTACACGAGAAGCTTGTCTCCATGGCAATAACAGCACTGCTAGGATTCCTAGATTTGAGTCTGCTATAAGCTGCTGCTACCAACACCTATAGAACATAAATTAATAAACGATTACTTAAACCTCTATAATTTCAAAACCCCGCGCTATATACTATCGGTTTTACCTTGAAAATAGTAGTGATGGGGCTTCCCACGGGAACTTTGGTCCGGTATAAGGGAGATCCTACTAGAAAGACTGGAATAGAGATTAAAATCGTTGCAGTTGAAATCCCAAATCCCCACTGCCAGCCTTTGTTGTCTTCAATCCAGACCACAAAAGTGACTGCAACTAGCGCACCGCAGGAAAGACAGAACACGTAGTTGTTGAAGAACGCGGATCTCTGCTTCCTTCCTTTCGGGGTTGTTTCATCAAACTGCTCAGCTCCATGTGGGGGCAGTGAACCTTTTATTCCTCCAACACCAAGTGCTACCAGATACAGACCTGTAAAGAACATGACAGTTTCCCCACCTGCGCATGAAGTATTGTGGTTCGCTAAACTACATCCCGCTGACTTCAGTGAATGTGCGTGAGCTCTTATAGTGAGTATTAGCATCCCCTGTCATTTCATAGTGGTTAGAAAAAATACTATCAATATACAGACTTTGAATAATACAAAGACTGTTCAAGTACCTAGTTCTTATATTCGAAACTGTGCCTAGATTTTTCTTTGTAGCTAACTCATTTGATGTATTATTAATTTTGTTATGTCAAGCTACATAAAAGCTGTAGATTTTTTATTTGCTGAGGTTTTTACCATGAATTCTATCACAGCACTTGTCAAGTAGATGTGGTAGGTGCTGAAAAAAGCATCTGCTAGAAAGCCACCCAGGAGAGCAAGGAGGAAAGCTGTGCCCATAAAATTTGTGACAATAATCGCAGAGCTGGATGGGGAGAAATCCATGAACCTCGACACGTACAGCACAAGGTTACTTGCGTTGGACAAGAAAGCTAGATTCTCCAATATCTCTACAACTATGTTGTACAATACAAAAAAAAGATTAATTAACGTAAGTATGACGCCTTTAGATCAATTACTTATACTACTTCGTACACTTCTCCTGCAAGATAATATATATTGTCCTCGGTAAACTTGTGTTTAAATCAATTTTCTTTGTTAAGTGATTGTATACCAACCTAAGACAAAGGAGGCAGCAAGAACGCCACCATGACGACCTCTAATCGCAGGTCGATTCCTCCAATCTACATAACCTTCCCATTGGTTTAGTTGGTTTGCTGCATCCTACATCAAAAAAACTAATCATAATAAGCCATGTAGTTAAGAAAATGTAAAGTTATATCATAAAAGACCAAAAACCCACCATTTTTATTCTTCGCAAATAAGCTAATGCAAATGTTTTCTTAAGAAATATATTTGATTCAAAAAGTTTTGGTCTCTAATGGATATATATAGCCTATAGGAGTTGAGACTAAAGGGTTGTTGGTTGCCACTTGACGTTGGGCTTTTGGCGTTATAGACAAGAGGTTCGTTTGGTGGTGGTTTGAAAGTTGAAGATTTTATTTAACCTTGTAAGAAGAATTTACGGAGAAAATTTCCCAATGCGCTTTATTTTCATCGAAATCATAAGTTTTGAGTTTATACATTTATTTTTAACTATAAACGGCTGTCCTTTTTATAATTATGCATCAACTAATCGTAACTCGACAATGCATATCCAAGTATCCAACAAGAATATTGTATATGCTAAAAATGAATTGACCGCCAATATGTATAGGTAGAAACTGTTGAATTTTTTCGAGTAGAGTTGTTATTAAGATTTAGATGCAACGACGTTTGTTAAAATTTAAAAGTGAATTTGAACGAACACATATAGGTTGTATTCTGTTGGGCTGATGATCTGACCAATGGTGTTAAGGACTGAGCCGATGTATGGTACCGATATCCTATTCGATGACATGGTATTGATGTTTTCCAAGATTGTTGTGTAATTCATGGACCAATACTTTAAAGGACATTGAGCTTAAGTTCTTAATCAAATTGAGTTTAGTCTATTTAACGAGGTATCATATTTTGGTCTTTGTTTATTAATTAGATTCTATATTAACTAAGTCTTCTGTATTAATTAGATTTCCTATTAATTTGAATTTTTTATTTACGATGTCTCCAATTTTAGAGGATTAAGACTTTATTAGTGTCGTTGATTAATGATATTTAGTTAGGAGTGTTTTGTGAAGAATCAGGACTTTCATAATCATATAAATAAAAGAAGATAAACAAAGTAACGGCGTGACGACAATGACGTGAACAAATTCTAAGTAACAAAAAACTCTAGGTCTTTTGAGAGAAAAGTGAGGTGAGAGATAAACATTGAATTTAGAATTCTATGAATCATATCATCTTTGTAACAAAAACTATTTGAATCTTTTGTGTTTGAGAGTTTTTTTGTAATATACTCGTTGAATAAAAGTGTCTCCGTTTCCCGTTCATGTAGGGTTTCTTCAAAATTCGAACCACGTTGAATTCGTCTGGTATGTTTGGTTTGATTTTACATTTTTTTTATTTTGTTGCCGATCTTGAACATGGTAATAATTATTCTTTAAAGAATCATCACACCAAATTCTAACATTCAGAGGATCGGATTTCACAAAAAATGGTGCGGTGAGCGTGAAGCAACAGTAAAAGGAGTAGATCGATCGACGATATGAAAGTTGGAGAACAAATCTTGTTTGGAAACCGAAAGTCACAAAGATGAGTTCCATGGAACTTAGCCTAAAAAAGTTGGTGAATCTAATAACTTTAACCTTTAAAGAATGAAAGTTATGGCTTACATAGCACATAAGGGATTAATTGGTATTTTTGAAAATAAATCTACACAGGTTAATGTCGTGGTATTGTCTAAAACTCATAGCGCACTCATACTATCTAAAGAGCCTACGACGCCGAGGATATGGAATTGGATGTAGGTGACTTACATGAAGAAGTGTTTGGCGAAAATATTGTATCTGAAGGAAAAAATAGTTACATGATGTTTATGGATAATAACATAAAGATCTAAAGTAACCTAGATGACTACAAACGAGTCATAATCGACTTAAATATATTTAATGTGAAGATAAATGCACATGATCAAGTAATCATCCTTTTAAGTTCTCTGCCAAATGGGTACAAACACTTCATAAACACCATACTCTCTGGAAAAGACTCACTTAAGATGGCTGAAGTCAAGAGTGTCTTGAACTCTAAAGATCTTCAGAGGAATATTTTTCTAAAGGGTGACTCCGAAGGGTACGAGATGAGTGTGAGGGGTCAATCAGAGAATATAGATTCAAATAAGAGAAGAGGAAACTCTCGATAAAATTTCAAATGATATGGGAAGGATTCTAAAATAATCTATTAGATATGTAAGAAGAAACGACATATCAGAGAACTACTCAGAGGTGGAAAAAGAAACAACTATCAGAAGAGCAAAACCGAAAATGCTGCAATAATGTCTGATGATTGTTAGTACGTTGATGGGTTAGTGACTTCTTATTCATGTAATTGAAATGATTATAATTGCTCAATTTGGGTGCACCATTCCATATGAATTCCAATAATCATTGTATAAACTTGATAATGGTTGACGGTGAAAGGACCATCCTTGATAATGACGAATCCTATAATGATAGAGGTATTGGTTAGGTTTGGCTCAAGTTATCTACATAATTTGAGACATTGATTAAAAACATAAGATATGTACCAAGACTTAAGCATAACCTTAATTCTATTGGGATGTTAGATGAGGAAGGGCTTACCTATATGGGTGTAGATGACAAACTTAAGGTCCTGCAAGCCCATCTTGTTGTTATGAAAGCCAATATGACTAACAGTATGTTAGTTATTGAGGGTTATGTTGTAGTATTTGGTGTGTCTAGTATGGTGAAGGAACCTACCAGGTTGTAGCATCATCCTCTAGGGAATTTAAGTGAGAAAATACTCGTTGAACTAAGTAAATAAAGGCTGTTAGATGGTACTTCAATTCAGAAGCTGAGATTTTGTGAAAGTTTTGTTTTGGGTAAAAGCAAGAGGGTAAAGTTTTTGCTCAACAAGCAGACAAACAATAAGTACTTTATTATGTTCATTTAGACCTTTGGGATCCGTCACGTGAACCTACCATAGGTGGTGCAAAGTATTTTATGTCACTGATATATGACTATTCTAGGAAGTTATGGGTAATACTTTTGAATATAAAAGATGAAGCATTTGTTTATTTTGTGAACTAGAAAACATTGGTAGGGAATCAAACTAGAAAAATACTAAAGAAGTTTCAGACTAATAATGGGTTGGAATACGTGAACAAAAAGTTCACTAGCTATTGTGCAAAGCTTGACATTTCTAGACACTGAAACGTAAGTAAGACTACCCAACATGATAAGCTTGCTAGAGAATGAACCGAACCCTGTTGGAACGAGTTAAGTGCATGCTTTATACATATAAAATGGGTCGAAGGTTCTGAGGAGAAGCCGTAAAAATGGATGCATATATCATCAATAAGAGTCCATATATGACGCATAAGTTTCTTTATCCTAAAGAGGTCTGGACTTAAGGCTAAAACATTAAGGATGTCCAGATATACTATCTATGCACATGTGAACAAGATAATCTTAGACGAGCATTGAAATGTTTGCTCCTCGGCTATCCGAAAGGAGTAAAACGTTATAGGTTATAATGTATTTAACCTGAACTTCATAGGGATTATATAAGTAGAGGAATGATTTTCAATACGGAGGACATGCCATTGACGAATATGGTGGATGAGGACACCATCAAGAAGAGATGTGAAATTGATGATAAATCTAATCTAGAAATTGAAACTGTTAATACTTTTGCCAAATATGATTAGGAACAAGTTCAACGTTGGCCCATACAGAGGAAGTTCAACCACTGCATGAGTCTGAAGTTGGCCGAGGGTCTGGTGTACAAGGTATTCAGGGGATCAGATGGGAAAGTAACATGATCTTAACAGTTACCAACTGGCAAAACATAAAGCACACAAACTAATCAAATAACCGCATATGTATGATTTTAACGATGTAATTGGTTATAATTTATATATTGAAATGCAGATATATTTTCTTGAACGTCAGACCTATCGTGATGTTATTCGGAGTAGTAATAAAAATAAGTGGCTTACAACCATTAAATAAGAACTGATATATTTTAAGAACACGAACACATAGATTCTTATTAAATAAAGGAATATTCATAAGCTAGTTTAGAGTAAATGAATATTCACGAAAAAACCACGTGTTCCTGGTGTTGAGTTACCCATATACGAAAATAGGCTCATGGCTAAGGGTTTTATTCAAAATGAACGTGTCAATTTTAATGAGATACTTTCACCGGTTATGAAACAAACCTCTATCAAGGTTTTGTTGTCAATTTTTTGCTAGATTTGATCTTGAGCTAGGTCAAATGTATGTTGCTACTACCTTCATGAATGATGAATTAAAAGAGACATTTTACACGTATAAGCTAAAAAGGTTTGAAGAAGTGAAGGAATATGATGTGTATTTGTTAAAGAAATTCATATATGCGTGAAACAATTGTCAATGAAGTGGAATAGAATATTTGATTATTTTATAAGCTCCATCAAATATGTATGTAAAGCTATAACAATCGTGTGTATTGGAATGGGGAAATATACATGAAGATATAGATCCTATTGTTGTTGTATGTGGATGACATACTAATATGTGGAAGAGATATAAAATAAATTGAAACGGTAACGATCTTGGTAGCATTATGTATGTTATTATTTTCACGAGACCTGATCTTGTTTATGTTGTAAGTGTTTTGAGAAGATTCATGTCGAATTCGGGGAAGTCGCAGTGAGATGCACTCTAGTGGCTCATAAAGTACTTAAAAGATTGATTGTTGTAAGGTTGTGCTATAACTAGAAATATTAGACTGATATAATGCTGAAATGGTTCGTGGATTTCGATTATACAAAAGCCATTATATATATATATATATATATATATATATATATATATATATATATATATATATATTGGGTATCTGTTTACTATGCATGAACTATTTATTAGCTATAAACTTTTATATAGAAGTTCGTTATGCTTTCACCTACTAAAGCCAAATATATGGATGCTACGTAAGCCATGAACGAAGTATACGACTGAAGATATTGTTGATTAAACTTATTAGTGTTGAGAAATATGTTGTTTTGTTTTGTGATAACACTAGTACTATTCATTTAATGAAGAATCCATAGTTTTATGAGCGAACTACACATGTTGATATCGAGTTGCATTTTGTTTTAGACGTGGTGGAGAATGAGAAAGTGAAAGTGCCTAAAATTGCTAGCAAAAAAAAATATTTCGGATGTTATGACCAATGTATTTCCGCTTTTAAAGCTCACGAACTGTATTAGACTAGTGCAAGTCTGGGATATAGGTAAGCTGGTCATTAAAAAGTAGAACATTTAATGCAAAAAATGTCGGACCTACTACAAGCCAATGTGGAGAATTGTTAGGTGTAAGCTAGAAGTGAGTCGAAAATCAATATATTTTCGAAGGACTACATTGGCCAAAGATGAATCATTTGTCAACATGTATATGTAGGAACTGTTGGACCATTTAAGATAGAGCTGTGGCCAAGACTTAGGTGCAAAAATATTTTCTGGAACCTAAAGACGAGTTTGGCCGACCACGTGTAGGTTGTTTTTTAATGGCTGAACACCTTACCGATTGTGTATGGACTGAGCCGATACGTGGTGTTGATGCCCTGAACGAAGTCATGATGTTGATTCCTCTGGTCTAGAGCTTCTAAAGCTTTCGTGTACTTTATGGGCCGATGCTTCAAACAGTATTTGTCTTCATTTCTCAATTGTGATGATGATGAAATCTAATTTAAGGATAATTTTGGAAGATCTTTTGTTTATATGGTATTAAATTCTTGATAGACTATTGTGAGATAAATGAGGTTCTTGTATTTATTATTATTTTTAGTAAAAAGTTCAAGCCATTTAACGTTGTTGGTTGAGTTAATTATACAATTTTTGGATCCTTGGACCATACAGGTCGGGTCAACTATTCGGGTCAATCTCACGAGCTCCCAAACCCATTTACCAATGTACTAGGCACTTAGGTGAGTTAATGAGCATACTTAACATACTTCTTATTCATTAAGTTTTCGCTGTCTGGTCCGAACTACCCTCTAAATAAATTTCGACCCACTTTACTTTAAGGGACATCCAACACAATCCGATCATATCATCTAGCCCCCTTAGCTCTTTCCAAAGTATTTCGGAAGAGGTAATATAATGTAAATGATTTCTGAATTGCATCCAAAGGAGGTTATCAAATCTATTTTTACAGAGATGTCACGACTTTAGACGGTTAGTTTTTTCATGACACATGTAATGGATTCATTGGAGCTACTGAATGGTTTCTCTCATGGTAATAGTATATTTTGCTAAAAAAAGAAAACAGACTACATTTAATAGCCTTTCTTAATTATTATTGTTGGTTCATTTTCCCTAGTAAAACACTCAAGTGCATTTTTCTTAATCATATATAAAGGTAATTTTTTATTATTCCATTTCTATAGTGAGAAATAGATGGATACAGTTCTAGATAGAGAAAAAGTTCAAATTTAACCTAGATTTATCTTTTTGTTATTCTAATTTCTTTCAGAGTTTGTATGTTTACAACGAGGATTGCACTAAAGAGTATGTTTACAGCGAGGATTGTACTAAAGAGGTTTGCTCAATTTGTCCGAGTTGGAGGAAGAAAAAGGAAAGCCAGAATTACTTCCGGATTACCCACCTCTCTGGTGACTCAAATTCCAGAACCACACGAGATCTTCATCTAGTAGACAACCAATTGTTACTAAACTTAGCCCATTTGCACAATCTCTTGCAATCTCCGACCAATCTACTCAATCAACTAAGAATCCTTTAGTAAAAGCCGTTAGCAGTCGTAAACCTCTATCAACTGTCATTCCTATGGAGTCAGATATTGGAGAAAGTACTCCTCGTATGCTTACCATAATAAATTAAATAAATTCCTCAATGATGTTTAAAATTTTAATATCTTTACCCAAAGTAAATAAATTAAATCTGATCAAGCCATTCGAAGGAAACATAGTTTTAGTCCTATCCAAACCATTCGAAGGTAATCCATTTGAAGGCAATATATATTTAATCCATCCGAGTCATTCAAAGGTAATCCATTTGAAGGTATTTTGTCTTTAATCCAACCAAGCCATTCGAAGGTAATCCATTCAAAGGCAACATAACTTTAATCAACCAAGCCATTGGAAGGTAATCCATTTGAAGGCATTTTGTCTTTACTCCAACCAAACCATTCGAAGATAATCTATTCGAAGGCCTTTTGTCTTCAATACAACCAATTCATTTGGAGGTAATCCATTCAAATGCAACATAAATTTAATCCAACCAAGACATTCGAAGGTAATCTATTTAAAGGAAATATAATTTCAATCCAACCAAATATAACAAAGAAACTTTTACAGGAAAATGATGATATATTGATTGAAATTCGGACACCTCATTAAAACCTCTTTGCGCCACCATGGTAGAAAAGAGTATGCCCCATAATATTTACATTGAAGTAAATCAAAGTATTTATAAGATGAGTTTATTCAAAGTATAACCTTAGGTGTTCAATATTCCAAGGGTGCTTCAAAAGATTTCCTTCTTTGTCTACAAGCTTATACGTTCATTGTATGACCCCTTCATATACGATATATGGTCCTTCCCAATTCGGAGCCAGTTTTTCAAACTTCTTTTCCTTAGTGTGTAAGAACACTTTTCTTAATAATTTGTCTCCGACTTGAAAATTCTTTTTTCTTGTTTTAGATGCAAACCTACTCCTCATGAGGCCTTAGTAATGCATTGTTCTTAGATGAACTTTCACTCTTCTCTCCTCAATTAAATCCAATTAAGCCCTTACTACCCTTTCATCATTCTGATCGAAATAATTTTGAACTCTGAAAGAGTAAAGAGTAGCTTGTATATGTGTAATTTCATCTATTCCATAAACTAAAACAAATTGAGACTCGTGAATGGCTGTGTGTGAAGTGGTTTGGTATGACCATAGTAATTCTTGTAAATAACTTGACCATATTCCAGCTGCTCCCTCCAAATTCTTCTTCAAACCCGTTAAAATTGTTTGGTTTGCCACCTCAACTTACCCATTGGTTTGAGGATGAAAAGGAGAAGAGAGACAATGTTGAATTCATCTTGATATACAAAATATTTCCATATATTTATTGTCAAATTGAGGACCATTATCCGTAGTAATGCACTTGGGAATACCAAATCGGCAACATATGTTGTAAAAGATAAAACTTATCACTACTTTATATGTTGTTTTGGACAAGGGCGCATCTTCTACCCACTTGGATAAATAATCTATTGTCACAATTATAATACTTCATCCCCCATAAGCTATTGAAAAATGTTCGACTAGATCAAGTCCCCATATGTCCAATGGTATTGCTTCGGATACATAATCCATGGATATTGTTGATACATGGATCGTATTTTCATACTTTTGACAAGGGTAACATCTTCCCACCAAGTCTTTAGCATCTGCCATAATAGAAGGCCAATAATCTCCTGCCAACAAGACCCTTCTAGTTAAAACTTTATAGCCACAATATGCTGATCCTTCTCGATCATGTAGTTTTGATAGAACACTTTTGAGATTCACTGGATCCGAGACATCGCATAAAAGGTATGTTGAAGGTTTTTTTTCTAAAGAGCCCCCATTAGAATAAAAAATTCACGAGCTTTGTACTTTATCTTTTTGGTAGATGCCTTATCTTGAGGTAAAACTCATTTACTGATAAATGCTTAGATCTCATTCCTCTAATCTTTAGAAACTATAATGGATACTTGTATAATTGCTCCCAATTCACCCTTTATTTCTGTAATTGTGACTATGGAAGATTATTATTGTATAAATATCCAGGCTTATGTTTCAGAACATGTTATAGTGGCTAAGGAGTCAGCCATTGAATTTTCCGATCTTGGACATGCTAATATTTGATGCGTTTAAACCTAGTCGAGATCTATTTTAATACTTTGAGATACTTTATCAAGTGATCTTTCTTGGTTTTAGATTCCTATTGTGCTTGATGAATGAGTACTTGTGAATCATTTAGCAATCAGACTCTTTCGGCACCACATATATGAGCTAATCTCAATCTGGTTATTGTTGTTTCATATTCTGACTCATTGTTGGATGCTCTGAAGCCAAAACATATAGCCTGGTACATAGAATCACCATAGGGAGAAATTAGGCATATACCAGCTCGACGCCCCATTGTACTAGATCCACCATCAGTTTGGATTACCCATTCTTTCTTAAGCTTACTGGCTTGAGCTTCTCCACGAGGTCTCTCAGAGTGAAATTCAACTAAAAAATCAGCCACAGCACGAGCTTTAAAATTTCAGTTCGGGATGCAAAGTCAATATAATAATCTCCAAGCTCAACTGACTATTTGGTCATCCGTCCTGGTATATCGACTTTTTGTAACACAATCTTCAATGAAAAAGAAGTTTGAATCGTGATAGAGTGTGCTTGAATATAAGGCCTCATTTTTTAGCTGCTATCGCCAATGCTAAGACTAATTTTCCAACTTTAAGTATCTTTTTTCAGCTTCTAACAAACTCTTGCTCATATAAGAAGCAGGATGTGGATAATTATCAACTTCTCGCACTAATACAGCACTTACAACATACTTTGTTGCTGCTAGATACATATAAAGTCTTTCCATATTTACAATTTTGAATAATGTTTTGGGTGAAGATAAGTGTCTCTTGATTTCAAGGAAAGCTTGATCGTAATTAGGGGACCGATTGAAGTCTTAATCATTTTTTAAGACTTGAAAAAACTGAGCACATTTGTCTGATAATATTGAAATAAACCGGTTTGATGCTACCAATATTCCAATCCATATCTGAACTTCTTTAGTATTCAAAGGTGGATCCATGGCCAACAAAGCATTCAACTGATCTGGTTCACATTGAATCCCTTTCTCACTTATAATGTATCCTCGAAATTTTCGAGATCGGACCCCAAAGGTACATATTTCAGGGTTTAATTTCAAATTGATGGCTTCCAAGTTGGAAAATGTCTCCCAGAGGTCGGATATGTGATCCTTCCCCTCAAGGATTTTAACCATCATATCATCAATGTATACTTCTATATTTTTTCCGATCTGGTTAGCGAATGCCTTATTTACTAGTCGCTGATAAGTGGCTCCATCATTTTTTAATCCAAGATTCATTACCTTATAGAAATGAAGCCCCCTATCAGCGATAAAAGTGTTATGGTCTTGATCATTTGGATCCATTTGTATTTGATTATACCAAGAAAAAACATCCATAAAGGATAACAACTTGCTTCCCGATGTGGAATCTACTAGTTGATCTAT
This sequence comes from Limnanthes douglasii subsp. nivea, assembly GCA_036936605.1. NCBI lineage: Eukaryota > Viridiplantae > Streptophyta > Magnoliopsida > Brassicales > Limnanthaceae > Limnanthes > Limnanthes douglasii. The sequence goes on along the minus strand of JAUPFV010000001.1, from coordinate 246,789,187 downwards.
CTGGGGTAACAGAAACGCATCCTTAGGGCAGCCTCTATTAAGATCTTTAAATTTAATGCACATATGCCATTTTCCATTTCTTTTATACTAAAACTGGTTTAACTATCCAAATAAGGTATTGATATTCTTTAATGTGTCCCACCTTGATTAACCGATCTACTTCTTGGACTATGGCTTCCGATTTTTCTCTAGAAAAAGCTTCTCTTCTTTGTACCACTGACCCAACATAAGATCTAACAGATAGTTTGTGACGGATCACACTTGCTGATACTCCAGTTACATTCTCGTTAAACCAAGCAAACACATGAAGATTATTTGATAAAAAGATAACAACTTTTTTTAATCCTAATAGAAATTTACATACAACCTTGACACTTTTACCTTCTGCCAAGCAATGAATTTCAACTTCTTCAACAGGGATCAGAATACTAGGAGTCTCCCTCGGATCATCTATCACATTTGATTTGGCAGAAGACTCTACTAATATATATTCTTCGTCTACTTGTAGTGCTTCCAACAATTTTGGAGCAAGAGTAGTGACATAACATTCCCGGACTATCCTTTAGCTACTTCGGACGACGCCTACTTGACCTCCTACAAAATATTTCAAATATTGGTGAATGATGGAAGCTACTGCATGCATCATAGATAGGCAAGACCTACAAAATATGGCATTTTAAAATGTCGGACAATCAACTACTACAAATAAAACCCTTACTAACTTCTTGAATGATATTTTTTCCAGAAATACCTCTTTTTCAAACTCTCCAATCACATCAGCCGAGTTATAAGTAAATCCTATTATAGTCCTATTCGAACGATGTATGATTGATGCAATTATTTATTTGCTTATAATTTGATAAAAACATAATATTTATTGAACTGCATGCATCAATCAGGATTCGACGTATATCATTGCCTTAAATGCATGCTCTTATTACCACAATATATTCATGTGGGCCCATAATATTTCTCAGGTCATCTTCATCAAAGATAATGAATGGAGTAGGGCTTTGATAGAGATGTGTTGACATTTTCCTTTCTAGCTGAGTAGTTAGACTATTTACATATATTTTTATTGAGCAGCTTGAGGGTGTAGTCACAATATCTCCCCTAAAAATGGTCAAAGATTCAAAGAAACTGCACATAATAGATATTGTCCGGAACAGAGTCTAAGTATTCCAAGTCTACATCAAATCTTTCCACAATCATCATAGCCTCCTTTTGTTTTGATGCCCCCATACTTTGTCCTGGAACATTTGGCATTGTTTGTGCTATGCTTTCCCCAGACTGGGAATGAGTGTTAAATTGTCTATTTCCCTCTTGATTTTTAACAAAAGCAGACATATTTCCCCTTTCAATCAAAGTTTGTACTTCTTGCTTTAGGGAAATGTAATCTTTGGTATCATGACCCACATTGCTATGGTATTTACAAAAACAAGTGTTCTGATTTTCTCTTGGAGATTGAATTTGTGTCGGACTTCAAAAATAAACAAAATTCTTAGTTTTATCATAAATGGTGGCCACATTTTCACTCAATTCAGCAAACCATTTAGGTTGGACCCATTGGTTCCTTTTAGGTCTAGACGGTTGGCCTTAATTTGACTGACTCTATTTGGGCCGATGCAAACATGTCCGGAGTATTTAGGTCGATAATTGAATATAGCATGGGGCTGAGTATTGGCTTATGGGATAGAAGTTGCAGGAGTAAACCTATTCTGGCGCAATACTCTAGATTTTTTTGGTTTCTTCCACTGTGATTTTCTTTCCAACCCGATTTAATAATCCTCTCCAAGTCATCTTTTTCTTCCGAGTCACCGAATCAGCCAGCTCACCCGGTATTAAACCTTGTTTTAAAGAAGTAATAACCATTTTAGTGCACTCCCCTTGAAGGTCTGCCAGAATAACCGGCATAGAAGTTTATCATCACCATCAAAATTCATCATGAATTTTTTTTTAATTTCTCAAGATGATTATCAGGATCTTTGCTTTCATCATATTCTCAATTTTGGACCTGTCAAGCTGCCTTGGCAGATGTCCAGAAAGAATCTTGAAGACAAAGATGACTGCCTCTAGTTGTGGCTATGACTAAACATATGTTCTTCATCTGGAGTGGAAAGATATCTGGTTCAGACTGGATAGCAAATTGATCACTTAACAGGTGATCAATACCGTGATCTGCCGATCCATTTACTTTCCCTTGATATTTCTTCTTTTTCCCTTTGTCTTTCATATCGTTTTTCTTACAATGTTGTTTGGTTAACCTTTCTTTCTTCTTCTGAGGCCATGGTCACTACTAGATGAAGAAGTAGAAATATCCAAACTATATTATGTGGTAGAGTTTTCAACAGAATCCGATGTGTTCATCAACTGCTTAACCTGATTTTCCTTTTTTGAACCCATGTGAGCCTTTAGAGATTGATAACTTTAATCTCGTTAATGATTGTTGTCAGGATCGTCTGTAACAACACATCTTGTAGTGAATTTCCCTCTTAATTCTGTTTCAGTTTTCCTTTGTCCCTCAAAGCTTCAATTGCAGCCCTTAGTTGATCACGCTCGTCTTGCATGATATATGTTTCCTTTGTATTATGATTGACATATGATATAGTAGCATGCTCATTATCACCTCTTATCCCGTGATTATCAAGAGGGAGAGCTTCTTGCATATTGAGATCCATGTCTCAAAGAATTATGAAATGGAATCCACCACCAAAGTATGATCTACAATTATGGTTCCACATAAAGCTATTCAGACACCTCACGCTCCCACTGTGGTCACCAAACTGATGATGATGAAATCTATTTTGGAAGATCTTCTGTTTATATGGTATTAAATTCTTGATAGAATGTTGGGAGAGAAAGAAGGTGCTTGTATTTATTATTTTTTAGAAAAAGTCCAACTCATTTAATGGTGTTAGTTGAGTTATTTATACTCTTTTTGGATATATATATATATATATGGGTCATCCGGTCTAGTCAACTATTCGGGTCAATCTCATGAGCTCCAAGCCCATAAAAACCAATGTACTGGGTACTTAGCTGAGTCACTGAGCTTACTTACCATACTGCTTATTCATTAAGTTTTAGCTGTCTGGTCCGAACTACTGCTCTCTAAATACATTTTGACCCACTTTACTGCAAGGGACATCCAACACAATCTGATCCTATCAAATTGAACTGGGTTTATTCTACTTTCCAATTTTCCTATCTAATTGAGTCTCCCATTTTGGTTTTTGTATATTAATTGGATTTCCTATTAACTAGATTTCTCATTAATTAAGTCTTCTATATTAATTAAATTTAATCCCTAATTACTTTGGATTTTCTATTTATAATATTTCCTATTTTAAGGATTAAAATTTTATTAGAGTTGTTAATCAATGAGATTTATTCGAGATTTATTCAGAAGCATTCGCTGAAGAATTATGTTTTTTTCTAAGCATATAAATAAAAGAAGATACACAAAGTTGACGTGAGTTGCAAATTTTTCAAGTGAGAAAAAACTCTATGTCTTTTGAGAGAGAAACGATGTCAGAAACCACTAATCATAGAGTTTTGTGAATCATTTTAGCTTTATAACAAAGAGTGATCTAATCTGTCCTGAAAGGGGTAGCCGAGTTGGTGAAGTAGATGAGCTCGTGACCAAACGATAATGCGTTTTGATTTCTTCGGATCTGAATAACGTTAAATATATGCTTTGTGCATTTTGATTTTATCTTATTGTTGATTTGAACGTATAGTTGATTTTATCTTTTTTGAACCTTGTGAGCCTTTAGAGATTGATCACTTTAATCTTGTTTATGATTTTTCTCAGGCTCGTCTCTAACAACACATCTTGTAGTGAATTTCCCTCTTAATTCTGTTTTAGTTTTCTTTTGTCCCTCAAAGCTTCAATTTCAGCCCTTAGTTGATCACACTCGTCTTGCATGATCTATCTTTCATCTGTATTATGATTGACATGTGATATAGTAGCATGCTCATTATCACCTCTTATCCCCTGATTATCAAGAGGGAGAGCTTCTTGCATATCGAGATCCATGTCTCAAAGAATTATGAAATGGAATCCACCACCAAAGTATGATCCACAATTATGGTTCCACATAAAGTTATTCAAACACCTCACGCTCCTAGTATGGTCGCCAAACTGATGATGAAATCTAATTTAGGGGTAAGTTTGGAAGATCTTTTGTTTATATGGTATTAAATTCTTGATAGAATGTTGGGAGAGAAAGAAGGTGATTGTATCTATTATTTTTTAGAAAACTTCCAACCCATTTAATGGTGTTGGTTGAGTTATTTATACTCTTTTTGTATATATATATATATATATGTGTGTGTGGGTTATTCGGGTTTAGTCAACTATCCGAGTCAATCTCATGAGCTCCCAAGCCCATAAACCAATGTACTAGGTACTTAGCTGAGTCACTGAGCTTACTTACCATACTGCTTATTCATTAAGTTTTAGCTGTCTGGTCTGAACTACTCCTCTAAATAAATTCCGACCCACTTTACTGCAAGGAACATCCAACACAATCTGATCCTATCAAATTGAACTGGGCTTATTCTACTTTCCAATTTTCCTATTTAATTGAGTCTCTCATTTTGGGTTTTGTATATTAATTAGATTTCCTATTAATTAGATTTCTTATCAATTAAGTCTTCTATATCATTTAAATTTACTATTACTTTAGATTTCCTATTTATAATATTTCATATTTTAAGGATTAAACTTTATTGGAGTTGTTAAATAATGAGTTTTGTTCGAGATTTATTCTGAAGGATCCGCTGAAGAATTATGTTTTTTTTCTAAGCATATAAATAAAAGAAGATACACAAAGTTGACGTGAGTTGCAAATTTTTCAAGTGAGAAAAAACTTGATGTCTTTTGAGAGAGAGAGAGATGTGAGAGATAACAGCTAATCATAGAGTTTTATGAATCACTCTAACTTTATAACAAAGAGTGATCTAATCTGCCCTTAAAAGAATAGCCGAATTGGTGACGTAGATGAGTTCATGACCAAAAGATCATGAGTTTGATTTCTTCGAATTTGAATAATGTTAAATATATGTTTTATGCGTTTTGAGTTGAACTTATCGTTGATTTGAACATGATAATTTTCCAACACTATCTAATTTACCAGTATTAAACTGCTTTTATTTTTAGCTTATAAAATGAATACCGGATAGTCATTTTCGGATGTTGGTGGTCCAACAATAGTAGAAAGGTCTAGAGGCAATAAAAAGGACATGTGGACCATAGTATATAAATCAGAAAACATAGACAGCATAAAACATAAATATAGTTTTTGCTATCCTTAATCACTTGATAAAGAATACTATGATGAGTAATGGTGTTCGCTTTTTTTCTACTAATGAGATCTAAAAAAGATTACTCGAGTCGGTAATTATGATTTACCAAAACATTTGCGTCTTGATGTGTTTTATTTGCATTCCCCAAAGCTAAATATCATTCGGAATTATTATGGAACTTTTCCTATACAATGTTTATCTCGAGAAAGATTTTTAGCAACTTTTCTTTTGGTATAGAATGCAGTAATGATGAATGATTGGATCCATGATTTTAAGGTCTTCAAAGTTTATAGCCACATGCATAAAAACAACTTTACGTTTGCAGTCATTCAATGTTGAGTCCTCAATCTTAACCAGTGAATGTGACCTACACGTTTGCCAGTGCCGACCATAAGACCAACTTGCACATTGGTCGGTTTTCGATGAATCCGATGGGATAACAAATTTTTTAGCACAATTGAAGTAATAGTAATGGAACTGAAATAAACAACACAAGGAAGTGGGCTAGAGAGATGGAAGTGACAATGACTTTAAATCATACTTGAAGGTAGAAGTTAGAGTCTAGCTTTTTCAAGTTCATGTCCCACAGGCCTAAGTCACATTGACAAGCACTAATTCTTGTAGTGGTAAGACTAAGACCACTGCAAATTTTTAAGCCTATGTATTACTCTACTTCAACTTGTCATAAACTGGTTAAAAATATATGTAATCATTATCATAATCTTCTTTAATCAGTTTTGTTGGCTGCGGCCCGAGGCCGTCAATATTAGTGATCTGTTCTGGTGTACCAAAATTAGCACATGTTTTGTTTGTCATATTGGAAGGATTAACGCTAAGCAAGAAAAGAAACAACCGTCCTCTTTGTCATTTCTCTGTCAATATCGCCATCTTGTGTAAGTTTGGTATCTTTTATTATCTCCTTCTAGTTCTTTCTATATTGAAAATCGTACTGCTTCCTGCACAATTTGGGCTCATGTAAGTGATGTCATTATCTATTCATTGCCCTATGGAATCAGTAACCTCTTTGTGGATGTGATGTATTGGAAGAATGATAGTAGTGTGCATGAATGATGTTGCAGAAATCAGCCAATTAGCTTATAGTAGTGGGCCATTTTGGTGTTGTAGTAGCTTCCTCATTAATTTCAATCCAGAAGATTACCTGCTCTTCAATCTTAGAGGAATAAAAAAATAGTCAGTGAGTTTGCTTATTATGGATTTTTAGTGGAATATTTGCTTTGTTGTGATGCAAAAATGTGAGATGTAAAAGATCAGACAAAGAGGCTTCTTCGAGACTTTATTTGGTTAACTTCAAATGAAGATGGGAAATTTGGTGAAAAGATAACTATCTTCAATTGTTTGAATAAGTTTTGGACAATTTATGAATTTATTCAAATGGCCACCTAACTGATCCACTAAACGAAGAATTAAATATTTTAAGCACGAACACTTGATTTGTTTGGCATTTCAGATTATAATAAGTTTGATTATATATATATATATATATATATATATATATATATATATTACACAAAGTTTTTTATAATATTTTTTAATTAGGTTATTCCAGAGTAGATGTCTACCATCCTTTCAGTTTTATCAATTTTCTTTGTTATTTTTTAGAGGGTAAAGTACGCTTTTTGAATTTATTCTTTATTTTATTTTTCTGTGTCAAATACGGTTTCCATACCATTGTTTGTTGCTGAGACTGATGTTAACTCTTGAGCTGTGCACAGTGGCGTAGCCAGGGTCAAAACATAATGGTGTCCTGAACCTTTTAATTATTATCTAATAAATTAAAATGAGATACATAAATCATAACACATATGGTTTATATTGAAATCTCAAATATTAAGTTTTCATAATATACATTACACAAATAACTAAAATGTCATTACAAAACTAAAATAAAAACATAAATCTAAGTTAATTTTACTTGTACGTTTCTCTTACTCATAACTTGAAAATATTGAAGGATAGTTGTGTTACTAATCGTGGTAAATAGTTCTTTTTTCACAAATGTCACCAAACAATCATTAAGCCATGTATAGCTCATTCTATTTTTAACTCATTCTTTACATAATTCAAACCTGAGAAAACTCGCTCAACACTCGTCGTTGCTACGGGTGAAAGCAAAGCCAACAATGAACGGAGTTATTATGTCCAATATATATAACCAACTTCGATATGAATCAAACCAAGATTGAACAGATAAACGTGGTTTCCGTTAAATTATATAGGAGGATATTTCTCCTTACGAGGTTGCGTTAGACCCCTTAAAAGGTAATATCTTATTACCGAGTCTTGAAGATATGGATGAAAACTAGAGATTGAGTCTCTTTTCCCTGGAGCAGACTCTAAATGTTCCCAATTCGAAGATTGAGCTTCGAGTTCAAGTTGTGGATTATTGACCACCGGAACATATGCTTATGGAATAACAATTTAATCTTGTGTCTCTCCGCGGTTAACTTCAGTAATTAAATTAGAGACATTTGTATTCTATTTTCTAAACATAGGAGTTGTTTTAAAATATCTATGCATATTATAATGACAAATATAAAAAAACTCAATCAACAATAAAATTTGAACTTAGCAAAGCAAAATAAAAATTATGATTTATGGAGACATATTTGCTTTGAAATTGAACTCTACATCTCTTTATCTTTAAGAAAATATAGATCAACGAATGTTAATATTTGTAATTAGTGAATAGTAAATCTAGACATATAGCAAAGCTTAAATTTTGACAATTAATAACATAGAGACATAATAGATACCTTAGTGTTTGAAGCTTGTAGTTAGAGCTGTCTAATTGAGACCAAAAGAGCAATAATTCTAAAATACTATATAGTTAAGATTTTCAACTAACATCATCAAATTTATTTAAATTTATATTATTTTTTAAATCAACATATCTATTTATATTAAAATAATATAAATTTATATTATACATTCGAAAATAAATAATATATATAATAAAAATCTATATCAAATCTATATATAAATTTATATTATTTTTCAACCAATATATTTATTTATATTAAAATAATATAGATTGGTATTTTATATACAATAAGAAATAAATGATATTTACGTTAAAATAGTATTGATCTATTAATATATATATATATATATATATATATATATATATATATAATATGAAATAAATAATAAAAATATAATCTAAATTTAAATTTAAAGAATATTAATGCACAACTAGGTCTCAAACCCATGACATGTGGGTTCCTGACCTGGCATTTTGCCAACCCGACAAAGGTGTGAAATGAAACTTGAGTGCTTAAAGATACAATTTAAGGAGTCAGGTGGGTTCCTGGGACCCCACAAGACCCCACCAGGCTCCGTCTATGGCTGTGCAGATCTAGTTAGCTACGGTATGATGTTGGTTTCATGATAATTTAGGGACAGTGGCGTCATGGCCGATCAGAAGATGGTCGCTCAGCTAAAAACCTTTTTTACACGTAAAGTTTGGTTTTGATAACTAAGAGCAACCCCTTTTAGATGAGATCTTGGTTTTGAAACTTTTCGTCGAACAAATTTTTTTATGGTTGTGTTTTTTTATACTAGGGACTCGTGATGGATCGTTCAAATGAGCTACCCCTTTATAGATGGGTTTATGGTTCCAAGAGGCTGAGCGACCTTTATAGGTGGGGTTTTGGTTCTATAGGCTTAGAAGGGGTTGTTTAGGTGGGTGCAGGTGAGTGCCATCTGATGTGAATATGTGAATGTTGCTAAAATAGAAGTGGTATCAAGTATCAATCAAATCAAACGACTAAACCCGCACCAAACCTAATACGGAACCCCAAAAAATATCAAGAATAAATGAGACTTCGAGCTGTTGCTTAGCAAAGCAATAACCTTGCTATAAGGAAGGCGACACAAATAGGATGGAAAACCATTTGATAAGTCAAGTTGAACGTCACAGATAAAATCTGATAAGTTCAGAAGTTGTTTACAACAACTATTGAGAAACCCTTTTCAATTTTTATTTTCTTAAAAAATGATTCTCCTTTAATTAAAATCATGATATGAAATCGACTAATTGATATTTGATTTCACATATATTTTGGAAGCATTCAATATTTACATCACCATCCCTAAATCGTGTTTCATGGTTGGTTGGTTTGTGTCGCTCAGCTGAGCAACCTCCCATATAGATATGATTTGGACAACTAAATGTATAACATTTAGTTCTTAAGCTATACATTTAGTTCTTAAGATAATAACAACTAAATGTTTACAAGTACTTGTATTTGAAAGCCAAAAGTGTTTTTAACATACAATAAAGGCAAATGATGACTAAATTTATGTGTATATGTATTATGATGGGAAGTGATAATTATATCTATTTGTATATATTTTCTTAGAAAAATCTGAAAATAAAAGTTAGATTAATCTTAGAAAGAAAGTTTGAAAGTAAAAACACGGTTTATGTTTGGAATACAAATAAAAAAGAAGTCTCAAAATAAATAAAAGGACGATTTAGTTTGAATGGAAAACGAATAAAGTCACAAACTTTGCTTATTTTTATATGAGGTTATTTAAGTAAATTATATGTATTATGTTTCAAATGGTTAGAATCTTATATGAGGTTATTTAAGTAAATTATATGTATTACGCCAACAAAACTCGTTTGGGATGAAGTCCCACATATCATACTTGAATTTGATAATCATATTGTTTCGTTGATTTTTGGAAATTCACGAAGAAATTGCTTATCTATTGTAGTAATTCATGATACTTTAAAAAAAAAATAAGTTGCTAATACAATTAATATATTATGGGACTCTTCTAAATCTTAAACATATGTATACCCTGCCAAAGAAAATGAGGACATGATATGTTATAAGTGGGGTTTTCTAGAAGTAATTCTTCATTTGTTTGTAGAAAGTGATCTTTCAATTGATGTGAGATAATACGAAGTATGCTTATTTCACAGTACTCAGAATTAGGGCATTCTCTTTCTCCTCCACCTAAATCTTTATAACTTTTTAAATATGTATAGATATATCAAATGCAGTTACCCCCAAATAGGTGGAGAAATTTACTCAGATCAATAAGATTAATTGTTATCATAAATATTTATATTAGTATATCACAAATTATATCATATTGCAACTTTAATCATGTAAATAAGGCCCTTTTTTACTTTTTCACTCTCAGTTGCATCCATTGGGTTGTTAAAAACTTATTAGACTCAGCTCACAAATATAAACATATTTTTCAAATGCTAGTAATAATTGGTAATCCAAGTTTTCTTGTTCAAGTCGAGCAGAGATGTACAACAACAAATAAGAAATGAATACTGTTGTGGATAAAAATAGCCCGAGGGTAGGCTAGTAATTTTAAGTGGAGTTTCAAGGTGGTACAGGGGTGTTTAACGGTGGTGTAAGGGTGTTTAACGATGGTGTAAGGGTGTTTCAAGGTGGAGAGATAATTAAGCAGCTTGGTAGCAGTTAATTTTCATTATTCGAAGTTAATGCTGGTGGTTGAGTATTTATAGTGTGATGTTTGGGCCCTTATGGGCTTTCGGGTCAAGTTTAATGGACCCGGGTCATGTTTAAAGACCCATGAGTTTTAAGCAGGAGGACATGTAGCTTAGTCAGGAAGTGTTTAGGTTTTTTAGTACTTTTGTCATAGTTCGAACAGCCTTAGGCTCACATTGTTTCGAAGTGATCTGTCCGGTCCAAATGATTTGTCCGGTATTCGGAGAGAATTTACACTGACCTGCCCTTCCGGGGAGATATCCTGGATTCGGACTCATCAGGAGCCCCTTTTTTAGGTGTTTGAGCAAGTGTCCTTGTTAAAGAACTAAAAAACTGTCCGATTACAGGAAGTGGTTCTTAATTCGGAGAGAGTTATGGGTATACTCGGACAGGTCAAACGTTACGAATTCCAAACGGTTTTTGCCAGAGTTAATGGGACACGTGTCACTCCCTGATTGGTCACTCCAACCGTTTTTTCACCTTGAATTTCGCGCCACCTTCTTTAACAAGTTACCTCTTTAATTGCCAATAATGACATCAGCGCCGCCTTTTAATCATTACCTGACTTTTCGGATTCTCCTAGGTATCAACTCCTTTTTTTCACATTTACTATAAGTTCTCCTTCATTTTTCACTGTCTCACTATCTCTTTCAAATTTCACTCTGCATTTTCACCCAGAGCTTTATCTCTCTAGAACGAAAATTTCCTTAGCTGTTTTATGTTTACAGCAAGAACAGCTTTGATCAAAGGCGGTTGGCTCAATCTTTCGGAGTTGGAGAAAGCACAAAGGGTCGAGAAGGAGAAACGACTAGCAGCAGGGCTACCATCGTCGCCTGTTGAGAAACCAGCCTCCTCTGTTGCCGAGTCTGATAGGGGCTCATCCTCTTCCAAAGGTACCAAGCCTAGAAAGCTCTTTCAATCTACCCTTTCTCCCATAGTATCTGGCTCCTCAGTTCAGGAGTCAATCCCTGCTGTTGAACCGGGAGTTACTGCTACAATCGTCTTTTATTGCCATGGGGTCTGACTCTGACCACTCCCCGGAGAAATTAGTCATCAAGAGGCCAAGTCGGTTAGTTAAAGGGCTAACCTCTAAAAACACTCCCTCAAAATCGGGGACAAAAAATAGTGACTCTGGGTCTGGAGTGCCCTTTAGAGCTCCCCGGGAGAGGCTGTCCGGTCCGGAGGCCAGCAGCCCGGCACCCCCCAAAGAATCTTCTGCCTCAGAAACTCAACTCGAGGTGAGGCAACAGTCCGGAGGGCAGGCTATGCCAAGCACTAATCCTCCCCGAACCACTTCCACAGAAGTCCCTCCAACAATTATGGAGGAGAGAATGGAGGACTCTAGTGAAGAGGTCCCCTTTGAGTCCAAGTTCTCCGGACAGGCTGATACCACTCCTGCTGCTGCAAAAAAGGGGAAGGAAAATTTGTATATGAGGCGCCCGGACCTGCCGGAGTGCCTTGAGGGAAGAGTGGGGCCGTGCTTCCACAAAGTTGAGTTCAAATACCTCTTGGCCTTGCAGAAGACCAAGTATGCATTTATCCATACTTCTGATCTGGGTAGAATGCGCACAAAGTGGGGGATCCCTGAGAACTTAAAAATAAGGATTCCCATCGATCCGGAGACCCCGATGGACTGTAAAAGGAATGAAATAGTCTTCTTTACGGAGCTATTTAACTGGGGACTCAGGTTCCCACTAGACCCGGAGATCGTGCGCTACTTCCACCTGGTCAAACTCCGCCCATCACAGTTAAGCCCCAATGGGTGGTTCACCTTGATGTCATGCATAATGGCATCTAGGCTATCAGGGATCCCTCTTTCTATGGAAGAGTTCGCTGCAGTGGCTAACCTGTGCAAGCATCATCAGTTCCCCTTCTACCATTTCAACATGGGGAACGATCTCAAAGCTGTTGATGATCTCCTGGAGTCGTAGAGCAAATGGAGGAGCCAATTCTTGTTTGTCAGTGGCTCGTGGGAAAACGGCAAGAAAATCAAGGCCGGAGAGAATCCAAGCCTTCTCAGGAGTAGATGGAGGAGTGACCGTAAGTTTTTTACTTCAAGTTTCTGTTCGGATCTCTCTTTTTTTTTTTTTTTAAATTAAGTTTGTACTAACCAATTTCTCTTTTGTTTTAACAGAGCTGCCAAAGGAGTTCGGGGACTACCTGAAGGCCGGACAAACTACCTGTGGCAAAATCAACGCATGGGCTGTAGAGAACTGGGAGAACCGTTTCCACAAGGCCTTTACCACTGGAAACCTAGCAAGGTCCCATCTGTGGAACACAACAGGTCGGAGAGACCTAACTTGGGAAGAGCTTGCCACCCAGCCTGATGAAGACATTGTGCTGAGAAGGTCCCACGAGCTGGATGGGACACTCTACCTGCCTGCTCGGGACAAAGCCCCAAGCAAAATGAAGGGCAGAAGAAGAGGCAAGAATGTGGCAGGTGATACTGAGAAGGAGGCCCCAACAGATCCAGAGGGGCCAACACAAGTTCAAATTGATGCAACCCTTTTACAAGTGGTGGAGCAGGAGAGCGAAAAGCAGGAAGTAAACCTCCCAAAACCTCCAAGGGCATCCAAGAGGACTCGCAAGCAAGCAAGTGAAAGTGCTGATAGGGAAGCCAAGAAGAAAAAGACTTCCCAAGGAGATGAGCTTGCTCTCCGGGATCCGGAGCCCTCTTTCCCTACTGACCCAACATTGGCCGAAGAGATCCCGAGGGACTTTCAAGAAGAGATTCCATACAGATGAAGTTGAGGGGGGAGAGCTTAACTTGGATGAAATGGACATCATCGGTCTGGGTGGACTTGGTGAATATTTTCTTGGCCTGCCTAGAGACGAGTTCGCAGGGCCCTACATCCCTCCGAGTAGCTCCAACACGGTCAATTTTAATGGTAAGACTTTCATGGTTTCTAGCGAGAAGGATATTATAGCCCATTCTCCACTTAGCAATGTACAGCCAGTGCTCACTTTGGAAAGGCAAGTCCGGAGTCAAGCAGACACTATCAAAGACCTCAAGTCTGATAAGGAAAAGCTGTCCGGAGACCTCCGTACTGCCACCACCAATGCTGACTTGCTTAAAGAGGCAAATGAGGAGCTGAAGAAGAAGCAAAATGAAAGCAACACAAAAGTTGCCACCCTAGAAGAAACCATAAAAGATCTTCAGGATAAGCTGTCCGGACTGGAGAAGGACCTGACAATCTCAAGGGGAGAAACTGCAGCCAAGGAGAAGCTCATCACCAACCTGACCACTGACAAAATCGCTTTAGAGAATGCAGTGACTCAGGCTGCTGAAGAGAAGGCTGCTGTGGTGAGGGACCAAGAAGCCAACATCAAGGCCAAGATCAACGCCTATACCAGGGAGATGATACAAAGCGAGGAGCTAATGATTCAAAGGGTGAGGTCTGATATGGTTCTCCTATTTCACGAAAAATTCCCGAAGAGGAGACTGGGGAGCTTATGGCGCTATGTGGATGATGACGACCTTCCATATTATACTATGGTTGGCGAGGGATATTCCAGTGAGTCCTCGTCTGATAATGAAGAGGAAACCGGAGAGAGCCCAGGTGAAGAAGAGATTGATCCCAAGGGCAAGAAGATAGTCGAAGAGAGGAGAGACATCAAGGGCAAGAAAGCAGATGAGGGCGAGCCATCTTCAAAGGCTCAACCTTAACTTATAATTTATTATGTTTATCTTTTATTCGAACTAAAGTCCTTGGAAGGCCAAGGCACTCTTTTTGTGATGGTGTCCGTATTATTCGGACAGATTTTTTGTACTGTGCCCAAACTTGTTCAAAAAGTCCTTGGAAGGCCAAGGCAATTTTAAGTTGTTGAATGAATGTTTTTATTTTGCTCAACCATCCTCTTCTTTCATTATTTGTTTAAATAGCTGGAGTTTAAGTAGTTTTGTTGTATTGTGAGAGTATTAAGACTCTCCGGCTAGAATTTAAATAGCCCTTAGATCTTTTAGTCCGGCTAGTATGATAAGAGATAAAATTTTGAAAATACTTAGAGAATTTTGAAGAAGGCACCAAATTTTATTGAAAGCTCTCCGTGCCACCCAAGAGGAGAAGGTATGCCCCCAAATATTTACATTGATGTTTAAACAAGTAAATATTTACACAGGTGTTATTCCAAGTACATTCGAAGGTGTTCAATATTCCAAGGGTGAGTTAAAACCCTGCCATCTTTGTCTTCCAACCAATAAATCCCAGGCTTGATTCTTTCAACCACAGTATACGGACCCTCCCAGGTTGGGGCCAGCTTTCCGAAGAGCTTTTCCTTAGTATGCAAGAAAACTTTCCTTAATACTTTATCTCCTGGTTGAAAATCACTCCTTTTAACTTTAGAAGCAAACCTGCTTCTCATCAAGCCCTGATAGTGTGCAATTCTAAGATGAGCTTTAACCCGTCTTTCTTCGATCAAATCGAGCTGATTTCTAATTGCCATCTCATTAGCATGTCCGGAGAAGTTATGAACACGAAAGGAAGGGAGTGTCTTTTCTATGGGGGATACTGCATCCATTCCATAGACCAAGGCAAAGGGGGATTCTTGTGTTGCAGCCCCAGGTGTTGTCCGGTAGGCCCACAAGACTTCTTGTAGATAACTAGGCTACTTCCCAGCAGCCCCTTCCAAATTTTTCTTTAAACCGGACAGTATTGTTCTATTAGCCACTTCAACTTGCCCATTGGCTTGTGGGTGGAAAGGTGAAGAAAAGCAGTGCTGAATACCCCTTGAGGCACAGAAGCTTTCCATTTCTCTGTTGTCAAACTGTGGCCCATTGTCTGTTGTTATCTTCTGTGGGACACCGAATCTGCAACATATGTTGGACAGAATGAATTTTATGACAGCTTTCGAGGTTGTCCCTGCCAGGGGAGCTGCTTCTACCCACTTTGAGAAGTAGTCGATGGCCACAATTATAGTTTTACGCCCTCCGGACGCCACAGGGAGAGGTCCAACCAAGTCCAATCCCCATCGAGCAAACGGGATGGGCTCAGAAATTGATTCCAAAGGAATGGCTGGTACATGAATTTCATTGTTGTACCTCTGGCATGGGTCACACCTTCTCACCAGCTCCTTAACATCTTTCATGATTGATGGCCAATAGTATCCGGAGAGTAACACTCTTCTTGTCAAAGCTCTAAATCCACAATGGGCTGATCCCTCACCATCATGCAATTCGGAGAGAACCATTTGTGACTCATGATCCCCTAAACAACGTAGGAGAGGTTTTCTATAGGACTTTTTGTACAAGACATCTCTTAACATAATGAAACCACGAGCCCTGTGTTTCAACATTCTGGCTTGTGATTTATCTAAGGGCACAATACCATCAGACAGATATTGCATAAGAGGAGACCTCCAGTCTTGAGGCCGACTCACTTGTATTTCAAAGACTTCCTCTTTTTCACCCTTATTGAGCTGAATAGAAGGGCTTTCAAGTACATGGATCCATGGATAGGACTCCGTATATGCTATCGTTGCCAATGAGTCTGCTAGCTCATTTTCTGCCCGGGGGACGTGCTCATAGACAACAGCTTTAAACTTTAATGCTTCATTTTTGAGGAGGAGTAAATACTTGACCAATTGCTCCTTTCTAGCCTCTGATAAGCCCAAGGAATGATGGACAAGCAACTGGGAGTCACTTAGTAGCTTGACCCTTTTAGCTCCACAGATATAGGCCAACTTTAACCCAGCTATGGCTGCTTCGTACTCGGACTCATTATTGGACGCCCTGAAAGCAAAACAAATAGCTTGGTACATGTTGTCCCCGTAGGGGGAAGTGAGACATATTCCTGCCCCGGATCCCATGGTACTAGATCCTCCGTCTGTTCGGACAATCCACACTTTCTTGTCTTTTGAATCAGTAGGTTGTTTTGAATCCCTATCAGAGTGGAACTCAACCAGAAAATCAGCCACAGCTTGGGCTTTTACTGCTGTCCGGGGAGCAAAGTCTATGTCGAAATCCCCCAACTCTACTGACCACTTTGTCATTCTGCTTGAAATGTCTGCTTTTTGAAGGACATTCTTTAAAGGGAAAGATGTTCGGACAATTATAGGATGAGCCTGGAAATAGGGCCTCATTTTTCTTGCAGCTATCACCAAAGCCAATGCCAGTTTTTCGAGTTTCAAGTAACGCCTTTCAGCATCAATCAAGCTTTTGCTGATGTAGTACACTGGGTGAGGATGCCCATCGACCTCTCTTACTAACACTGCACTGATGGCACAACTTGAAACAGCCAGATACACAAAGAGAGTCTCTCCATCAACTGGTTTGAACAAAGTTTTGGGAGAGGAAAGATGTTTCTTGATTTCATTGAATGCTTCATCACACTGTGGTGTCCATTCAAACCCCTTTGCGCCCTTCAAGGTTTGAAAGAATGGAGCACACCTGTCCGAAGACCTGGAGATGAATCTGTTCAAGGCAGCCAATCTCCCCGTTAATCGCTGTACTTCTTTAATGTTTCGAGGAGGCTCCATCTGGAATAAGGCATTGAGTTGGTTCGGGTTGGGCTGTATTCCATGATCACTTATGATATACCCTAAGAATTTCCCGGACTGCACTCCGAACACACACTTTTCAGGGTTTAATTTTAAATTCACCTTTGCTAAGTTGGCAAAAGTTTCTTGGAGGTCGGAAAAGTGCAACTGCTCATCCACACTTTTTACCATCATATCGTCAATATAAACCTCCATATTTCTTCCAATTTGATTAGCAAATGCCTTGTTAACTAACCTTTGATAAGTAGCCCCAGCATTTTTCAAGCCAAAAGGCATCACCTTGTAGCAATGTAGACCCCTATCAGTGACAAACGTGGTGTGCTCTTGATCTTTTGGATCTACTTGGATCTGATTGTACCCGGAGAAGGCATCCATGAAGGAGAGCAGCTTGTTCCCAGAAGTTGAGTCTACTAACTGATCTATCCGGGGGACCGGATACAAATCTTTCGGGTAAGCTCTATTGAGGTCTGTGAAGTCAATACACATACGCCATTTGCCATTCTTCTTTTTCACCAAGACAGGATTGGTAGTCCACAAAGGGTATTGAGATTCTTTAATATGCCCCATCTTTGTGAGTCTGTCAAACTCTTGCACTATGACATCAGCCTTTTCTTTTGAGAAAGCTCTCCTCTTTTGTACCACTGGTGCCATATCCCTCCGGACAGATAGGTGATGGGAAATCAACTCTGATGGAACTCCAGTAACATCAGCATTGCACCAAGCAAAAACGTGCTGATGGTCTTTCAAGAATTTCAACATCTCTTCTTTCAACATTAGTGGCATTCTGGACCCTATCTTGACACTTTTTCCTTCTTCCAAGCAGTGCGTTTCAACCTCTTCAATCGGAATCAACACTCCAGGGGTCTCTCTGGGGTCATCAATTTCACCCTCACCCCTAGAAAGGCCCTCAAACTGCTATTGATTATTTATACGGACTGCCCCCAGCGTTCATGGAGCCAAGACAGTGGCATAGCATTCTCTTGCAACCTTTTGGCTGCTCCGGACAACCCCAACCTGTCCCTGAACAGCATACTTTAAACACTGATGGACTGTCGAAGCCACTGCATGCATCCTAGAGAGCCAAGAACTCCCTAGAATAACATTATAGCAAGTGGGACAATCCACCACAATGAAGAGTATTCTAACCATTTTCTTGAAAGGGCCCCTGCCCAATAACACTTCTTCCTCAAACTCCCCCCCCCCCCCCCCCGATCACATCGGCTGAGCTGCCCGTAAAGCCCACAATTGATCTGTCCGACTTCTGAATCACAGCTGGATTTTTCATTTTCTTGTAAGTGTTTAGAAAAAGGATATTGGATGAGCTTCCAGTATCCACCAGAATTCGCCTTATCTCATTGCCCCCAATAGATGCTCCTATGACAACAGCATCCTCATGAGGGCCAGCAATATCTCTCAAATCATCCTCATCGAAGACTATGAATGGGAATGAGTTTGGTGATTGATAGGATGTCATGCCTCCTTCTAATTGGGAGGCTAAATTATGAACATGCCTATTTCTTGAAGAAGTAGTAGGGGCAGTCATTGTGTCCCCTCCGAAAATCGTCAGTGACTCGAAGAATTTAATGAGCCCGGAGACTGTCTTAGAATACTCCTCTATGGCACCCACCTTATTTCGTGTGGGATCAGGATCCAAGTATTCATATTCCACATCAAACCTTTCAACTATTACCATGGCCCCCTCCGGAGCAGCATTACTTGGACCAACCCGGTGAGTGTTGTCAGGCCTGTTGCCTCCTCTTCTTTTAACGTACGCACCCAACTTTCACATTTCAATCAAGTTTTGTACCTCTTGTTTCAATGATATGCAATCATCAGTGGTATGGCCAATATCATTGTGGTATTGGCAAAAGGAGTTGTTACGATGCTCTCTGGGAGACTGCAAGGTTGCCGGTCTCCGGTAGTGTACCTCATCTTTTGTTTTATCAAAAATGGTGGCCACACTTTTTTTTAAGTTCTGCGAACCACTCCGGTTGGACCCATGGCCCTCTTTTGTTTCTAGATTGTTGACTTTGAGCAGGAGCAGCTGGCTGAGACTGAGCTTTTCCTCTACCATGCCCCTGTCCGGTTTCTCTTGCTCTATTCCCGGACTGGTTTTGATTTGGAGTTGGTGCCACCAGGGTGGATCTCACCTGTCTGTGTACCCTGGTCTTCTTTGTTTCATCAACGTTTATCTGCTTGCCAACCTGATTTAGCAATCCCCCCCAGGTCATGGCCTTCTTTCTGGTCACCGAATCAGCCAGGTTGCCTGGGTTCAAGCCTTGTCTTAGGGACGCTATTGCCACCTGTTCGAAGCAATCAGCCAACCCATTCTTTGTGTTCACAAAACGACTTATGTACTCCTTCAATGACTCGTTTGGCTCCTGGGCACAATGGATTATTGTGTCTCCATTGCCTTTCAACTCCTTACTCCCCACAAACTGCCTTCGAAAGGCCACCCAAAACGTATCAAAGTCTTTAATACAACCCTGAGGCAGGCTGTTGTACCATTTCAGAGCACTCCCCGTGAAGGATTGAGAGAATGCCCTACAGAGAAGTTTATCATCATCAAAGTTTATCATGAAGTTCTTGAATTGCTCCAGATGATTGTCCGGATCAGTACTGCCATCGTACTTCTCCATCTTGGTACTGTCAAACCTCTTGGGGAGGTTTCCGGACAGGATTTTAGAAGACAGTGGAGATTGCCTCCAATTTCTTCCACGACTGAACACAGTATCCTCATTGGGAGTTGCAAAGATACCTGGTTCATCGTGGAAAGCGAAAGGATCCATCAGCATCCAGTCTACATGCCTCCGGTTATGAGATGACCCATTTCCAATATGCCTTTTCATTCTTCCATGGTGATCTCTTTTTCTCGAATATTTCTTAACCTGCTTTTGCTTTTTCTTGGTTCGACCCTCATCACTGCTAGAGGACAAGGATTTTTCATTTCCCTCACTGTCCGAAGAGCTGCCCGAAGATTCTGAACTTGAGTCAGAGCTCTCCACAGGCTTGGACCGGTGAGACTTTTTAGAACTAGCATGTGTCTTTTTGGTACTCACATGAGTTTTCGAAGCCTCAGGCTCTCTAGGGTTGTCGGTGTGATGAACAACCGATGCCTTGGATTTTTCTTTCACGCCCATTTTGGCCTTTTCGGCCCTCATAGCTTCTATCTCAAGCCTTAAACTGTCACGCTCTTGGACAGTATACTCATCGTTCTCTTCCACCACTTCGAGCAAAGCTGGTGGAAGCTCTGGATTATCCGGATTCATTCGGACAGAATTTCTTGGCAGGTTTCGAATGCTTGATTCAGGCACCTCTCTCCTCCCACTGTGGTCGCCAATTTGTTGTGGATAAAAATAGCCCGAGGGTAGGCTAGTAATTTTAAGTGGAGTTTCAAGGTGGTACAGGGGTGTTTAACGGTGGTGTAAGGGTGTTTAACGATGGTGTAAGGGTGTTTCAAGGTGGAGAGATAATTAAGCAGCTTGGTAGCAGTTAATTTTCATTATTCGAAGTTAATGCTGGTGGTTGAGTATTTATAGTGTGATGTTTGGGCCCTTATGGGCTTTCGGGTCAAGTTTAATGGACCCGGGTCATGTTTAAAGACCCATGCGTTCTAAGCAGGAGGACAGGTAGCTTACTCAGGAAGTGTTTAGGTTTTTTAGTACTTTTGTCATAGTTCGAACAGCCTTAGGCTCACATTGTTTCGAAGTGATCTGTCCGGTCCAAATGATCTGTCCGGTATTCGGAGAGAATTTACACTGACCTGCCCTTCCGGGGAGATGTCCTGGATTCGGACTCATCAAATACAACCATGTTAGCACTTACTAATACATTCACATATTTTGATTTAGTCCCTTTTTTTAAACTTCGTGATTTATCATTTTCAATTTTAGAGAGGCCACTGACATGTAAACATAACTGCAAACGGTTCTTCTGGTAAGAATGTATCGGTTACCGTTGGTGAAGCTCGGGACCACGTATATCAAAATATTTTATTAAGGGAAATCTACTTCGATGTGGCTTTTAAAAATTAATCGGGAATCTAATTTTAAATATTGGTGAGATGACAAACTTAAAGAGTGTCCCATAAAATATTCTCGCATTGTCCAAATCCTTAAAGTTCACCTTGCCTCAGAGTATGATAAAGAGATAGATTGATCATTTCTTCGAATAAAGAATTTACCTCAAAAAAATGAAGAGTTCGTGCTATGGATGATAGTTCGTGAGAACCAAAATAAACCCATTAGAATATTAAAAAAGTAAAAATCCCAAACTAGTTTTTGAAATAAAAAATCCAACTAAACAAGACAAATACATTAGACACCAATAAATATTATTTTTATTTTTATGCCACCGAAGAACCAAACACAATGAAAAATAATGATCATTCCAACTCCTCGATTCTTAGAATTATTTGTGGTAAAAATACGACGATTGAATTTCATATTTACTTATCATTTTTCATGAAATGATATCCACTATGAGAGAATGTATGGGTTCATCAGGATACTGACCTCAAATCTTTATGGATCGTTACTAGATCAATGTTCCAGAAGGAGAGGGGCATTCATCTCATCAATCAACCGTTGACCTATTTAAAAGATAAGTTAAGATTACTCTTGAGGTTATTCTTACCAACTTATTTAATATTTATTATAACTCGTAAAATGACATATTAATATATTTCTAATTTACTAAGGAGTTTCTTCTATAATATTGTTGAGTATAAGAGAAATATCGATGAGTTAAATGAATTAAACTTGTGTCTCTGGAAAAGAAGATAAAATTGAGAGAAAATTATAGTGTAGAAATTCTAGAGAGAGAAACAGTTTAACAAAGTCTATTCAAAATCATAGAAGTCGAACCCTTTATTCAATATCTCTTGTCCTATTTATAGACAAGCAAGAAGACTTTAACTGAATCTGTTACATAAAAGGACAAATTTCATTTTGGTCCTTTATATTTACAAATAATACAAATCTCCTCTCATGACTTTACAATATATCAAAAGTAATCTATGTCACTATATGAAGTTCTTGATAATTTATGTCCTTATCAATAGCCTCCATAGTTCTTATGAAGAATAACAAATAATAACTAGAAATCTTCGAAACCATGCCAAATAAGAACTGCTAATTTGCCATACTCCGAGTTGCATTGAAATGGCTTGTCTTCACGCTTAACTCCTTCGAACAAAAGTGTGTCTAAACTTGCCTCGAATTAGAACCTCTCAATATTATATTTAAAACATCTTCGAATCTTTTTGTATCCTTCTTAATTTTATTAGAACCATTTATTTATCCACTTATATTATTCGAACACAATGATCTTTACGCTTGTCTTGAATGTAAACGTGGCTTCTCAATCATTTCTCTATTGACACCTAGAAACGTATGAAATAATCTAGTGCGCATGAAGAATGCTGTTAGATATAAAAATAGACATATGTCACCCTACTTGGTAGTAGGCAACCGTTTGAAGGTTCCTCTTCCCTCCAATAGTTGTCACTAACTCTTCATATTTTATACCTATTTTATCTTTCATTATTCTTCTATAAATATTATGCCTTAGTCATTTTTTCCTCACGTACAACTTTCAGTGAGAGAAAGAGCGATTCATCCGAAAATATTTTCTTCCTCACTATCTTCACCGCAAATTTTAAGTTTCCCGATTAACCTTCATCCTTCTACACATTAATTTACAAGTTCATCTTTGTTTTATGAAAAAAAAACTCCATTTACTAAAAAACCATTTTTGGTTTATATCACTATATGTGTATTACTGAGAGAGTTTCTGAATATCGTGCAACAGGAATAATAAATAATTCTCCAAAATTTTCAACTAAAACCACTTCATACGATAATTTCATCCCCGATCAGAATTCTTATGGGTTCCAATACCTATCCAGCCTAGTTCTTGATAGTTATTCACCAAAATCTCCTCAACGGTCACCATCGGTGCTTTGAAATCTCTCACCAACATTCTTTGGAAACATATCCATTCATCTCAAACAAATCGTAAAGAAATGCAAATAAAATATTCTCAAAAAGAGTCTGAAACTTCTTGAATAGTTAACACTAAACCATCTTGGATTTCTTGCAAAGAGACACATTGAATTTAATCCAAGCCTTACTCTTACCAAACTCATAATCATAGGAAAAACCCCATTTGAATTCATGAGAGACTTCGAAGATAACAATGCTTCACAAGATTCTACATCTCCTCCCCCGAAGGAGATTTTTGTGACTGAAAAAGAGTCACCAACTCCTTCGAAGACTACTCAACCCAACACAAAGAAAACCTCTAATCGAAAAAAATACTACCAAAGGCAAAGCTCCACTTCAACTGCGAGATAAAGAGTCTGAAGAATAAAATGAATCAGATTCGAGGATAGAGACTGACTTTAATCGTGATATTACAGAAAGTGGTGTTGCTTCAGAATCCAAAGACAATGCTTCAAATAAAACGACTCTAGAGAAGAAGGAAAAGAAATAAAAAGGGCTTATAGAACTACCCGAGGATATTGTTGCAACTCTAAGTTTCAACCTGAAGTTTGTCCTCCCCGAATATATCATTGCGTTGAAAAACATGCCATATGAGTATTACAGTCAAGCTCTCGCGTGACGATTAAGAAAAAAATAGGGTATGGCAGACAGTGTCATGGTTCGCTTACCTCAAAATGAAGAGACTCTACTTTCTTGTGAAGTAAATGAGCTTGTGGTCTACCATGAGATCATCAACTGAGGACTTCGATTCCCATTAGACCCAATGATATTGGAATACTTCGAACTTTTTGATCTGTACCCAATACAAGTAAGCCCAAATTTATGGTTCACCCTCTTATTTGTCATTATGACCTCCAGATTAGGCAAAATTCCTCTTTTTATCAAAGACTTTATTACAATGATCGGTCTTTCAAAAAACCCAGTATTACCCTTCTACTATATCACCCTCTGAGATGATTTCAAGAAAATCGATGACCTTCTCAAAGCTCACAAGTTCTAAAACAAAGATTCTTGTTTATTTCTGGAGCCTGGGAAAATTGCACAGAAATTTCTAAACAGAATCTATCAAAACACAACCTTGTTTGGAGAAGGAGTAGTAAATTAATCAATTTTTTTTACTTTTCATATCTTATATGTCAAATTATTTATTATATATTGTTATTGCGTATAGAGATTTTGAGGCGGTATAAAGCTCATAAGAAGACAACCAAAGACGTATTTGCCCAACTATCCATCTGGGTGAAAAATGCATGGGGGAATGAATTCCATAATTTCTTCATACCCTTTAATTTCATTAACAACCACTTATGGAGAATCTCCCCAAATGTTATCGTTTCAAATGAAGAGTTATTGGAGCCTCTAAACCCAGATGGCGTTGTGAAAATATTATCATCACCTGATGTGAAACTCATACTTCCGGTTTGAAATCAATCTAAACGCCACTTACCCGCAAAGAAAAAAGATAAAAAAAAAACGGACGCCAGATTTTCGATAAATCCAAAACCACAGAGAAGACCAAGACAAACCAAAAAGAAAGCAAACGAAACAAATCTTCCAACCATCGAAGAATGAATCTAGGTTGAACCTTCTCTGAAGAGAAAAAATATTGTCACTTCCAAAAAAAAGAAGAACTCCTCGAAAAATATTCCAAAAACTTCAAAGAAAAAAGTCCAAGTACCTCCCTCAAATTCAAATGCAAATGTCGAAGAGACATAATAAATTGTGGTGACAAATCACCAAGGAAATGATAACTTCATCAACAATGAAAATATTTGGGAAGATGAAATCCAAGATCTCTATAAGGATATGGACCCTCAAGTTCAACGAATTGAAGAAAAACTTGACCAAATTGCGCATCAAGTTATCGCACCTCTTCTGTCTGAAATTGTGAGTTTAAATCTTCCACCAGGTTCATCCTCATCTTCTCCTAGTCCTTATGAATATCCTCATACTCCTCTTACCCCTCTTATTATACCTATAGAGGATCATTCTGAAGAAGTATAAAATATTCTTCAACCATTTTCAAACCTCGAAGAAATAGCAAACAACTTATGCACATAAATTACATCTGCTCGAAACAAGCTAGAGGCTATGGCTAAAGATATGATCCAATACAAAAAATATCTTGCGAGAGAGAAACATATGAGATAATTTTTTGGCCGACATATCTTTGACTAATTCAAAGTTTTCCAGGCTGATAGGTCAAAGTTTATAGCAGAATCTATCCATCTCAAACGTCATTTAAGAGCTATTCATGATCAAGAAAATATATAATTGAATTACAGACATCAACATGATCTAGACAAACTCAAATCAAAGCATGAAAGAGAAATGGACGAGGAACAAAATAAATACTCATTTGTACAAGATCCTTTTAACAAAAGTGAGGAATAAAAGAAAAAGGAAATTGACGAACTGATATCACTTAAGACGACATTCGAGGAGCAGAAAAACCTTGTTGTTAAAGTTGTCAAAACCCAATGTGGGTTAGACGCCCTTGCTGTTATCAAGAATGCCAAATAGGAGAACAAAATTAATTTGCTTCGAGAATTCCATACAGCATCTACAAAAGCAATATTTTCAGACTTTTAGAAATTAATTCCCATGGAAAATCGTCCAAGAGAAGCTTTCAACCCTATACCAAATTACTCCTCTGAAAAAACCGACTTAGTGGAAGATGAGGACGTTGATCAAGAAGGAAATTCCTCTGAAGGAAACTCATACCACTCTCATACTGAAGATCAAGAAGATTTAAAAGACATATTTCTTTTGTTTTTTTGTGTTGTTAAATCACCCGTTATCGTTGGTGATCCATATTTTGTAAATACTTAACTGCTTGGCATTTGAACTTATATTTTGTAAAGTTGAAAATGCGCTTTAATTTGTACGATGAACAAATGCCTTCTTTACCTTTCAACTACTTGCAAACTTTATATTCTATCTTGAATAATTTTTTATTTTATGAACAAGGTATTAACACTTTGAATCCTACTATTATTTGAAAACAATACATGTAAAGAATATTAACAGCTCAAATATTATTATCTTTTCGATTAGTGCTTTTCAAATGAACGTACAACATATATATATATATATATATATATATATATATATATATATATATATATATATATATTGCACTTAAAGAGCGTTAGCATCTCGAATGTGGTTATCTCTTCGAACCGTGCTCTAAATGAACGTATAACACCTCGAATAGAAATAGAGCGTTTAAAGAACGTTAGCACTTCGAATGTGATTATCTCTTCAAACAGTGCTCTTAATGAACGTGTAGCACCTAGACTAAAAATAATGCGTTTAAAGAACGTTAGCATCTCGAATGTGATTATCTCTTTGAACAGTGCTCTAAATGAATGTGTAGCACCTCGAATAAAAATAGTACGTTTAAAGAACATTAGCACCTCAAATATGATTTTTTCGAACAGTTCTTTTATATATGTGTAGCACTTCAAATAAAAATAATTACTCTTGATTAACCACTTCAAAGATGATCAGTCTTTGAGCGGTTACCAAAATAATTTAAGTACTTTTATTCAAAACAACCAATAGAAATATTTTTATTAATATCGTCGAATGTACATGTGGCACCTCATTAAAACCTTCACGACCCAACAGGATAGGAAAGAGTATGTCATGTATCCAATAAATAAATGGAATGGCATAAAACGTTTGAAAAAATAAAAAATCACTCCCAATATAGTTTCAAGTGTTCTATATTCCAAGGGTGTTGAAGTAATTTGTTCTGTTCATCGTGGAGGCGATATGTACACAGGTTTAATTGTTCTCCAACCACATAGGGATCCACCCAATTTGGGGCCATCTTTCCAAGCCGCTTGTCCTTTGTATGGAGAAATATTTTCCTCAAAAATTTATCACCCACCTTAAAGTCCCTCTTTTTTACCTTCAAATTATAATGGCTCGTCATCAAAGTTTGATAATGAGTCGAATTCAAATGCGCTCTAACTTTCTTCTCTTCGATCAAATCAAGGTCTGTTTTTCTTGCCTCTTCATTTGAATCCTCGGAATAATGGAGTATTCTATAACAAGGTAAGGTAGATTCTACAGGGCTTACAACATCCATACCATATACCAAGGCAAAATAAGTTTCTTGAGTAGCCTCTTTAGGAGTCGTTTGATAAGCCCATAACACCTCTTGCAAATCGTTGGACCATTTCGATGCAGTACTTGCTAAATTTTTATTTAAACCTTCCAAAATAGACCTATTAATTACTTCAACTTGACCATTTTCTTGAGGATGAAAAGGTGTGGAAAGACATTGTGTAATACCCATCGAATTGCAAAAAGAAGTCATTTCTCTATTGTTAAATCAAGGACCTTTATTTGTGGTAATTTTTCGATGAACTCCAAAGCGACAACAAATATTATTCACAATGAATTTGATAACATCTTTGGCTCTTGTACAGAATAATATTTTTCTTCAGCCCACTTCAAAAAATAATACATTGTCAGAATAATTATTTGACGCCATCTATAAGCCATGGGTAGTGGCCCTACTAAATATATTCCCCATCTATCGAAAGGAATAACTTTGGATATGGAAGTAAGTGGTACTTCTGGTTTGTGAATAATAATAACCAAAACATTGACAAGTATCACAACCTTGTACTAAAATTTTAGCATAATTATTAATCGAAGACCAATAATAGCATGCTAACAAAACCGTCTGTGTCAAAGACTTAAACCCACAATGAGTTGAACCTTCACCATCATGCAACTCAGATAAAATCTCTTTAGATTCATGTTTACCCAAACACCGTAATAATGGTCTACTTAAAGACTTCTTGTATAACACTTAATCTAACATAGTATAACCATAAGCGTTGTATCATAGCCTCTGAGCTAACTTTACATCTTGAGGTAACGTACCTCTAAGTAAAAAATCGAGGATATCAGATCACCAATAACCTCGGAATGTCTCTTGAGTAACAAACACATCCTCAGCATATTTACATTATTCTGATCGTGTCAAAATCGAAGGGCTTTCATGTAATAATATATATGGATACTCTTCAATGTAAGCAATGGTTTCTAAAGAATCAGGAACTGTATTATCTCCTTTATTCATATGTTTAACAACCACTTTATCAAACAAAAAAATCTCGAAGCTCACAAAGATACACATCTAACTTCTTTTTTTAGCCTCGGATATCCCTTTCATATGATTTGTCACTAACTGTGAATTTGTCTCCAAACAAAATTTTCCCGCTCCACAATACTTGCAAGCCTTAAACCATCTAATGCATCCTCATATTCAGCCTCGTTATTTGATGCATGAAACCCAAATCGAATAGCATGGTACATGAATTCTCCAAAAGGAGCAATCAATTGAACCCATGCACTCGATCCCAATATTTTATTTCAACCATATGTTTGAACCACCCATGATGAGACTTCTAGAAATGATTCTTCAACTGTCCCCTCGTCTGATCAACTTGAATGAAACTCGACCAAAACATCTGCTAAAGCTTGAGCCTTAATTACTGCTCGGGGAGAAAAATTTTATATTAGTCTCCTAACTCTACTGACCACTTGCTCATTCTACCAGAAATGTCTTCTCGTTGTAATACATTCTTCATTAGAAAAGAAGTTCGAACAACAATTATGTAAGCTTGAAAATAAAGGCGCATCTTCCTACCAACCACTACTAAATCCAAAGACAATTTTCAAGCCTCAAATATATTTTCTTCGATGTCAGCAAACTCATGCTAATATAATAAACTGGATTTGAAGCTCCTATTTCCTCTCGTATCAACACAGTGCTAACAAAAAAATCAAACATTGTTATACACATGAATAGTTGTTCTCCAATTCGAGGCTTAGGAAAGATTTGAGGTGATAACAAAAGTTCATTAATCTTCAAAAAGCCACTTCACATTCTAATTTCCACACAAAATCTGTGGGCCTTCGCAAAACTTGGATAAAAGAGAACACTTGTCAGAAAATCTAGAAATAAATTGATTAAGAGCAGCTAACCTCCTGTTAAAATTTACACCACCTTTATAGTTCGAGGTGATGTCATTGATACCAAAGCCTTTAACTGTTTAGGATCATCCTATAACCCATTTTCACTGATAATATACCCTAGAAACTTTCCTTACATTACGTCAACACTACACTTTTCAGGATTTAGCTTCAGTCAAATAACTCTTAAATTCAGAAAAGTCTCCTCTAAAATTTTCAAGTGTTCACCATCTGTTGGAATTTTACAAGCATATCATCAATGTAAACTTCCATATTTCTCCCAATGTGAGAAGCAAAACCCTTATACACCGGTCTCTGATATGTCGCCCCGACATTCTTTAAACCAAACGGCATAACTTTGTAACAATGTAATCCTCGATCAATTATAAATGTAGTACTCTAATGATATTTTGGATTCATATCAATCTGGTTATACCCTACAAATGCATCCATAAAAGGAAAAAAATATTTTCTGAAGTGGAATCAATCAATTGATCTATTCGAGGAACATGAAATGGGTTTTAAGGACATGCACGTTTCAAATCTGTAAAGTGAATACACATTATTTATTTTCCATTCTTCTTCTTAACCAATATCGGGTAAAAATCCAAACCGGGTACTGCACCTCCCGAATATGTCCAACATTAATTAATTGATCCACTTCTGCCACAATAGCTTCAAATTTTTCAACATAAAAAGATCGCCTCTTATGAATAATAGGCCTAACCTTCAGATTTAAAGCTAATCTATAACATATTACTTCTGGTAGAAATCCTACTACATACTATGTTTTCCAAGCGAAAACATCCAAATTATTGAACATAAACTGCAACAACTGAAAACACAAAATGGTGATAGTATTGTCCCTATTCGCAGGGTTTTTCCATTTGTAAACGTACACTCTTTGATAACCCCACTTACTGCCAAAGGACACGGGTTTCGCTCAGATCTTCCACGTCATCCTCCTCAGAGGTGAACCCCCCTGATTGTTATTTTGCCATCTAGTCATTAGAGTTAGATGTTCGAGAATGAAGGGTTGTTGCATAACACTCTCTGAATACTTGCTGATCGCTTTGAACCACCTAATACGATCACCTATAACATACTTCACACATTGATGAACGATAGAGACTACAACGTACATTTTTATAGCCAAGATCTCCCAAAGATAGCGTTTTAACTTGTTGGATATTCAACCACCATGAAAAAACAACTTAGACCCTCTTTTTCAAAGGGCATTTTCTCCCAAATATACATCTACCTCGAATTCTCCAATCACTTGAGGTGTTACTCCTATAAACCAAATTTTGGTGCGATCAAATCAAAGAATCTTAGGTGGATTACGCATCCTATCATATGTAGATTTAAAAAAAACATTCGATGAACTACTTCTATCTATTAAAATACGTCAATTTCAACCCCAACAATGTATGCCCCTATAAACACTACATCTTTATGAGATCCTGTTATCCCCCGAAGATCGTCATCATCGAACAAAATAAATGGTGTATCCATACAAACGAATAGACGTTTTACCATATATTTAAGTAGCCAAACTCACTACATATCTTTTTCTGGAGCTATTAGTGTTATGAGTCATAATATCTCCACAAAAAATTGCTAAAGACTCAGAAAATTTACACAAACTTCGAACTCTTTCTGAAAATGGTGGTTCATCCACAGCTAACAAAATTAATCGATATGGGTCTGCATCTAAATACTTTGTCGCTGCTTCAAACTTGTCACATTTAGAATCCAGAATCATCAATGAACTTTCCTGCTTCAAATATAGATTAACAACTTGCTGCGTTGACGTGCTCAGATTTTTCAACCCAATGTTTTGGCCTTTGACAAAAGCTGTTAACTTGTCATTTTCTATCAAAATCTATATTTCTTTCTTTAACGATGTAAAGTCAGTACACATTTTCTGTTTTCCATTCTTCTTCTTAACCAATACCGGGCTAGAAGTCAAAAGTGGGTATTGCGCCTTCTGAATACGTCCAACCTTAGTTAATTTTCGAATTTTTCAACTGAGAAAGCTCGCTTATTCTGAATAATAGGCCTAACCTTCGGAGGTCATGCTATCTCCCGAATATTGTTATCATCGAATAAAATAAACAGTGCAGTACACATATTACCCTTTGTTTGAGTATCCAAACTAAATACATGTCTTTTTCTGGAGCTATTAGTGTTATGATTTTTCGTATCTCCACTAAAGATTTCTAAAGACTTAGAAAATTTACACAAACTTTGAACTCGTCCTCAAACTGGGGTTTAATCTACAACTAACAAAATTAATTGATATGGGTCTGCATCTAAATACTATATTGTTGCATCAAACTTGTCATATTTAGAATCCAGAATCATCAATGAACTTTCCTGCTTCGAATTTGGCTTAGCAACTTGTTGTGTTAACGTGCTCGGATCTTTCAACCCAATACTTTGTCCTTTGATAAAAGCTGTTAACTTTCCATTTCCTAATTAAAATCTATATTTCTTTTTTAACGCTGTAAATTCAATACACATTCTCTATTTCCCATTCTTCTTTTTAACCAG
This sequence comes from Limnanthes douglasii subsp. nivea, assembly GCA_036936605.1. Lineage (NCBI taxonomy): Eukaryota > Viridiplantae > Streptophyta > Magnoliopsida > Brassicales > Limnanthaceae > Limnanthes > Limnanthes douglasii. The sequence continues at coordinate 246,757,320 of JAUPFV010000001.1, read as the reverse complement.
TACCGAGCTAGAAGTCCAAAGTGGGTATTGTGCCTCCCGAATATGTCCAACCTTAGTTAAGTGGTCCACTTTTTCCACAATAACTTCGGATTTTTTCAACATAGAAAGATTTCTTCTTTTGAATAATAGGTATAACCTTCGGAGGTCCTGCTATCCCCCCGAAGATCGTCATCATCGAACAAAATAAACAGTGTATTCATTTTTTCATATAAATGAGTAGATATTTTACCCTTTATTTGAGTAGTCAAACTCACTACATGTCTTTTTCTAGAGCTATTAGTGTCAGAAAATTCACACATACTTTGAACTCGTCCTAGAACTGGTGGTCCATCCACAACTAACAAGATTAATCGATATGGGTATGCATCTAAATACTATGTCGCTGCATCAAACATGTTACATTTGGAATCCAAAATCATCAATAAACTTTCCTGCTTCAAATTTGGATTAGCAACTTGCTACATTGACATGCTCAGATTTTTCAACCCAATGCTTTGGATTTTGACAAAAGTTGTTAACTTGCAATTTTAAATTAAAATTTGTATTTCTTTCTTTAATGTTGTACAATCTGCATTATTGTGCCCAATATCATTATGATAATTGCAAAACCTATTGTTGTACTCTTCCATTGACCTATTTATCGGACCTGGCTTTCTAAAGTTCACTTGACATTTAGATTCTCATAAATAGCTGCTACATTTTTAGTTAGCTCCGTAAAATATTCTGATCTTATCCCATGATTTGGCTCGGCTGGTAAGGTTGATGATTATACCCATGAGTTGGAGCCCCTCCTGTTCGAAGAGGTATATTAGTATTAATCATCGGATGAGATGGTGCTTGAGAATTTGAAGTATGCATTTGGCTCCCTTGACCAGTAGATGCATGTTATGAAGCCCTCATAGTAGAACTCGATCTACCTCGAACCCTGCTAGACTCTTCAACCTTAATTTTCTCCTCAACTTGAGCCATCAGAGTTCCAAATGTCAAAGACCTTCTTCAAGTTATCATATTTTCCAAAATCCCGCGGAAGTAAGCCTTGTCTAAAAATTGCCATAGCGACAAGTTCTTCACAATCCTCGAACTCTGTTTTTGTTAACACAAATTACCTCGTGTAATCTTTTAACTTTTCCCCCCACGGCTTGTTTGCATTGTATAATTGTATCACCATTGGCTCGTCTTTCTTTGCATCCTAAAAATTATCTTCGAAATGCGGTATAAAAAATTCTAAAATTGGTAATAGATATCCTCAGAATCAGTTATACCACTTAAAAGCAGTACCCTTAAAAGTCTGAGAAAAAACTCTACAAACCAACATATCATCATCCTCTAAATTCATCATATAATTCTTGAATTGTTTAATGTGGTCATCAAGATCTTGCGTTCCCTCAAACTTTTCTATCTTTGAAATATCAAAACGCCTTGGAAGCGGTATTAACCTGATATTCACAGATAAAGGAGAATTCCTTCAATCCACTCCTTGCATATATTAACCATCTATATTATTTCCATTATTGAATACAAATTTTGTCTGTTGTATTAACATATTGATTGTTCACATTTCCTTCATAAATTATACCATATCTTACATGTAGATGAACGACTGATGATCTATTGTAATGTTGCTAACAATAATAGTTTTCCTCGGAACAAAGCGGTAAATGATTAAGTTAATAAGGAAGAAAGTTATACCCCTCTTTATTGATGCTTAAAATCCCAATGTCAAACAAAGATAAAAAGATTTGATCTTATTAATTTAATCTCTGAAGTTTCTATTTTTTTATCAAAATTCTATCTTGGGCTATGTGCAACCTTTAATATTTTTCAATGTTTGTTTCATGACATGACCTACTATTACTTGTTTTTTTGGTGGCATCTGGTTGATACTTTTCGTGACTTGTTTTTCAAAAAAAATTGTTTAATATAATCTTTTGGAAATTGAAAATTTCCTTTTATTGATCGGGATAATTTTTAGATCAGTTAAAAACTGAAAAAAACGGTTAAGGTTTGGTATAACATGTACATCAATTTATCAATTGAAAATTTCCTTTTTTGAATTGGGATAATTTTTAGATCGGTTAAAAATTGAAAAACCGGTTAAGGTTCGGTATAACATGTAGATCAATTTGATAATTGAAAATTTTGGATTACTGAACTCAAGGATTATCTATCAACTCGTCAGTTGATGGACTTTCCTAGAGATCTTCCCCTTTAATAACGCCTCCGTAATTTTTAAGGAAAATGAGTAGATTATACAGATCAGTTGTCATGGATGCCACATTAAAACCTCCTCGCACCACCAAGGTAGGAAAGAGTGCACCCCAGATCAAAGGTTTTTACATAGTTCTAATTAATCATAAAAGAAACTGAAAATTTAATCCAAATAAATCTTTAAATGCTATATATTCCAGGAGAGTCTCAAGAGTCTCCCATGCTTGTCTTGGAGCCTGTAGGTGCCGTTCTTGTCTTTTTCCACAACTTGATATGGACCTTCCCAATTTGGTGCAAGCTTACTGAGGCTTTTGTCCTTAGTGTACAGAAAAACTCTTCTCTAAACCATATCTCCGACCTTGAACTCTTGTCGGCGAACTCTCGACGCATATCGGCTCCTCATCAGGGTTTGGTAGTGTATTGAATTTAACTGTGCTCGAATTTGTTTCTCCCTTACCAAATCAAGAGCCAAATATCGGTCGTCTACATTCTTATTCTCATTATAGCTCCCGACTCTAAAGGATGGGAAGATTGTCTCGGCAGGGGTTACCGCATCCATTCAATAAACCATAGCGTAAGGTGATTCTTGAGTTTCCATTCGGGGAGTTGTGCGGTAGGTCCAAAGCACTTCCTCCAAATAGTCCGGCCATTTGCCAGCTTTTCTTTATAACTTTTTCTTGAGTCATCTATAATAGTCTGATTTATGACCTCGATCTGTTTGTTCGCCTGCGGGTGGAAAAGTACCGAAAAACATTTCCTAATTCTAGGGGATGAGCAAAAAGACTTCATTTCATTTCTATCAAACTACGGTCTGTTGTCCATGGTGAGTCTCTGGGGAATCCCATATCTACAACAAATGTTTCACCAGATGAATTTGATGATATCTTTAGTCTTCGTTCCTGATAATGGCTCGGCCTCAACCCACTTGGAGAAGTAATCCACCGCAACTAATATCATCTGCATTCTTCCAGATGCCATCGGTAATGGCCCTACCAGATCGATTCCCCATCGTTCAAAAGGGAGGCCCTCTGAGATTAATTCCAGGGAAACAACAGGCGTATGAATTACGTTTGCAAACCTCTGAAAAATATCGCACATTTTCACTATGCCTTTCGCATCGGCGGCTACGGTCGACCAATAGAATCTTGCAAGAAAAACCCTCATTATCAATGTTTTGAAGCCGCAATGAGCGGCCTCTTCTCCGTCGTGAAGCTCGGATAAAATTATTTGTGATTCGTTTGTTCCCAAACATCTTAGTAGTGGTCTGCTAAAAGATTTCTTGTAAAATACATCTCCCAAAGGCACATATCCCTGCACTTTGTATTGTATCTTTCTTGCCGATGCTCTGTCCTCTGGAAAAGAACCCTATGCGAGGAAGTTTATAATATCTCTTCTCCAGTCCGATAAGGCTATCGAAGATATCTGACAAGCGATTTCGGGTTGGTTGTCAAGCTCTGTTCTCTTAATGATTGAAGGATTTTCCTGAGTTATTATCCATGGGTAGTTATTCGAACAAGACGCTGATGTGAGGGAGTTTGCAATCATGTTTTCAGCTCTGGGAACGTGCTCGTAAGTTACTTTGGTAAAAGCGGCAGCCAATACGCGTAGCACGGCCAGATACTAAACCATATGCTCTTTTCTGGCCTCTGATGCACCCGACTCTTGGTTTAGTAACTGAGAATCACTAATGAGATGTACATGTCTCGCGCCACATACTTGCACCAATCTCAAACCAGCTACCGCGGCCTCGTATTCAGCCTCGTTGTTGGATGTGGTGAAACCGAAACGGATTTCCTGATGCATCATTATCCCCGAAGGTGTGGTTATCTGCACACCTGCCCCGCATCCACTGATATTTGATCCTCCATCGGTTCGGACTACCCATTCCTTTAGTCTACTTCTTCTGGTCAGCTCAAATGAAACTCTAACAAGAAATCAGCTAAAGTTTGGCCCTTTATAGCTGTTCGTGGTTCAAAAATTAATATCAAAATCACCCAATTCGACCGACCATTTGGACATTCATCCAGATATGTCTGATCGTTGCAGCACGTACTTGAGAGGAAATGATGTTCTGACAACTATTGTATGAGCCTGAAAGTATGGTCGCATCTTTCTCCGCGGTAACTAGAGCCAACACCATCTTTTCAAGCTTGAGATATCTTGTTTCTGTGTCTAACAAACTTTTTCTTACAAAGTAAATTGCTTTTTGGACGGTCCATGACTTGCTGACCAAAGCTGCACTCACTGCATAATCAGAAATCGCTATGTGCAAAAACAAAATTTTTCCCTTTATGGGCTTTGTTAAAATGTTCGGGGATGATAAGTAACTCTTGATCCCTGCGAAATCCTCGTCGCAAGATGATGTCCATACGAAAGCTTTAGCATTTCTCAGAACCTGGAAAAAATGGGGGACACTTGTCAGAGGAACGGGAGATAAACCGATTTAAAGCTGCCAACCTCCCTGTCAAAATCTGAACTTCTTTGACATTCCTCGGGGGTGCCATGCTAGTTAAAGCTTGCAACTGGGTTGGGTTTGCTTCATCCTTTTTTTGCTGACTAAGAAACCTAAAAACTTTCCTGACCGAACGCCAAAAGAGAATTTCTCAGGTTTTAACTTGAGGTTTATATCCCTTAGGCTATAAAAGGTTTCTCTCATATCAGCAAGATGGTTATCGTCGGTCTCACTTTTGACGAGCATGTCGTCAATGTAAAATTCCACGTTTCTCCTTATCTGCTTCTCGAATTCCTTGTTTACTAGTCTCTGATACGTTGCGCGGGCGTTTTCATTCCGAAAGGCATGACCTTGTAGCAGTATAACCCTTGCCCGGTTATGAAAGTCGTGCTTTCCTAGTCGGTCAGGTTTAATTTGATCTGGTTGTATCCTGTGCACGCATCCATGAAAGAAAGTAATTTCTTTCTTGACGTTGAATCAACCAACTGATCGATTCTTGGCATCAGAAACAGATCCTTGGGGCATGCTCTGTTGAGGTCCGTGAAGTCCGCACACATCCTCCACTTTCTATTTTTATTTTTGACCAGAACAGTGTTGGATGCCCACACTGGATATTTTGACTCTTTGATGTGCCCGACGCTTAACATCCTTTCAACTTCTCGTAGTATAATCTCCGCTTTTTCTGGCGAAAAGCCCCAACGTTTCTGCGAAATAGGTCGGACGTTTCGGTTAACTGCTAAACTGTGGATAATTAGATCATCCGGAACCCCAGTTACATCTTCCGATCACCAAGCAAATAAATATAACCTTTCCTCCAACAACAAAATCAACTTCTCCCGAAAGTCTGGTGATAAATTGTTTCCGAGCTTCAAGATTTTTCCTTCTGTAAACTTGTAATTTTCACAATCTTCATCGGTAGTTAGCAGGCCGGGGGCTTCTCGGGGATTGTCTACCAGTAGTTACCCCAAATGAAGCCCCACTAATTGCTAGTCTTTCACCTATACCATTTTTTGGTCGCCCTTTGGCGCCAGCGCGACACGGTAGCATTCTCGAGCTACCTTCTAACTACTTCTCACGACTCCTACATTGTTACCGACCACGTATTTCAAACACTGATGAATTGTGGATGTCACCACGTGTATTCCTGACAGCCATGATATGCCAAAAATTATATTATGCGAAGCAGGCGCATCGACTACCACAAATGGAACCGTGACCTCTTTTTTGAACAGTCTCCGGCCAAGCTGCACAATGCTTTCGAATTCGTCAATTACCACTGTTGTTGACCCTGTGAACCCAACAATAGTCCGATCTGACCTTGAAATTACGGGCGGTTTCTTGAACTGAGCAAAAGTAGACAAAAATAATATATTCGCGGAACTTCTGGTGTCTACAAGTATGCAGTGAAATTTTTCTCCCGCGATTGCCGCCCCAATTATGACAGCGTCTTCATGAGGGCCTCCTAAATACCTCATATCATCGTCGTCAAAATACAAGATTGGTGATGGAATTCTGCGCAGATGAGGAGATGTCCGTGACTCCAACTGAATTGCCAGATTCACGATGTGCCATTTTCGGGAAGAATTGGTAATCCCTGCCATTGAATCGCCTCCAAAGATCGTCAGAGACTCAAAAAACTGACAAAGACTACTTACCTTCTTCCGACCCTCCATAAAATGACATTTCAATTAACGTCGAGATCGAGGTATTCCAAAGATACATCAAAGACATCTGTAACCTCTGTTATGGCCATCGTCGTTTCTGGTTTCTATACTGCCACTATTTATTTTGACGCAGCTCCTTGTTGTGCTTGTTTCTTCCCGTACTCAAGTAACTTCCCATTCTCCACTAGCATCTATATTTCTTTTTCAAAGAGATACAATCCTTTGTGCTATGCTCTACGTCCTCGTGGTATCTAAAATATCGATTATCCCTGCTCTCCCGAGGGGTCAGGATGGGAAAAGGTCTTCGGTAGATTCCACTCTTTTTTGTCTTCTCGTAGATGGTTGACATACATTTTGTCAGGTCGGCAAAGTAAGTGGGTCAGATCCACTTGTTGGAAATGGGTTCGGTGACCACTTGATTATTCTGCTTGAACTTATGTACGTGGGATGCTTGGGTTTTGGTCAGGTTAGGCTGAGCACCTGGGGGAAGTGTGGTAATTGGTTGAGGCTGTGAGACATAGCTAGACTGAGTATTCTGCTTAGTAACGATCGAGGCATGCGCGCTCTGTTGGATTTGGGCTGCCAATTCGGATGCTTCGGTCTCCTCAATTCATATTTGTTTTTCCACCTGAGTCAAAAGGGCAGAAAAGGTAAACGCCTGTTTTTTAGTCACAACTTGCTTTATCGGTCCCGGAAGCAGTTCTAACCGGTACCCTATTAATGCCATATTTTATTTCCAATGGTCGAGATCAGTTTTAACATCAATGAAACGCCTGGTATAATTCCTGAGGCTTTCTCCCACCTTTTGCCTGCAGTTGACAATCGTGTCTTCATTTGCTCGGAAGCTCGTGCTTCCAACAAACTGCTGCCGAAACATTACCCAGAACAACCCGAAGTTTTTAATACAGCATTGCAGCAACCTGTTGTACCATTCGGAGGCCCGATATTTGAAATTCATTGAAAAAGCTCGACACAAAAGCTTGGCATCGTTGTCGAAACTTAACATAAAGTTTTTGAAGGCCTCCAAATGATTATCTGGATCCTTTTGCCGTTGTACATTTTCAGCTTTGATATGTCAAATATTTTCGGGAGATTTCCCGAAAATATTGCATCCGATAATAGAGATGCTCTCCAATTAAGTCCAAATCCAAAAGTGCCACCACCGAGGCCTTCAGTGGGAATCTCGTACAATCCCTCATTATTTGGATTGATGAACTGGCTGCTAACCCTATACCCGTGTGTTTGGCTTCCCAACGGTTGCCATTGAACTTGAGGCAATATTACCCGCTCTTCCTTACTTTGTGTCACCATTTCCTCTTTCTCGTGAGAGTTTCGTGTTCTTTTTTCCGTGTTGTCCCTCTTGTGTTTTGGAGAGTTGAACAGCCTTGCTCTATTGTGTCTGGATTTGCTCTTCCTTGTCAGTTTATTGCGTCTGATTCTATGTCGTGATTCTTTACCCAAAGATTCATCAGTAATGAAACCGGTGGAATCGTCTCGATCCTGTTTTGAATGAAGCTTGGTCCTTCTTTCCATTTCCCAAACTGGTTTGAGTTCCCGATGGCCTCGGCCATGGGAATTGTTCTTGTTTTTATTCTCACCCGAAGAGTCTTCTCTGTCGGTGTCAATCATATGTTCTTTGCTTTTCCCTTCTCGGATCTTTTTTTCGTTCAACGCTTCTTTCTTTTCATCTTTTTGCTTTGCAATCTCTTCCATGAGTTGTCTTCTTGTCATGATTAGAGTTGACCACTTATCTCGACCCCGTCCATAATGGTCATGGTCGGGAAACCTCTTGACTTCAGACAATGATCCAGCTCGGGTTGCAACTCTCCCGATCCCTTCCCTAGTCATTTCGTCGTTCATATTTTAGTTAGACGTGATTTTGAGGAAAACATGTGACCTTCGGGTATCATTCTTTCCCATAGACGGCGCCAATGATAAGTTAAAAGGTGATCAAAGTAGGAATCTTGGATCTAGTGTATGATGTGGCTGTAGAGGAAAGTGTAGAGAGAGAAAGTCACAAAGAGAATGCATTTAATAATGTCCACCCACCTAGAAAAAGGGGGGCTCCTTTATATAGTGGGTGAGGTGGCCCCCACCTATTTCATTTGTGGTCCTTCCACTTTTACAACTTGGTCCCTTACTTTCCAAACCTTTTGGAATATTCTCCTCTAACTAATAATAATTACAATAATAGGACAAATACATTTATTTTACTCAACAATTAATATTTCTAATCCCGAGCTTGGTGATTTATCTTCTCATAATGCATAGCAAAGGCTCGACCGCTATGTTGGAAGAACTGTTGAATAGTTTTATTAGCTCATAGATAAATAAATATGGAAGTTAGGCTGATTTACATGATTTGTAAATGGAATGTGAAGGAAGTTTTACTGAGCTTTTGGGTACATTTATGAAGCTTTGGAAAAAAAATTGACTAGGTTGGTTCACTGAACTAATGTGCATATTGTTTTGTTAATTTGTGGTGTTTTAAGGGATTAAGGGAAACACTGTCGAGGTGAAAAATTGGTTAGTGGGATATAAGTTGATTTCTTAGGTTGTCATTTTTTGTTGTTGGGTCGATCGAAATCGTTTTCTTTTTTATCACTATACGAGAAGTTTGTGTTTTGATCATTCTCTTACTACCGGAGTGTTCGCGACGGCAACGATGATGCATTTCACTTTTACTCAAAGATCCCTGATCTGAATGTCTCTTAAGGTTATCGGTCTTAGGATTAAAGGTCATTGTGCGCTTAATGGTGACAAATTGGTAGTGCTCTCTTAGAATGAAGCTTGTGGCATCATCATCTTCCTCAACATCATCACCTCCAGGATGGTAAATATGGTTTGTAGCGCTCTTAGTTGGCCATTATACTTTTCCCTTAGTGTGTCTAATTTCTACGGAGATCTATTGTGGGGTCAGCTCGTGCAAGTGGTATTTCAGATGCCTCTAGGTTGACTAATGGATCTCACAGATAAATGTGAAATTAGAACCTTACTTTTTAAGTTTTTTTTAAATTTTAATTTTTTTTAATTTTTAATTTTTTAAAATTTTGAATCTTTTAAATATTTTTAAAAAATTACATTATAGGTATCTGATAGTCCCCACAAACGATGCCAATTTGGTATGGTAGATTTGTCTGTATGTGTTTTCTAATGGTGGAAAATAGAATACGGAAGTTAGTTGAGAGTTATGCGATGGTGGAGAAAATTTAAGCATCGGAATAAGAGGTTGAAATTTTGATGAGATCAAACTAGGATTTATATATGATTGTTATAGAGAAATTAGAAAAGTTGTTAGGAAAAAAAACATTTAGACTTTTGATGGTTAGATAAAAAAATCTAAAAAACTTAGGAGATAATATTATTACTCAAAATTCAAGTGATTTTCCCTATAAATTTCTTTGTATATTTATAAAACTAAACTCGGGTTAAATGTTTTAATAGAATTTTTGTCTAACTACGGTATTCTACTGTATTAAATTTATGACCATAACCTTACAAATCTTTATTTCAACCAAAAAATCTATATTACTCGTATAAATCTAAAATATAGTTCCACTTATATATTTTATACCCTTGTCGATAAATATTATATATATAGATATAAAATAATATATATTTTTAGAAAATTGGTCTAAATTATTGAATTAATTTATTTTTAAAATTGTTTTAAAAAACAAGCTTTTATAAAAAAAATATCATTTTTATCATTATAATTTTTTTCAAAAAATAATATATTATATATACTTACTTTTAAATATAATATATTATTATATACTATTTCACTTTTTATTTGTAATTAAAAAAATAAATCGGTAAAGTATTCAAACTATTGCACCAAAAAATATGATTCGCTTCAATCATTAATCTCACTTTTTCTTCTTTTGTCTCCGCGAATTTTTTCTTCTTTCTCTCGGCAAATTACATGCGAATCTACGCTACAAATAAGAAAAATACGAATCTATCCTACATATAAGAAAAATAGAGTATGCGCTAAATTCTTTTTACTAGCCATATCCCTCTCTCATTTCATTCAACTTTTTTCGTTTCATTTTAGTGATCTTCCAACGATTTTTTTATTTTAATCATATATTTTTTTTAATCAGATTGAAATATAATTTATATTAATTTAATGAAAAGTTAATTTTGTATATAATTGTAAAGATTTATGAATCTGATTTTTAGTTAAAAAATCATATTACATAATAAACAAATTAGAATATTTCTAGTAACAACCATGAAAATTGTTAAAACTTATTATGTATTGACATATTTTTTTAATCAAACTGAAATCTAATACATACGATTTTGAATTCTAAAAATAAAATTTCATACATGGTTGTTGAGATATATGAATCAAATTTATAATAATAGAAAAATTCTAATATTGAAATATAATTCTAAATAGAGTTATAGTATTTCTTCTAACAAAAATTTCAAGACCTAACTATAGCTCAACAAATATTGGATCAAATCGAAATGTAATTTTGCACTAACTTAAAATGTTTAAAATCTAATTTCACATATGGTTGCGAAAATCTACCAATTTATTTCAATTTAAAAAGTATCATATCAAATTAAAGTTTATTGATAAAGTTATAATAGCTTTCGTAACCCTCATCGTCGAAAATCGATTTTGTATCAACGTATTTTTAACCATTGAAATATAACTCTGCATTGATTTAGAAGTTTTAAAATTTAATTTTATAATATGGTTGTGAATATCTATGAGTCTAATTATATATATAAAAATTTCATATTAAAATAAATATAAAAAGACCTCACAAAATTATCATTTTTCACGTAATATCCATAAGATCAAAAACTCATTGTATCAACCGATTTTCGATGGAATTAAAATGCAATTATACACACTTATTTATAGTATTTAAATTTAAATTTTATACATAATTTTAAAAATTCTACAAACATAATTTTTAATGAAAAAATATCATATTCCAAATTAAAATTTTAAACAAAGTTTTGATATTTTCCATGACTATTGTACATAACCAATTTTGTTAGAATCTAGTGGTATTAATTATGATTATTTTGGACAAGATCATTGATAATTTTATTTTCTTTTTTTAATAAATATTAACAAAACTAATTTGATTTTTATATTATTAGATGATAAATTAAATTAAAAATAATTAGTCTTAGTGTTTTATATTACGGTTGAACTAGACTCTAATTATATTTTTGTTTTTTAAACAAAGAACAATTTCATTGCTAATAAATTATTAGGTTACATAAGAGATTTATGAGTCTCTTTTGAGGCAATATACATTGTTGATGTTTAAATGAAAACCTCTAAACCCTAATGTGACTAGCTCTTCAAGATGAGAAGGAATATTCTTCTATAGACTTCCAATGGATGGCTTGGAGATTAAGGTTTCCTTCTATTGTGAGCAGCTTCTAATTTGAGTCTTGAGTATACCTAAAAAATAAAAGATTTGAGTCAGGATAAAACTTGCTCTAAGTGTTAGTAATAGTATACATATTTTGACCATGATGCCTTCTATATTCAAGTAATCTTAGATAACCAATGTTCATGCTTTCTAGCAGAATAATAGCTCCTAATTTTGAAGGGAAAAATGATGAAAAAATCACATTTCATCTTATTATCAATGGTCTACTTTGAGACGCAATGGACCGCATAGTTTTGGTCTCTATATATAAACATAATGGTCATTTGAAGCTTAATTAAACTTCTATAACAAGTTAACAATGAGTTAATATATCATGGACCCTTTCAAGTGCTAAGTATTTGAATGACAATCAAGGAATCATATTCTATATCCACATTATAATAGTTGTTATCTTTACTTTCTATAAGACCATCCATCAATGCTCTACATTCAGCTATTAGAGGATAATTTTTACCATATAAAGATCCTTTGGATTTGTTTAAATCATCCTTATGATTTCTGATGATGAATCCACCACTGGATTTACCATTAGAGAGACAGAAACCGTCACAATTCAATTTCAATCTCAAGGCAGGGGGGTCCATTTAACCAAGGCATGTTTTAAAGGAACTTTTAAATGGTTAAAACAATCCAAGTCTTTAGCAATCTTATTATCGGCAATCCAATATTTATTTTTAATCAGATTAGAAGAGTCTAAGCAGGTTATTGTTCTTAGGACTTTATCTATTATTTACTTAGAAGTTATATTCTAAATATTTTGTTTTACCTTATTTCTGGTAATCCAAATGGACCAACAGATGGTTTGAGGGATTATCGTTCTCATATGAACATATTGACTAACATATATAAATCAGCTTGTTATTATATGGTTAATGGATATATATTGGCCAATTAAAATTCCAAATAGACCATCAAAGTACTTCAATACTTCACATGTTATTTGGCAAGAGACACAGAGATGATTAATGTTTTCAATGTTGTAGCAATGCTGCTTTAGAAGCTAAAGAATGATCTCTTCTGCATGATAGTGCCAACGGAGATGTAGTTTTTAAGGATTCTCCGAAGTGTAAATGAACACTTTGAAGGAGTGATGTTTTTCCAAATTTTACTAAAAATTGGAGATTGTTTATGTTTTTCTTTAATGGTTTACCAAGTATCTTTGAAAGAGAAGAGACCAAAATGAGAAGCTTGCCAAATAATACAATCTTCAGATGAGTGATTTATGTGAATTTTGTTAATTTTGTCAATATCAGAATGAAGTACATTGTAAAGAATTTTTTCATGATTCCAAGTACCATTGGACCAGAATTCTACAATTCTAGTACCGTGATACGAAGAATTGTTATCATTAGGAGAAAGGGTTATGAAATGATGCTTATGGTTCCATTTGTCTAACCATAAGTCAATTTGGCCATGACCAACATTCCAGAAGATAAATTTCTCTACTATCTCTCTTATACTGATCAATTTTTCCATATCTTAGAGTCTCTAGATTTAGAACAGATTTTGAGGGGGGTGGGATGAAGGGCATTATAATGAATGCATTAAATTAGCCTGTAAAGATTTATTTTTTCTTAACAACATCCAAATTTGTCAAGATGCAGTATTTTGGGAGTCCAATATAGATCTAATGTTTAGGCCGGATTCACCAAATGGTTTACAAATTTTAGACCATTTGGTCCAGATGATTGAGTGATTTTTTTATTTGGATCCTCATAAAAATTGTTTAGTAGATTGTGAATTCTCTTGATTACAGATTTGGGGGTTGTGATGATATGAATATGATAGTTGGGGGTAACAAGAAGGATATGTTGAATCAGGATCAATCTACCACCAAAGGAAAGGTTCTTGCTACCCTAGTCCATGATTTTGTTTCTGATGTTGGTAACCATATCATCTAATAGGTTGACCTTATTGATATTATTGATGTTAATCCAAAGGTAGTGAAAATGGTTATGGGTATGATTAAAATCATTAAGAAGTTTTATTGAATTGATTCTATCTTAATTCAGGTTTTTCGAAGAGATACAGATAGTATTCAAGAAGTTCACCAAATTTTTAACATTATTATTTACATCATTTGTAAATATGATAACATCATCTGCATAAGCCAAACAGGAGATCTTAATTTATCATCTGGATGAGTAATATATGTAATTTTTAAATTGGAAGAGAAGTTTTATATCTCTTATTAAGAATTCTTCAGCAATGATGGAAAGTTAGGGTGATAATAGATCACCATGCCTTACATCATTGCTAGACTTAAAATACCTATGAGAGGAATTGTTAATTAAGATTAAATAATTAACATTGTTAATCCTTTTTTTAATTAACTCAATGAAAGAGACCCAGATTATATAAAAACATGTATGTAGTCCCAGTCATAGAGGTTATAGTTTTCTATAAGGGTTAAAAAAATCGATGTATTTACGGAATTCATGGATATAGGATCTACCAAAACTCAATTTCACAATGATTGTGAATTTAGAGGAGTTAATGAGATAATATTTATTTGTAGGATTGAAGATTACAGTGTGATGCTCTCCTCGTCTCTGGAACTTGACGCCTTTGTGAGTGGTGGTCTTAAATTGGGGTTTGAAGATGTCCGCAAAAGATTTGGCATTATTAACTTCTGAACCTCCAGGAGGAAGCGAGGAAGGAGTCGCTTCAAATTCTGGATTTTGGTGCAGTGCCGCGTTGTTATTTCATGAGATTGTGCTTCTGAAATGTGGGAAGTCTTGATTTGCTCTGTCTTTTATGTTGATGTGGGGATCTTGAGGTCGAACTTTGGATCTTAAACAAAATATATGGTTTCTTCAGCTCTTGTATTATGAGAGGTAGGAAATTGATTTTTGTTAATCATTTGACACTGGTTTAGCGAGAAAACAACTTCGATGTGAGGTTGAAATCCAAAAACTACCATCAATAGATAAAGGAGAAAACTTAGGACTATAGAGTGATTTGGAAATTTTCAAAAGTCGAAAAAAGAATCATAGAGCTTCCCTCTTCTCACATTTTTCATATACTAATGATATTTTTGTGATTATACTTTTGCAATTAAAAAAAAAGGTAAAAAATTTCCTTCAAAAATATCAAATAGCCAAATGTTCCCTTGGTTCAGTAATTGATATTAGAAAGATTTTACAATTCCTAAAACATAAATTAATCAAATTTAACTACTGAAACATAAATTAATCAAATTTAACTATTGAATTTTAAAATCTTTTCAAATTGAAAATACATATGGGTACGGTTAGCAAAACTCTTATAAAATAGTTATATTTTTATATATTTTTGTAATTCGTCATTTCAGTTTAATGGGTATTGAAAATAAAAAATGTGTATACTTATAAATTTATTTGTTTTGCCTCAATGGATAGTTTTTTACCACGTTCTAAGTCAATCTAACGGAACTAGAAAGAAAAAAAAAATCATAACCTGACCTACTTAAAAGTCAAAACAAATCAACTCACTTATTTGAACACATCAAGTTGTGACATTCTACAAACAAAAAACGCTAAACATAAATAGTTAAAAGCATGGAAACAATCCAAATGCATAACCCAAATCCATATAACATCCTGCAACAACAAAATTGTCTACTCTAAATTCCTTATCACGCAAAACCCAAAGTACCTAAAGCAAATGCATACGCTCTACATACGACTGAAGCAACCATCTATTCAAAGGCTCACCGCTACCTACGAAACAGCCAGAGTTCCCATTGTCCGCGACAAACGGAAAGCTAAACACATTAAGCAGCTCGTGAACTGATTGTCTCACCATAGAAGTACCTGTCACCCTACTCCTCCTACCCCACCCAGTCACTATATCAATCCGGGTAGGCGCGACACCTGACGCTAACATCTGTCTGCGAAACCAAGCTAGAGTTCTCGACAACGCAGTAATAGCAGTACCTTCAGACATGACATGTAAGTTAATAAGCCAGTACTTTGAGCTTTTCTCTCTCACAGCATCTGGGTATACATTCTTTTGTGCTGCAACTTCCCAAACAGACCCAGCCTCCTCTTTCATTCCTGTCTTGTGAAGAAAGTCAACTACTGCATCGACTAGTCCTCTTTTGCTCTCTCTATCCTCACTATGCATAAGGTCTAAAAACCCGTGTACATGGTCGCGTACATTTTTACCATCCGGTCCTGATGACGGCATTGACTGGAGGAATATGTGAGCCGGGTGGCCAGTGACTGCCATGAGTTGGCAACAGAAACCCATGTCGTGTTTTGACTGTGCTTCGGTGCAGCTACTAAGGAGTAACGTATAGGTTTGTAATGACGGTTGTAGACCGAAAGCTAACATGCTCTGAAGCAAATTATAAGCATCTGATAACCGATGAACCCTAAGGAAGGTACTAAGAAGAGAATTGCAAGTTGGGACGTTGGGACGTAAACCATCATGAAGCATTACTTGGTACCAATTCCAAGCTTTTTCGATATTACCAGCTTTGCCCCATAAATCCACTAGCAGTCCGTAGACCGGCTCGTCGGGGACCCAGTTGTTCTGTTTCATCTCGGTGAAAACTCTTTCTGCTTCGTCAAGAAACCCACAATGTCCAAGCACCTCCATTACAATGCTGTAAGTAACTTTGTCGGGTTCGAATCCAGCATTCTGCATGTCCCGATAGAGCTTCAAGGCATTCTCATAATTCCTCGCTTTCGCATGTAATGCAATCATGATGTTGTAGGTGACTAAGTTAGGGACACATCCCTGATTCACCATTTCACAAAAGAGCTTGTGAGCTTCATGTAAATGTCCAGCTTTTCCAAGGCAGTTGATCATCACACTGTAAGTGAATGTATCAGGGGAAAGCCCAACAGCTTGCATTCTTTGATAAATGTCCAAAGCAACATCAAGAAACCCAGACTTTGCATGTATATCGATAAGTGTACAATAAGTGACACGGTCAGGTTCACATTTAGCTTCCTGCATTTGATAAAATACATTCATGGCATCCCTTAAGTAATTCGCACGACCATAACTGTGAATTAGACGATTATACGTCACAACATTAGGTTGACACCCTTCTCTCACCATCTGATCAAGCAGTTTCTTTATGACGCCAAACTGCTTTTCACGACCAAGAATGCCAACCATAGTCGTGTAAGTATGCCCATCGTGTTTGAACCCGGGTCGCATCTTTAACCAATAAAAAAAGCCAAGAGCAACTGTATGATCTTTTAACCGCTTAAGAACTTGGTTAGCTTGATAAGGATCCACAGGGATGTTTAAATTCCGAAGTGCCTCTTCAGCAGCCGAGCCCCATCTGAATCGAAGTAACACATTAGAAAACTTTTCAACCACATACGCATTATTTGTGTTTGTGAACTGCCTTGACATCGAAGCTTCCATTCTCACATGTCTCGAGGGTCTACTAAAACCTTCCTTAACATAATCGGCAATATTTACATTCGAGGTCTGTACATCGGAATTACCATTCGACACAAACCTATTCGGGTTTGTTCTTTGAGTTATATTCTTCCTCTTGTCAAAACTAGATTCTGAGGAATTCCCTCGAGGTGCATTTGAAGTTTGCTTACCTCTAGTAAAACCAGAATTGTCGCATTTATAATTATTGTTTGTGCGATAACTACTAGAAGTATTCTGCACCGAAGACGTTTCAGGAGATGATTTTGGGTAAACCCTAGTAATGGTTTTCACAGTTGAAATAGGCCTATTAGGATCAACCATGCAGTTTCCATATCCCTCTTTTCCACTTCCATCTAATAAAGGAAGCTTATAATTTACTAAATCCGATAAAAAATTGACGGCTGCTATGCCTGCTCTAAAAAATTGATCGCCAATTAGAGGTGATGTTTGAGCATCATCAATACCACTGGCATAATTTACAGAAATAGATTTCCCTGAAGGAATCGAAGGAGCGGTAACAAGTTGTGGCAGAGCAATTGGTTGCTCATATCTCACAACTTTTTGAGGAGCTGCCGATTTTGTTGCTGCGTCCACCGGTGGTAATAAGTTTAATACCCTCGTTGGAGGCTTAGACACTACTGAAGTAGTGGTTGGTTTTTGAGAATGAAGAGCTTCATGTTTCAACTGTTGTTTCTTTGAAACACAAGTTTCGTCAGCACACGTACATGAATTTCCATCGGTTGTATTACATCGTGGTCCGTTGAGGAAAAAGGACCTTGCAGTACTAGAAAGATTTCCAATGTGCTTTGACCGTAACATTATCTGCAATAGAAGTCTCTAGAATTATTATTACATCAAAGAAAATGCAAATGTCAGTGCTTTTGTTCTTAAGCTAGAGAGCCTACACTGGTATAATAAAGGACATTACTTACAGCCAAATGAGATAAGATGCAAGATGATGCGAACCCAGCATGGTTTAACAAGTAACTGAGTTCAGATTCTAATAGAGTACAAACTACAAAGGTACAAAACAGAAAGAACATTTGAGCAGGAAGAATACATTCCAAGCCAAATCCAAACCCAAACCCAATTCCAAGCAAAATTCAAAGATTTTTTAAGTTACACCAAATAAACTCCAAATCTGCCACTCTAGCAACAAAAAGATCGAAAAAAGAACCCAACTTTAACTTTCTAACACGAAATCTATCAAGTCGATCCCAGGAATAGCATACAAGAACGTCAATTTGCATATCGTTAAACCAAGAACCCAATAGCTAATTGAAATTGAAATTAGTGAAGAAGTACCTGAAGATGGAGTTGATGACAAATGGGTTCGGGTGAATTAGATAGAGAGAGTCATTAACTCGATCGAGAGAGAGAGGGGCTCCTTCTTCTCTCGTCTGCCGTCAACTCATGAGTTCTTTCCAAGCAAGTTGGGGAGGCTGAATGTCTCAAGGCTTTTCCTTTTTTTATTTTCTAACCCTACTTTTTCTTTTCTTTATTTGTACTGGATTTATTGACACGTGGATGTTATTTCTGGTTGCTAAGTCACGGGTCGATGGTTTAGATTCTTAATTTTGTTTAAAATGTTACTGTTAAAAGTATGACTTGTTATAACAAATTTCTTTTTTAAAAATTCTGTACTCACTTAGTTATAAAATATAATTTGTTATGATATATATATATATTAAAAATATAAATTAAATTAAATGACTTTACATAAATATATACATAAACATAAAAAAATTATGAAAAAAAATAGATCACAATAATCCCTTAATTTATACATGATTAGTCAGACATACAAAAGAGGATAAAACGATTTAAAACATTGAAATATAACTATATTTAGAGAGGTAGAGTTGTTGTAACCAATGCAGTTGACGAGTACTACGAGCAATCACCGCAACCATTATGAAAACATAGGTGTGAGTACTACGAACAAAGATTATAACTATCATGAGAGAATATGTGGCTGCAAAACAGGTTAAGCTAGAAAGAAGATACGAAGATGACTCTGACCATACACTTATGGTATAAAAAACCTAGATTGAAGGTCAGAAAGCATGACGTACGAAACCGCATATGCAAATACATAAGGGGAGAAGCCAAATATTCTAACATTTCTTCCCCGCCATATGTGGTTAATTACGGCGCTAAAGCAAGAATGACAAAGATGTCGGTTTCGAGAAGAATACCAGGTTAACGTCTCACTAACACAAGACTACCAAGTAATGACATTTAATGTGAAGTCAATTTTGGAACCGGCAAAGCCTAGATATTCTGAGTGAAACTACATTCATACAAGATATGATTGATAGTTTTATAAATGAAATTGCATAAGACACAACTCGGTGAGGTATTTACATTGTAACCTATAAGTGTGTCCCGGATATACAATATCTCCTGAACGGCAAGCCACGAGATGAAAAAAATGACAAAAAATATTATATTTGTGTCATATTAACTCGAACCACCCGACACAAGAGGTCAAAATCAACCAAATTTTGAAGGAGACCTATACAAATCTACAAATAAAAACAAATTTAGTAGTGCTTAATTGGACAAAGGATCTTTGAGCCTTGAAATCTATAACTAAGGTCCAAAAGAATATATTGGTAAATTTATTAATAAAAAGATTGGGAGTCGGTTAAAATCCTAGCATTTCTCTACTACCAAATATGGTAGACCCTCCCACATAAGGTAAAATGCCAAAGATGACTAGTGTTGTTATCGGGTCGGGTTGGTCCGAGTTTGGACTGGACCGAGAATGACTCGGTAAGCTACCAGACGGGTCGAGCCCGGACGCTAAGCGAAGGGAGCCAAATATTATGGACCGAGATCGGCTCGTTAAGATCGTGTTGGTCTGGTCCGACTCTTAACGAACAGGTTTGTTAGTTTATCATAAAACTTTTAGGGTTTTAGTTAAAAATATACATAGATTGGGAATTTTTTATATCTTTTTTTCTTATCGAGTTGGTTACCGGGCGGACCGGTCTAGACCGGTAAAATACTCGGTCCATAATTTTGGCTCCTAACCCACTCCCTAAGCTATTTGGACCGGTCTCAGACGGGCCTTACCCGTCTGATCCCGGGCGGGTTAATAGGTTGGGATGCCCAATAACAACTATAAAGATGACAAATATCTGAAGAAAATAGGGTTCATGAACTAATAATGTGTAGCCATGATGGCCAATCCGTTGTTGGAGAAGGGAACCTTAGTTACCTAGATTAATACTCATAAATAAGCTGGAAGAATGGGTATTACATCAAGATAAAAATTGGTAGCTTCAGATCAATATTATATAAAACACAGTCTCAGACTATGGTATAACCCCAAGAGAGAAGTTTATCTATGGTGAAAAACTTTCATTTCATGGAAAATAAGACAATAAATGAGTACATCAGAATGTTAAATTTTCTTAGACAATATTGGCCCAAGGACCTGAGAGGCATATGATCAAATGTAATGATATGTACTACTTGAGATTCAGCTGCAACCTTAGCCTTTTTCTCATTCTCCAAATGAAACTTGAATTTCTTCTCATACTTTTTATATGTTTGTTATTGTAGTGTTAGGTATATGCTATAAGTAACTCATAGACATATGTATTATCGAATGACTACATAGGCTAAGATAGATCAGTTGAAGATATGTATAGGTAAAGACCTACTGGAATCTCTTAAGACAAAGTTATGACCAAGATTTAGGTGCAAAGACATTTGTTAAAACCTAAGAGCAAGTTTAGGCGAGGACGGCTGGTTGTAATCTACTAGGTTGAATACCTGACCGGATGTGTAAAGATTGAAGTCAAATGCATGTGTCGATGACCTTATGCGATGTTGGTATCAATACCTTGATCCTAAAGTTTTGAATGTTATCTCGACTGATGCTTCAAATGGTGTTGGGTTGAAATTCTTGATTTAAAATAAACTTCTTCTATTGTTAGGTTTCATATTTAATTGGATCTCTTATTTTGGATTTTATATATTAATTAGATTTTATATTAATTAGATTTTGTACGAATTTGAATTCTATTTAATTAGGTTTCCTATTAATTTGGATTTCACATTTATTAGGTTCTCCATTTTAATAGATTATAGATTTGTTAGAGTCGTTGATTAATATGATATAATTTTGAACGTTTATTCAAGAATTATGGTTTTTCCTAAGCCTATAAATTCAAAGAGAAATACAAAGTTATGGGGTATTACAACATTGATGAGACAAGTGACTTAAGAGACGAGTCTGCATTCTTTCGAACTAAGACAAATCTCTATGTCTTTTAGAAAGAGAAGTGAGATAAGAGATAAACACCGAATATAAAGTTATGTAAATCATGTTATTTTTTGTAAATTGTGAGAGTTTAGTAACATAAAGTGATTGAACCCTTTATGTTTGAAGAGTCATTATGTAACCTTTTTATTTAATATATATATATAAGAGTATATATTGCGCGCTGTTTTAAGATTATCTCCACAATTTAAACCACGTTAAATATTATTTTGTGTCTTTTCATTTTTTACGGGTTATTTATCTTGTTTTCCATCAAACATGAAGTTATTTATCTTCAGACAATCGATTTTCAAACAAGTAGTGCGGTGAGCATGGATCAACAGTAGAAGAATTAGATCGATCGCCACTGTGATGCTTGGAGGAACATATCTTGTCATGAAACCAAAAACCATAATAGATGAGTTACATGAAGCTTAACCTATAATTATTTGATGGAACAAATGACTTTAACCCCTATATAATTAAGGTTAAAGCTTACTTAGTACATAAAGGAGTGCTTGTTTCTATCGAAAATAAATCTACACAAGTTGATGTTGTAGTACTTTTTAAACATCATCGTGCCCTTTATAATACTCGTAGAAGATAAAGGGTTGCGTGATGTGTTTGAAAAAAACCTACACCATCGGGATATCAAATCGTCTGAAGGCACTTTACATAAAAAAGTATTTTGTAAACATATTTTATCTTGAGAAATAGCTTTGTATGATGTTTATAGATATTGGAAAAGAGATATAAAGGCACCTTAATGACTACAACATAATCATACTCAACTTGAATGGAGTTTGTGTGAAGGTGGAGGAAGAGGGCCAAGTAACATGCTCTTAAGCTATATTTTAAAGGATTAAAAACACTTTATGGACACCATTCTATACATCAAAGACTCCATTACAATAGCCTAAGTGAAGAGCGTCTTGAAATATAAATATATCCAAATGAATAATATTATCAAGGATGAATCTGAGGGGAATAACTAATTATAATGAGCAAGCCAGAAAAAAAAAATTCAAGTAAAAGAAGAGAAAACTCTTGATTAAATTCTAAATGGTTTCAGACATGTTCTAAAGTAACATGTTGGGTATGCATGAAAAAAATATCAGTATAAACTTTTTGGATAAAAGAAAATAAAACCATTATCAGAATATTGAAGCTTGAGATTTTTGAATAATGTCTAATGACTGTGGGTACATTGTTGGGTTAATGACTTCTTATTATGTCGATACAAAGATAAATGGTTATTTGATTCAGGTGCACCATTTCATATAACTTCCAATAGTCATTGATTTATATAATGGAAGGATCGTTATTGACAATGACAAATCATGTGATATCAAAAGGATTGGAACAATTTGAATTAAGTTGTCTACATGATTTGTGTGATTAAGGATGTAAAGTATATACTCGAACTTAAATGTAACTTTTTTCTATTAGGATGTTAGATGATGAATGGTTTACATGTAGGGATGGATATGAGAGACTTAAGGTCTTGAAGGCTCTTTTGTTGCTATGAAAGCCTATAGAAATAATGATTTGTTAGTTCTAACTCTATAGTGGTAAAATGTGTGTCTAGTATGGTGAAAGATTATACTAGGTTGTACAATTATCGGTTGGGGAATTTAAGTGAGAATAAACTTGGTGAATTAAGCAAACATAAGATATAGATGGTAAGATAGTTCATAAGATGATATTTTATGAAGGTTGTGTATTAGGTAAGAGCAAAACGGTGAATGTTTTGCCCAACAACCAAACAACCAATGAAATATTTGATTATGTTCATTCGAGTCTCTAGAGTTCAGCACGGGAACCTACCATAGGTGATACAAGGTATTTTATATTACTGATAAATGATTATTTCAGGAAAGTGTGGGCAATACTTTTGAAAACCAATGATGAAGCTTTTGCTTCATTTGTGTACTGGAAAACATTGGTAAATAATTGAACCGAGAAAATTCTGAAGAAGTTTCATACTGATAATAACTTAGAATATGTTAACAATGAGTTAACTAGCTATTGTGCAGAGCTTGTAATTGCTAGACATCAAACCGTGAGTGGGACTTTCCAA
Organism: Limnanthes douglasii subsp. nivea; assembly: GCA_036936605.1. Classification (NCBI taxonomy): domain Eukaryota; kingdom Viridiplantae; phylum Streptophyta; class Magnoliopsida; order Brassicales; family Limnanthaceae; genus Limnanthes; species Limnanthes douglasii. The sequence goes on along the minus strand of JAUPFV010000001.1, from coordinate 246,733,823 downwards.
TAGAACCTGCTTGTTAAGAAAATAAATCGAATCCTGCTAGAACGGGTTATATGTATAATTCATATAATTGGAATGGGCCAAATATTTTGAGAAGAAGCAGTGAAAATGATTGCATATATCATCAACATGAGTCTATCTATGGAACTTAAGTTTATTTTTCCTTAAGAGGCATGGAATAGAGAGAAATATAAACTTGAAATTTTGAGTGTTCGGATGAAGTAAGATAAGCTTCAGCCAAAAGTACTAAAATGTTTATTCCTCGATTATTTGGAATGAGTAAAATAGTATAGTTTGTGGTGTCTTGAAGCTAGAAGTCAGAAAGGCTGTGATAAGCATATATATAGTTTTTAATAAGGGAGACATATCATTAAAGAAAAACGATGAAGACCTAACCTCGTATGCTAAGAAAAGATGTGAAGCTAATAATAGGTCTCATTAAGAGAGTAAATTTTTCGATACTTCTGCCAAAAATAATTTGAGACCTGGTCCAGCTATGACTCACACTAATAAAATTCAACCATTGTTTGAGTCAGAAGATGGTTGAGTTTCGGGTGTTTTATCACACTCGGATGGTCAAACAAGAGCAACACGATATTAACAGTTATCAATTGGTGATGGATAAAGTACAAAAACCAAACAAATATTCGCAAATATATGGTTTTGTTTAAATAATTAGTTATTCATTTATCTATTGAAAAACATGCATTTGTTCTTGAACCCCGAATATATAATGATTTTATCAAGAGTAGTGATATAGAGAAATAGGTTACGTCCATGAAGGACGAACTGATATCGCTCAAGATGATGAACATATGGATTCGTGTGAAGCATCTGAAGGGTCAAAATCTTGTTGGGAGTAAATGTATATTCCATAGAATTCAAAGTATTCGTGGTATTGAGTTACCCATATATAATAATATACTATTGGCTAAGGGTTTTACACAAAAGATAGTTATTGATTTCAATTATATATTTTTGTTGGTTGTGAAACAATCCTCCATAAGCTTTCTCTTATCAATTGTTGTTAGACTTGATCTAGAGCTATATCAAATTAATATTACTACTGCTCTTTTGTATGGTGAATTAGAATAAACAATTTACACGTGTCAGCCAAAAGGGTTTAGGAATGGAAAGAATATGATGCGTGTTTGTTAAAAATACCCATTTATTTTCTGAAACAGTCAACAAGACAATAAAATTGAAGATTTGATTATTTTATAGGATCCATCAAATATGTCCATAGTTGCTTTGACAACTGTGTCTATTGTAATTAGAGAACATACATGGAAATATAAGTCATATTGTTGTAGTATGTTGATGACATACTAATAGTTGAAAGAGATATGAAGCAGATTGAAACAGAGAGACTCAACTAAAAAGAGAGTTTGAGATGAAAGGTATAAGATAGACTAGAAGGATATTTGGTGTTGATACCAGGAGGAACATGTCGACTGAGTATTTATTCTTATCTCATCAAGAATATATAAATAAGGTCCTAAATAAGTTCTTTATGTTCAAATGTAAATAAGTTGGAACTCCCATTTGTGCATGATTCAAACTCAGTATCACTCAAACACCAACGAAAATTGCAGTTGATAAGTATATGCTAGAGTTACATTATTTCAATGTTATTTGTAGCATTATGTATGCTATAGTTTATACGAGACCTCATTATTCATACGTCGTAAGTATTTTGAGTATATCCGTGTCTAATTTGGGAAAGCCATATTGGCATGCACTTAAGTGGATTATAAGATACTTGAAGGATTTAGATGTTGTAGGATTGTGTTATAGTCAGAATAATACAGTTGGTAGAGTATTGAGAGAGTATGTGGACTTCGATTATGCAAGCTATCTTGGCACAAATATATCTATTTTGGGTTATTTGTTTACTGTGTTTGAGGAAATGCTTAGCTGAATGTATTGTATATAGAAGGTCGTTGCATTATCATCTACAAAATCTAAATATGTGGTTGTTCTGGAAGCCTTAAAAGAAGTTATTTGACCGAAGGAATTATTGAGTGAACTTCTTGATTTGGATTAAAATGTAGCCATGTTTTGTTATACAACTAGTTCTTTTTATTTAATGAAGAATCCAAAGTTCCATCAACAAACCAAATATATATATATATATATATATATATATATATATATATATATTAAGTTACACTTTATCCAAAACGCGGTGAACGTATATCAAGTGAATGTGTCTACTATTTCTAGTGAAGAAAATAATTTAGATTATTTGAATAAGGTATTAGCAATTTTAAAGTTCACGAACTACATAAGACTTGTGCAAGTCTGGTATGCATGTGAGTTGGTCTCTAAAGAATAAAACATTAAATGCAATAGATGTTTGAGTTATTATAAATATAAGTGGAGAATTGTTAGGTGTAGGCTAGAAGTAACTCACAGATGCATGCACATCTGAATGACTATATGGCCTGAGATGGATCAGCCAAAGACATGTATATGTAATAAACTGTTAGATTCCCTCAAGATAGAGTTATGGCCAAGATTTAGGTGAAAAAGCGTTAAAGTAAAGGAAAGTTTAGTCAAAGACATGTTAGTTGTATATGTTGGGCTTAAAACTTGGCCGAATATATAGAGACTGAAGCCAAATGCATGTGTTAATGATCATATCCAATGTTGGTACCGATAATTTGATCAAAAGGTGTCGAATGATACCAGAACCGATACTTGAAATGATGGTTGGTTTAAGTTATTATTTGAACTAGACTTCTTCTATTGTTATGTTTTCTATTTAATTGGATCTCCTATTTTGGTCTTCATATATTAATTAGATTTTAAATTAATTAGAATTATAATTCATTATATTTTCTACTAATTTGGATTCTATTTATAAATTTTCATATCTTAACAGATTATGAATTTATTATAGTTATTAATTAATGATATTTAATATGGAGCGTCAAATAGATAATTAAATATTTTTTCCTACGCTTATAAGTAGAAGAAGAAATACAAATCTATAAGGTGTGATGACATTGGCAAGACGAGTGATTTGAGAGGCGATTCTGAATTCTTTATAACTGATATAAAACTTTAGGTCATTTAGAGAGAGAAGTGAGGTGAGAGATAAAAATGAATAAAGAGCTATGCAAATCATGTTATATGTGTAAACCGTGAGAGTTGTTTAACATATAATGATTGAGTCGTTTGTGTTTATAATTTTTTTATATAACCTTCGTGTTTAATGAAAGAGAGTGTCTTTTTCCCGTGGATGTGGGAATAATATGCGTTAGATAATAATTCAAGAATCATTTTTCTATACTGCAATATAGTCATAAAATAAATCGAATAAGTACTCACCTTTAAAGCTAACTTGATGTCCTAAAGTAATAACAACAACTTAGACTATTTTGACCCTACTATTGAATCTCGAGTTATGTTAATATACTTTGCAACATTATCTATTAGAATATTTTTATTGGCTAAAGTTTATGGAGGAGCGTTAGTATCAATATTGGCGAAAATTTTATGAGAGGTATTAGTGAGAGCCTTTGAAAATAAAAGGTCTTGAGAAAACTTATTTTATTATAATTTTTATGAAAGATATAGCTTTAAATATTGTTCCATTATATTTTATAAAGGTCCCACATGAGGCACACCATGTGCCTCATTATAATTTATAGGTTCATTTGAGCCCATAACAACAAGATTTGGGGTATCCAAGTCATCATTGGGATCCTTCATTTTTATTTTATTTTCAAATGAACAACATGACTAGCATAAGTATTTTGTTTCTTGACCAACCTATATTGTTTGGGAGAATTAAAATTCATTTTCTTTTTCATAAGTACCATGTAATATTCAGCAGTCATCTCTTCTGATAGTTGATTATTAACATCCCAGGCAACAACATATTTTCATTTTCCTTATTCCATAACAAGCTTATAACCTCACCCGTGTCTTGAATCACGACTTCATTTTAAGGGGTAATATGAAGAGTAATTTTTTTATTAAGAAAAACCCTTAATAGATTTGAGTTTTTGGCCATTACACCCTTGGTCATCGAATCATCATCTGTCTCATCTTCTTTAACTCCGGGCATCATCACATTTCGCCCATAAGGTATAACTTTAAATTGCACATCTTTATGAGGGCCAATATCCAAACAAACATATTTTTTCACAGATAATTTCTCAAAGGTATGACCGCTTCTATATATCATCATTCTTACCAAAGATGCGAGCTTCGTTTTACCAATCGTAGTAAATTCTCTGTATGACCAGAATGTTTTCTTTAGTGTAAAGTATAACTCATAATGTCTAAATTACACTACACGAAAATGCAAAACACACAATAATATAAAGAACTAATATATTTAGATAAATAAATTGGCAGAGATCACTGGCCTCCTAGTCATTGCTAACAAACAAAAAGTTCATCACTGAGTTTTTGCATGAAGAATGGATAGTTGGCATATTTAGCAGAATTTATCATGGAAAGTAAAAATCTCCGAACATATATCAACAATTGATTATGACATATTACCAATAGTTGAAAAAAGTTTAGGAATGTTGGATGTCATGATAGTCAAACTCTTACATCTAACAAGAAATTGAAAAGCACAACCGCATAGGCCATGAAGTCAAGATAAGTCTCACATTATCTTGGTAATATGATTACCACTCGTTAGGCAGATTTATTTTTCTCGTAGTACAAATAATTTATATTTACCATGATAGGAATAATTCTCATTCAAAACTTTACTCATAACCTCATCATTCATGTTGATAAATGAGATTTTTTTTTTTAATTCCTCTCGAATATCATAATCTATTGCATGATCATACATTGCAACAATATGAAATCAGATATACAACTCATGAAGAAGAAGATGGTACCAGAACATCAAGATGCATCACGTTGATTAGTCTAAATTTACTAATAAAAAACATATATATTAACTCACCATAATCATAGATATAAGCTTTACAGATTTAGTTTCAGAATAGTTTTTAAAAGTGAAACAAAGTAAAAAAAGACTTATCGGAAGAGAGTTTATAGCAAAAAATCATAAATACGGAAATAATATGAATAAATGAAAAATAAAGAAACAATAAATTGATATTTATAGTGAAAATACATATTTCATCTCAACAATGCATATGTCATGATGTTCGATAATAAAACCTAACGGTCATAAGTGAATAACCAATTAGTAACTCTATAAAATAGGACACGTGTCAATATATGTACGCCTTAGCCATCGCTAACACCTCACATACATTTTCTTCTTATATGCAATCGTTACTTTTTTAATTAATTACCCTCAAACTGTTTTATTTTTACCAAAGGTCCTAAAATCTATCCAAAATTTTTATGTAGGTTTAGAATAATATAAAATAGCATATATAATTTTATTTTATTTTATTTTTATATCGAATTTTTTTTGGCTATCACTTAAAATGTAACATAAAACTATTCACATAAATAAAATCCTAATTTGTTTTCATATTTAATTTTTTTGTTAAGTCTATTTGATTTATGTTTAGAATAGTATTTAGATCGTCATATATAATATATAATAATTTTCAAACTAGATGGGTCGATTAGCACAAGGTTTGTATAAAGATTCTCATCTTTATACTCATCTTTATACTACTCGGGTAAATAAATTGCACGCGAATGCAAAAAACATAATTTCTTTCAAATACTTGTATAACACTTATATCCTTTTTAATATTAATAAGTTGGGTTTTCTTAGTGGAAGTAGTTTAGTTGTTAACTATATTATTATCCACGATTTCTAAAATTAATAACTCACAATATATAATATTGTAATAGTTTGAGCATCTGTATATTCAACCACCATAATCATAAATGAATAATTATTATTATCTGATATATATTTAACAATAAGTTTGTTTAGCTAAATTAAAAATTAATTTAACATTTTATTTACTCCGTTAATATAAAAGGGAAATTGCACCTAAAGTATCCACTCAACTATTCTATTGCCATCTAGTACCCAGGTTTTGTTATATTACTTTTTAATACCCATCTTAACTACCTAATTACCACTTAATACGTAACATTATTTTAATACCCTAACTACCCTCACCCTTTATTAACAACAACGTAACCAAAATTTCTCCTTCTTATTTTCTCTTTTCATTTTATTTTTTAAAAGATCCATATTTTTCAATCCGGAACTCGGAAAATTATACGAAAGTACCATCGCTTTTGTTTTTTTAATATGAACAAAACTAGTCCCACTGATGATATTTTTTTGAATTTAAAAAAAAAATCACCAGTAATAACTCTTAGGAAATCGAGAGAGTTGCAAACAACTCGCAGGAAATCGAGAGAGTTGCACACAACTCTCAGGAAATAGAGAGAGTTGCAAACAACTCTCAGGAAATTGTGAGAGTTGCACACAACTCTCAAGTTAGTTTTTCAAACAACTCTTATGTATGTTTTTCAAACAACTCTCAGGTTAGTACCGGTGAAGGTACCAACGGGTATATATAGTCGAAGGTATTTTTGTCTAAATTTAAATTCGAGGTACCAAGTGACAATATCCAAAAAATGGGTACTAGTGGGTAATTAAATAGTTGAGTGAGTATTTTGTGGTACTTTTCTCAATATAAAATATTATATATATATATATATATATATATATATATATATATATATATATATATATATATATTCAGCAAACAAAATATTTTCATTGATAATAAGTTTTAATCCTGAATGTTACAGATTGGGATCTATAGTGCCCAAGTTGTATAATGAACTAACTTTTATTTTTATTTGTAGCAGCCTATTACAATTGTGGCACATGGCCTATTAAAGCTAATTAAGGCTGTTGGAAATCTTTAAGAATCAAGATCCAAGTCCTATTAATGGTATTTCATTTAATGGTATTTCATTGGTATATATGCTTGCTTCTAACCATATCTGGTCATATCTATCTTGAATCCTCCTTCTTGATTCCTAAGTTTTATTATCTCATCCATCAATCTGTATTTTTTCATGTTCTTAGTCAGGTGTAAACCTGTTCGGAAAAGATTAGTAACATGTAATATATTAATATAGAATTTAAAATTTTTCAAAATCCTATAACAATTCAATTTTCTTGTATGAGGTACCCACTATTAATACTCTTAAGAACTATAATTTCTCTTAAAGAGGAAAAATTCTATATTAAAGTTAGGCCACAATTTGTTTGAGTTTTGAGAGTATATTTTGTTACCCAGTCTGCATCATAATACTGCTCTGTAAATATGTATTTGATAATAATATACGATGCTATAAGTAAATCCAAGGATTACAATCGATTATCACAGTTTTGAGATACCATGGTACTTTGACGTAACTAAGTATTTCAAACAATATTAAGAAATATGTTTTAGTGTATAATCGATTGTAATCCTTGGATTTACACAGTAAGAGACCATCTATAACTGCCTTAACTTCAACTATTAAAAGGGATTGTTTTCCACATTGTCTTCCAATTGAGTAAATTACCTCTCTATTTTTTTAAACTATGATACCACCACTTGATTCTTCATTTATCAAGCAAGCTCAGTCTTAATTTAACTTTAGTCTATTGTTTAAAAGAGTTATCCACATAACTATTGAGACTATCATATGTTTAGAGAGATGATGAAAACATTCTAAGTCACTGGCTTTATTAAGGTCTCTTGTCGAGTAATTGTATTTGATTAAATTTGAGCAATCTAATTTAGAAATGATATATAGGATTTTTGTTATTATAGTTTTTGGAGATGAGAGATTGTCATTGCATTTTAATTTGTTCCTTGCTAACTATATACACGACATAATTACCGGGGATAATTTTTTTTATAATGTGTGTGATTTTACATGTTGATGAAAACCAAAAGCTAATTATGTGAGTGAGAATTATGTGTTTACTATTTAAGACCCAAAAAATGCTTACAAAGTATTTTTATACTTCCCAAGTGATATTTCATGAGACAAATAGGTGGTATATAGTTTCAGTATTACATCAGTGTTGGCATTTAGATGACAAACTAGAAATTTTCTTTTGTAATACTGAATTTACAAATATTGGACCTTTGATGATTCTCCGAAAATTAAATGAACATTTCTTTTGAGTTGTGTTATTCAATTTGTTTTTGTATAAGATTGAAGTAGTTTCGTTTTATCTTATAATATTCCAAGTATCTTTAAGTGCAAAGATACCATCAGAAGATACATTACATATGAATATGTCTTCTTTATCTTGATTAAAATTAAATTTTGATATTATATTAATATCTGATGGAAGAACCTAATCCTTGACTTTGTCAAGGTTCCAGGAATCATTTATATAATATTCAAGTATATTGTTTTTGTTATACCACATGCTGTTCATATTTTGAGACATAGATACTAATAGTAGCGTGACACCATTTTTCTAACCAAAATTTAATTTATCCATTTTCGACATTCCAAAAAAATTATATTTCAGCAGTTTCTCTTAAGTTCATTAATATTTTTTTTATGTTTTTCAGTCTTCGGATTTATATTTGGATTGAAGTCAATGAGACGAAGGGTAGTATTTTGAATGCATTATATTATACTAGGAAAGATTTATGGTTTTTAAAGTTTAACCATAACTTACAAGAAAAAGAGTTTTAGATGTCTTACATAAGAAATTTATATTGTTATATTATTATATATATAACAATATAAAACCAAGTTTTTTATCATTTTATTATAAAAACATTACATATCCATAAAAACATTAAAAAAATAACAATATAAAGTTTTTATATAATTTGTTTTTAAATTAACTAATCTAACTTTTTAAAACGACAAAATTGTTTCAATATTTTTCTTTACAAATTCATTTATCCTTAATTGTTTTAATATTTTTATTTACAAATTCAAATATCCACAACTTTTTAAAATCGAATTTGTACTTGTTATTTATAAGCTTCACATTTTCAAAAGAAATTAGAATATAATAAAAAAAATACATGTGTTCATGTAATTGTATGTATATTATTATATATTTATAAGTTCAATTTGTTTAAAAATAAAATTAGAATATAATTTAAAAATTGCAAATAAAAAATAAAAAATAAAGACGTTTATAATGAAAATAATAATAAGATATCGTTAGTATAAATTAACAATTATTTAAAATCAATCGAAAACATTTTAAAGAAAAATTTAAACTTTTTATTAAAAACAGAAGATTTGTATAATGATTGTATTGCTATTACACTAAATTCTAAAATATTGGGCCAAAATAAATTTGAGCTTGCCATCAAGTTAGATTAATTTAAATTATATTTTTGTAAGATTGAGGCAGAGAAAACAACAAAACTATTCTTAAAGATACTGAAAGGTCATTATCCCCGATGGACTCAGAGATTTCAGATTCACAAGAAAAAGTGCTCCCATGTAGGAGTTAGCTCTCGAGAGATTCCTACGCTTTAAAAAATCCATCGATGAAAGACTTTGGCAAAATGAAGGTGATAGAATCATGTGGATTTCAGCTAGGTTAAAAAAAATACCTTAGATAAAGAGGTATTTTATTCTCTTTAGCTCGTAATTGGTACTTCTGTTGCTTTAAGGAGAGATCTTGGCCTTGTTTTTCACATGTAAAACTTGTGAAAAACTTGAACAGATTGCTGATAAGACATTAATAATAAAATATGGTGGTTGTGGAATGAAGAATTTCTTCATCTTGATATGGGCTCTTAGACAGTAGTTAAGTTGATATTCTTTTTTAAATTGAGGATTTTGGCATGGTTGCCCTTTTGTTGCAAATACTTGACAACCAAGGTATCTTTATTCTTTCTTCAGTTAGCTTCTTTTAGTTTTTTGTTTAACAGATCTTGAAATCTTTTATCCACCTCTCTTCTGTTCAGGAGGATGAGAGAAGTAGGCAAACTGCCAATATTTAGTTGATTAGGAGTATGGTTTTTAAATTTCAAGTTCTCGTATTATATAGGTGATGTTAGGTTGATTTCATATTCAAATGCCTGTACGGCTTAAATCACTTATTAATCGCTTGGAGTATTATTTCCTTCATGGTGAGAAAACTTCTTATTTTCTATAATACTTTCTCGTTTTTGAAGCTTAGACTTGTTTAATCTATCTTGAGGGGACGAACAATCAAGCATACCCTGCGATTTTTTTCCTTTAATATCTTTTTTTTGTCCTTGTCATGACCATCCACTTCTTCCTTAATAGTTTTGCAATTGCTAGTCCTCTCAACTTTTAGATTTTTAACTATTATCAAACATCTATGATGGTAGATTATAAATCTATTATTTTGTCTTATTCGATGTTTCATTTCAAAATATTGTATCCATCTACAAATTCTATAGAATCCAATAACCATTTTATAAGCTTAAGGTTAAAAATACCTTTAAAAATTTTGCCTATTAGAATGTATTTTGCTGCAGAGATGAATTTGTTTTTGTTTTGTTTGTGAATTGTATTAGTATATTAATAATGATCACTTAGATTTTGTTGGAATATATTTATTTAATATATTTATAGACTAACAATTATTTGGACCGACATGCTAAATAAACATATTTGATTATTGTCTTAAGGAAGTCCAAATTAAAAGTAGTCGAGTTAATTATTTAATTAACTAAATTGGACATATGGGTAAAAAGGCGTTATGGGCTCAAGTGTGGTAACCGGGTTGAATTTGGGCACTGTGATGAAGAGGGCCCAAATCTCAACACTTAAGCCTGAATTAATAAATCAGGGATATAAATTGAATTATCAATTTATTGGGTTATGGTCCCGGACACAAGGAAGTAACAAAGGATGGGCTTTACAATGTTGGGCTTCACATTGTAAAATCTATAAATAAGGGGCTAGGTTTAGGTATTTCATCACTCTAAACCCTAATCAGAAATACGGCCGCTTCCTTAGTGTCTGGAAACTTTTCCTTCTAATCTGATTCTGCAGGTCTCTTAGTTTCATAAACGGAATCGCCGGGAACGTGGAATCGCTGAAGAACGCAAAAGAACTGAAGAGACTACTAGATGGATAGCAGCAGGCAAACCCGTAAGTATTCTTGATCTTCTGTTTATTCTATAGATGAATCTAGCAAAAGGGTTTAACTTTTTCCGCGATTTGTTATATATTATTTGATGCGATTTCGGATAATATATAACAATTGGTATCAGAGCCAAATAAATCCTTTTTGGATTCAGTAGAATAATCAAATTGAGTATTGATAGATAAAAACGCATGTTTTTCGTAATCGTAAAGAATCCATGTCATTGGGATTATGTGTTAATTGAATTGGTAGAGCATGGATTTAGGGATTGTATGAAAAGCATGTTATGTGATTTATTGTATTGAAACACATGTTTTATTATCAGTAAATTACAATTTTTATAGTTTGGGGATTTTTTTTTCGGGTAAAATTAGGGTTTATTGATGTCTGAAATTTTTTCTCCCAAAATTAGCATCAAATAAACCCTAAAATAACGAATAAAATCAAAATTATTGGGACAGTGGCTCATCGACAGCTTAACCCCTGATGTTAACGCTGATCGAAGACTGTCCGCTGATTATCACGGTAACCTGCGAAAAAAAAAGAAAAAAAAAAGAGAATTTTTTTTTTGAAAGTACATATTTTGTTCGGAAATATATATATATATATATATATATATATATTGTATGTAAATTATTTCACAAGTATGTTGTGTTTGGCATGCATTTTTTGTATGTTTATTTGTGAATTAAATTGTGTGTGTGTGAATGATTAAATGACGATGCATGATTAAGGTTTCGTAGACCGGTAGGTGAAACTAAGAAATTAATTTAATCGGCCCTCCGGAAGGTTAAAATTAATTTTCTTAAGGATCCTAGGCTTCGAAAAGTTCGGGGATTAATTTAAATTCAAATATTATCGGCCCTCAGGAAGGTTCACGTTTGGGTTTAAATTAATCATGAACGGGAGAAAATTATTGAAAATGGTCTTGGTGCTGATTTTAATTTTAATTAGATGAAATCGGCCCTCCGGAAGGTTTCATCGGTACTTAAGGATAAATTAAATTCAGCCTTACGATTTTTTGATTTTAAGTAGGTGAAATCGGCCCTCCGGAAGGTTTCACCGGTACTTAAGAAAATCAAATTATGGTTATTTTAATATATGTAAATGACATCGGCCCTCCGGAAGGTCTCATTGGCAATTAGAAAATTAAAATAATGACCATAGTATTTTTCTCAAACTCATAAAATTTCATGTTAATTTGATTTGCCCTCCGGTATCTATTATCAAGGAATTTTATGTTTTACATGTATTTGTCATGTTTATGCATATGTTTTCAGTTATATGTCAAGATACTAGATGTGCTTTGTGTTGTTTGTTCTTATTATAGTATCCATGGGTTACAATTTGTTGGGGAATCGTCCACCGTCGTTGGATTGTTCGGACTTCCAATTGTAGAAGGAAGAAATGTTGCTGTTTTTATCTGTACATGATTACGACTATGCACTGATAACTCCCAAACCATCTCCCCTTAGTCCGGAAAGCACACCGGATGAAACTAAGGCTGATGAAAAGTGGGAAAGGTCAAATAAGTTATGCATGGCGCTCTTGTTACAGGGAATACCAGTAGCATTGCGTGGGGCTGTCCCTAAAGGTGTTACCACTGCCTCGGTCTTTCTCACGGAGATTGAGAAAGCCTTTGCCAAAAATGAAAAGGTAGAGATGCAGCGTTTGCTCATCGAGCTAGCTACCAAAAAGTATAATGGCAAAGGTAAAATCCGGGAGCACATTCTGGGAATGTCGATGATTGGCCAAAAGTTAAAAGGCAATCGGTTTAGACTTACCTGAGGAATGCATAGTGGGATTCATATTTCATTCGCTGCCAGACCAGTTTAAGTATTTCCAGTCCACCTATAACTGCATGCGAGAAAAGTGGAATATCAATGAGTTGATTTCCCACGCTGCACAGGAGGAGGAAAGACTTAAAGGCACAGCGCTTGAGGCTAATGTGATTACATCACCAAATAAGGTAGGACCTAAGCGGAAGGCATATGGCAAAGGACCGGGTCAAGGTTTGGTCAACAAGAAAGGTATAAGGCCCTGGATAAGTTCATAACAATTAAGACCGAGGTTGAGAAACAACTTGGTAAAAGCATTAAGACCGTTAAATCTGACCGTGGTGGTGAATACTATGGTAGATATGACGGATCGGGTGAACAACGTCCAGGTTCCTTTGCACAGTACCTAGAGAAGTGTGGAATAGTCCCTCAATACACTATGCCTGGTTCACCTAGCATGAACGGTGTATCTGAGAGACGGAACCGAACACTAAAAGATATGGTTAGAAGCATGATAAGTCACTCATCTCTACCATTATCTCTCTGGGGGGAAGCCATCAAATGTGCCGCTTATATACTCAATCGAGTACCCACAAAGGCTACTGTTAGGACTCCATATGAGCTTTGGAACGGGCGTAAACCTAATTTAAAGCATCTGCATGTGTGGGGTTGTCCAGCTGAGGCGAGGCCTTACAAACCTCAAGAAAAGAAACTGGACCCAAAAACAGTTAGTTGTTTCTTCATAGGTTATTCCGAACATTCTAGAGGGTTTAAGTTTTATGATTCTCTCACTGGTACAATATTTGAGACAGGAACGGCCAAGTTTCTAGAGGATGTTGAGTTTGGGGGGAAGAATAAGGGAACATATGTTGATTTTGAGGAAGAATCCATAAAGATTCATGAAGGTTTTAATAGGGATACTGAGATATCTGAAGATTGGGCGGTAATGCCAATCATTTCGATCCCATTAGAACAAGGTAATCCTCAGATTAACACTGATGCTCCACTTGAGGGTTCTAACCAGGATACATAGATTCGGGTAGAACAAGAGGAACCTCAAGATAATCTTCCACAAGGGAATCAAAATGACATCGTTCATAATGATCAAACTCTACCTCCTCAAGAAGTGCAACAAGAGGAAATAGTGCCATTAAGAAGGTCCACTAGAGAAAGGAAGAGTACTATAGGTCCAGAATTTATAGTATATCTTCAGGAGCATGATGAGTTATGTGCTGGAACTGTAGATGATCCCTCATCCTACAAACAGGCCATGGCAAGCTCTGAATCTCAAAAGTGGATTGACGCTATGAAAGAAGAGTATAAATCAATGCAGGATAATGCGGTATGGGATCTTGTCCCATTACCTGAAGGGAAAAAGGCAATTGGTTGTAAATGGGTTTACAAAACCAAACGCGATTCCCTGGGTAATGTGGAAAGACATAAAGCATGTCATGTAGCGAAAGGTTATACTCAGCGTGAAGGGATTGATTTTAAAGAAACTTTCGCTCCAGTATCGACGAAGGATTCCTTTAGAACAATCATGGCATTATTTGCACATTTTGACCTTGAGCTTCATCAGATGGATGTTAAGACCGCTTTTCTCAATGGTAATATTGAGGAAACGATCTACATGATGCAACCAGAACACTTTGTAGAAAGTAACTCAAAAGATCTGGTTTGCAGACTTAAGAAATCCATTTATGGGCTTAAACAAGCTTCTCGTCAATGGTATCACAAATTCCTTGAGGTGATAGTCGGTTATGACTTTGAGATCAACTCGGTTGAGGATTGTGTTTATCACAAGTTCAGTGGGAGTAATTTCATATTTCTTATATTATATGTGGATGACATATTGCTTGCCTCGAACAATAAGGAATTGTTACACACTACAAAAAGATTTCTATCAGACAATTTTGATATGAAGGATCTTGGTGATGCCAGTTTTGTGTTAGGAATCCAGATACATCGAGATCGTTCTCGTGGTATTCTTGGATTATCACAAAAAGCATACATTAAAAGTGTGTTACAACGTTACGGATTGGCAGATTGCAAACCCCTAAGTACCCCTATAGCAAAGGGTGACAGACTTAGTCTGAGTCAATGTCCTAAGACAAAACTTGAGATTAAGGAAATAAAAACGGTCCCTTACGCTTCTGCAGTTGGGAGTTTAATGTATGTTCAAGTTTGTACTAGGCCGGACATTGCCTTTGCTGTAAATATGTTGGGGAGATATGTTAGTAACCCAGGAATGGATCACTGGAAAGCAGTTAAAAGAGTACTCCGATATCTGCAAGGAACAAAGGGGCACATGTTGACATATAGGAAGTCGGATAAACTGGAGATCATCGGGTATTCCGACTCGGATTTTGGTAGATGCGCAGACACATTAAAAAGCATGTCAAGCAACATATTCTTATTGGCTGGAGGTGCAATATCCTGGAAAAGTGTAAAGCAAACACTTATTGCATCGTCCACCATGGCAGCAGAATTTGTTGCATGCTTTTGAGGCATCAAACCAGGCACTATGGCTGCGGAATTTTGTTACTGGATTACGCATTGTACAAGGGATAAAAGGCCCTATGAGGTTATATTGCGATAACAATTCCGCAGTGCAGTACTCTAACAGCAACAGGAGCACGTCTAAATCCAAACACATAGACATAAAGTTTCTGTCTGTTAAAGAAAGAGTACAGATGGGTCAGATAAGTATAGAGCACATCGGAACAAACTCCATGATAGAAGATCCCCTAACAAAGGCGGTTTTGCCTAAGTTTTTCCAGGGACACACCATCAGTATGGGTGTAGTTGATTTAGAGGATTGTTAGTTTCAGTGGGAGAGTTTGTAATAGGATCTGATGTTATATTTTGCAGTATTGTGCACATTAAAGTTTATTGCAATATATATGCTTGGAAATATTTATTGATATCTGTACTGCATTGGATCTCCAAAAGTAGGAACCATTTAAGAGTAGATATGTACGATTACAAGCCATATTACTCTTAGACCACGCTCCATAATTGGCCCAAGTAATTGATTGATTATGGTAATGTGATTACTGTTGCATCCTATTGTTCACATTACGAGAAAGAGGTCTTTAGTCCTTTATTGTTATCAATCATGTACGGGGTTGTACCGTTTGCCCATTGACAATGAATATAGGGATCCCATTAAAGTTGAATATGTATTCTTGAGTAGCATATGACGGTCCAAGTGGGAGATTGTTGGAATATATTTATTTAATATATTTATAGACTAACAATTATTTGGACCGACATGCTAAATAAACATATTTGATTATTGTCTTAAGGAAGTCCAAATTAAAAGTAGTCGAGTTAATTATTTAATTAACTAAATTGGACATATGGGTAAAAAGGCGTTATGGGCTCAAGTGTGGTAACCGGGTTGAATTTGGGCACTGTGATGAAGAGGGCCCAAATCTCAACACTTAAGCCTGAATTAATAAATCAGGGATATAAATTGAATTATCAATTTATTGGGTTATGGTCCCGGACACAAGGAAGTAACAAAGGATGGGCTTTACAATGTTGGGCTTCACATTGTAAAATCTATAAATAAGGGGCTAGGTTTAGGTATTTCATCACTCTAAACCCTAATCAGAAATACGGCCGCTTCCTTAGTGTCTGGAAACTTTTCCTTCTAATCTGATTCTGCAGGTCTCTTAGTTTCATAAACGGAATCGCCGGGAACGTGGAATCGCTGAAGAACGCAAAAGAACTGAAGAGACTACTAGATGGATAGCAGCAGGCAAACCCGTAAGTATTCTTGATCTTCTGTTTATTCTATAGATGAATCTAGCAAAAGGGTTTAACTTTTTCCGCGATTTGTTATATATTATTTGATGCGATTTCGGATAATATATAACAGATTTTACCCATATCTAAAAACAAACAAAAACTAAATCACATTGTTTGTTTTAAAAAAAAAAATAACGGTTAATATTTAGAAGATTTGATTTTGATTTGTCTGTGCCAATAACTTTTTATAAATATTTTTATCTTTATTTTTTATACTTGTCGGAACTTTAGATTTAGTATATCAATAATCCAAAGAAAATTAAAAAGAGTTTCGTGTTTCGAATTATGATCTTCCAATAATGTTTAAATGATTTAGTCCCGTAATTCAAAATCAATCCGGTTTTAGTGTAAAATAATACGACTACGTGTACCAAACTTGTGCACGCTAGTCCGGAAGTATTTATTGTTATTTATAAATGTTTCTTGTTGCTCAAGCTTACAATATCTACTGCCAAAGTCAACAGCTTTATCTTTATGATGTCACCAGACTCTCTTGAGAACAATTATTTATTATTTAGAAAAGTTCTCAAAGGTTTGGTATAGTTTGCAAATATTAAAACATAGGTGAATAAAAAATATTAGCGTATTGAAATGGTAAATGTTTTTTTTAAAAATTATTTGTGCTATATACTATGAAGTAAAAAATGTCCAAACTAATTACTACTTTTGATATTAGATTAGTCGGAAGGGTATGGCTAAACAATTTTTTTTAATATAAAAAACAATAAATATATAAAAAATAATGTTTACAGCTAAGTCAAATTAGGGTATTCTAATCTTCAAGTTTTGTTAACCAAGCTTAAACTACGAATTAAAATTACATCTTGATTTTAAAATATAGAAAATATAGAAAGGCTTCTAGATCTAGTTGACATTTATCGAAGGGTATTTAGTGTCAAAGAATTGATATCGTAGGAATCCCGTGTCTTAACGCCGAGTAGATGGATCCGTGCTTTTGAAGATCCTATTGTTTCTTTCCTTCCAAATATGATTTATTACTGCACATAAAGTGGTTCTTATGTGGTTTCCCACCCTAGTCTGATCCGATATCTAGGTGGTAGTTTCAGTGATCGAGTGATGCCATCCCGAGGTTGTTGGGAATATTGAGCTTGTGAGTGAAAAAGGTCTAGATTTTCTTGGTGTAGCTACAACCCGAGAAGATGTGATATGTGGATGCAGGGTTGCTTGCACATAAGACACATAAAGGGCTAGTCGGGTAACCCCACACAATAGTTTTATCTCTAGTGATCAACTTTCTTTGGATAACGAGCATGTAATGAATGAATGTCTCGGGATATTGTAGTGGTTCCAAATTAGGGCGGATTAGACCACCAGGGTAAAGGGAAGGCGTACGACTTTGTATGTGCTCCTGATGGTGAATCGTCCGTTGGTGCAATTGGGGTCCATAAGAATTCATCCCCACTATTGGATGGAAGTGGGAGTTGAATTATTGCATCTCTGATATCATCTAAGTATTGTAAGTGGACTCTCCGGCCATGGCGAATAGAAGTAGGTCAGTTCCATTCTCTGTTACAGATTATATCTGAGACCATACTTTTTCCATGGAGGCGGGCATGTCTAATGATGCTAGAACCATAGCAGTCCACCACAGAGGTGGGGAAAAGTTATGGGCCATACCGGATGGAGGTGGACTCTCCAACAATTTTAACTCTATAGAGTGATCCGACTATGGTTCTGACCTTGAGAATTTTTCTCAAATCCAACCTATCGAAACATTGTTGGGGAGTATCTAGATATTTTTATATTTGAGTCTCTCCATGATGATCCACTAAGTTCAGGTTGAAGGTGAGTTTTTAGTCAGTATGAACTAGAAATTTTAAAGGGCGGTCGCCCGATTCCAAGTTTTTAGGTTCATAATCCCAAGGCCGTCCGCCTCCATTAGCAAGGTGAGCTTATCCCATCCCACTTTTGTGCCCATAATTTTCATTTCCGTTCATGACTAGAGAAATATTCTGAAGAGAATGAAGAGGTCCTTAAGCACCTTAGCTAGAAGAATAAAAACTAAAGCCCAATATACATGACTTGCAAAAAGACATATTTCATAAGTTGGAGACTTCCAGCGTAGGAAAGATGCTTTGTTATCCATGAGTTGATTTTGTTTATGACATTATGGAAAAGAGGTCTACAATCGTTGTAGATAAGCCATGATGAGATGAGGGGCACACCGAGATAATTTATTGGGAAAACCCCCTCGATGAAGCCTAATGTCGAGATGATTTCCTGCTTGACCTCATCCGAGGTGCCTGAAATGAAAACCTGGCTCTTGAGAGGATTGTATTTTAGACCGGAGAGGCAGGAAAATTCATCGAGTCCTTCTTTGATAATCTCAACTGAGGATTTGTTAGCTCGGAAAAAAATCATGAGATCGTCCACAAAAGAGAGGTTGATAATTCTTGTGGCATTTTCAATGGTATCGAACATGTCTAATGTTGCATTTTTATTTTAGGATGCTTGAGAGGACCTGTATGATAATCATAAATAATTAAGGAGGGAGACGATCACCTTGTCGTAGTCATTTCTTACCTTTGAATACCGAGGTGTAGTTCTCATTAATGCAAATGGTGTATGTGGAGGCTGAGATGTATTGAACGATCCAATCGATTATTTTAGTAGAGAAGTCCATATCAAAGAGGACATCAAGCACCAGTCTCCATCTGATGTTGTCGAAATCTTTCATGAGTTTAATCTTAAAAGCACAACTAGGACCTTTATTTATTTATTTTGTACCCATGGAGGAGCTCCCGAGAAATAATTATGTTATCCGTAATATTTCTTTATGTGACGAAGGTTGTCTGAGTGGAATTAGAGTCAGAAGCGTTCCCTTAATTCTGTTGGCCAGAATCTTGGAAATCATCTTATAGATCATGTTGTAGCAAGCTATTAGACGAAAGTCTGTAGGGGAGGCTATGGAGTTGGATTTTGGGATGAGCGCGATTATTGTCTTGTTAAAATTTGAATCCATTTTTCCACCCTAAAAAAATGATGAATAACATGGCAGAGGTCAGGGTTGATAGTAAGCTAGCTGTTTTTAAAGAAGCTGGCATTAAAGTCATCGGAGCCTGAGGTCTTATTGCTATCAGTGAAGAAATAGGCTTTTATTGATTTCTCATTACTGATTGGTTTTATCATGGCGGATTGGGATTCTAAGGTCAGCTTAGAAGTGATAAGGCTTCTAACTTTCTCCAATCCAGTTTAGTATGATTGGCTTGGCGAGCCCAAAGAGTTAGAGAAGTAAGATTTGAAAACATTAACATTTCTTCTAGGATGAGAGATATAGTTTCCACGAGAACCATTAATGGTAACGATCTTATTATTGGCTCTTCACACTCTGATGCTATTTATAGAAGAATTAGGTGTTGTGATCACCAAACTTAAGCCACAATTCCTTAGATTTTTGCATAAGAATGGATTATTTAGCTCTGCTAAGAGAGATAAAGGTTTTAGAAGCCAAAATCTCATCCTCAATTAGGCTAGGATCAGATGGGCTAGAGGCAAGTCGAAATTGGACTTGGTGAAGCTCTATTGTAGCTTTATCAACATGATCACTGATTTTACTGAAATATATCTTGTTTAAATCAGATAAAGGGATTTGAAGCATGAGAAGCTTATGTCTTAAACTAGCCATGAGATCACTCGAATGGGGTAAACTCCAATTATCCAAGAAAATTGAATGGTAACTTGGATGGTATTGCCACGTATTGAAATATTTGAACGGTTTTGCCGGGATTTCCTTTAGGGAGGTTAAATAAAGTGTAATAGGGGTATGGTCTAAAGTGCAGGGGATGTCAAAATGGGTGAAGGAGTGGGGGAAAAATTCATCCAAATGGTTGTTTACTAGGGCACGGTCTATTTTTGAGGAGATCGGGTGGCTTTGCTTGTTAGTTCAAGTGTATTAGAATTTAAAACTGCGAAGGTCAATGAGAACGCTTCCTTCGCAGCAAGCATTGAAGTCTCTTATCGAACTAGTCCAAAGGTCAGTGTTGCCAAGCTTTTAATTTAGGTGACGAATGACATTGAAGTCACCAAAGCCACCCAAGATTGGTCGTTTCCATTTCTTGCTAGACAAGTAATTTCATTCAATAATTAGAGGCGTTCAGAAGGGTCATTAAACTCGTAAACGGACGTGAGATAAAAGTGGTTATTTCTAGTGGTATACGATATTTTGCAATCAATAAATTAGGGTGATATCTATAATTTTTCAATTTTGAAAACACTTGGATTCTAGACGATCCAAACTCTCCCATAATAATGTGCCTTGTGGTTAGTTTTATAGTGCCAAAATAGGAACACAGTTCTCATTATATTATTTAGGCTGCGAGAGCTAACTTTAGTCTAAAGTAAGCAAATTACAGTAATACTATTTGAAAAAACATAGTCACACACATCAATTTATCTAACGGGGTCGTTAAAACCCAGAACATTCCATACAACAATTATCATAGATAGAGTTTATAAGGTAATAACAAGGGAAACTAATTAGTTAGCAATAGATCCCTATATTTTTAATATGGATGGTCCTGATAGTGAAATGTTCATTCTCGAGGGTGTTCAGATTGATTTGGCTAGCCGTAGTACTGCCTCCTCTTTGGTCATGTCCATTTATTGCATTTGTCCCCACATTCTCCACACAGAGCTTGACGTTGTCATAGCTTGCTGGGATGAGGCTTTCGCTGTCACCCGAGGACACTGAGGTAAGGTTGTAGTTGGCTTGGATATGATCCTTCCCTAGGCACCTTCGAGAAATATTAGAGACAAAAGTTTCCTCCATTGGCAGTTAGCGATGATATGGCCAAAGGTTTGGCATTTCGCGCAGGTGGTAGGGAAACCTTGATATTCAATTTGCAAGTTGTGAACTTTTCGTAGACAACTTATGCTTATCGTACATGGGGACATGTTTGTTGCGCACATGATAATGCAGATCATGTCGAAGCCTAGCCTTGTTTTGCTTGCCGTGTGAGTTTCAATATAGATTGGAGTTCCTAAGAAGCTGCCTTATATGTTGAGCCCTCTTTAAGTCCATAATTCATGAAGTAATCCATGGAAATTTACCCATATTGGTATGGACTTTAAAGACTAATTTCTTAAGTTATCCATAGGCTCTCAACGCTTTAGGAAGATTGGGTGGTTGTTGAAGAACCATGATGACATCTCAAGGACGTAGGTAACATTATCAGCCGACAGGAACTTGAAGAAAAACTGGCCTGACGAGGTTGGCTTGCATTCTAAAAGGCCTTGGGAGCCTTTGATCCTTAACGTAAGAGTTTGGACATAATAAGGGGCTCTTCTATTTGTGAAAAAGTACCCAACTAAGTATTTTGTCCACTCTGTGTGGTCACCAGCTAAGGCCTTCCGACGGAAAGACCATGATACCGTTATCAAACTGCAGGGAGGGAACCTTTTTGCGCTCATGCTTGGACGGATGTCTTGTTGGGGGGCTACCATCTAAGCCCAGGTTTGGCTTTGAGGCTGTTGGTTTTAGGGACCTTAATGAGAAGGAGGTCGAATTTTTACCAAGCACACCGAGGTACCACTCAACATGCTCATAGTTAATGCAGGATTTAGGTGTATGTATGGAGCTCTGGGTCTGGTGGCATGAAATTGGCTCGCTATCCATGAGCTCTTGGTTTAAGGATGGCTCCACTTCTACTTTTCCTGCCCGAGAAGCTTTCACGGTGGCTTACTGGAGACACTTATAGGAGAGAATCTTACCTATGGTAGATTAGTTTTGGGGTTGGGATGAGGGTAATGTTGGAGGTTGGATTTGGGCTGCTTGAAACATGTTTGGGTGAGTATTTTGGGAGGTGTGGATGATAGTGGAATGGTTCGGAATTTGCATGGTGGTTGAAGTCTATAGGATAGTTTGTTATGATGAAGTTAAGATACGCTGTGAGGGTTTTGGGTTTTGTGAGAGAGCTGGTTTGTTGGGCTGGAAAATGTATTTATCCATGATGCTTTCGTAGCCTCGTCATTTGGTTAAACAATTTATCATTTAGTTAAGTAGTTCCACGTATAAATAACCTCATCAATTGTTACAAGTAGTTTCAATTTCTATCAAAATTACTCTTAGTGGAAACACTAACCAACCTTAAAATTTAGAACATTTTTCCACCCATCATTTCTTCTTCTTTTTCTTCATTACCTTATCCTTTTGTTCCTTCAAAAATCTCGAGAACCAAAACTAAAAACTCTTAAATTTTGGTTTTGGAAAAACAACTCTACATTTTCATCTACTAAACCAAACAATGGTAAAATGAAAAGAGTAAGTAGATATCTCATTTATTGGTTTTTATTTTTATATAGGTTTTGAGTTGATTATGGTGTGTTAAAGCATTTATAGTGCTAAATTAGTTAAATTTACGCTTATAATTGTGTTTGTTATAAACTATTATTGTGTTTTGGCTTGATTTATGATAAATTAGGGTTTTATGATTCGAGGTTTGGTTGTTTCGTGAAAAACAATGACTCATTTTTTTGCAAGTGTTCTTCCTCCCCTATAGTGTGAAGCATCCGTACCGTCATATTTGGTCATTCATGATGAGGATAATAATCGCCTGAGGGTAGGCTGGTAATTTGGTTGGTGATTTATAGTAGTGTGTGGGTGTTATGTGTTTAGAGTAGAGAGTAGAGAGATAATTAAGCAGCCTGGTTGCAGTTAATTCTCATTACCCACACTTAATGCAGGTGGTTGGGTATTTATACCCTGATGTTTGGGCCCTTATGGGCTTTCGGGTCATGTTTAATGGACCCGGGTCATGTTCAAAGACCCATGAGCTCTAAGTAGCAGAGCAAGTAGCTTAGTCAAGAAGTGTTTAGGTTTTTTAGTACTTTTGTCATAGTTCGAACAGTCCTATGGTCATTGTGCTCAAAGTGATCTGTCCGTTCAGTGTGATCTGTCCGGTCCGGAGGCCTTGGACCGATCTGTCCTTGTCCGGGGAGCGTGCAGAATTCGGACTCATCAGGAGCCCTTTTTTTAGGTGTTTGTGCAAATACTCTTGCCAAAGACTTGAAAAACAGTCCGACGTTAAGGGCAGTTTTAATTCGGACAGGTCTATGGATTTATCCGGACAGATAAAGCTTCACGAATTCAAAACGGTTTTTGCCAGAGTTCGTAGGACACGTGTCACTCTCTGATTGGTTGTTTCAACCGTTTTTTCACCTTGAATTTCAAACCCACCTTCTTCGAAAAGCACCCTCTTTAATTACAGGTGGTGACATCAGCGCCGTCTTTTAATCATTGTCAAAATTTTCGAATTCTCCTAGGAATCAACTGCTTTTTCAGATTTACTATGAATACAAACTCATTTCTACTGTTTTACCATCTCATTCAAACTTACTTCTGTAAAAACTCTCAAAGCTTTCTCTCTCTAAAGCAAAAAACTTAGTTCAACAGTTTATATTTACAGCAAGGAACGCTCTTGTCAAAGGCGGGTGGCTCAACCTTTCTGAGTTAGAGAAGGCTCAAAAAGTCGAAAGAGAAAGACAGATTGCTGCAGGGTTACCTGCCTCGCCTGTTGACAGACCTATCACCTCTGCATCTGAGTCAGATAGAGGCTCGTCTTCTTCCAAAGGTACTAAGCCTAGAAAACTATTTCAAACCACCCTCTCCCCCATAATCTCTGGTTCCTCAGTTCAGGAATCGGTGCCTACTGTCGAGCCAGGAGTTACAGCCACTAGCCTTAGAAAACCCTCTCCCTTTATTGCAATGGGATCGGATACGGAGCACTCTCCTGAGAAGCTGATTATCAGGAGGACAGGCCGGCTGGTTAAAGGCCAGGGGACTAAAAACACTCCCTCAAGATCGGGGGCTAAGGATAGCAGCACCGGATCAGAGGTGCCAATTAGAGCTCCTAAGGACAGGCTGTCCGGACCAGAGGGGTCCAATCCAAACCTTCAACCAGAAACGTCTGTTCCAAACACTCTACCGGAGAGTAGAAGTCAAAGAGGCACTGAGGTCCATCAGTCCGGGGATAAGGCTGAATCAAGTTTGAACCCTCCCCCCCACTACAGCTGCTGAAATCCCTTCAACAATCATGGAGGAAGTGATGGAGGACTCTGTTGAAGAGGCCCCGTTTGAGTCTGAGCCCTCCGGTCAGACTAGCAAAGAAATTGTTGCCAAGAAGGACAAGGGCAATGAAAAGTTGTACTTGAGGCATCCGGATCTGCCGGGGAGCCTAGAAGGAAAAGTAGGGCCTTGTTTTCACAAGGTCAACGTTAACTATCTCCTCTCCTTACAAAAAATCAATTATGCATTCATCCACACTGCTGAGTTGGGCAGGATGCGTTCGAAATGGGGTATTCCAGAAAATGTGAAGATTAGGATTCCTATACATCCGGAGACCCCCATGGACTGCAAGTTGAGTGAGGTGGTCATGTTTACGGAGTTGTTCAACTGGGGGCTCAGGTTCCTACTAGACCCAGAGATTGTCAGATATTTCCATCTGATCAAAATCTGTCCGAGCCAGCTGAGCCCCAATGCTTGGTATACCCTTATGTCATGCATCATGGCATCAAGGCTGTCCGGGATCCCTCTACCCATGGAGGAGTTTGCTGCAGTGGCCAGCCTGTGTAAAAACCATCACATCCCCTTCTACCACTTTAACATGGGGGACAACTTCAAGGCGGTGGATGATTTGCTGGAAGCAGAGAGGAATTGGAGGACCCAGTTCCTATTTGTCAGTGGTGCGTGGGAGAATGGCAAGAAGATAAAATCCGGAGAGAACCCAAGCCTCCTCAGAAGCAGATGGAGGAGTGACCGTAAACATCTTGCCTTTATATTTTTGTCTCTCTTGTCTTTTCTTTTTGGACTTAGTTTATACTAATTTGTTTTACTTTTGTCTCAGCAGAACTGCCCAAGGAGTTCAGTGGCTATCAGAAAGCCGGGCATATAACTTGTGGCAAGATTAATGCTTGGGCTGCTGAGAATTGGGGGAACAGATTCCACAATGCTTTCACTAGTGGAAATTTGGCGAGGTCTCACCTGTGGAACACCACAGGTCGGAGAGACTTGACCTAGGAGGAGCTCACCACCCAGCCTTCTCCGGACGTCGTGCTCAAGAGAACCCATGAACCAGATGGGACACTCTTCCTGCAAGGCCGGGCCAAAGCCCCGAGCAAGATGAAAGGCAAGAAGAAGAAGGGCAAAAGGGTGGTGGGTGATGCCAACCCTGCTGATGCTGAGAAGGATGCTCCAACAGTCCCGGAGGGGCCAGCCCAGAGCCAAATTGATGCTGCTCTCTTGCAAGTAGTGGAGCAAGAGACTGAAAGGCAGGAAACGAATCTCCCAAAACCCCCAAGGGCTTCCAAGAGAAATCGCAAACAGGGAAGCGAAGGCGCAGACCGAGAAGCGAAGAAGAAAAAGACTTCCAAAGGAAACGAGCTTTCTCTCCGGGCTCCAGAGCCTTCCTTTCATGCTGAGCCTTCTGACCCAACACATGCCGAAGAGATCCCGACGGACTTTTACACCGATGAGGTTGAGGGAGGAGATCTCAACATTGATGGAGTAGACATCACCGGTCTTGGTGAGCTTGGTGAATATTTCCTCAATCTCCCCAGAGATGACTTTGCAGGGCCTTACATTCCTCCGAGCAGCTCCAACACAGTCAATTTTAATGGTAAGACTTTTATTGTCTCTAGTGAAAAGGATACCATAACCCATTCCTTGTTAAGCAACGCGCAGCCGGTACTTACGTTGGAGAGACAAGTCCGGGGTCAAGCAGACATCATTAAAGACCTTAAATCTGACAAGGAGAAGCTGTCCGAAGACCTTCGTACTGCCACTTCCAATGCTGACATGTTAAAGGAAGCAAACGAGGAGTTGAAGAGAAATCAGGAGGAAGCACTACAAAAGTCGCCACTTTAGAGGAAACCATCAGAGACCTCTGGGAGAAGCTGTCCGGTGTGGATAAGGACCTTACTGCCTCAAAGGAAGAAAGCAAGGCAAAGGACAAAATCATCACCAAGTTAACTACTGACAAGATTTCTCTTGAGAATGCAGCATCCAAGGCTGCCGAGGAGAAAAATACTTTGTTACAGGAGCATGAGGCCAAGATCCAAGCCAAGATCAATGCTTATGCCAACCAAATGATCAAAAGCGAAGAGAAACTGCTTAAGAAAGTGAAGTCTGACATGGTTCTACTTTTCCATGAAAAGTTTCCGAAGAAGAACCTATGGGACTTATGGATTTATGTTGAGCCTGAAGACCTCCCATACCATACAATGGCCGAAGGCGACAGGTATGGCTACTCTAGTGACTCCTCGGGTGATGAAGAACATACTGGGGAGAGTCCAGATGAAGAAAAAGACAATTCTAAAGGCAAGAAGGTAGATGGAGGGAAAAACGACCCTAAGGGCAAAAAGGTAGATGAAGGTGAGCCATCTTCAAAGGCTCAACCTTAATTTATGATCCACTTTGTTTATTTTCTATCCAGACTAAAGTCCTTGGAAGGCCAAGGCACTCTTTTTGTAATGGTGTCCGGTATTTGACCGGATAGGTTTTTTGTGTTCGACTTTGATCATTTAAAAGTCCTTGGAAGGCCAAGGCCATTTCAAGTTATTAATTTTAATGAATATTTCTATTCTGCACAACTATCATCTTCTTTCATTACTTGTTCTAATTTTGATAGCCAAAGTTTAAGTAGCCTTTAGCTGTTTGATTGTGAGAGTGTTTAAGTTCTCCGGCTAGAGTTTAAATAGCCCTTAGTTATTTCAATCCGGATAGTATGATAAGGGACAAAACTTTAAAAACACTTAGAAATTTTTTAAGAAGACATCAAATTTTATTCAACAGCCCGGACACCTCATTAAAACCTCTCCGTGCCATCAGGGAGGAAAGATTATGCCCCCAAATATTTACATGGATGTTCAAACAAGTAAATATTTACACAAGTGCTATTCCAAGTACATCCGGAGATGCTCGATATTCCAAGGATGAGTTAGAACTCTGCCATCTTTGTCTTCCAACCAATAAGTTCCAGGCTTAATTCTTTCAACAACCATATACGGACCCTCCCAAGTTGGGGCCAACTTTCCGAACAGCTTTTCTTTAGTGTGTAAGAATACCTTCCTTAATACTTTGTCCCCCGGTTAGAAATCTCTTCTTTTAACTTTGGAAGCAAACGTGCTTCTCATCAAGCCTTGATAGTGTGCAACTCGAAGGTGAGCTTTAACCCGTCTTTCTTCTATCAAATCAAGTTGACTTCTAATTGCCACCTCGTTAGCGTGTTCAGAGAAGTTGTGAACACGAAAGGAGGGGAGAGTTGCCTCTATGGGAGCTAATGCATCCATCCCATAGACCAAAGCAAAGGGTGATTCTTGTGTTGCAGCCCCAGGTGTTGTCCGGTAGGCCCACAAGACCTCTTGTAGATAACTAGGCCACTTCCCAGCAGCCCCTTGCAAATTCTTCTTTAAACCAGACAGTATAGTTCTATTAGCCACTTCAACTTGCCCATTTGCTTGTGGGTGGAAAGGTGAAGAAAAACAATGTTGTATACCCCTTGAGGCACATAAACTTTCAATTTCCTTATTGTCGAACTGTGGCCCATTGTCTGTTGTTATCTTCTGTGGGACACCAAATATGCAATAGATGTTGGATAGAATGAATTTTATAACAGCTTTTGATGTTGTCCCTGCTAGGGGGCTGCTTCTATCCACTTCGAGAAGTAGTCTATGGCCACAATTATAGTTTTGCGTCCTCCGGACGCCACAGGGAGAGGCCCTACTAAATCCAATCCCCATCGAGCAAAAGGAATAGGCTCAGAAATTGACTCTAAAGGAATGGCTGGTACATGAATTTCATTGCTGTACCTCTGGCATAGGTCACACCTTCTTACCAATTCCTTAGCATCTTTCATGATTGATGGACAATTTGGTAAGGATAATAATCGCCTGAGGGTAGGCTAGTAATTTGGTTGGTGATTTATAGTAGTGTGTGGGTGTTATGTGTTTAGAGTAGAGAGTAGAGAGATAATTAAGTAGCATGGTAGCAGTTAATTCTCATTACCCACACTTAATGCAGGTGGTTGGGTATTTATACCCTGATGTTTGGGCCCTTATGGGCTTTCGGGTCATGTTTAATGGACCCGGGTCATGTTCAAAGACCCATGAGCTCTAAGTATGAGAGAAAGTAGCTTAGTCAAGAAGTGTTTAGGTTTTTTAGTACTTTTGTCATAGTTCGAACAGTCCTATGGTCATTGTGCTCAAAGTGATCTGTCCGGTCAGTGTGATCTGTCCGGTCCGGAGGCCTTGGACCGATCTGTCCTTGTCCGGGGAGCGTACAGAATTCGGACTCATCAATTCAGACCGATAGGGACTAAATTTAAAGCAGGAAGAATTTAGTCCCCGTCAGTGTGGGTTATTCGCCATGGTAGTGGTAAAATGTTCCAAACGTTGGGGTCGGGTACCCGCGCTGGCGGGGATTAAATTCTCTTTGCTTAAAATTTAGTCCTTATTGGTGTTAATGACCAAATATAGTGGTAAGGATGCTTCGCACCGGCGGAAAGAAGACCAACTTTACGTTCTTCACAGTTTTCCCCAAAATGTGAAACTAAGAAAAATATTTTCTTGTTGTTGCAGACAAGATATTTTTAGGCCACAAAACCCTTTAAAGATCGGCGTGATGAAGGTCAGAAAGAGGTCGAAAAAACCCAGTTTAAAAAAAATTCATATGCAACCGGATAGTGGTAATGGTAGTGGTTTCCATGCAGCATAAAAACGGACTGAGCGCTCCGAGCATACAGAGCAGTCAATACGAGTTAAAGGTTGGAAACTACTATGGAATGAGGTCAAAGTAGCATGCGCGACGAACAGACTCTTCATGATGAATCACATATAGGTTATTCACATGACGAGGAAGATGAACCTTAAATTTGTACCCAAGTACGTGTCACCGATCGGAAAAGAGTGAAAAAAATATTTTTATCCCAAAACAATGTCGTAGTATTTCCTGACTACCTACACCACAAGGCTTATCATACCTTCCTTGGGAATGTTAGTCATATCATTCATGTCTCACATTATTTTCTTTTTTTGTTTCGTTTATATCTATATTAATTTTTTAACTTGATATGTTTTTAATTATTTTAGTCTCATATGAGTATTATCATCCAGGCTAAGTACGAACTCCTTGGCCAATGGGCCCCAACCAACCAACAAGATTTGAAGACTATCTTTCGAGCCACTCTATTTTGGCCGGTGATTCGCACTTGCCTAAACTCAACTGAAACTCACACTTGGATGAGGTATTTATTGAACGGTGGCATCCAGAGATGAACACATTCCAGTTCTCTTTTTGCATGATGACTATCACGTTAGACAACATGTTTGTTATTGTTGGCCTCCCGGTGGTGGGGAGCATAATCAAGCCACAAACCAGTAACACTTATGGTGAGATTTAGACATTTACAGTTGGCTATTGGAAGTTACACCTGAGAAGATTCAAGAAGAACTGGAGCACCAGGATGGGGTTAGTTTTGGTCTTCGATGGCTCATGAAGTAGTTTACAAAGATGATTATTTGGATTCTAATGTCGTATATACTGATGCAACGACTTTAAATGTCGAACATGCCTACATAATGTTCATGTTTGGTTGTACCATATTCACCAACACGAGCCAAAAAAACAGTACAATCAGATTATCTCATATATTTGGAGCATATGGATATGTTTGGTGAGATAACATTGGGTACATGTGCATTGGTATAACTTTATAAGGGTTTAAGAGGAATTTCAAAGACGTCGCTCAAGAGTCTAATTAATTTCTTTGATTTGTTAGATTGCTGGAGCTACGACCATTTCCCCTGTTTCCGACCTCAATATAACAGTGCTTACAGTATATCAAATCCCAATATTGTAAGTTTGTTCCCCAAAAAAATAATTATAATAAATGTTCAACCAAATATTTACTACCACGACGTTCTTGCCGGTGTAGAGGAGAAGGATGTAAGTAGTGTTATTTAACTACTACTAATTTAATATCAACTATTAGTTTCTTACAAAGTTATATGGTTATTTATTTTGCAGGTGATTTTCCAGTCTTACGTTGACATGAGAAAAGGGTTCCGAGATCATGAGATTGTCTTGTTTTGCAATCTTATTTGGATGATGAAGACAAATGAAGTATATCTTTCGAATCGAGTGATGAGTTTTATTGGATCTAAGAGAAGCCACTGAATCCTATTGCACCTTAACCTCTTATTAAGAAATGAGATAATGTGCGTTATCGTTGTGACACTTGGGATCGGAAACACTGGCGGTTGCATTTGCATGTCAATAATACGTATACATAACATTTAATGGGAAACCCTAGGATGGAGACACCTTAGTACACCTCTTATGTTGCAAAGTACAAATGATTTCACATCACTTCACGTATCATTGGTGGTTATTTTGTTGTAGAGACGATTTATATGATAAACCGTATTCGACCAATTGACCACAATAACTAATATGCGATCAATTTCACAAAGAGAGTGATGAAAATCATAAGTCTCTTTTCAACTTAGCTATCTTGGTGTTATGTTTGTTTTCTTAGTGATATATGTTGTTTTCGAGAATTATTTTTGAATGCGTTGTTTTTTGTTTTGTTTCGGAAAGTTGTATAACATAACATTTTGTTTTGTGGATGGACTTGTATGTCATACACATAATTTGGATTTTATTTGTTGCACTTTTGGTTTGTATTGATCTTGATATGAATTGATTTTGTTGTTATTTATGATTGACAAACTCCATATGGAGGGTTCATTACACTTGAATAAGGTTATGGTATTTTTATGTCTTTCAAACGTCGATGGAGAACAATTGTGAAGGTAAAATAAACCAACCGGCAATTAAGAAATTCCACACCGAAGGTAGAGTTTTCCACCGACAGTTGAAAAATTCTTCACCGTTGGTGTGGTAGTCAGAAAAGAATTATATTTTTAATTGTTTTGGTTGTTGCCCCCGACGGTGCGTTACTTCTCCACTTCCGTTAATTAGAAAATTCCACACAAAAAGGGAGGGAAGGGGGAGATTCCTGCTGGTGGTCTAAAAATTCCCCACCACCGATTAAAGGCCAACATCCAAGACTTGGATGTTGGTCTTTTTAGATTTCTTCCACCGACAGTGCGGTATACTAAAACCATCGACTGACCAATCTAATCTTAGGAAACTACCCACCCACGGTTGAAAAATTCACCACCACCGGTTGGATGCCCATATACTCTTCTTCAATGTGGTTTAATCTGGATGGTTTCCACCGACGGTTTGGAAATTACCTACCGACAGGTTACAAATTCTTCACCGAAAGTGAAAAGGCCTATTACAAAGATTTGTGGGTTCCTGCCAAGTTGAAATACCCCACTAAATAATATTTGTTCCCCGCTATTTTTTTTAACTTATCCACAACCTATATTGTTCCATTCCCGCCGAATAACCCTTTATAAATGAAGAAAGCACGAACGAGTAATATACATACTACAACACCATGGGTGATGTAAATCAGAATGTGCACGAAGATGCACATCTATTATAAGCTTTTGAAATCATGAAACCCTTGTTGTCGCAAGAGACGTCTGGTATTATCGATGTTGTTATATGCAGAATCTACTTCGTTCACGGTTGGAAAAAAACATGTTCGGTGTGTATGATGCTCTGACTACACGGGTGTGAAACAGTCATCGTCAGGTTAGATTACTTGAACAATATTTTTATTATATTGATGGTGTCACTCCTTTATGACCTTATGAATCAAACGTGAAACCCACAATATTTTTAGTATGAAATTTCAAAATACTATTACGAAAGATATGATGGAACATGTGGTCCAAGAACTACAAGATAAAGGCGGACGCGGAAGCTAACTACATCGCCACTTACGCAAGTTCCGATGAAACTAGATAAGATGAGGAATATCATTTCGAGAAAAGGTCTGAGCATGGATGGAATTAAACGTCACCATGAACGCGCCTTTAACGTCTACTATATCTACCATGTCAACTATCTATTTATTTTGCTTGCTTGTATTTGTATTTCGAATTATGTAATGTGTAAAACTATGTTAACTAATGAACGTTTAATATTATTATTTCAAAATTACCGTAATCATAATCTTTAAAGCATAAAAAAATTTAGCGCAAGAAATTGTACGTAGATTACAAAACAAAAGTGGATAAATCAGTTACTTCAAGACTAAGACTATTAATTTCTTCGTATCTCTTATAACGTGAATGAATTGGCAATGTCCAACCTTCCGCATATGGTGAACGTAATTTTAGGCAACAATGATGTATTCTTACACATGAGGCATCAGTATAAATGGAAAGTTATAAAATGAAAGCACAAAAAATAAATTAGAATGACATAATCAGTGTGATGACTAAAAGTTTAAATGAATCTTAGAGCAAATAAAATACTTATGTTGACAAAGTGGTTGTTATTGACCCAACCCAATCCATTTTTCAACCAATTTGACATCACAGGAGGTGCACCTCTTAACAGTAGAATGTTGAAACTAACATCAACGATATTCGATTGTCATACGAAGTGCAATATGCCGTTAAACATAGATGCGATTGTGACTCGCATCTCGGGAATCGTCATCTAATTCTCCATAGTAGCTGAATCGATGGAGAACTTCACACATTCTGAATATCTATTAAATCCTTAATTTTAGTATATATCTCAACGTACACGGATGTGAAATCCATAAGCTCATTATAGAGGGTATCCCTAATGAACCTTCATCTATCTCATTATCCCTTCAAGGCAAACACAAACAAATGGTACCCGCAGTGGCCATCAGCTTTAATATCGTTGATTGACGTTATAAAAGGTCTAAATAATTTGGGGAATTTGTTTAAGTAACCATTGAGATCAACCAAAGTTTCTTTAACTGATATCACAACACTTGACCTTCAACCGATAGTTCCAATAGAATGCATTATTCTACTTGCTTGTGTAGGATAATCGCCCCATTGTTTATGAACTTCGCTCATCCTACCAAATTTGTGACTTAACTTTCCACTCCATGTACACAAAAAGACCAATAGAATTTCGAAATATTTTTCTAGCGATGGCACACTCACTTTCTCAGAAGCTATGACATCTTCGTGATACGATTTGTCGTGTTTAATTGATGATTCAGATGTAATTATAAATAACTTACGTTTGGAAAGTGGACGATCACACGATTTTAATTTGTCCAAATGCTCTAAAAGGGAAGTTGTTCTGAATGGACTATGACAAACCATGTTTTATAAACATTTTTTATGTGTACTTCGTCCTTGATTTCCATGATATCGAGCACGAGTTTATCCAGTTTTTCTTTCAATTTCAATATCTTCGTAAGATCAATACAAATAACTATGTCTAACATATTCCAATGATTGTGAAAAAATGTAAAGATATACCGTGCATAGTTTGCATTGCACAAACACAAGTCAAGCTATACGCAACTGTCATTGTTCGGGCACATTCTAAATCATGAAAAAAAGTTCTGAAACACAGTGGGAGACGTTATTTTTTAGCCTCCCGTATGCATATTAGCAAATTTATGTATAACTAATAATTGACTCTTTTCGAATGAGGTTATGAATTTTTCCGCGTTGTAGTTTGATCAAAGTATGAACCTTCAAAAAAATATACTCGAAGTTACCTTTGCTCGTACCAAGGAAATACTTTAGGGTGGAATAAGAACTATCTACGTGGTTAATGGTTTAGTTACCGAAATACAATGACTTTTTAGTTCTACACGCGATAAACTTATTATCGTAAGGCTCCAACCAAGTTTCGGTGTATTCTATTACTTTCAGATATTTAGTCTACCAACTTATTCTTAAGATCCTTTAGTCTACAAACTTTGTGTACTTTCCAGATCTCTCGCATACAAATATTAGTCTAGGATTTTTTTATGCTTTTCGCATATTCATGATGTCGTAATATAACTATAAACATGTTGCCCTTTGCGGCAATCTTAACCCAACCAACCAATTATTGTTGTGTATATTTAGATTTTGTGGTGAACAAATCACTATAATTGACATCGGAAGCCTCAAAATCCTCTCTTATTAATCCAGAATTATTAAGATCATTCTCTTACATAGACAAAATTTAATAATGAAAATCATAATAAAGGTAATCGTACAACGTCGGTGGGGGTCTAACAAACTAGTGGTTTAAAAAATCTACACTATCGATTATGTTTCCCATATTCAGTTCAAATATTTCACCCGGTAGGTGTAGGAAGCAAATAAAAAAAAACAGATAATATTTTTTTAAATTCTCCCACCAGTGGGGCTGGGCATTACGAACCAACGATGTCAAAATACGATTACCGTTACTGTCAACACTGAAATAAATCGTCGGTGTCTAATTTCTAGTAGTGTTTCCTAATCTCTGCATCGGTGGTGGTGGCTTATTCACACCATCGGTGATTAATTTCATGTTAAATTTGTACATACTAAATTAGGCACCGCCGGTAGAGTGTGCCTAAATCGGCGGTTTTGTCACATTGTGGGTTATGCTACCTTAGACTATCGTGGAAAAATATACTCTTATAATTTTGGACAAACTTTAGGCACCATCGGTGGAATGTAAGCACACAAACAGTTTGTGGGTATAAAAAAACTTTTATAAACGGGTTTAGATCTACACAAATGGGAATTTTACACTTAATTGGTTAGAAAAACTACCTTATTTGGAGTTCGAAGCTCATCAACAAGGTTTTTGCTATTGTTTTCCATTTTAATTGTTTTTTTTTGAGTTTGGGGATTTGTAGAAAGAAGTTTTGAGGTTTTTGTGTTCGATTTTTTTTTTGAGTTTTGTGATTTTTTATATAAGTAGGAAGTTTGAAAAAATATTTAATTTTTTTAGCCATACCAAACTTAGTCTAGCTAAGTGCACCCATTTTTCACAAAACTCAAAAAATATTTTTTTGTAAAAAAGGTAAAATAGTAAAATACTCAAAATTAAAAAAAGAATATTTTTAACCACTTATAAGATTTTGGCGAATGATTTAGCTGTGTCCAAGTTTGAATTGAATCATGGACGCATCTAACAAAAAGAGAGTAGATTACGTGTAGTAATTCGATTACTTACAACAAATAAAGTTAAATCAACTAAATTATGTGTAGTTATTTGATTACTTACTTGAATAAGTTATTAGGTCAGACTTAAACTGTTGAATAGTCTTTTGATTATTCTGTTTTCTTTCATTTAGTTCTTTGACTTTAAAATCAACGTTACAGATCTTTAGACTTGTAAAATCTAGAACTTTAGTCTCTAACACCAAGAAAAAGACCATCAGTTAGGAATTAAATTTATAGATTTTACCAATTCTAGGACCTCAAAACAATGATTTTGAAGTCGAATGACTAAATGAAAGAATACAGGAAAGTTGATGGAATATACAACTATTTAAGCATATTAGGTTAAGTTAAATTCACCAAAATCTCATCTAACCCCACCCAAAATATATATTTGATTCATGGTTGACTCTTTTAGTACCAAATTTATTATTAAAGTACTATTAATGAAGAAAACACACTAAGTGTATCATAATCTCATCCAACATCAAATACAACCTCCATAGTCAGCCCCACCCAAAAATTAAAATTTGTTATTCAAAATTATAACTTGTTCTTTAAACAATTTAACGTGGTCTTGAAAAATTATTTTTGCTTTTTCTTCATATTTATAACTCGTTCTTAATAATTTGTACAGAAACACAACCAAAAATATGAAATAACTGAATGATGAGATTTCTATAGAGAAGGTATGGTTGTCGGAGGAGGAGCTACACTCGTTGGAGAAGATTTTTTTAAAAATAAAAAATAAATTTCAGCAACAGTACACATATGCACCATTGATTTACGGGGTATAACCGGTGGTGCATAGGTGCACCATTATCGGTTCTACCCCCTGTACCATCGGTGCAAAGTCCCTGAACCGATGGTGCATGAGCCCTGAACTGTTGGTGCAGGGCCTCAGAAGCACCAATTTTAATGTCATGCACCATTGGCTCAAAACCTTGAACTGGGGATGCATGACCTCAAAACCACCGGTGCTAAGAGGTGGAACCATTGGTTTGTACCCCTAGTTCCACCACTTAGAATGCAATTCGTTTGATTAGTTTTGGTTTACTTGGTTTTTCTTTTTGAAATTCAGTATCAGAAGGCCCGGATGCTACAGATGGATATGCTGAAAATTTTAGTATTAGCTAAACTCATGTATTTTCACAATAAAATATTATACGCAAGACATATTGGTTGAGTGGATTAAGAAGAACGGGACACAA
This sequence comes from Limnanthes douglasii subsp. nivea, assembly GCA_036936605.1. Lineage (NCBI taxonomy): Eukaryota > Viridiplantae > Streptophyta > Magnoliopsida > Brassicales > Limnanthaceae > Limnanthes > Limnanthes douglasii. Next base: position 246,696,903 of record JAUPFV010000001.1, on the reverse strand, counting down.
AACAGTTTGGTTATCAACATAAAACATCGCGATAAGATAAATAGTAGAAATAATCCTCAAATATTCTTTGAATATAAGAGATCAAGAAGGTATATTAGGGCGGTACTCAAAAAATATCTCAAGAGAATATCGACGGGAACAAAAAAATATGGTTATTGCTTCAAGGTTAAAGGTACCATCGTAGCTCCCGATCAATGATCATTAAAAGTTATATTCGACATTCATAGCCATCCAACTTGTAAACACTTAAACGATCATTTATATGAGGAAGTTTGAATAAAGTAGAGTTTAAATTTATAAAACGTTCGACCTTCATGGGGACTTGCCTTAAATAAATTTGGAACGGAGTTAGAAAGTTGAACAAATATAATGTTTCATCTATGCATACTATATACAACACTAGGTAAAAAAAGGGTGTTGGAGAAACCCGGTCAGTCAAAGTTGTAATACTTGTTAAGAGAATAAAAAATACATAAATATTTTGAATGACATATATCTAACAAAGATAAAGGGTGTATTATAACAAATATTTTCTTAGCGTGTCAAGTTAGTGTGGATTTGTTACGGATATTTCCAATAGTTTAAATAATGGATAACACTTATAAGACAATAAGGTACGAGATGTCGTTGTTTGAGATCGTAGGTGTAACATCTACTGGTTTGACTTACTATGTGGCTTTTGCGTTTATGTTCGGGAAGAAATTAAATACTTTCAATTGGTTATTAATTTTTTTTTAAATTATTGATTGTATCTCACGATATTGAAGAATCGTGAGTGGTTTTGACGGATAAAGATTTGGAGGTTATGAATGCTCTAGAACTATTGTTCCAAAAAACAACACACATGTTATTTCGATGGCACATTAGCCAAAATGTTCAAGTAATGAAAAATTACTTTGATAAGAAAAATAGTCATGCTTTATTTATGTATGTGTTGAAAAAGATAGCGTACTCGGTGTTGAAAATTGAATTCGATCATGTTGGGATTGAGATGCAACATGAATACAAAACTATTCACCAGTAATTAAATACACCGAAAAGTCTTGGCTTGTCTCTTTTTTCTGTAAGACTTGAGAGAGTGATTAACAACATAAGGTATATGCCGGAAGTTAAACATAAATGTTATTATGTTGGAATATTAAATGATGAAGGTACTTATAGGGGTTGACTGGACTTAGTGTTTTGTACGATTCACTTGTTGTTATGAAATAGTATAATCGTGTGTTAGTTCTTGACGGCTATGTATTTTTAGGTAGTATGTCTAGTGTGGAGAAATATTCAACCAAGTTGTGGCTTCTATGTCTTAGGCATGTGAGTGAAAAAATCCTTATTGAGTTGAGAAAACAAGATTTGTTGGATGGTAGCACAGTTAAGTAGTTAAGCTTTTGTGAAATTTGTGTTCTGGTTAAAAGCAATAGGGTAAAGTATCTACCTAGTGATCATATAACCAATGGCATGCTTCTGTATGTTCATTTAGATTTTTTAAGGGTCAATACGAGAACCAACTATAAGTGGTGCAATATACTTCATATCCTTTATTGATGATTATTCTTGAGAAGTATGAGTTATGATGAGGACTGAATTATCTGAAAAATAAAGAAGACAAATGGGTTATTTTACCAACATTTATTTTATGTATAAAAAATTTCATAATTAAAAGTATTTAGTATAATAATGGATCTTAGGTGAAAATGGGCTCGGGTTATAAAAATAAGCCCATGGACCTTTTCGGCCCATGACCCTATTGAGTCTAAAATTACTATAAATATTCCTTGCAAGCATAGTTGTCAGTGGCGTGTGGCGGTCCGTGGCAGAAAGAGCTAAAAAAGCCACAACGAAGAGGCAAGCGGCGCAGCGATGGCCACATAACATGCGACGATCCCTTACCTGAATAAATTTTTTATAGTATATAATTGTAATTTAAATAGTACTATTTAGACATTTAAAGTAACAATAATAACTTAAACATCCAATTACATAATTCTTAGAACCTATGAGTCAAATGACAAACACATAGACTAAAATACCCGATTATAAAACCTCAAATTACATAATTCTTAAAATATCCGAGTCAAATGACAAACATAAACTAAAAGATATCATCGTCCGAGACAACATCTTCACACCTCTCATCTTCATTATGTTCTCCATTTATATCCCATAATGGAGTATCTTATTCTTTGGAGTCTTCATCAACAAGGCTACGATCTCTTGTGCGAGCCGCTGAAGACGATGAATTCTTAGACCGAAGATTGTAGTCTACTTCATCAACCTCGACAACTCCAACATCAAATCCTTCGAAAATATCTTCATTGACACCATCATCAAGGGAAACTTTATCAGAGGCTATGTTTTCAGGTTCACCAATCAACCACCTGTTACTTTTATCAATATCAATCAAAGCAATTGGATCGATTTTTCCACGTAATTGATGACACTGCTTCAATGCTTTATTGTACTTTATATACACCGAATCATTCAAGCGACGTTGGGCAAGATTATTCATCTTTTTTTGCTATGTATCTATAATAAATCAATAAGAAAAAGTAAAAAACATTATAAAATTATAAAATTACATTAACATATTTAGACATTAAGTTTCTTACATGTTCAAAGAAGCTACAGCTTCTTTCACATCCAAATGAGCTACATACAAGACTGAGTACTCGAATGACAAACTTCCACAAATTAGGAACCAATGAACCATAGTTCACCCACCAACCGGCTCCACAATCATCAACTGTAAACCCAATTAGAGAAATAAATAAAAATAAATGAAGAAACAACAGCACCGAATGTGACTATATATACCAAAATAACAGAAAATGACACTATGTATACAAAAAAAACAACAGATGACACTGTAAATAACAAAACAACAACACCAAAACACTTAAATGAGACTATGTATACAAACAAATAACACTAAAATAGAACAGGTGACTTACAGTTTAGTTCGGTGCAGGCAGAGTCGCCGTCAGGGGTTTATGCATCGCCATTTCCGTCAGAGGTTTCTACGTTGCGGTCGAGTGTATGTGGCTGCTTGATGGAGGGAAGAACGAAATATGCTAGAACTGGAAGAGAAAAGGTGGGTCGATTATTTTTTAGGGTTTTATTTTTTAATTAAAAAAAAATATATATATATCAAGGTCTTAGCGTGGCGCGCCATGGCGAGCGCCTCGCCACACCCTTTCTGGCGACCGTGGCGCCCCATGGTGAACACCACGCTAAGACCGTCGCCACGCCTCACCCTATGGTGCCAGAGGCTCGCCTCACCGCACCATACTGCTGTGGCGGCTACCACAATGCCATTTGACAACTATGCTTGAGAACCATAAATGAGATCTAAAGAATTGTTTTTACTTTTCACGTAAGTGAGAGCCTGTAGAGGTACCCGGATAATGACATCCAAAATCTTAGGTGTAAAAAAAAATACTAAACCATAAAGTTTCAAATACATATGGAGCATGCACAAGTAAAAAAAGGAGTCGTAATCAGAGAATAATCTGGTAAGATACCGCACATGACCGACGAGAAGAAGAAACGGTGCTCATATAAGAAGAGCGTGACAAATTACAAGGGGAATTAAGATCTAAAAACGAAATAGTAGTAAATCATTCTATTAAAATACGAATGGAAGTACAAAGACCTGAAGAAAAAAGGGCTCTGATGAACAATCTGTGGATTCAGGGGCTCAACATAATCGAGAAAAGTATCAAAACGGTCGATCATGAAAAACCTATAGTTCTCCGAAGAGGAAACATAAGACCATTAATCGTTATAATCCTTCAGATTCTAACTATGATTCAATATCTGAGTCCGAGGCATCTTTATCTTCTTTGAATAACAATCCATGTCGTTAAAATGAAAGAATCAAAGTGATATACATTATTCGAAGAAATATTCCAATCAACATCGCAGGTCGAGTAAACAGCATAACTCATTGGATAAACAAATACATAAAATGAAAATATTAAAAAAAAATTAAGGAAAATGGAGGAGTTTGTGAAACCCCACTGTTGACCATCAAATGAATGATCTGTTTGTCATACAGTCCAGAAATGATATATTTGCGACACTCAATGAAGGTCAACAATTTAGTCAGGGACATAATTGGTGGTAGTCACCTCTTTCTGTAGAGATTCACTCTAGCGAGCTGCCTATGCGGTTCAATATTTCAAAAATTGAAACGTTTGATGAGGGTAAAGATTTGGATAACCACATTGAACAGTTTAAGAAATTCATGATGAATTTCGCCGACAATGATAAGATGTTATGTCAAGATTTTTCCCAGACCCTCAAAGATAGTGCTTTGAAGTGGTATAATCGGCTTCTGTAGGAGTCATTCCAGATTTTTGACATGTTCTAGATGATTTTCCGAGGGTAATTTATGAGAAGCAAAGAAATAAGAGGAAATTGAGACACGATAATTAAGTGTTTTCAATTGATTGATGAAATGTTAAATGATTACACTAATCACTTTGTAGAAACTAAAAATGGTTTGCAAGATTGTTTCAAACAATAGTCATTACTTATTTTTGGGAATGGATTTTTCTTAGATAATTGGTTGATAATATCACTAGGAAAAAAGCAAATTCCTTCGGGCCTTTGTTGTCACATGTTGAAAAAATAGATAACGGTAGAAAAAACAAAAATACTAAAATTTCCCTATCAGTAGAGACATATTACACAGAGTAAGAAACAACAACAATCACAAGTGGCCACCAATGCCATCCAAAAGAATCTACTCATAATCTTCCTCAACCTAGGGTAAGCCAACATTCGCAAGGTCAGCAGTATAGATTCAGGGGAATCAGTGGGTCCGACCTGATCCTTTTGCAGAAATGACAGAGAGTGTTACCACCATTTATAATAAATAAAATAAAATTGTTTAGTATAAAAGGAAACCACCCATTCAAAATCTGAGGGAAAATAAAAATATTCAGTTTTATAAGTATTATAATTCGTGGGTAATGATACAAACGATTGCATTGCTTGGAAGTTAGAAATCTAAACTTTGGTCAAAAATGGAAAATTGATTATATTTGTCAAAACACAATTAGATAAATGATCGCATGCTCTAATTGTTGGTCAAACTATTGTTTGAGGGGATGAAATTGAAGTTGTCCATAAAGAGGAAAATACTATGGTTATCAGTGGATCATATAATGAATTTGATGTAGATTCAGAATATCTTAACCCCAATCATGACCTAGGCAATATTATTGTAATAGATGACCTGAAAAATAGGAAGGATCAAAGATTTATGTAATTTTTTTGAATCGTTAACTATCTTTGGTGGGGATATGGTGTAAGGGCCTTCATGTTGCTCACGAAAGAGGAATATTGTTAGTTTGAAAACCCAGTTAAGAAGATAATCAACGTAATTTTTATAGTTGTGGATGGCCCCACTTCGTACAATGCCATTTTTGGTAGATTGTGGTTATCGATGATACATATTGTTAGCTCGACGGTTCATTAGTATTTGAAATACGTCGTTAGGGTTCAAGTTGGGGTTGTCCATGACACTCAAAGAGTGGCTAGAAAGACTACACCGTTATGTTGATGCATTAGCTACTAAGACCCTCCAAAATATGGAAACCAATAAAGAATAACAATTACATGAGTAACCTTCAAAATCACTCGTCGTAGGTTATCCGAGAGAGACTCCCAATTTGGTAATATTCGATGAGGATATTGAGGTATACACTTTCCTACATGGAAAAATGTAAGAATTGGAGCCCAGCTTCCATCAATTTTAAGGGCACGCATATTGTCCTTTACATTTACAAATTTGCACATGTTTGCTTGGTATACCGAGGATGTCACAGGTTTTCATGCAAGTATTATTTGTCATAAATTGACAATACGACCCAAATCCGAGACCATTGTTGCAGATGTGGATCGGTTAACAAAGGCGAGGCATATTCAAGAATCTCGATGTATTACAAACCCAGTATTGGTTAAAAATAAAAATGGGAAGCGACATATGTGTCTTGATTTCACAGATCTAAACCGGCTTGTCCGAAGGATCCGTTTTCTGTTCCTAGAATTTATCAGTCAATAGATTCAACTTCTGGCAATCAACCGTTGTCATTCTTGGATGATTTTGCAGGGTATAACCATATACATATGGATTTGAAGGACCAAGACAACACCATATTTACAACGGGTAGAGACCTTATTTGCTACAAATTCATGCCATATGGTTTGAAGAATATTGGGGCTACTTATCAATGTTTGTTAACTAAAGGCTTCGTTAATCAGATTGTAATAAATGTTGAGGTTTATATTGATGACATGTTGATTAAAAATATGAAGGATGAGGATAATTTCTTTGATCTTTATTATACTTTTTCTAATATGTAAGCCATCAATTTAAAATTGAATCCTAGAAAAATATACATTCAGGCTGCGGTTCTGGAAAATTCTTAAGGTATATTGTCAGTGAAAAATGCATTAAAGTCGATCCTATAAAAATTTAATACAGTAATTGCTATTAATCCTTTGAGGTCCATCAAAGAAGTACAGAGACTGACCGAAAGGTTGGCTGCTCTAAAATAGATTTATATCAAGGTCTTCAGATAAGTGTGCACTATTTTTCTAGGTTTTAAGAAATGTGAAGGACTTTGATTGGACTTTGGAGTGCGATGAAGCCTTTGTAAAAATTAAGAACATTTATCTCGTCCGTAGACACTAACCAAGCCAATTGTGGGTGAAATATTATATATATACTTAACGCTATCCAAATACGCAGTAAGCGGGATCTTTCTTCGAAAAACTGAAGGTTACCGGCGCCCTGTTTATTATATAACTAAAGTTTTTCTGGATGCTGAAAAAAGATAGTTAAAGTTGAAGAAATTAGTTTTAGCTCTAGTAGTAGCAGTATAAGGTAATATTTTCAAGCTCATTCAATTACTGTTCAAACTTCATTTCCATTCGATATATTTAGCAAATACTAGACGTGTCAGATCAGATGGCTAAATGGTCGGTGAAATTGGGAGACTACAATATTGAGTTTGTGATAAAAAAAATGTGGCAGGTTTCTCATGTTTTCTACTCGACCAACCATCAGGAGAAGAAAATACAACAGGTACACTAATAACTAAGATTGATGAAGTAGAAATTAATGCAAAAACAACCAATTGAAAAGCAAAAGTCATATTTCAAATCCTCCAAGCTACCAACAAAAGAATATACCATTTGATCACTCTATCCGCTAAAACATATTAATAAAATACAGCGAGGGATTTTATCACGAATCCATTGATTCTCTAGGACTTATTTCCACCTTTCGTTTTTACCACCTATAAGTTTTATTCGCCCATGAGGTCAATTTTTTTATTTCACAATTAATGTAGGATCGTGCATCTTATATTCATGTATTTATATAGACAGATAAATAGACCTATAGATTCATATCCAATATATTTTTTTTTATATTTTTTAGATATAGTGATAATATCAACGTAATATGATTATGTTATAACGATAGTTGTCAGAATCAAAATAAAAATTAATAATAAAAATTATCGTTCAGAGAGATGGCCGGGTGGTTGATGGCTCCGGTCTTGAAAACCGGTATAGTTCGTAAATAATATCAATTGATTTGTGAAAATGTATGTATAGAAAAAAATGGACCACACCTAAAATCGGGTCAAGTTTTAATTGTTCAAGTTGAGTCTATAGTAATAAGATCAGCTAAGCCTTATTTGGCTAATCCGAGCAACTGTTCATGGACATTATGGAGAAATCCTTTACGAAGGAGATATATTAATTACTTTGACTTATGAAAAATCAAGATGTGGTGATATTACACAAGGTCTTCCAAAAATCGAACAAGTGTTAGAAGTGCGTTCAATTGATTCAATATCAATTAACTTAGAAAAGAGAGTTAGGATGGGAACAAGCGAATAACAATAATTTTGGGAATTCCTTGGGGATTTTTGTTGTCTCATGTTAGTGCAGATCATTTACCTCTGTAATAATTGGGTCCACCGTCTTTTAAAAAGCATAATAAACTAGTTCTTTTTTACCCAACTCATATTTCAATCCAATTTTCCCCCTTGACCTTCCACGGTTAAAAATGCTTTTTTGCATTTTGATTTTACCCGAACTTACTTACCTATCTATATAACATAGATTCGACGCAAATGAAATTAAAAAAAACTTAACCCTAAACCAATATTAATAATAAAACCTAATCAATGATTAAAACAAATATCAAATAACCTAAAATCAAAATAACTCATCAAACCCTAAACTCTAAATACCCAACGAGTTTCTCTGTAAAAATTACAAGAGTGAAAAAAGAGAATCGATTAGAGTTCAACTCAGTTAACAATGTGTATTTCTCTGGCCATAAAGCAAACAGTCTTAGGCTGGTATCCCACACCTTATAAAACAACAAATGCCAATCCGGTTGTTCGATAGCTTCAACCCCTAATCCTAGAGCTTTATCTTTCGAACTTTGGTTTTGCAACATGAGAACTTTTGATAAAACTTTTCTCTAAACCTTCCCATACCTGATCCTTTTAATATTTTATAATCACAATATTTTCGGACAAATTCAAGTACTGAAATCTTTTTTTTAATAAAAATTAAATTATGGTTGATGTTATAAAAAATGAGAACAATTCTTTGGATAAGTTTTAGGCGCCAAATCTAAACGCTCAAATTAAAAGTTATCCCGTTTTCTATCTTCTAACATCCATCTTTATTCCTTTTACTCTGCAAACTCTTTAAAAATACCATTCCTTTGGATTTAAAAATTAATTTCCATAGCCAGCAATAGAGCTTTAAAGGAAAGGAAAAATTGAATCTAAATTTTTGAGAGAAAGTTCATGAAGCAACTATCCTTGATTACAGAGTCTTCCTTGAAAACTAAAAAATCCACTTGAGCTAAGAAAGCTTGGTAAAATGAGTTTCTACACATTTGGATTAATCTTATGAGCATCTACCATATTGAGAAGGAACATAGATTAGATCAGGGAGTTCAAATGAGGAGAACTTTCTACAATGTAGCAACTTGATAGTAATAACATCCTGGATAAAATCTTTGTAGAAAGACAAGGACTAGAAATGGTCGATAAAATTCTTCACAAGGAAAAACAGGAATCCAAGTCTTAACTAGGATAAGAAGAACCAGATTATACAAATAATCAGAGCAACTGCTTCCGTGAAGACTAAGACAGGTACGATCTCATAAGAATTTCATCTGATTGAATAAAAGATCTCTAATATTCCACCTAAGAATTTTCATTATGTAGATGGTTAGTTGGTCCCCAAGTATTTTAGTGATTTTATTATTAGTCTTTTGTACTTTTTTTTCCTGTTAGCTTCCTTTAGTTTTCTGTTCAGAACTTCATGAAATCCCTCTTCAGTGTCTTTGAAGTTCATAGTTGGATAAATGGGTAAGCTTCCTATATTTCTTTTGTTCAGGTGTGACATTTCCAGAGATTAAATTTTCGTAATCTTGAGAACTAACTTGATTGTAACCCTGTTAAAGAGTGTGAATGACTTCTATAACTTCCTCAGGTTTTGGAGTCTTAATTTCTTAATTTCTTGATTTTGGTTATTATGTTGAATAATAGAATCATATTTATTTGTCAATTCTGGTGTGATCAATAATTGCCTGAGGGTAGGCTGGTAATTTCGAATAGAGTTTTAAGGTGGTGTATGGGTGTTTAACGGTGGTGTGTGGGTGTTTAACGGTTAGAGTAGAGAGTAGAGAGATGATTAAGCAGCTTGGTAGCAGTTAATTCTTATTATTCCTAGATAATGCGGGTGGTTAGGTATTTATAGTATAATGTTTGGGCCCTTATGGGCTTTCGGGTTATGTTTAATGGACCCGGGTCATGTTTAAAGACCCATGAGCTCGAAGTAGGAGAGCAAGTAGCTTAGTCAAGAAGTGTTTAGGTTTTTTAGTACTTTTGTCATAGTTCGAACAACCTTAAGTTTATTGTGTTCAAAGTAACCTGTCCGGTCCAAGTGACCTGTTCGATCCATGTCCATGTAACCTGTCCGGTATTTGGAGAGACTAGACCGATTTGCCCTGTCCGGGGAGCATGCTGAATTCAGACTCATCAGGAGCCCCTTTTTTAGGTGTTTGAGCAAGTATTCTTGTCAAAGAACTGAAAAATAGTCCGATGCCTGAAGTGGTTTTCAATCCGGACAGATCTATGGGTATACCCGGATAGGTTAAATTTTACGAATTCAGAACGGTTTTTGGCCAGAGTTAGTGGGACACGTGTCACTTTCTGATTGGACACTCCAGCCGTTTTTTCACCTTGAATTTCGCACCATCTTCTTTAACAAGTAACCTCTTTAATTACAAGTAGTGACATCAGTGCCGTCTTTTAATCATTTCTAAACTTTTCGAATTCTCCTAGGAATCAACTCCTTTTCTCAGTTTCACTATAAATTCAAACTCATTTTCCACTGTTTTACCATCTCTTTCAAATTTACTCTGCAAATTTACTCAGAGCTTTCTCTCTCTAAAGCAAAAAGTTTCCTTGGCAGTTTATGTTTACAGCAAGAACAGCATTGATCAAAGGTGGTTGGCTCAACCTTTCGGAGTTGGAGAAAGCGCAAAAGGTCGAGAAGGAAAGACGAATAGTAGCAGGGCTACCATCATCACCTGTTGAGAGACCAGTTGCTTCTGTCACAGAGTCAGATCGAGGCTCCTCCTCCTCCAAAGGTACTAAGCCCAAAAAACTCTTTCAATCCACCCTCTCGCCCATAGTCCCTGGTTCCTCAGTCCAGGAGTCAATACCTGCTGTTGAGCCAGGAGTTACTGTTACAAGCGTTAGGAAACCTTCTCCTTTTATAGCTATGGGGTCTGACTCTGATCACTCTCCGGAGAAATTAGTTATTAAGAGGCCAAGCCGGTTAGTTAAGGGACTAGCCTCCAAGAGTACTCCCTCCAAATCGGGGGCGAAAAACAGTGGCTCTGGGTCTGGAGCACCCATTAGAGCTCCCCGGGAGAGGCTATCTGGTCCGGAGGCCAGCAACCCGGTACCTCCAAGAGAGACTTCTGCCTCCGAGCCCCAACCTGAGGTGAGAAGTCATAAAAACACAGAAGGCCAGCAGTCCGGAAGCCAGGCTGAGCCAAGCTTCAACCCTCCCCGGACCTCTACCACAGACATTTTCCCAACCATTATGGAGGAGAGGATGGAGGACTCTGCCGAAGAGGTCCCTTTCGAGTCTGAGTCTTCCAGTCAGACTGAAAATGCCGCTGTTGTTGCCAAAAAAGGCAAGGAAAATCTGTACTTGAGGCATCCGGAGCTGCCGGAGTGCCTTGAAGAGAAGGTGGGGCCATGTTTCCACAGAGTTGAGCTCAAATATCTCTTGGCCTTACAAAAGACCAAGTATGCATTCATCCATACTCTTGACCTAGGGCGAATGCGCAGAAAATAGGGGATCCCAGAAAATGTGAAGATAAGGATCCCCATTGATCCGGAGACCCCTATGGAGTGCAAGAGGAATGAAATAGTCTTCTTTACAGAGCTATTTAACTGGGGACTCAGGTTCCCACTGGACCCGGAGATCGTTCGATACTTCCATCTGGTGAAGCTCTGCCCGAGCCAGCTGAGCCCCAATGGCTGGTTTACTTTGATGTCATGTATCATGGCATCCAGGCTGTCCGGGATCCCTCTCCCTATGGAAGAGTTCGCAGCGGTGGCCAACCTTTGCAAGCATCACCAATTCCCCTTCTATCACTTCAATATGGGGAACGATCTCAAGGCTGTTGATGATCTCTTGGAGTCAGAGAGCAAATAAAGGAGCCAATTTCTGTTCGTCAGTGGCGCTTGGGAAAATGGCAAGAAGATCAAGGTCGGAGAGAACCCAAGCCTCCTCAGGAGTAGGTGGAGGAGTGACCGTAAGTTCCTTACTTTAAATCTCTGTCCGTTTTTCTCTTTTCTTTCTTTTTTTTAAAGTTAGTTTAAATTAACCAATTTCTCTTTTGTTCTAACAGAGCTGCCAAAGAAGTTCGGGGATTATTTGAAGGCCGGACAGACTACCTGTGGCAAAATCAATGCCTGGGCCGCAGAGAACTGGGAGAATCGATTCCACAAAGCCTTCACCTCGATAAATCTAGCAAGGTCTCACCTGTGGAACACCACAGGTCGGAGAGACCTAACTTGGGAGGAGCTCACCACCCAGCCTCCAGAAGACATTGTGCTGAGAAGGTCCCACGAGTTAGATGGGACACTCTACCTGCCTGCCCGGGCTAAAGACCCAAGCAAAATGAAGGGCAAGAAGAGAGGCAAAAAGGTAGCGAGTGATGCTGAGAAGGATGCCCCAACAGACCCGGAGGGGCCGGCCCAGGTTCAAATCGATGCAGCCCTCTTGCAAGTGGTAGAGCAAGAGACCGAAAGGCAGGAAGTAGACCTCCCCAAACCTCCAAGGGCTCCCAAGAGGACTCACAAGCAAGTAGGAGAAGGCACTGACCGGGAAGCCAAGAAGAAAAAGACTTCCCAAGGAGATGAGCTCGCTCTCCAGGATCCGGAGCCTTCCTTCCCCACTGACCCCTCTGACCCAACACTGGCCGAAGAGATCCCAAGGGACTTTCATACCGATGAGGTAGAAGGGGGAGATCTCAACCTCGATGGAGTGGACATCACTGGTCTAGCTGGACTTGGTGAGTATTTCCTTGGCCTCCCTAGAGATGAATTCGTAGGGCCCTACGTTCCTCCAAGCAGCTCTAATACGGTCAATTTCAATGGTAAGACTTTCATGGTTTCTAGTGAAAAGGACACTATAGCCCATTCCTTGCTTAGTAATGTGCAGCCAGTTCTTACATTGGAGAGGCAAGTCCGGAGTCAGGCAGACACCATCAAAGACCTCAAGTCTGAGAAGGAAAAGGTGTCCGAAGACCTCCGCACTGCTACTACCAATGCTGACTTGCTTAAGGAAGCAAATGAAGAGTTGAAGAGGAAGCAAGATAAAAGCAACAAAAAAGTTGCCACCCTAGAAGAAACCATAAAAGATCTTCAGGAGAAGCTGTCTGGGATGGAGAAGGACCTTACGACCTCAAGGGGAGAAACTGCTACAAAGGAGAAGATCATCACCAACCTGACTACTGACAAGATTCCTCTAGAAAATGCAGTGACCCAGGCTGCTGAGGAGAAAAATGCTCTGTTAAAGGACCAAGAGGCCACAATCAATGCCAAGATCAACGCCTATGCCAGGGAAATGATTAAAAGCGAAGAGTTAATGATTCAAAGGGTAAAGTCTGATATGGTTCTCCTTTTTCATGAAAAATTTCCGAAGAGGACCCCGGGGGACTTATGGCTCTATGTGGATGATGATGACCTTCCATATTATACAATGGTCGATGAGGATGGAATTCCCAGTGAGTCTTCATCTGATGATGAAGAAAGGACCGGAGAGAGCCCTGGTGAAGAGGAGAATGATCCCAAGGGCAAGAAAGTAGTCGAAGGGGGGAGCGAATCTAAGGGTAAGAAAGCAGATGAAGGGGAGCCATCTTCAAAGGCTCAACCTTAATTTATGATTTACTTGGTTTATCTTTTATTCAAATAAAGTCCTTGGAAGGCCAAGGCACTCTTTTTGTTGTGGTGTCCGGTATTTGTTCGGACAGGTTTTTTGTGCTGTATCCTGACTTACTCGAAAGTCCTTGGAAGGCCAAGGCAATTTTAAGTTGTTCAATGAATATTTCTGTTTTGCACAACCATTATCTTCTTTCATTGTTTGTTTTAGTTTAGATAGCTAGAGTTTAAGTAGCTTTTAGTTATTGCGTTGTGAGAGTGTTTAAATTCTCCGGCTAGAGTTTAAATTCTCCGGCTAGAGTTTAAATAGCCCTTAGATCTTTCAGTCCGGGTAGTATGACAAAAGATAGAACTTTGAAAATACTTAGAAAATTTTGAAGAAGGCATCGAATTTTATTCAACCATCCGGACACCTCATTAAAACCTCCCCGTGCCACCAGGGAGGAAAGAGTATGCCCCTAAATATTTACATGGAAGTTCAAACATGTAAATATTTACACAAGTGTTATTCCAAGTACATCCGAAGATGCTCAATATTCCAAGGGTGAGTTAAAACCCTGCCATCTTTGTCTTCCAACCAATAAGTTCCACGCTTGATTCTTTCAACCACAATATACGGACCCTCCCAGGTAGGGGCCAGCTTTCCGAAGAGCTTTTCTTTAGTATGTAAGAAGACCTTCCTTAATACTTTGTCCCCTGGTTGGAAATCTCTTCTTTTTAACTTTGGAAGCAAACCTGCTTCTCATCAAGCCCTGATAGTGTGCAACTCTAAGGCGAGCTTTAACCCGTCTTTCTTCTATCAAATCAAGTTGATTTCTGATGGCCATTTCATTAGCGTGTCCGGAGAAGTTGTGAACACGAAAGGAAGGGAGTGTCTTCTCTATGGGGGCTACTGCATCCATTCCATAGACCAAGGCAAAGGGTGATTCTTGTGTTGCAGCCCCAGGTGTTGTCCGGTAGGCCCACAAGACTTCTTGTAAATAACTAGGCCACTTCCCAGCAGCCCCTTCCAGATTCTTCCTTAAACCGGACAGTATAGTCCTATTAGCCACTTCAACTTGTCCATTAGCTTGTGGGTGGAAAGGTGAAGAAAAACAATGCTGTATACCCCTTGAGGCACATAAGCTTTCCATTTCTCTATTGTCAAACTGTGGCCCATTGTCTGTTGTTATTTTCTGTGGGACACCAAATCTGCAACATATGTTGGACATAATGAATTTTATGACAGCTTTTGATGTTGTCCCTGCCAGGAGAGCTGCTTCTATCCACTTTGAGAAGTAGTCAATGGCCACAATTATAGTTTTACGCCCTCCGGACGCCACAAGGAGAGGCCCTACTAAGTCCAACCCCCATCGAGCAAAAGGGATGGGCTCAGAAATTGACTCCAAAGGAATGCCTGGTACGTGAATTTCATTGCTGTACCTCTGGCATGGGTCACACCTCCTCACCAATTCCTTAGCATCTTTCATAACCGATGGCCAATAATATCCGGAGAGTAATACTCTTCTTGTTAAAGCTCTAAACCCACAATGGGCTGATCCCTCACCATCATGCAATTCGGAGAGGACCACTTGTGACTCATCATCCCCTAAACAACGTAGGAGAGGTTTACTATAGAATTTTTTGTACAACACTTCTCTCAACATAACGAAACCACGAGCCTTGCATGAGAGGAGATCTCCAATCCTGAGGCTGCTTCACCTGTATTTCAAAAACTTCCTCTTCTTCACCCTTACTAAGTTGAATAGAAGGGCTTTCAAACACATGGATCCATGGGTACGACTCCGTATATGCTATAGTTGCCAATGAGTCTGCCAGCTCATTTTCTACCCGGGGAATGTGCTCATAGACAACAGCTTTAAATTTCAGTGCTTCATTCTTGAGAAGGAGTAAATACTTCACGAGTTGCTCCTTTCTAGCCTCAGATTGGCCTAAGGCATGATGGATAAGCAATTGGGAGTCACTTAGCAGTTTGACCCTCTTAGCCCCACAAATGTAGGCTAACTTTAACCCAGCTATAGCTGCTTCGTATTCAGACTCGTTATTAGATACCCTGAAAGCAAAGCAAATAGCCTGGTACATGCTATCTCCATAAGGGGAAGTTAAACACATTCCTGCACCACATCCCATAGTGCTAGACCCACCATCTGTTCGGACGATCCAGACTTTCTTATCTTTTGTATCAGTAGCTTGCTCCGAATCCCTATCGGAGTGGAACTCAACCAGAAATCAGCCACAGCTTGGGCTTTTACTGCTGTCCGGGGAGTAAAGTCTATGTCGAAGTCCCCTAATTCTACTGACCACTTAGTCATTATGCTCGAAATGTCTGCTTTTTGAAGGACATTTTTTAAGGGAAAAGAGGTCCGGACGATAATAGGATGAGCCTGGAAATAAGGCCTCATCTTCCTTGCAGCTATTACCAGAGCTAGTGCCAACTTTTCAAGTTTCAAGTAACGTCTCTCAGCATCTATCAAGCTCTTGCTGATGTAGTACACTGGGTGGGGATACCTATCAACCTCTCTTACCAGCACAGCACTGATGGCACAACTTGAAACCGCCAAATATACAAAGAGAGTCTCCCCATCAACTGGTTTGAACAAAGTTTTGGGGGAGGACAGGTGTTTCTTGATTTCATTGAAAGCTTCATCACACTGTGGGGTCCACTCGAAACCCTTTGCACCCTTCAAAGTTTGGAAGAAAGGAGCACACCTGTCCGAAGACCTGGAGATAAATCTGTTTAAAGCTGCTAATCTCCCTGTTAACCGATGTACTTCCTTGACATTTCGAGGAGGTTCCATCTGGAAAAGAGCATTCAGCTGGTCCGGATCGGGCTGTATTCCATGCTCACTTATGATATAGCCTAAAAACTTCCCGGACTGCACTCCGAAGACACATTTCTCAGGGTTTAACTTCAAATTTACTTTTACCAAGTTGGCAAAAGTTTCTTGGAGATCGGACAAGTGTAACTGCTCATCACACTTTTCACCATCATATCATCAATGTAAACCTCCATATTTTTTTCCAATTTGATCAGCAAATGCCTTGTTGACTAGCCTTTGATAAGTAGCCCCAGCATTTTTCAAACCAAAGGGCATCACCTTGTAGCAATGCAGACCCTTGTCAGTGACAAATGTGGTATGCTCTTGATCTTTTGGATCTACTTGAATCTGATTGTACCCGGAGAAGGCATCCATAAAGGAAAGCAGCTTGTTCCCAGAAGTAGAGTCTACTAACTGATCTATCCGGAGGACCGGATACAAGTATTTTGGGCAAGCTCTATTGAGATCTGTGAAGTCAATGCACATGCGCCATTTGCCATTTTTCTTTTTTACCAGGACAGGATTGGCAGTCCACAAAGGATATTGAGATTCTTTAATGTGCCCCATCTTTGTGAGTCTGTCAACCTCTTGTACTATGACATCAGCCTTTTCTTTTGAGAAAGCTCTTCTCTTTTGAACCACTGGTGCTACATCTCTTCGGACAGATAGGTGATGGGATATCACTTCTGATGGAACTCCAGTAACATCAGCATTGCACCAAGCAAAAACATGTTGATGGTCTTTCAAAAATTTCAACATCTCTTCTTTCAACATTGGTGGCATCTTGGACCCTATCTTGACACTCTTGCCTTCTTCCAAATAGTGCGTTTCAACCTCTTAAATTGGGATCAACACTCCAGGGGTCTCTCTGGGGTCATCAATTTCACCCTCACCCCCAGAAAGGCCCTCAAACTGCTATTGATCATTTATTCGGACTGCCCCCAATGTTCGAGGAGCCAGGGCAGTGGCATAGCATTCTCTTGCAATCTTTTGGCTGCTCCGGACAACCCCAACCTGTCCCTGAACAGCATACTTTAAGCACTGGTGGACTGTTGAAGCCACTGCATGCATCCTAGAGAGCCAAGACCTCCATAGAATAGCATTATAGCAAGTGGGACAATCCACCACAATGAAGAGTATTCTAACCATTTTCTTGAAAGGGCCCCTGCCCAATAACACCTCTTCTTCGAATTCTCCGATCACATCGGCTGAGCTGCCCGTGAAGCCCACGATTGACTTGTCCGACTTTTGAATCACAGCTGGATTTTTCATTTTCTTATAATTGGTTAGGAAAAGGATATTGGCTGAGCTTCCAGTATCCACCAAAATTCGCCTTATTTCATTGCCCCCTATAGAGGCTCCTATGACAACAGCATCCTCATGAGGGCCAGCAATGTCTCTCAAATCATCCTCATCAAAGACAATGAAGGGGAATGAGTTCGGTGACTGATAAAATGTCATGCCTCCTTCTAGCTGGGAGGCTAAATTATGAACATTCCTCTTTCTCGAAGAAGCAGTAGGAGCTGTCATAGTGTCCCCTCCGAAAATTGTAAGTGACTCGAAGAATTTAATAAGCCCGGAGACCGACCTACAACACTCCTCTATAGTACCCACCCTATTTCGAGTTGGATCAGGATCCAAGTATTCAGATTCCACATCAAACCTTTCAACTATAACCATGGCCCCCTCCGGGGCAGCATTACTTGGACCAACCCGGTGAGTGTTGTCAGGCCTGTTGCCTCCTCTTCTCTTAACGTATGCTCCCAACTTTCCCCTTTCAATCAGGTTTTGAACTTCTTGCTTCAATGCTATACAATCATCAGTGGTATGGCCAATATCATTGTGATATTGGCAAAAAGAGTTGTTACGATGCTCTTTGGGAGACTGCAAGGTTGCTGGTCTTCGGTAATGCACCTCATCTTTTGTCTTATCGAAAATGGTGGCCACACTTTCTTTGAGCTCTGCAAACCACTCCGGTTGGACCCATGGCCCTCTTTTGTTTCTGGATCGTTGACTTTGAGTGGGAGCAGCTGGCTGAGACTGAGCTTTTGCCCTACCATGCCCTTGTCCGGTTTCTCTTGCTTTGTTCCCGGACTGGTTTTGATTTGGAGTTGGTGCCACTGGGGTGGATCTCACCTGTCTGTGCAACCTGGTTTTCTTTGTTTCATCAACGTTTATTTGTTTGCCAACTTGATTTAGCAATCCTCCCCAGGTCATAGCCTTCTTTCTGGTCACCGAATCAACCAGATTGCCTGGGTTCAAACCTTGCCTTAGGGATGCTATTGCCACCTGTTCGAAGCAATCATCCAACCCATTCTTTGTGTTCACAAAACGACTTATGTACTCTTTCAAGGACTCATTTGGCTCCTGGGCACAATGGATTATTGTGTCTCCATTGCCCTTCAGCTCCTTACTCCCTACAAACTGCCTTCGAAAGGCCACCAAAAACGTATCAAAATCTTTAATACAACCCTCAGGGAGTCTGTTGTACCATTTCAGAGCACTCCCCGTAAAAGATTGGGAGAATTCCCTATAAAGTAGTTTATCATCGTCATCAAAGTTCATCATGAAGTTCTTGAATTGCTCCAGATGATTGTCCGGATCAATACTGCCATCGTACTTCTCCATTTTAGTGCTGTCAAACCTCTTGGGGAGGTTTACGGACAGGATTTTAGAAGACAGTGGAGACTGCCTCCAATTCCTTCCACGACTGAACACAGTATCCTCATTGGGAGTTGCAAAGATACCTGGCTCATCACGGAAAGCAAAGGGATCCATCAGCATCTTGTCCGTATATCTCCGGTGGTGAGATGACCCCTTTCCAATATGCCTTTTCATTCTTCCATGGTGGTCTCTTTTTCTTGAATATTTCTTAACCTGCTTTTGCTTTTTCTTGGTTCGACCCTCATCGCTGCTAGAGGACAAGGATTTTTCATTTCCCTCACTGTCCGAAGAGCTACCCGAAGATTCTGAGCTCGAGTCAGAACTCTCCACAGGCTTGGACCGGTGAGACTTTTTAGAACTAGCATGAGTCTTTTTGGTGCTCACATGAGTTTTGGAAGCCTCATGCTCTATGGGGTTATCGGTGTGATGAACGACCGATGCCTTGGATTTTTCTTTCACGCCCATCTTGGCCTTTTCAGCCCTCAGAGCTTCTATTTCAAGCTTTAACCTGTCGCGCTCTTGGACAGTTTACTCATCGTTTTCTTCCACCACTTCGAGCAAAGCTGGTGGAAGCTCTGGATTGTCCGGATTCATACGGACAGAATTTCTTGGCAGGTTTTGAATGCTTGATTCAGGCACCTCTCTCCTCCCACTGTGGTCGCCAATTTGGTGTGATCAATAATTGCCTGAGGGTAGGCTGGTAATTTCGAATAGAGTTTTAAGGTGGTGTATGGGTGTTTAACGGTGATATGTGGGTGTTTAACGGTTAGAGTAGAGAGTAGAGAGATGATTAAGCAACTTGGTAACAGTTAATTCTCATTATTCCTAGTTAATGCGGGTGGTTAGGTATTTATAGTATAATGTTTGGGCCCTTATGGGCTTTCGAGTTATGTTTAATGGACCCGGGTCATGTTTAAAGACCCATGAGCTCTAAGTAGGAGAGCAAGTAGCTTAGTCAAGAAGTGTTTAGGTTTTTTAGTACTTTTGTCATAGTTCGAACAACCTTAAGTTTATTGTGTTCAAAGTAACCTGTCCGGTCCAAGTGACATGTTCGATCCATGTCCATGTAACCTGTCCGGTATTCGGAGAGACTAGACCGATTTGCCCTGTCCGGGGAGCATGCTGAATTCGGACTCATCAAATTCTTTATCTATTCTTGTAGTAGAATTCATTGTAGGTGAAAGATTCTATGAATGAAGGCTTATAGTGTTTATCCTCTCCTTGCTTTGATTTGGTTTAATTGTCAAATATTTAAGCTTTGGTTGATAAACTGTGTTTGTTTGTTTCAGGTGGTTTGGAGGAGATTGTTTCGAGAATATTCCCATATTTTCCTTCATTATCGTCTTTATTATGGCCTGCATTTTGCCGAGATTTGATTGATGATTTCTTGTACATTTCAGAGTTGTGCCCCAAGTGGTAGCATCTATTGCAGTATCTTGGTAAGTCTTTATAACTAATCATTACCCAACATCCATCCTTTTCACCAAATCCATTCCAAATATGATGATGGATCTTTTTGGAAACATCTATTTTAATTCTTCCATAACAAGCTTTATGAAAGGCTCTATTTTTCTCTGGCACTATGATCGATAAATGATCTCCAATTGTTGAAGTTATGTCTTTGATTATTGATTCATTAAAAAGGTATTCTGGGATTATTTCGATTCTTATCCATACAAGTGTTGAAGCATTGTACACTCTGATGGCTAGCATAATGGCTTCAAAATTGTCAAACATCCCACTACCGATGGACCAATTTGTTGTTGTGGCGAGCCTATGCAAGAACCACTATATCCCCTTTTACCACTACAATATGGCGAACGACTATAAGGTAGTAAATGACTTACTGGAGTCCGAAAAACCATGGAGGACGCAATTCCTATTCATCAGCAGAGCCTAGGAAAATGGGAAAAAGATAAAAGCTGAGTCTAACCCAAGCCAACTCACTAGTCGTTGGAAGAGTATAAGTAAGTTTTATTTATGTTTTTCTTAATCTTTTAAATACTATGTGGTTATTCCGAACTGACTTGTGTCCCATTTCAGTTTTTTGAAGAAGTTTTTAGACCTTCTAAAGGTTGGCCAAAGCACCTGTGCTAAGTTATGCATGGGCTTCGAAGAGATGGGAGAATGGTTTCCACAACTTCTTTACCTCAGAGAACTTTGTGAGGTCTCACCTGTGGAATACTACAGGGAGAAGAGACCTAACCTAGAGAACAACTCACCACTCCTCCTCCTGCAGATGTCATCCTGAAGATTACTGTGGCTAAGGACCCCAAGGTTTATCTTCCTTCCAGGGTCAAAGCCCCTAGCCATCTGGACAAGATGAAGAACAAGGGAAAGAAGAAAACCACAACAGACCCACCTCAGCCAATTACCAAAAGGGTCAGTTTGGAGAATCAAGGCGGAATCAATGCTGCTCTACTGGAGGCAGTCGAAATTACAGTCAAAGAGGGTGGTAGATCAGACGACCCACCACAGATAACAAAGAATGATAAGAAGTGCAAGGCAAGCAGTGATGAAAAAGCTGCAAAGAAGAAGAAAGTTACTCTGGGATCAGAGATAATTTTGCGTCCGTTTGAACTTCCTCCTCCAGTTTCTGCTGAACCTACTCTTCAAGAAGAAATTCCACTCAACTTTTATTTCGTACATGCACTATTGATAGAGAGGTAAATATTGATGCTTTTCAGAATATTAATATGTATTTTAATGATCTGGACAAGGATGACTTTGCGGGGCCTTATTGTTCTGCCAATTTGGACAATGTTGTAAACCATAAGGGCGATACATACGTGATAATAAGCGAACAAGACACTCTGAGTCATGCCCTCTTAGGTTACATTCGTCCAGTAGTTGATCTGGAAAGGCAAGTGAGGGATCAAACTAATACCATAACTTCCTTGACTACAAAGAATCAAGACTTGACGAACGGTCTCTCTACCGCTCAACAAAGCCTAAAATCCTTGAAGAAGGAAAATGAGGATTTAGCTACCAAACTGCGTAAGTCAGAAGATGCTTAGAAAGATCTTCAGACTAAAAACTCCAAACAAGAAACTTCTTCCTTTGATGAAATCAAAGCTCTGAAGGAGCAACTAGAAGCTAGAGACAAAGATGTCAAGAATTTATCAGAAGACAAGGTCGACTTATAGGATCTTCTTAAGAAGAGGACATAAGGGAATACATCTCTAGTTAAAAAGTAAGCCAAAGAGATAACTACTAAAATAGAAAAGTATGCCTCTGGAGTGGTGGACTCTTTGGAGAAAAGAGATGTTGGAATTAAATCCGATATGGTCTTACTGTTCCACGAGACTTTTCCTAAGAGGACTCTTGTTCCTTTATGGAGATTTGTGGAATAAAATTGACCTTCCTTTCCATACAATGACTGATGACGATAAGCACAACTACTCAAGTGGAGAAGATTCTGAAGATAACGAAAGAGTTGGTGAGAGTTCCAGTGCTGAACTCAAATATCCAAATAAAGGCGATGGTGATGAAAAAACCAAGGGAAAAATCCCTAAGGTTATATTGTTATGTTGTGTGTTTTTTATTAAAAAACTAAAGTCCTTGGATGGCCAAGGCATCTCGTTGTGTTGTTTGTTTAACTTATGTTCTTTAAAATTCAAAGTCCTTGAATGGTCAAGGAATTTGTGAACCATAGATCGGTTCTATTCCGATCAGACTTCAATATCATATTTCCCTTTGTATAAATTTTGTTTAACTCTTTATTTCCAATACTTAAACAACCTTCAATATTTCAGATCTGTTAAGCAAGCGTATTAAATGATTTCGACCAAGTATGTTTAATAAATGTGATCAAGTGTTTAACATATCCGATCAACTCAAAGATGTTTGAGAGCCGAAGTGTTTAATAAGTATTTAATATCCGACCACCTCACACTACGGTTAAGCCAAGAAGAATTTTTCACCAGACTTCTGAAGAAGGCATAAGATATAATTGAAAAATTTAGACACCTCGTTAAAACCTCCAGCCCCACTAGGGTAGGAAAGAGTATGCGCCCCTAATGTTTACATTGACACTCAAAGGTAAATATTTACAAGAGATTTATATTCTAAGCATAACCTGAGATGTTAAACGTTCCATGGGTACTTTAGTGTCCTCCCCTCCTTGTCTTGAAGTCTGTATGTTCATGGTTTGACTTTCCAACATACCATATAAGGACCTTCCCAATTTGGAGCCAACTCGTCGAACTGTTTTTCCTTGGTGTGTAAAAAGACTTTTCTTAAGACTTTGTCCCCTAATTGAAAATATCTTCTTTTAACTTTGGAAGAAAATCTGCCCCTCATCAAACCCTGGTAATGTGCCGTCCTTAAATGCACTTTATCTCTTCTTTCTTCATTCAAATCCAACTGGTTCCTGACTGCCATATCATTTACCTATTCGGAATAGTTATGGATTCTGTAAGATGGTAAAGTAGCTTCTATGTGAGTGATTCCATCCATCCCATAAACGAGGGAAAAAGGAGATTCTTGTGTCACAGCCCAAAGGGTAGTTCGGTAAGCCTACAATACTTACTGTAGATAACTTGGCCACTTTCCTGCAGCTCCCTCCAGATTTTTCTTCAACCTGGACAAGATTGTCCGATTAGCAACTTCAACTTGTCCATTTGCTCGAGGGTGGAAATGATAAGATAAGTAGTGTTGAATTTCTCTGGAGGTGCATAAAATTGTGCTGTCTTTATTATCAAACTTTGGCTCATTGTTTGTGGTGATCTTTCAGGGAAACCTAAATCTGCAACATATATTAGATAAGATGAATTTAATAATTGCCTTAGAAGTGGTTCCAACTAATGGAGCTGCCTCTATCCACTTAGAGAAATAGTCAATAGCAACTATGATCGTTCAACATCCACCAGATTCCATGGGAAGAGGCCCAACCAGATCCAACCCCCATCTATCGAAGGGTATCGGTTCAGATATCGATTTCATAGGGACTACTGGCACATGAATTTCATTTCCATATCTCTGGAAAAGATCACACTTCTTTACCATACCTTTAGCATCTTCCATATTGTTGGCCAGTAGTACCCTGGTAATAAGACTCTCTTGGTTAGGGCTTTGTAGCCACAGTGTGCAGAACCTTCACCATCATGCAGTTCAGATAGCACAACTTGGGATTCTTCAAATCCTAAGCAATGCAAAAGGGGTCTTCTGAAAGATTTCTTATAAAAACAATTCTCTTAATACCAAGAAACCACGAGCCTTATACTTAACTTTCTTAGCCATGGCTTTATCCGAAGGCAAAATCCCATCGGAAATAAACTAAAGAATATCATACTTCCAGTCCTTGGGTTGAATGATTATAATACTCATACTTTCTTCATTTTTTTTACCTTTTTCTTGGCCCGTCTGCATTGATGGACATTCTAACAGCAGAATCGAAAGGTAAGATTCAGAATAAGCTATGGTTGCCAAAAGGTCTAACACGGTATTCTCTGATCTAGGGATGTGTTCATAGTGGATACTCTTGAAGCATGCAACAACTTCTCTCAACATAAGCAAGTATTTTATAAAATGTTCTTTCTCGCCTTCAGATTGTCCTCAAGCATGGTGAATGAGTAATTGGGAGTCACTCATTAATCAGACTCTTCTGGACCTACATATAAGGGATAGCTTAAGACCAGCTATAGCTGTTTCACATTCAGATTTATTGTTAAAAGCTCTGAAACCAAAACATATAGCCTGGTACATAGTATCACCATAGGGAGAAGTTAAGCAAATTCCATCCCTACATCCCATAGTACTAGATCCACCATCAGTTCGGACTACACATCCTTTCTTAGAATAGTTTTCTAGTATCTGTCCGTGGGATCTATCAACATGAAATTCTACCAAGAAGTGGGCCACTGACTGGGCTTTAATCGCTGTTCGGGGCACACAATTAATATCATAATCACCCAGCTCAACTGACTACTTGGTCATTCTGCTTGATACATCAGCTTTCTGAAGAACACTTTTCAAGGGAAAAGATGTTCGAATGATAATGGAATGAGCTTAGAAGTACGATCTCATTTTTCTCGCCGCAATTACCAAGGCCAATGCTAGCTTTTCTAACTTCATATATTTTCTTTCAGCATCCAACAGACTTTTGCTAATGTAATACAACGGACGAGGGTAATTATCCACCTCTCTTACTAGCACAAAACTTATTGCATATTCTTATACAACTAAGTACATGTAGAGCTTTTCGCCCTAGACATGTTTAAAGAGAGTCTTGGGTAATGAAAAATGTTTCTTGATTTCAAAAAATGCTTGATCACACTGTGGAGACCAACTAAATTATTTGGAATTCTTTGAAACCTGGAAATATAGAGCACATTTGTCTGATGATCTTGAAATAAACCTGTTCAACACAACCAATAGTCCGGTCAATTTTTGAACTTCTTTGGTGCTCCAAGGAGGATCCATAGCTAATAGAGCATTGAGCTGATTCGGATCATGTTGAATTCCTTTTTCACTTATTATATACCCAAGAATTTTCCAGACCGGACAACAAAAATACACTTTTCATGGTTTAAATTCAAGTTCACAGCCTCTAAGTTGGAAAACGTTTCTTGAAGGTCAGATATATGCACATCTTCCTCAAAGATTTTTACCATCATGTCATCCCTATAAAATTTCATATTTCTGCCAATTTGACTAGCAAAAGCTTTATTTACTAACCTTTGATAGGTGGCCCCAATATTTCTGAATCCAAACGACATCACCTTATAACAATGAAGACCCCAACATTCCATAAAAGAGAACAATTTATTCCCAATAATAGAATCCACCAACTGATCTATTCAAGGAACATGATAAGAATCCTTGGGGCATGCCCTATTAAGATCAGTGAAGTTGATACACATGCGCCATTTTCCATTCTTTTTCTTGACTAAGACAGGGTTGGCAGTCCATAAAGGGTACTGACACTCTTTTACGTGGCCCATCTTGGTAAGACGATCAACTTCTTGAGCAATCACCTCTACTTTTTTGTTAGGGAAAGATCTTATTCTTTGTACAACCGACGCAACATTAGTTCGTATAGACAACTTGTGACAAATTATATCAACTTGCACTCTGGTAACATCATCATTGCACCAAGAAAATACATGTTGATTACTCATTAAAAAAGACAATAGCATGTGTTTCAAACTTGGCACCAACTTAGTACCAATTTTAATATTTTTTCCCTCAGCTAGAGAATGGATTTCAATATCCTCTACAGGTATTGACACTGGGTGCCTCACTGGGATCATCAATTTCATTCTCATCGGTGGAAGGCTCCAATAGCTGCTAATCTCTGTTAATCTTGACTGCCTCTACAGACTTAGAGGCAATGGCCGTTGCATAAAATTCCCTGACTACCTTTTGACTGCTCTGGACAACACCTACTTGTCCCTGGACAACGTATTTCAAATATTGATGGACCGTAGAGGCCACAACATGCATTCTGGAGAGCCAAGACCTCCCAAATATTGCATTATAAGATTTTAGGCAATCAACCACAACAAACAATACTCTCACCATTGTCTTAAAAGGTCCCTTTCCCAACAATACTTATTCTTCAAATTGCCTAATCACGTCTGCAGAACTTACTGTGAAGCCCATAATTGTTCTGTTCAAACGTTGTATAACTGAAGAGCCTCTTATTTGTTTGGACGAGCTGAAAAACAAGATGTTTGTCGAACTTTCTGTGTCAATCAGGATTCGACGTATATCATTTCCCCTATTGATGCGCCTATTACCACAACATCTTCATGAGGCCTTGCAATATCTCTGAGGTCATCCTCATCAAAAACTATAAAAGAAGATGTAGTATGATATCGATGCATGAACATTCTTCAATCCAACTGGGTGGTCAAACTATAAACATGCTTATTCCTTGAAGAACTAGATGGTGTAGTCACAGTGTCCCCTCCAAATATGGTTAAAGATTCAAAATATTTAATCAAACTGGAGA
The DNA here is from genome assembly GCA_036936605.1 of Limnanthes douglasii subsp. nivea. Lineage (NCBI taxonomy): Eukaryota > Viridiplantae > Streptophyta > Magnoliopsida > Brassicales > Limnanthaceae > Limnanthes > Limnanthes douglasii. Next base: position 246,669,952 of record JAUPFV010000001.1, on the reverse strand, counting down.
CAATATTAGTCTTGTCTGTTATTACCCCCGCCTGATTCCAACTCGGATCCGGATCGAGGTACTCAGAGTGTATATCAAACCTTTCAGTAATCACCATAGCATCTTTTTGTGTAGACGTTCTAGGATTTCTTGAAGGAGTAGTTCAGAGAGTGTTAGGATTGGATTGTGCATTATCCGGTCTACTCCCCCCACTTTTTTTGACATAGGCCCCCAACTTACCCCTCTCAATGAGGTTCTGGACCTCTTGCTTCAAGGCTATACAATCATGGGTATCATGCTCTATGTCATTATGGTACTTCCAGAAACGGGTACTCCGGTTTTCCCTGGGGGACTGCAACGCTGTTAGTTTTCTAAAATGTACTTCGTTTTTAGTTTTATCATATATCGTAGCCATACTTTCCCCCAATTCTGAAAACCACTTAGGTTGAACCCATTGTCCTCTCTTAGTTCTGACCTATTGGTTTTGATTGTGGTTGGACTGATTCTGCCTTGATCGGTTAGATCCATCTCCAGTCTCCTTCAATTTTTAACCGGGCTGATTAGCAACTTGAGGGGTTGATGCTGTAGTAGCGGACCTAATCTGGCAAAGCATTTTGGATTTATTTGTTTCCTTAACAAATCATCCATTGCCTTGAAGTCATCCCCCATGTTGAAGTGGTAAAAGGGGATGTGGTGGTTTTTACAGAGGCTGGCCACATCAGCAAATTCTTCCATTGGCAGAGGGATCCCGGAGAGCCTAGAGGCCATAATGCAGGCCATAAGGGTGTACCAGGCATTGGGACTCAGCTGGCTTGGGCAGAGCTTTATCAAATGAAAGTATCTGACAATTTCTGGGTCTAAGGGGAATCTGAGCCCCCAATTAAACAGCTCCGTGAAGATGACTATTTCGCTCAATTTGCAATCCATGGGGGTTTCTGGGTTTATAGGGATCCTTATCTTCACGTTCTTCGGAATTCCCCACTTTGTACGCATCCGGCCCAATTCAGCTGTGTGGATGAATGCGTAATTTATTTTTTGAAGAGCGATGAGGTACTTGACATTGACCTTGTGAAAACAAGGCCCCACCCTTCCTTCAAGACTCTCCGGCAGATCCGGATGCCTCAAACACAACTTCTCTTTACCTTTGTCTTTTTTGGCAACAACAGCACTACTGGTCTGTCCGGAAGGCTCAGACTCAAATGGAGCCTCCTCGATAGAGTCCTCCATTACTTCCTCCATGATTGATGAGGGGTTTTCGGTAGCAGTGGCAAGGGGAGGGTTTAGATTTGGCTCAGCCTGGTCTCCGGACTGCTGAGCTTCAGGGTTTTCTTGGTTTCTGACCTCCGGTTGGGGCTCTAATGCAGATGTTTCTCTTCGAAGACTTGGACTACTACCCTCCGGACCGGACAGTCTGTCCTTGGGAGCTCTGATGGGCAATTCTGACCCAATGCTGATGTCTTTGGCACCCGATTTTGAAGGAGTGCTCTTAGAAGCCTGACCCTTGACCAGCCGACTTTTTCTCCGGTCAACTAATTTTTGAGGGGAGGTTTCAGTGTCTGACCCCATAGCTAAGAAGGGGGAGGGTTTTTTGAAGATAGTAACAGTTACTTCTGGCTCAACAACAGGTTCCGATTCTTGGACCGAAGAACCTGAGATGATGGGTGAGAGGTTGGTTTGAAATAACCTTTTCGGTTTAATGCCTTTAGAGGAAGAAGAACCTTGGTCTGATTCTGTGGCTGAAGTCACTGGCTTGTCGATGGGCGAAACAGGTAATCCTGCTGCAATCCGCCTTTCCCTTTCGACCTTTTGCGCCTTTTCTAGTTCAGAGAGGTTGAGCCACCCACCTTTGATCAAAGTGTTCCTCGCTGTAAACATAAACAATCTAGGTAAGGGTTTGTTTTGGAGAGAAAAAGCTTTAAAAAGTTGCAGAGTAAAAATGAGAGTGATGGTGAAACAGTTGAAAGTGTTTTAATTTATAGAAAATCTGAGAAAGGAGTTTGATTCCTAGGAGAATTCGAAAAGATTGGTAATGATTAAAGACGGCACTGATGTCACCATCTTTAATAAAGAGGTTGCTTTTCGAAGAAGGTGGGTTCGAAATTCAAGGTGAAAAAACGGCTGAAGCAACCAACCAGAAAGCAACACGTGTCCCATAAACTATGGCAAAAAACTGTTTGGATTCACAAAGCTTTATCAGTCCGGATAAAGCCATAGCCCACGTTGAGAGACCTGTCCGGAAAAAACTACGCCTAACATCGGACTGTTTTTCAGGTTTTTGACAGAGGTATTGAACAAACACCTAAAAAAGGGGCTCCTGATGAGTCCAAATTCTGCTTACTCACCGGACAGGGACAGATCGGACCAAGGTCTCCGGACCGGACAGACCACTTCGAACACTTAGCCAATTGGACTGTTCGAACTATGACAAAAGTACTAAAAAACCTAAACACTTCTTGACTAAGCTACTTGCTCTCCTACTTAGAGCTCATGGGTCTTTAAACATGACTCGGGTCCATTAAACATGACCCGAAAACCCATAAAGCCCAAATGTAAGGGTATTAATACCCAACCACCTGCATTAACTATGGGGTTAAAAACACCAGAGGTCCTTCATGTTTGTCACTTGTAACACATCAGTCCCTATTCTTTATCTCTGTAATAAACCGGTCCCCTATGTTTTAAAAATGTAACAAACAGATCATTTTCTGAAAAATTGAAGGACCTGTTTAGTACAAATTGAAAACGTGAGGGACCTGTTGATTACAGACATGAAGGACCTATATATTACAAAAAAGGATCTGTTTGTTACATTTTTAAAACATAGATGACCGATTTATTACAGAGACAAAGAATAGGGACTGATGTGTTACAAGTGATAAACATAGAGGACCTGTGGTGTTTTTTACCCTTAACTATGGGTAATGAAAATTAACTGCAACTAGGCAGCTTAATTCTCCCTCTACTCTCTACTCAAAATATTAAATACCCAATAAACTTCCACAAAACTCTAAACGAATTACCCAATTACCCACTGACATAAATTAACGTCACCAACGTTCAAACGCTATTTTCAGCTGCTCTTCCTGCAAATTTTGAATTCATTGCTCGAGTTGGAGAACCACCGAGTCATTCGTTGGTATGGCTTCTGTAGCTCTTTGGACTCCCAACGCATTATCAGTTTGATGAGTATGAGTCTCTTCCTTAGGAGAAGTGCCTGTTTGTACCAGAGGTCCCTCTGCTACCACCGTTGATGGGGGTATCAATGGATTGATCTCTTGAGGAATCGTAGGGTCGAGACGACTTATAGTTCTCCTCCGATGAGTTGTTGTTTTGCTAGTTTCCTGATTATCTCTCTCAATTCCTGAGCTAATGATCACCATGGTGATTGGTTAAAGAGTTCCCACAGACGGTGCCAAATTTGTTAATGAACTAACAAGTTCTGCCAAAGTAGTCTACTATGTTTTAGTTAAGAAAGAGATGACTTTGTTCATCAATAGATTTTCCCTATTTATAATATACAGACGAGTGGGTAGTTACATTTGGTTACGCTAAAAGCGCCACTAACCCACTTTAACCATTATCTCTATAATTGTGGAACTAACAACTGTTACCACTATTATCCTATAATCGTGGAATAACTAACACGCCCTAAAAGCCGTGGATTTAATCGTGTGTTAACATTACAAATAAAAGCTCTGAGTGCAATCTACACTTTAATCTGAGATGAACTCTTCTTTTTAAGAACACTAGAGTCGACCTAATTTCCTGAGCTCAAACTCAAGCTAAGAACCTAGTTTGATCTGTTGTGCTGAGTTCGAGCTAACTTATGACGCACTCAGGTCCTTTCCTTTTACCACCATCATTGTTCTAGTCGATCAACTCTACTATGTCGTTATCGAGCTTGTCTTGAGCTTGAATTTAGTCGATCAACTCTTCTTTTACATCACCGAGCTCATCATGATCTTGAATTCAGCAACACCATGCCTGCTGGAATCAAGGAGATGAGAGCTAATGGTGATACAATTATCCAGTACAAAGAGGCACCAGGAGAGAAATTGAAATATTATACTAAGATATTTGTATTAACCAAAGCAAGTATGGATCAATGTAAAGAAAATGTAGAGATGGCCGCTTTTCGCTAGGGTTTGTTGCCATGGGATCTGGCTAATGAGACGACAAAGAGAAGGGCTTTGACTTTTGGAGCATTGATGGCTCAAGTCTAGGATCAAATTAAGGTTGAAGAGTCTAGCAGAGTCTGAGGTGCACCAGTTAATACTTCGAAGAATTCGGGACATGCAGCCAATAATCAGGGGCAGCCCTCGAATGGAAATAATAATGCTAATGGGAATAATCAGTAGTCAAGGCAGAAGAATAGTAATTTGCCTCCTCAGAGTGGTGGATATTCGAACCACACTCCATCCAACAATTACAACAGGCCTAGGCCGAATACTTGGATTATGCCAGATTACTATAATGATTTGATAGAGAGTGTTTATGTTATTTGGGATAAAACTAAGAATTCTGTGAAGTTTAAGAAACCAGCTCCTATCAGCAGACCGAGGGAAGAAATGAATAATACATTTTGTAGGTTTCATGATGATATTGGGCATGATACAAATGATTGTATTGCTTTGAGAAAAGAAATCTAATATTTTGTAGGTATCTTGACTTATGTGAAGTCACATGGAAGTGCATCGAAAAATAATGGTGCATCAACTTCGAAGGCTGCGCAACCAGTTGAGAATTTGATGATTATGGATTCACAGGTTGTGTCATTCGATGCTTCTAATGAATATGATGAAAAGGATCCGAACAGGCTGCTTCTGATGGCAGTCGATGAGCATGCTGAGGTTGTTTCTATAGAAAAGAGACATGTTCAGGGATTGTGCAAGTTTTTTGAATCGTTAGAAATTTTTGGGGGCGATTCAATGACTGGAAATTTATACAGCTCAAGGAAAATACATATTGTCCACTTGACAACTCAAATTAAAGGGAGGATGTCAGCGCATTTGTATGGAAAGAAAGACATTCCTTTCAACTTGAGCACATGAGGATGTTGTGGTAATTGGAGCTGAGGTGGCTGGCGTCAAAATTCGATGTGTGCTGATTGACACTGGAAGTTCTTCCAATGTTCTTTTTAAGTCCACCTATGATAGGATGATAAACCCTCCTCGGATTACTCAATCGGATCGTACAATTATTGGATTTATGGGTGTAACAACTCGTGTTGTTGGGGATTTTGAGGGAGAATTTAGTTTGGGGAAATGACCATTCATGAAGAAGTTTCTAGTACTTTTGTGGTGGTGGACTGTCCCACAAGTTATAATGCTATTTTTGGAAGATCATGGCTTTCAAGAATGTATGGGGTGGTATCAACAGTCCATCAATGTTTTAAGTACGTTGTTGAAGTGGTTCGGGGTGATCAAAAGGTTGCCCAAGAATGCTATGCCACTGCGCTTTGGGTCCGAGGATCCAGCAGTGGAGATTTGATGCGAGAATAGCAGTTAGAAGGGGTTCCCTCGGAATTGGAAGAATGGGTTGACGATCTGAGGGAAACTCCGGGGTCTTTAACATTGAGTGAAGAAATAGAGGAGTTTATTTTTTCAGAAGAAAAAGTGCTTTGGATTGGAACTTTATTGACCCCTAATCTACGTCAACAACTGCTTAATTTTTTGTCTCAGAATTTGGATGTCTTCGCTTGGAAGACGAAAGATGCAACAGGAGTACCTATCGAAGTAATCCGGCATAGCTTGGCCATAGATCCGAAGGTTAAGCCAGTGATTCAAAAAGGAAGAGCATTTTCATCAGAAAAAGCGGAAGCAATTGTTGCAGAAGTGGATCGGTTGTCTAAGTTCGGACACATAAGGGAATCTCAGTATCCTTTGTGGACTGCAAATCCGGTAGTGGTTAAAAAGAAGATTGAGGAATGGATGATGTGTGTGGATTTTACAGATTTAAATAAAGCTTTCCCCAAATATCCATTTCCAGTTCCTCGAATTGACCAGTTGATTGTTTCCACTTCAGGTAATAAAATTTTGACTTTTATGGATGCTTTCGCAGGGTATAATCAGATCTAGATGGATCTGAAGGATTAAGAGTGCACAACTTTTATAACTGATAGATGCCTCCATTGTTATAGGGTGATGCCCTTTGGATTGGAGAATGCTAGGGCCACTTATCAGAGATTAATGAACAAAGCTTTTGCTACACATATCGGAAGAAATATGGAGGTATATAGAAATGATATGGTAGTGAAAAGTTCAAGGGACGAAGTGCATCTTGATGATCTAGAATAAGATATTTTGAATCTAAGAGCAATCAGGTTGAAGCTAAATCCAGAAAAATGTACCTTCGGAGTTCGATCAGGGAAGTTTTTGGGTTTTATTATTAGCGAAAAAAGGAACAATTAAAGGCTTTAATAACGATGAATTCACCTCGATCAGTTAAAGAAGTGCAAATATTGACAGGAAGGTTAGCAACACTTAATCGATTTATTTCACGATTTTCTGATAAATGCTTTCATTTCTTTCAAGTGTTGCGAGGACCTAGCAGGTTTGAATGGACATCGGAATGCGAAGCAGCATTCACAAGCCTTAAAAATTTGTTGTTATCACTAGAAATATTTACGAAGCCTCGAAATGGGGAGAATTATTCTTGTATATCGCCGTATCAGATTTTGCACTCAGCGCGGTGTTAATTAGTGAAGTTTCAGGAATTCCGAAGCCGGTGTATTACGTCAGTAAAAGTCTGGTGGCAGTAGAAAAAAGGTATATGAAGTTGGAGAAGCTAGCTTTAGCATTGGTGATTCCTGTTATGAAGATGCCTCCATATTTTCAAGCTCATACTATAGAATTCCGAACTTCATTCCCTTTAAAAAATGTATTGCAACGACCTGATATTTCGGGGAGGATGACCAAATGGTCAGTGGAGTTGGGAGACTATGATATTTTATTTACACCTCGAGCAGCAATCAAAGCACATGCATTGGCTGATTGTTTTATTGAGTTCCACTCAAGTAGATCGGATGAGGAAGAAAGCACAAACGTTTTGCCTACCGATTCGAGGTGGGTTGTTCGAACAGATGGAGGGTCTAGTATTTCAGGGTGTAGTGTTGGAGTTCAATTGGCAGCTCCGACGGGGGAATCAATGGTTCAATCAATTAAATTTGGTTTTCATGCTTCAAACAATGAAGCTGAGTACGAAGCTGCTTTGGCAGGTTTGGGATTGGCAAAAATTTATGGGGTGACTTCAGTACGTTTGGAAACGGATTCTCAGTTACTAGCGAATCAAGTATCTGGGTTTTTTGAAGTAAGGAAGGATCGTTTGATTTTATATCTTCGGGAGCTTCACAATTTAATTCTTCTGTTTGACAATGTGATTGTGGAATATATCGGGCGAGGAAGTAACATGGTGGCTGATTCTTTAGCAAATGTTGCTTACAAGGAAGAATCTCCTTGGATTTTGCTACAAGAGAATCCTTTAATTGTTGCTCAACCTGGCCAATGTGAAATTATAGAGGAATTTTTTGCCATTGATGAAAGCTGATGCGATTGGCGATCAGATATTCTTAATTTTTTTACCCAAGGATTACTGCCAGAGGATTCTCAGTTGGCTAAAAAGTTAAGGGGTAAAGCCTTTGGATATATAGTTCTCGATGGAATTTTATATAAAAAGGAATTAAGTAGACCATTGCTACGATTCTTAGGCAAGCAAGAATCACAAGAAGTATTATAAGAGCTGCATTATTGAGAAGGGTCAGCTCATTGTGGGTTTGAAGCTTTGTCTCGTAGAGTTTTACTTGCAGGGTTTTACTGGCCTACAATCATGAACGATGCTAAAAATTTAGTCTGAGGTTGTGATACTTGTCAAAGATTTTCTAATGCTATTCACTGACCAGCAGTGCCGCTTATGTCTATATCTGAGGCGATACCATTTGATAGATGGGGAATTGATCTGGTGGGGCCTTTGTCGATGGCCTCTGGGGAAGGCAAATGATTATTGTGGCGGTGGATTATTTACGATGTGGGCAGAAGCAGAACCGCTATCAAGCACAACAACAAAGGATGTCATCAAATTCATTTTGAATAATATATGTTGTTGTTTTGGGGTTCCTCGGAGAATTACAAATCATTAAAGATTGATCACCTTTGAGATTAGTTAAGGGGAGTATATTCTGAAGTGTTTATAACACTTTTTGAAGAAATAACCATGTTTTACAACAATTTTACATTTGGAATTTTGAAGGGAGTGTTTTAAAACTCACTGATAATTTTGATGAGTTAATCAAGCTTAACAATACATTCATTTCTTTTCGAAGAAGAGAATACTTTTTATTTTTTATTAAGATTTTGCATTTATTTGGTATTTAGCATTGAATAGTATAGGGAACAATGACATAAAAAGGAAGAACACTTTGTCATTCAGATCGAGTTGTTACAATACAAAAAGAGATATTCTGATTAGACAATGAAAAAAAACTAAACTAAAAGAGTAGTTAGTCAGAAGATTCTTCTTCTTCGGACGATTCGTCCTCTGAAGATGATGAGCTGGGAACAGGGTCGAATGCCTCAGTTGGACATTTTTCTTCAGGAATGTCGTTCCAAAAATTTGTGAGCTTGATTTTTGGATAGGCAGCATGGAGTTCTCGAAGGAGAAGGATAGTTGCATCTTCTTTTCCGACCTGAATAGTTGTCTGCATATTTTTGAAAGTTCAGCTTCAGCAGTGGTTACAACAACAATTTTTTCTGCTTCAAAATTCTTCTTCAATTTCTCTATCTCATCAGACAACTCTTTAGCGACATGCTCGGTTTTGAGTTTCATTATATTGTCTTCGTGAGACTTTGTCAGCAGTTCTGTGTCGATGATATGCTTGATTCGAAGATGATCCTTTATACAAAGAGTGCCTTTTATCAACTCGGACCTAGCTATCTCATAGGCATAAAACTGCTCAGATACTTTGTTGTGCAAGGTCTCTCTGAATTTCTTTTCAGATTCATAAGCTTCTTTATAGTAAACCATATCCTTGGCCAGCTGTTTGAGATGGTCTTGAGAGGCTTCAATTTGGGAGGCAAGAGTTTTTGCAGCAACATCAAGACCGGAAACTTTTTGAAGAGTGATAGCAATTGCAGGATTTGGAGGAGGGCTGCGATATTCCGAGGTACTAGGCTTGTCAATCATATCTAGAGATGTAACAGGTTTGAAGGAACGAGTTGATTTTGGAATATCTTTCTTTGGGGTAGGCCTCGCAAAATCAAGCATGTGATTCTGAATGACTTGAAGGGTAGGATCCTCTTCACCAGCAAGTGCCTCTGTGTTTTCAAAATTGATGAACATATCTGTGTCGAAACTTGGGGGATGATGATAAACGGTAGGAGAAAAGTCATCGATGACAATCACATGATTGTTTTACGTGGAATGATCTTCGGTTGGAGGATTTGGGGGGTGTTGTTGTTGTTGGTTTTCAGCAGCATCATCTTCATGCTCATCAATCAATTTGTACGAAGTGATTTTTCTTTGTTTATTCTTCTTTTCGAAGGAATCAGAAGATTTTTTCTTCTTTTTTGATGAGTTTTCTTGATTTTCTCCCTCTTTTATGGGTGAGAAAGGTTGTTCAAAAACTTTTCGTTTTCGACGCTTCTGTTTTGAGGGTGTGGAAGGGTTAGCACCAGATGTGCTAACTGCCTTTTTGCCTTTCTTCTCTTTGGTGATTTTTTCCTTTTTATTTTTAGGAAGATGGTTGTCTGATCTGTTCCGAATTGGGAGGAAGACTTTACAATCGTCTTGCGGAATTCGTTCACATACAAGCTTCGGATCTGGGTCAGAAGATAAATTTTTGGGAGGCAACCCACCTTCTATGATCGGAAACATGTGGCTTTGGAGGAATTTAATGGGCTGGAAGGTATTATTCCACTCCTTTTCAGCCCAAGCAGCCAATTTTTGGAATATCACTTTAGCAGCTTCTCGACGAGTGGAGTAGCGCTTCAAAATTTCTGGTATAAACAAACAAAATAAAATATTAAGTAAAAAATAAAATATTTATTAAAAAAGGTAGAAAGGAATTTTTTAGAGTACTTACGGTTGCTTCTCCAGACCATAGTTAACTTCGAAGGATTGTCTTCGGAAATCGGCTTGCCATTCTCCCAAGCTCCAGAGATGAAAACAAATATTTGTTTCCAGAACTTATCAGTCTCCAAAAGATCGTCGATGATTTTAAGATCATCCATTAATGTAAGGTAATAGAATGGAAGCTTCAGACCTTTTGAAAGCCGAGTCAGTGAAATGAAGTCCTTGATGCAGATCGGTATTATGGATAGGCGAGATGCTATAATCACTGACATTAGGGTGAACCACTGGTTTGGAGTTACTTGGGTAGGGCACAAGCTGAGAACTTCGAAGTACTCTACGATCATCGGATTTAGTAGAAATCGAAGACCCCAGTTGATGATTTCTGGGTAAACCACTAGTTCATCATCCTTGCAGTCAAGGGGAGTTTCTCATTCCTTTGATAGTCGAAGGGTGATGTTTTCTCCCATTCTCCATTGTTTTTTAGGAAAGAGGCTTGGCTTTCTTTGTAATATATGTATCGAACCTTTTTTTAGGCGATAATTATTTACACTCGAGGTTTCTCAGATTCTTCCCAATCTTTGCTCTTTCTTCCTCGGAAATGGAACAAACATCAGCTTCTTCCTGAGATTCAGCTTCATCGTCAGATTTAGTAGCCTCTGAGTCAGCTTCATTGGCTTTGGAAGTACCCTCTCGAGAATCTTGAGAAGTGGAAATGATTGCTTCTGAAAGAGGAATAGCAGTTCAAATTGTTTCTTCTGTTGTGTCTCTTTGAGGAGGATGGATATAGGTGGTTTTCTAAGGAGATGAAGTTCAAACGGTTCTTGATTCTACTCCCATTGCGATGAAGGTCTTTTGGGTTTGGTTGAAGAAGATTTCTTTGAGGAAAGGTTATTCGTTTTCAGTTTCAGAGGATAAACTTTGCTTTGAGTTGAAGAAGTTCGAGGGGTTTTAGGGCCAGAGATTCTAGATGACGTTTGATCTTCGATATTGGGAGTAGGAGAAAGCTTTGGAACTTTGGTAGGATCAAAATTACCGTAGTAAAATGTATCAGTTGTAGTTCCAATTGGGCAACCAAAAATTAACCGTGCTCTTCAATACTCTTCGGCTCTTTGTGTTATGCAAAAATAATCGTAAGAACCGAACACCAGGTTGCTATCAGTATTAGAAGATTCTAGTGTTTTGGGTAAAATGGCCTTCGACTTTTTGGTTACCGGTTTCTTTCTAATAAACCAGGAATGGGTTGATCGGAGAGGATGAAGATTGATCGGGAGATTTGAGTTTTGTAGTAAGAATCCCGGGAATAAGGGAGGAGCAGTTGAAGGTAGCCAAAAAAGCTCTGACTTCTATCTAGAATGGTTGTGTGTAAAGAGAGTTGAAATGAGAAATGAATGATATTTATACTGAAAAGGGTGAAGATGTGTGAAGATGGACAAACCCATTTGATGATAGGTTGGAATACGAATCGTTGGGTGGATTGGATGTTCGAAACTTGTTAGGTCTACATCATAGATGAATGTAACCGTTACACATGTAACCGTTACATTCGAGGAAGGAACACTTACGCAATATGTTAAGGGCAATTTTTATTCGAAAAATTATTCGAAGTGATTACATCTACTTGATTACATCGACTTCTTTGCTTATTGATGAGTCTGAAATTTATTGCCACTCTTTTTGAGAACTGGACAGGGGCAATTCGGACAACATCCACCCACTAAACCATCCGAACTGAACTAATGTACTAAAAACTTAATCACTTCATGACTAAGCTAATTATCTACCTACTTAAAACTAATGGGTCTTTGAACTCGACCCGAATCCAAAAGTCAACCCGAAAGCCCATGTGCCCCACAATTAAGGGTATAAATACCCAACCACTTTCATTTAATGAAGGTAAGGAAAATTAAATACAACGAGGCAGCTCAATTCTCCCACTACAATTTATCCAAACATTAAATACCTTTAAAATACCCCAAAACTCTGGCCAAAATTACCCTCAACCGAAAATAAACCACACCAAATTGGCAACCACACTGGGAGCACGACAGTGCCTGAATCTAGCACTCAAAACCATCAAGAAAATTCAGTTCGGATGAATCCGGACGAGCAAGAAGTACCACCAGCTTTCGCAGAAGTGGTGGGCAAAAATGATGAATATACAATTGGGGAACGAGATAGGTTAAAAGTTGAAATAGAAGCTCTGAGGGCTGCCAAGAGGGCACAGATGGGCGCAAAAGAGAATTCTAAAGCGTCAGTAGCTCATCATACTGACAATCCAAGGGAACACGAGCCCTCAAAAACCCATGTGAGTACAAAAAGACTCATGCTAGCTCAAAAAAGTCTCACCGGTCGAAACCGGTGGAGAGCTGTGATTCAGACTCAGAATCTTCCACTAGCTCCTCAGGTGAAGATGGAGTCGAAGAATCCTTGTCATCCAGCAGTGAGGAAGGCCGTTCTAAAAAGAAACAAAAGTGAGTCAAAAAGTACTCAAGAAAAAGGGATAGGCATGGAAGGTTAAAGAGGCATATAGGCAAAGGATCGTCTCATAGCCGGAGACACGTAGATCGGATGGTGATGGATCCTTTTGCCTTCTATGATGAACCAGGTATCTTTGCAACTCCTAATGAAGATACTATTTTCAGTCATGGTCGGAATTGGAGACAATCTCCATTCTCCTCCATAATCCTGTCCGGAAACCTTCCTAAGAGGTTTGACAGTTCAAAAATGGAAAAATACGATGGCAGTAAAGACCCAGATAACCACTTGGAACAGTTCAAAAATTTCATGATGAATTTTGATGACGACGACAAGTTACTTTGTAGAGCATTCTCCCAATCATTTACGGGGAGTGCTCTGAAGTGGTACAACAGTTTGCCACAAGGCTGCATCAGAAATTTTGATACTTTTTGGGTGGCTTTTCGAAGAAAATGGAGACAAAATTATCCATTGTGCCCAAGAACCAAACAAATCTCTAAAAGAATACATAAGTCGCTTTGTAAATACCAAAAATGGGTTGGCTGATTGCTTTGAACAAGTAGCAATAGCTTCTCTGAGACAGGGCTTAAACCCTGTAAATTTGGCTGATTCAGTAACCAGGAAAAAAACCATAATGTGGGGACGTTTGCTGAATCAGGTCGGAAAGCAGATTAATGTGCATGAAACGAAGAAAACAAGGGTGTACAGGCAGGTGAGGTCTGCTCCGGCTGCACCGAATCCAAACCAAAACCAGTCCGGGAACAAGGCTAGGGATACTGGGCAGGGTCATAACAGAGCCAAAGCTCAGTCTCAGCCAGCTGCACCAGTCCAGAGTCAGCAATCTAGAAATAAGCGAGGGCCTTGGGTTCAACCGGAGTGGTTTGCAGAATTGAAAGAAAACGTAGCCACCATTTATGACAAAACAAAAGACGAAGTACATTATAGAAGGTCAGCTGCATTACAGTCTCCTAGGGAGAGCCGCAACAATTGTTTCTGCCAGTATCACAATGATACTGGCCATACCACTGAGGATCGTATTGCTTTGAAGCAAGAAGTCCAGAATTTTATTGAAAGAGGAAAGTTAGGAGCGTATGTTAAAAGAAGAGGCGGAAATAGGCCTGATAACGCTCATCGGGTTGGTCCGAATAATGCAGGCACATCGGCTCCGGATGGGGCTATGGTCATAATCGAAAGGATCGATGTAGAGTCAGAATAGTTGGACCCTGATCCAACCCGGAATAAAGTGGGTGTTATCACAGAACAGTGCAAGTCGGTGTCCGGACTTATCAAGTTTTATGAGTCACTCACAATTTTCGGAGGAGACACCATGACATCACCAACTGCTTCTTCGAGAAAGAGGCACGTTCATATTTTCGGAGGAGACACCATTTCGCTTCATTGTTTTCGACGAGGATGACTTGAGGGATATTTCTGGTCCTCATGAAGATGCTGTTGTCATAGGAGCATCCATCGGGGGCAATGATATAAGACAAATTTTGGTGGACACCGGGAGTTTTGCTAATATTCTCTTTTTAACCTCCTATAACAAGATGAAAAATCCGGCAGTAATTCAACGTTCGAACAGGTCGATTGTGGGTTTCACAGGAAGCTCAGCAGACGTGATCGGAGAATTCGAGGAGGAGGTTTAGTTGGGCAAAGGCCCTTTTAAAAAGATGGTTAGAATACTGTTCGTTGTGGTGGATTGTCCCACTTGTTATAATGCTATTCTGGGGAGATCTTGGCTCTCTAGGATGCATGCCGTGGCCTCAACAGTCCACCAATGCTTGAAATATGCTGGGCAAGGACAAGTGGGAGTTGTTCGGAGCAGCCAAAAGGTAGCAAGAGAGTGTTATGCAATAACACTCGTTCCTCGGACGTTGGGGGCAGTTCGGATCAATGGGGAATAGCAGTTTGTGGGGCCGTCTGGGGGAGAGGGTGAAATTGATGACTTAGAGAGACCCTTGGAGTTTTAATACCGATTGAAGAAGTTGAAACACACTCTCTGGCTGAAGGAAAAAGTGTCAAGATAGGATCCAAGATGACAACAGAATTAAAGGGTAAAATATTAAAATTCTTGAAATACCATCAGCATGTTTTTGCTTGGTGCAATGCTGATGTTACCGGAGTACCAGCAGATATTATATCACACCAACTGTCCATCCGAAGGGACATAACACCTGTGATACAAAAGAGAAGAGCTTTTTCTAAGGAAAAGGCTGATGTTATAGTTTAAGAGGTCGACCGACTTACTAAAATGGGGCACATAAAGGAGTCTCAATACCCTTTATGGACAGCCAATCCGGTATTGGTAAAAAAGAAAAATGGCAAATGGCGTATGTGCATCGATTTTACAGATCTCAACAGAGCTTGCCCAAAGGATTATACCCGGTCCCCCGGATTGATCAGTTGGTGGACTCCACATCTGGAAACAAGCTGCTATCTTTTATGGATGCCTTCTCCGGGTATAATCAGATTCAAGTGGATCTAAAGGATTAGGAATATACTACATTTGTTACTGATAGGGGCCTTCATTGTTACAAGGTAATGCCATTTGGGTTAAAAAATGTTATGGCTACTTATCAGAGGTTGGTAAACAAGGCTTTTGTTGGTCAAATTGGAAGAAACATGGAAGTTTACATCGACGACATGATGGTGAAAAGTGTGGACGAAGAGCTACACTTGGCAGATCTCCAAGAAAGCTTTGCTAACTTAGTGAAAGTAAATTTGAAATTAAACCTAGAAAAGTGTGTTTTCGGAGTACAGTCCGGGAAATTCTTGGGGTATGTGATAAGTGAGCAAGGGATACATCCTGATCCGGACCAGCTTAATGCTTTACTGCAAATGGAGCCACCTCGGAATATTAAAGAGGTATAACGATTGACTGGGAGGCTGGCTGCATTAAATCGATTCATTTAAAGGTCTTCGGACAGGTGTGCCCCATTTTTTCAAACTTTGAAAGGCGCAAAGGACTTCAACTGGTCCTCAAAGTGTGATGAGACCTTCGATGAAATTAAGAAGCATTTGTCTTCCCCCAAAACTTTGTTTGAACCTGTTGATGGAGAAATGCTTTATGTGTATTTAGCTGTTTCTGATTGCGCAATAAGTGCAGTATTGGTAACGATATTTGAAGCTTGAGAAGTTGGCGCTGGCCTTGGTAATTGCTACAAGGAAAATGAGGCCCTATTTTCAGGCTCATTCCATCATCGTCCGAACTTCTTTCCCTTTGAAAAATATTCTCCAAAAAGCTGACGTTTCAAGTAGAATGACCAAATGGTCAGTAGAGCTGGGAGACTACGATATTGATTTTGCTCCTCGAACAACAGTCAAAGCCCAAGTTGTGGCTGATTTCTTAGTTGAATTCAATTCAGATAGGGATACTAAGCAAGCAACTGGTGTGAAAGACAAAAAAGTCTAGGTCGTCTTGACTGATGGTGGATCAAGTACCATGGGATGTGGTGCTGGGGTATGTTTAACCTCTCTGTACGGTGACAGAATGTACCAAGCTATATGTTTTGCTTTCAGGGCTTCTAATAATGAGTCCGAATATGAAGCTGCTATAGCTGGTTTGAAGTTAGCTCTTATTTGTGGAGCCAAAAGGGTCAAGTTAATGAGCGATTCTCAGCTTCTTATCCATCATGCACAAGGTCAATCCGAAGCCAAAAAGGAGCAGCTGGTTAAATACTTACTTCTTCTTAAAGAAGTGTCACTTAATTTAAAAAACATCACCTATGAACACATACCCCGAACAGAAAATACGCTAGCAGACTCTTTGGCAACCATAGCCTATACTGAGTCCTACCCTTGGATTCATGTGCTGGAGTGCCCATCCATTCAAATCAATCCGGATAAGGAAGATGAAAGTTTGAATATACAGATAAAACAGCCTCAAGATTGGAGATTTCCTCTCCTTCAATATCTCTTAGATGTCTTCTTGCCTCCGGAAAAAGCAGTAGCAATGAAAGTAAAGTACAAGGCTCCTGGTTTTATCATTTTAAGAGATATTCTTTATTAGAAATCTTATAGTAAACCTCTTTTACGATGTTTGGGGGTCGATGAGTCTCAAATAGTACTCTCTGAATTACATGATGGTGAGGGATCAACACAATGTGGATTCAGGGCTTTAACCAGAAGAGTTTTATTAGCTGGGTACTATTGGCCCTCTATAATGTAAGATGCCAAAGAGTTGGTAAAAAAGTGTGATCCATGCCAGCGATACGGTAATGAAATCCATACCCCAGCTGTCCTTTTAGAATTAATTTCTGAGCCAATACCTTTTGCTCGATGGGGGTTGGATTTAGTGGGACCTCTACCCATGGCATCCGGGGGGCGCAGAACTATAATCGTTGCTATTGATTACTTTTTGAAGTGGACCGAAGCAGCTCCATTGGCAGGTACAACATCAAAAGATGTTATAAAATTCATCTTATCCAATTTCTGTTGCAGATTTGGAATTCCACAAAAAATAGCCAAAGACAATGGGCCACAGTTCGACAACAAAGAAATGGAGAATTTATGTGCCTCTAGAGGAATACAACATTGATTTTCTTCTACTTTCCACCCACAAGCAAATGGTCAGGTCGAAGTGGCCAACAAGACAATACTTTCCGGTCTGAAGAAGAATTTAGAAGGGGCTGCTGGAAAATGGCAAAGTTACTTGCAAGACGTTTTGTGGGCTTACCGGACCACTCCCGGGGCTGCAACACAAGAGTCTCCCTTTGCCTTAGTATATGGGATGGATGCCATAGCTCCCATAGAAGCTACTCTCCCTTCATTTCGAGTTCATAATTTTTCCGAACACGCTAACGAAGTGGCAATCAGAGGCCAGCTTGACTTAATAGAATAAAGAAGAGTTAAGGCTCACCTTAGAGCTGCGCACTATCAAGGTTTGATGAGAAGCAGGTTTGCTTCTAAAGTTAAGAGAAGGGATTTTCAACCAGGGGATAAGGTATTGAGAAACGTTTTCCTACATACTAAAGAGAAGCAGTTCGGTAAGTTGGCTCCAACTTGGGAAGGACCCTATATGGTCATTGAAAAGCTTAAGCCTGGGATATACCGGCTCCAAGACAAAGATAGAAGGATTTTGAATCACCCTTGGAACATTGAACACCTCCGGTTGTACTTGGAATAGAAAGTATGTAAATATTTACTTGTTTAAAAGTTCATGTAAATATTTGGGGGCATACTCTTTCCTACCCTGGTGGCGCGGGGAGGTTTTAATGAGGTGTCCGGGCTTTTTTATAAAATTTGACACCTTCTTAAAAGATTCGGAGTGTTTCAATTAAAAGTTTTCTCTGAATTTTTTTATCAATAGCAAACCGGATTAAATTGATGGAGTGATGACTACTTAAACATTGGTCATCGGAGAATTTAAACACTCTCACTTTAAAATACTTGTGAAATAACTAAGGGCTGTTTAAAAATTAGCCACCAAAATTGAAAAAAATTATGAAACGATGCAGGAGTTATGCAAAATGAAACTACCCATTAAAACATACGAAATGCCTTGGCCATCCAAGGACTTTGAATTGTCAAAACAAGAAAGGTTTATCTGGACAAGGACCAAACACGGTTACAAAAAATGCCTTGGCCATCCAAGGACTTTGGTTCAATCATAACAAAATTAAAAAGATAATTGATACTCTAAGACTGAGCCTTTGTAGATGGATCAGCCTCACTTGGTTTTTTCTTCTTTGGGTCATCGTCCGGACTCTCCCCAGTCCCTTCTTCTTCATCAGTGGTGTCATCACTGGAATAGTTGTACTTATCACCAACAGACATGGTATAATGAGGAATGTCTTCGTACTCCACGAATCGCCATAAATCTCCAAAGGTCTTCTTCGGAAATTTTTCATGAAAGAGCAGAACCATATCTGACCTGACCTCAGCATACCTTGCCTCCTGAGAATCTATCAACTCATTGGTATAAGCATCCATCCTAGCATGGATTGTTTTCTCCTGCTCCCTTAACAAGTCAGCATTTTCTTGCTCAGCCTTGGACACACTATTCTCAAGAGAGATCTTGTCATTAGTTAAGGCCTGAATGGTGCTATCTTTGGCCTTCACTTCCTCTTTTGAAGAAAAGAGGTCTTTTACCAGATCGGATTGCTTTGACTGGAGTTCTTTGACAACTTCTTCCGAAGTGGCCAACCTCTTGAACAAGTCCTCCTGACGTTTCTTCAACTCCTCATTCTCTTTCCTCAATGCCTCAGTATTTTGGTTGGTACTAAGAAGATCGCTAGACAGTTTCTCTTTGTCAGAATTGAGGGTGTTGATGATTGCTGACTGATTGCGTACTTGCTTCTCCAAAATAAGCACTGGCTGGACATTACTTAGAATAGAGTGAACAATGACATCTCTTTCTCTTGAGACAGAAAAAGACTTACCGTTGAATGTGACGGTGTACGAAGAACTTGGGGGGAGGTAGGGCCCATCAAAATCATCTCTAGGGAGGCTTTCAAAGTAGAGACCAAGCCCCTCAAGCCCAGTAATGTCGACACCATCAATACTGATATCCCCTCCTGCACCCTCTCCGGGTTGAAAGTCACCCTGGATCTCTTCTGCTTGAGTAGGGTTAGCTGGATCAACTGGAGGTAGTGGCTCTGGATCCCGGAAAGAAACCTCATCTCCCTTGGAAGTTTTCTTTCTCTTGGCGTCCCAGCCTCCACCTTCTGCTCCCCGTTTTCTATCCTTTTTTAGGACCTTTTGAGGTTTTGGAGACCCATCGAATTCCTTGGTGATCTCGTGTTCCACCACTTGTAGTAAGGCATCATCGATTTTCCCTTGATCTTGTCCCTTCGGGTTTGTTGGGACAACTTCCTCCACCTCAGTAGGATTGGCCTCTACCACACCTTGTTTGGCCTTAACTGTTTTGCCCTTCATCTTGCTTGGGGCTTTAGCTCTGCCCGACAAGACCAATTTTCCATCTTTTCCCTCTATCTTCCGGAGAATCACTCCCGGAGGGGGTGAAGTGGTTAATTCCTCTCAAGACAGATCCCTCCGGTCCATTGTATTCCAAAGATAAGATCTGGTTAAATTGTCTCCGGTAAAGCAGTTGTAGAAGCGGTTTGCCCATTTTTCAGCTGCCCAAGCATTCAGCTTGGCACAAGTAGTCTGCACAGCCTCTAATTAATCGCTGAAATCCTTGGGTAGCACTGTCAAAAAGCAAAAGAAAAAAGAATTAGATAAAAAAGTTTATATAAGTAAAAGTAGAAGTTTTTTGTAAGATTTTTACCATCACTTCGCCATCTGCTGGTGAGCATGCTTGGGTTGACACCAACTTTAATTTTCTTCCCATTCTCCCAAGCACCGCTGACGAACAGAAAATGAGTCTTCCAACCTTTCTCCGACTCAAAGGCTTGCCACAACAGCAAATTTCTCCATCGGAAGAGGAATTCCAGAGAGCCTTGAAGCCATGATACATGCCATGAGGGTGAACCATGCATTAGGGCTTAGTTGGCTTGGGCAGAGCTTAATCAGATGGAAATATCTGACTATTTCTGGGTCCAAGGGAAACCTAAGTCCCCATTTGAATAGCTCAGTATAGAAGAAAATCTCGTTGAGCGTACAGTCCATGGGCGTCTCCGGATCGATTGGAATCCTTACTTTAACATTCTCTGGAATACCCCACTTTGTCCTTATCCGGCCAAGTTCAGCTGTATGAATGAAAGCATAGTTTATTTTCTGTATGGCCAGCAGATATTTAACACTCACTTTGTGGAAACAAGGCCCCACTTTTCCCACAAGTCAATCCGGCAGATCCGGATGCTTTAGACACACGTTTTCCTTGCCTTTGATCTTCCCAGTGATGGCAGTCTAACTTGTTTGCCCGGAGACGTCAGTTTCAAAAGGGGCTTCTTCAACGCTGTCCTCCATCACATCCTCCATTACCATGGAGGGGTTGTCAGTTGTTTTAGGAAGAGAAGGGCTGGTGGTTGGCTCAGTTGGCCCTCCGGATTGTTGAGCATCCTTTCCCTCTTGTGGTCTAGAGTCCGGTTTGAGCTCGGACCCGGAAGTCTCTTTTCAAAGACTTGAGCTGGTTGCCTCCGGGCCGGACAGCTTGTCCTTGGGAATTTTGATGGCCGCTTCTGACCCTGTGGTTTTACTTTTTGCCCCGGATTTCGAAGGCGTGGATTTTGGTTTAGGCTATGTGCCAGCAGCCTGCCCTTTTACCAGACGACCCCTTTGTCTATCTACTACTTTCTCCGGGAGATATCAACATCTGACCCCATAGCAATAAATGGGGAAGGTTTCTTAAAGCTTGTGACTACCTGCCCTGGTTCAACAACAGGCTCTGACTCCTAGCCCGATGAGCCCGAAACGATTGGTGAAAGTTTGGACTGGAACAACCTCCTAGGTTTAGCACTCTTAGTTGAAGAAGAGCCCCGGTCAGGCTCTGAGCTTGGTATTTCCGGTTTATCAACAGGGGAAACATGGAGGCATGCAGCGATGCGCCTTTCTCGTTCAACCTTATGAGCTTTTTCCAACTCTGACAAATTGAGCCACCCACCTTTTACTAAAGTGTTTCTTGCTGTAAATATAAACTCACACAAAAAGAAAGGTTTTTTGAGAGATGAAAAATTTGAAGATTAATAGAGTAGAGATAAAGGAGATGATAAAACATTGAAAAATGAACTGATTTATAGTAAAAGAACAAAAGATGCTTCGATACCTAGGAGGATTCGAAAGGATAGATGCAATGATTAATGACGGCGCTGATGTCACCCGTATCAAATGAAGAATTTCTTTCTGAAGTAAGTGGGAGCGCCATTCTAGGAGAAACCCGGCCAGTGTGACGAATCAGAAAAGGACACGTGTCCCACAATCTCTGATGAAACTGCTCAGCTTCTAAGGGTTTCAGTATGTCCGGATAAAGTCGTTAAACTTTTTCGAAATATCCGGACGAAGTTATGATTACACTTGAGCTATTTTTTAGGTCTTTCCAAAGGCCTTCGAACACAACCTAAAAAATGGGCTACTGATAAGTCCGGAATTTATTGCCACTCTTTATGAGAACCGGACAGGGGCAATTCGGACAACATCCACCCACTGAACCATCCGAACTGAACTAATGTACTAAAAACTTAATCACTTCATGACTAAGCTAATTATCTACCTACTTAAAACTAATGGATCTTTGAACTCGACCCGAATCCATAAGTCAACCTGAAAGCCCATGTGGCCCACAATTAAGGGTATAAATACCTAACCACTTTCATTTAATGAAGGTAAGGCAAATTAAATACAACAAGGCAGCTCAATTCTCCCACTACAATCTATCCAAACATTAAATACCTTTGAAATACCACAAAACGCTGGACAAAATTACCCTCAACCGAAAATAAACCACACCACTTATTATTCAAAGGTTATTTGTCCATGGCTTCGAATATATTAGTAAGATCAGTTCGAATATGGTTTTAAGAGTTTATAATTTTGATATCATATATATATGATTCGAATAATAGTTTGAGTTAACAGCTTCGAATATTTATTTTTATGATGACAGATTGGTTATTCGAAGACAATGGCTTCGAATATATTGTTTTATTGTATTTATGACAGGTTGATTATTCGAAGATAAACGTTTTTGAAGACTTAGTTCTCATTCATTTACTGACATGAGAACTAGGGGGGCTTCTGATATGGAATTGGGTTTTTAAGAATTAATTTGTAAACAATGCAAATTTAGGGACTTGATTGTAATTAGTGTAAGTTTTGTCTTTAATTTGTGAATGATGTAAGTTTTAGGAAGCTATTATGAATTTGCATAATTTGTAAGGACTATATAGCAATTAGTCCATTTTTGTAACAGATTCAGTTTGAGACTAAGCATTGGCTCCTCTATATAAAGGACCATACTGTTCTAATAAAGGGGTTGAACACTTTTCACTTGAAACTCATTTGTACTTGTGTTTTCTCTCTCTAAAAACTCTTAAACACTTTCTCTCTCTAGAATTTCTCTCTAGTAATTTACCTTAGCAATTCAAAACCTTATCATATTCAAAATCTTATCACTTTGGTTGGTTTGGAGGTTACTTCTTATCTTGATACTCCTATGGAGGTAAATGTAAAATTTAGAAAAAAAGAAAGGAACCTTTTAGATGATCATACTCTTTATCGGCGCTTGGTTAAGAGTCTTATCTACTTGACAACTACGCGTCCTGATATATTTATATGTTATTCATCAAGTCATCTTGTTTATGTTATGTCCTCGACATCTACACCTTGCTGCAGTTCGATGCATCATTCGTTATCTTCAAGGCTCGCCCACTCGTGATTTGTTCTTTCCTATAGTGATGCTGATTAAGGTGGATGTCCAGATATACGTCGATCTACTATGGGCTGGTGTATGTTTTTAGGTGATGCTCTAATTTCTTGGAGGTATAAGAAACAAAATTGTGTTTCTAAATCCTCTACCAAAGCCGAGTATCGTGTCATGTAGAGTGCTTGTTACGAAATTGTATGGCTACGCGGTCTTCTTGAGGAGCTTGGATTTCCTCAAACAACTTCTAACTCTCTTCATACTGATAACATTAGCTCCATTCAGATTGCTACCAATCATGTTTTTCATGAGCACGCCAAACACATTAAAGTTATTTGTTACTCTATTTGAGATACTTTGGAAAAACAGGTGATATCTCTTCCTTATATATCTTCTGATCTCCAAGTACCTGATATTTTCACCAAAGTTGTGACTCGTCAGCGACATCAATTTCTTATTGGAAAATTGTTATTGGTTGATTTACCAGCATCAATTTGAAGGAGGGTGTTAAAGAAAATAAATTATATTAATATCTAATTTATTTTAGTCAAATATTTAGTTCATCTTATCACTTTGGTTGGTTTGGAGGTTACTTCTTATCTTGATACTCCTATGGAGGTAAATGTAAAATTTAGAAAAAAAGAAAGGAACCTTTTAGATGATCATACTCTTTATCGGCGCTTGGTTAAGAGTCTTATCTACTTGACAACTACGCGTCCTGATATATTTATATGTTATTCATCAAGTCATCTTGTTTATGTTATGTCCTCGACATCTACACCTTGCTGCAGTTCGATGCATCATTCGTTATCTTCAAGGCTCGCCCACTCGTGATTTGTTCTTTCCTATAGTGATGCTGATTAAGGTGGATGTCCAGATACACGTCGATCTACTATGGGCTGGTGTATGTTTTTAGATGATGCTCTAATTTCTTGGAGGTATAAGAAACAAAATTGTGTTTCTAAATCCTCTACCAAAGCCGAGTATCGTGTCATGTAGAGTGCTTGTTACGAAATTGTATGGCTACGCGGTCTTCTTGAGGAGCTTGGATTTCCTCAAACAACTTCTAACTCTCTTCATACTGATAACATTAGCTCCATTCAGATTGCTACCAATCATGTTTTTCATGAGCACGCCAAACACATTAAAGTTATTTGTTACTCTATTTGAGATACTTTGGAAAAACAGGTGATATCTCTTCCTTATATATCTTCTGATCTCCAAGTACCTGATATTTTCACCAAAGTTGTGACTCGTCAGCGACATCAATTTCTTATTGGAAAATTGTTATTGGTTGATTTACGAGCATCAATTTGAAGGAGGGTGTTAAAGAAAATAAATTATATTAATATCTAATTTATTTTAGTCAAATATTTAGTTCATCTTATCACTTTGGTTGGTTTGGAGGTTACTTCTTATCTTGATACTCATATGGAGGTAAATGTAAAATTTAGAAAAAAAGAAAGGAACCTTTTAGATGATCATACTCTTTATCGGCGCTTGGTTAAGAGTCTTATCTACTTGACAACTACGCGTCCTGATATATTTATATGTTATTCATCAAGTCATCTTGTTTATGTTATGTCCTCGACATCTACACCTTGCTGCAGTTCGATGCATCATTCGTTATCTTCAAGGCTCGCCCACTCGTGATTTGTTCTTTCCTATAGTGATGCTGATTAAGGTGGATGTCCAGATACACGTCGATCTACTATGGGCTGGTGTATGTTTTTAGATGATGCTCTAATTTCTTGGAGGTATAAGAAACAAAATTGTGTTTCTAAATCCTCTACCAAAGCCGAGTATCGTGTCATGTAGAGTGCTTGTTACGAAATTGTATGGCTACGCGGTCTTCTTGAGGAGCTTGGATTTCCTCAAACAACTTCTAACTCTCTTCATACTGATAACATTAGTTCCATTCAGATTGCTACCAATCATGTTTTTCATGAGCACACCAAACACATTAAAGTTATTTGTTACTCTATTTGAGATACTTTGGAAAAACAGGTGATATCTCTTCCTTATATATCTTCTGATCTCCAAGTACCTGATATTTTCACCAAAGTTGTGACTCGTCAGCGACATCAATTTCTTATTGGAAAATTGTTATTGGTTGATTTACCAGCATCAATTTGAAGGAGGGTGTTAAAGAAAATAAATTATATTAATATCTAATTTATTTTAGTCAAATATTTAGTTCATATATATTGTAGTATAATATTTATGGTAATTAATCATAGTCAATAGTCTATGACAACTTTGGGAAAATAAATATTGTAGTATTAATTGTTGTAACAATTATAAATTATTATAAAAGGTGAACGAGAATAAAAAATAAGACACACTTTTTTAGAAGAAAATACTTTTGAAATTAATCTAATTTATTTCCTTTAACAATAATATAGCCCAACAATGAGGCCTTACACAATACAAAGGATAGACCAGGTGACCCAACATTAGGGAGACCCGACTGAGACAATATACTAAATTAAGCAAAGATCTAAATCGAGAACATCTCCACAAACCCTAAATCGAGACCCTCTCCTCACACTCCACAATTATCCGCTTCAGAAGATGAAAGAATTTTGATGATCTAGCGAAAAGCAAACTACAGCTTCAGGGAGATCCAACATGTCAAGGAGATGTCAACCGCATGTTGAACTAACTTGAAAGAATCTGATTGCAAAGTTTGAGAGGTATGATAACAATCTGGGTTCGGTTTCCTCCTAGATAGAAACGAATCAATTTGAAGACCAAATTCAGAGAGCTGTAAACAAGTTCAGCTAAATCCCTCCCACTATAAATAAAGAAGAGAGATAAATCCACTTAATTTGAATAAGGCATCCTCAAATCTCTCTATTAGAGCATCAAATTCTTGAAAGATAGAAAGAATCTGGGTTCAATTTCCTTTGGAGGAGAGTGAAGGCTCTCTCTTTGCACAAGCTTCCATGAAATAAGGCTAAATTAGAGAAGCTACAAATCCAGAATTCTCAACACTTCGCGATAAAGAAGACCAGCAAGGTAACCAACTTCTCGATTCCAAGTCAACTTCACTTGATTATCAGAATCTAATCCTAGAATTTTGCAGGCCAAAGCACTCTCATATCGTCGATGCCCCATCAACAGAATCCTTTCACAACTCAATTCAGCATTTACCAGTTTTTTCAAGAGACCTACAAAAACAAAGAAAGATTGGCCATTTTCAAGCAATTCTTTCCAGCCATGTTAGTTCCAAAGAAAGGACACCAACATCTCAGGAAAAGAAGAAGCCAGATTTTTAATCTTCATAGTTTAAATATCATAGGTTCAAACTTTCTAGGAAGGTAATTGCCTTCAACTAGTTTGGAGCCTTGTGATTAAAATAATCCATTTTCATTTTGCACCTCAGGGTCCACTTCGTAAGCCAGTCAACGACTTAATTTTGGACCATTGAGATGCGTAAAAGAATCATGGTAGGCTTAATCAGCCTTCTACAGTAGTGAATAGTCGATTTTAGCTTATCAAGGAAGTTCCTATACGCACAAATATTTACTAGAATAAGAGAACCAATTTCAATTTCTAATTTATTCCAACCTTTTTTGTGACAGAGAAGGATGCCATATAATAGTGCTCTGGATTCAACCATGATGGGACTAAGCTTTCCATATATGTTAGTAATTTTTGTTATAATGTCACCACTATGATTCCTTATAAAAATTCCACCTCATGACTCTTCATTGCTTTGATGGGATGCATCAGTGTTCAATTTGAGGAAGCTAGTAGCAGGAACCTTCCAACTCAGGTAAACAAGCTTTTCACTCTTCGTGGTATAACTTATGCAACCCATAATTTTTGCAGTTTTAAAGTATTTCTTCCAGTGTTTAGCTTTAAAACAATTAGCTTGATCCAGACAATGTAAAATATGATTTCGATAAATAATAGTAGAATTCAATTTTTTCATACTATCTTTGAATTTAACACAATTTCTTTATTTCCAAATAGTCTAAAGAATCAAAGGTGGAATAATAGTTCTAATGTGCACCCGTGATCAATAGACCAGAACCATACTCTGATCATGTGGGCAATGGTCATAAACTTCTCAATTTTAATTTTAAAAAGATCATAATAATAACACCAAATTCTACAAGAAAAGTCACAATTTAAGAATAAACGCCAAGGAGTTTCAATATTACAGTAAAACTGGCATTTGGATACTAAAACCAACTTTCTTTTTTTAAAATTTGTATCTACATAAATATTTTTTTTAGCAGCTTCCAAATTAAAGAGGAGCACTTAGGAGGAGTAATCTTATTCCATATTTTACCATAGAGATTGAACCTGATACGTTTCCTTCTAATAAAGTTCCAGGTATTTTTCTTCTTATTAAAATTAGGTTCATTTATCCACAATATAATTTCATCATTATTAAAATTATTATAGAACTTTTGAATCTTATGTATAGTAACATTAGAAATAAATCCTTTTAAGCAATCAGTATCCCAAGAGTTATCTTTCCGAAAATCTTTAACTTTAGTGTCTAAACCAAGAATTATTCACATTATCATTCAACACTATAAGAGAAAAATTATCATACTAGTTTTTCACCCAACAATCGATCTCACCCTTACAAGTTTAACCTGAAACAGTTTGATAAGTCTGAAGAAAGAAACCAAGATTGATAATAGTAGCATCCATACTATTAGCAAAAATAAGAATATCATGTACAAACACTAAGCATGAAATTAACATTTTACTTCTAAAAGAGAAATGCATGGTTTTATTGTCAATGAACAATTTATAGAGACCCCCAATTAGGACCTCCTCAGCCAAAATGAAAAACTGGGGGACAGATGATCCCCCTGTCTCAAACCTCTTTTAGTAATAAAGAAATGATATACATTTCCATTAATGAGAAGAGAAATATAGACCAAACTAATAAGATTATGAATTAATTTGGTAAAATCAGAAGAATAATCAAGAACTTTAGTTAGAATTGAATGAGACATCATATCAAATGCCTTAGTCATGCCGACTTGAATCATTAAGTTACTAGTTTTTTTTTGTTTAAATAAAAAATTAACTCTTTAGCTATTAATATATTCTCATGAATAGAAAAGTTAGGAATAAAGGATCCATGAACCTTATAGATCATTTTAGGTAGAATCTTAGTTAGTCTGTTATTTAACAATTTAGACATTATTGTCTTAAGAAAACTACACGATCCAATTGGTCTAAAGTCCTACCAATTAGTAGGATTAGTAGACTTAAGAATAAGATAAATCCTCGTAGCCATTACACCTATAAGGATTTTATTAACCAACATAAAGTCTGTTAATGCCAAACATAGGTCCTCCTTAATAAAACTCCAACATGTATTATAGAAACAAACATTAAAACCATCGATACCTGCATCACTCCTAGATTTAAGATTAGAGATAATATCAAAAATCTCATCCTACTTAGGCATAGTCATAAAAAAAATTATCTTTCCTAGTAATAAGCTTAGGGATATTCTCAAAGATAGAATTATTCTTTAGTAAATCCTCCTCGTCCTTGTTAGTGTAAGGAAGATAAGTGAGAATTCATTTAAAATAGTTTACAACGAAGTTACCAATCTGGTCTTTGTCAATGATCCAATTGTCCCCGTCTTTGATACTATTAATGCTAGATCTCTTTCCTTTTCCTTTTCACATAATTGTGAAAAACCTTAATATTCTTATCTCTCTCCTTAAGCCACATTGTACACATATTTTGAAACTAGTAGAATTCTTCCATATTAAGAGCTAAAAGCAGTTCAACATTAGCTTTAGATAAATCCCTTTTAGAGTTGTTGTCGTTGTTGTTGTTTTCCATATGATTTCTCTCCATGTTTTTAACATTGATTTCAATTTTTTTTACTTTATCAAATATATTTCAAAACTGATTTTTATTCCATTCTTTTAAAGCCCATTTTCAACATGTTTTTCTTTTGCCAGTAAACAAAAAGAGGGAATCCATTTAAATCTTTATTCTAGTTTTCTTTAGCAAAAGAAAGGAAATCAAAATTAAGAGTCCACATATCAAGAAATTTGAAGCTTTTTTTGAAAATTCAACTTTTCTTTACTAATAATGATGCACAAGGGGGCTATGATGAGAGGATGTTCTAGCCATGTGCATCACTTTAATATCATTGAAAGTGCTAGACCATGCAGAGTTGTATAACATCTGTCTAGTCTTTTCCACTTAGCATTTCTGTTCTAAGTAAATTTAGAACCATAGTAGCCAACGTCCTCTAAGTTATAGGCATTTATCATATCATTAAAGTCGTTAGAGCTGTCCAGATAGTAGGTGATGCAACCTATCTGCTCATCAGAAGAAGTAATGACGTTGTAGTCTCCTATCAATATCCATTCCTTTTTAGTAATAGAAGTTGAAATTTCTCTTAAGGAATTTCATAGATCAAACCTACAAATCCTTTGACACTTGGCATATATAATAGTTAATATGAAACAAGTATTATCATTAATATTAGTAACTTCAATGTGTAATAATTGATGATGACTAGACCTTAAAATACTTTTTCCAAAAGATCCACACTTTATTAGAAATATTAGAAGAGAAGCAATCCATACCAATTTTTCCAGCTGTGCAGAATATGTTATCCTCTTTAATCAGTGATTCTTGAATGGACATAATATTTATATACTCATTCGAAACAATAGATTTGAGTCTTCTTCTAGTAGACCTGTTTTTAATCCCTCTAACATTCCAATTCAAGATTTTAATAATCTTGAATTGGATTTGTTTTTCATGTCTGTCCCTGAAAACATCAGAGATTTAATTGTTAGATTCTTAACTTTTTCATACCTCTTGCAGTTTTGAGCTTATTGTTTAACAATCTGCGGAACTCAGTGTTGGCTTATTGGATCTTGTTATCAGGATTTAAAGGTAAGCTTCCCCCACCATCTTTGTTTGGAATGTTCACCTCAGAAATTAATTTTTCATAATCTAAGTTATATCATTTTTCCATATAATGGATGACGTCAATTATTTATTCCTATTCAGGAGTATCTTTGCTACACTTGTCATCATTTTTGTTTTTGATAGGACTGGATTCTACTTCATAGTCACATTGTTGTTGCTTGGATATATATACACTCTCTTAGGATCAACAATAATTGATTTCAATATTTTTTATCATATTTGTTATCCTTCTTTGTAGCATTCTCATTGTTTCCCTTTTCTGTTCCCATGATTGAAATAGACTTTTCAACTTTTTGTTGCAATTTATCCTTCAACTTCTTGCAGTTGTTATCATCGTGACCAATATGATAACAATTAAAACAATACTTTGTTAGATTTTTGTAACTAATTTGTATCCAACATCATTTATTTTTTCTAAAACCGAACCAGACCCCTATTCTAATTTTTTTGAGATAAGTATATCTTCACCTAAACAATACATGAATTGTGAAATGCTCTCTTCTTTTCAAGAATTTTAATTTGGAGAGTACTTCCAATCCTTCAACAATAGTAGAGATGATTATTTCATCAAACAAGTATTCGACATTCTTTTTTAATCCAATCCAGACAGGACATATAGGACATTTCAGTTTTGTGTTGAATTCAGGGTTCCATTTGATGAGCCTCATCACCGAATCACCCATGTACCATACGTTTTTGAACCAAACTTTACAAAGATCCTCCTATGATTAAAACTCTAATAACAGATGCCTATAATCTCGCACATAAACATTACATTCCTTATTTAGTTTCCATTTATGTATGAAATCATTAAGAATATGCTTTTTAGTATTTTTTTATTAAATTTGCCCATTAGCGTGTATTTCCTTTTGTTTTCAAGTAATCTTGAACATATTAATGAAATGTGATCGAAATATGAGCTTGCTTGTGCTGTATGAATTCAGGTTTAAACTCCAGTTTTCTCATGTGGCTGTTAACAGTATCGGCAAATGATTTGTCTTTGTTCAGAAAATGAAGAGCACTAGCATCCCTTGTTTCTAATTCTGACGATCATGATTTATTTTTCAGATTGTTGGCAGAAAATTAAAGCATATGAAACTCTTTCATTTCAACTCAACCTCCATTCATACACGATCAAACAAAATTAAAAAATAGAATGTCTTTGAGAAAGAGACACAAAAAATTAGTGATCTCCAACGAAGAAGAAATAGATGAATAAGAATCAATAAACCTTGTAATTAAACAAGGATTAATTAATAAAACAGAGAGTTCTCAGGATTAATGACTCCCACGATTCCCTTGAACAAAACCTAACTTGAATCTAAAAAAATGATAATCGATAGAACCGAAGAACATGCATTGTCCTGGTTGATGAAGGTGTCCCTTCTCAATCCAGTAATATCCATGGAGAAGTTGGCTTGGTATTTGGGGTTTAGAGCGGTATGGGTTATTTTAATTCGATTTATTTGATTGTGAGTTTAATTATAGACTAGGGTTTATTATTAATATTAGGTTTGTGTTGGGTATGTTTTATAGATGGGTACATAAGTTTGGATAAAAGTAAAATGTAAAAAAAAACTATGTCTATATCAGCATCCTACGTGGACGCTGACACAAAAGGTCAATGGGAAAATAGGATTAGAATATGTGTTCGGGTAAAGGCCGGTTTATTAACTTTTTAAAACTTGAAGGACCCGTTTATTATAAAAATAAAGAATGAGGACTCACTTGAGACAAACGGCAAACATTTGGGACCTGTCATGTCTTTTAGCCTTGAGTTTGCTCTTCAAACAATAATTAAAGAATAAGATGTGTCAGATGTCCTAGTTGAATTTCATTCTGAGCGACCATAGCCTGAATCAAATATCGATAAACCTATAAGTGAATGGATAGTTTGGATGGGGGTCAAGTGTTTCAAGTTATGAAGCATAAATTTACTTAGTATAACCCTTTGGAGATTCAATATATCAAGCAATATGCTTTGGTTTCAAAGCATCAAATAATGAAGCAGAGTATAAGGAAGCATTGACAGAGTTAAAGCTTACAAATTTGTGATCGCCAATTTTTTTCCTTCATAAGTGATTCAAAACTTCTTATAGATTATGCCACAAGGCAGTTGAAAGCTAAGAAAAACCATTTGGTAAAATCCTTCAAAACATCGAGCGATACAACAGTTTTCTTAAAGTATGTGAAGTACGAAGACGTTCCTAAGACAAAAAAATTGATGGTTTTATTTCATTAGCTACTATTGCATATAACAAAGAATATCCCTGAATTTTGATACAAGAGTACCCATCGATAATAATAGCCTCTGAGTCTAGAAGCATTACAAATTTTAAACATCATAGATAAAGATTGGGGATATGAGATCAAAAACTTTATTAGTAAAGGGACTTTGTCTATTGATAAAGCATTAGAAAAAAGTTAAGGTTCAAATCTCATGGTTCCATTGTCCTTAGGGATATCCTCTATAAGAAATCTTTTAGTTGACCATTATTACAATGCCTCATGATTAATGAATCTTAAATGATGTTATCTAAATAACACGATGGGGGAGGGAGTTTTCCATTGTGGCTATAAGTATTTAACTAGAAGGGTGTTATTGGCAAGATATTATTGACATTCTTTTATCGTAAATGCAATATATATGCTATTTGTATCACTAAAATCTATATCTGAGGCATTACCCTTCGATTGATGGGGCTTGATTTGGTTAAACCTCTGCCAATGGTATCCGGGGGCCGTCAAACCATTATTGTTGTAGTTGATTATTTTTCAAAGTGGGTGGAAGCAGAATCTCTCTTCGGAACTACGTCCAAAATAATATTTAAGTTTATAGTCTAATGAATATTTTTGATTTGGAGTCCTAATAACCATTACAACCGACAATGGCCCTTAATTTGAAAATAGGTTTGTTGAAGCATTTTTTTACTTCTTAAAGGATTCAATATTTTTTTTCATCACATTTCTAACCCAATCTAATGACCAAGTAGAATTTGGTAGCATAAACATCTTCAATGGATTGAAGAAAAATTAGAAGAGGCAGTTGGAAAATTGCCAAGTTATCTACAAGAAGTACATTAGGCTTAGTGTACTACAACCCTAATAGCAACCTAAAAATCTCCCTCTGCCTTGGTTTATGGAATGGGTGTTGTGACCCAAACTGATTCTACCCTTTCGTCCTTCCAAATTGAAAATTACTCCAAAAAGGATAACGATATAGCCAAGGGAGTTAAGTTAGACCTTATTGAAGAAATGAGAACAAAGGTACATCTAAGATCTCTTGACTATCAAACCTTGATGAGAAGTACATATACATCTTAGGTCCAAAGGAGAGAATTTAAAGTAAGGGATGTACATCTGAAAAATATTTTCTTACATACTAAATATCAAAGGCTAGGAAAATTAGCACCTAATCGGGAAGAGACTTCTTTAGGTATTGAAAGATTTAAGCCTGGAACCTATCGGTTGGCAGATCGAGAAGACAATTATCTTCCACATCCGTGGAATATTAAGCATTTAAGACTTAATCTCGAATAATTGTAAAGAAAAAACCCCGTGTTTTCATTTATTTTTCTTATGTAAATATCTGAAGACATACTTTTTCCCATGGTGGATCACTGAGGTTTTAATGAGATGTATGAACCACTTAAATTCTATAAATCCTTTTTCATTTTATAATTTTTGCGTTATTTTATATTTGGGATTCATATATTTTTGGATCACTATTAAATATTCCAATATTAGTTGGTCATGTGTAAATATTTAAACATTAGTTGGTCATAAATTAAGAGGTTCCAAAATTAGTTGGTCATAAATGAAGAGATTCCAAAATTAGTTGGTCATGTGTAAAGGTTTCAACATTAATTGGTCACAGATTAAAAAGGTTTCAACACTAGTTGGTCATATTTAAAGGTTCCAATATTAGTTGGCCACAATTAAAAGGTTCCCATATTAGTTGCTCATGTTTAAAAGTTCCAACATTAGTTGGTCACAATTGAAAAGTTCCAACATTAATTAGTGATGTTAAAGGTTCCAACATTAGTTGGTCATAATTTAAAGGTTCCAAGACTAGTTGGTAAGGATAATCGATTCGAATCAATATAAGTCTGAAGCAAAATGATTATTTTGATACATAGTTGACAGGTCGTCAAGTTAAATTGAGAAGATTCTGAATGTATTATAAGATGAGTAATTAATTTGTTTAAAAATGATAAGTAAGAAGAAATCAATCGATTTATAAATTCTGAATAGTACTACAATATGCCTTGACTATACCAAAGACTTAAAAAACGATGATACAAGGACAAAAAAATGCCTCTAGACTCTTTCCGTTTGACATCATCTTCCTCACAGCTCCCACATTCGAAGTCTCCACCTTCATTTATATGAGTAATTTCATCATTTGGATCCATCTGAATTCCTAGTTAATTAGTTAATGCCATATTGTTAGACCATAACTATGGTATCAACTCCCATAGAGACCCGAGCTTCAGCTTTGGTAACGCCTTGTGAAAATCCAACACCATATGGAACTTAATTAAAGAATCTCACTTAGATAAGGACTTTAAGATTTTATATGTATACTTATCCACTGCAGCTTCCTTATCTTTTACAGCTTGAGCCTTGAATGCAGCCAACTCCCCCTCAAATGTTTTAGTAAGAGCATCATGATCATTTAAGGATTTTGACAATTGCTCTATGGAATCCTTATCATTCTTAACACGCTCTTTGGATTTATGAATCTCCATTGCTCTGGATGATTGTAATTCAAAATTTTTGGCTTCATGATCACTATTTAGTTGTTTAATCTCTTCGTAAACACCCGCAGCTTGGCTTGTCAAAACCATCAATATGCTCATTTTGCTCTTCGAAGGCTTCTTAATGATGCTCACATTTATCTTTAAGTAGACCGGTGGTGTATTTTTACGCTCTCATCTCTCTTTCCAGCTCAATAATAGACCTCACAAAGCCCAACACAGAGTGAATAATGGTGTATTCTACTTCCAACCGAAAAGGCACATCGATGGGGTTGTCCGGATAGGGAAATTATTGTTTGAAATCCTCGAGATCCCATCTGCATTACCAATTGCACTATTATCATCATAGGACAGTTTTCTATCACCAGAACCAATAAATAATATTGTTCGGCTACTGGAGGAACTCCGACTTGAGCTATGACTGAGACGATTCCTGAAATGGTCTTTGTTTTCTTATTTTTCTTTTTTCGTTATTATGCTTGCTCCTGTTGTATGTTTGTTAGGCATTCGATTTTTATTCATCTTTAAGATGGGAGACTCTTTGGGTCTCTTACCCACTCCAAGATCCGTCTTAATCGTTACTAGTATGGGCTTATCCGGTTGTTTCACCCCCTCAGCACCAATGACGTCTTTATTCGAACTTTGCTTGTTAGCATCACCTCTCTCTACCCCATGTCTGAGAGCCCACGTTCTTGTCGCAAGGTAAATATTTTCATCAAAAAACTCAATTTGATTAGGAATGATTGATGGATGAGGTGGGGTAGTAAATTCTTCCCATGAAAAATTTCTTTTGGAATTGGTCCTCGAGAGATGACTCTGAACTAGATTGTTTGGAGTGAAGCATTTGTGGAATGCATTGGACCAATTATTTTTGGCCCATTGGTGCAACATTTTGAAAGTAACCTAGTAGCTTCTAAGTATTATTGATGGGAGTTGAATATCGCTGCAAATAAAAGAGTTTAAAATGAATTATGAACATAAAAAAGAGACTAAAAATTATGAGTAAAACTTGATGAATTACATATACGTTTCCAAAACCTTGTGATGCAACTTAGCTTGTCTTTCGAGGAGATCTTTTTTTCATTATCCCAATGGTCGTTGATAGAGAAGAACTGCATCTTTATTTTCTTGTCTGCGTCCAACATGTCACTCACCAATTTGTACGCATCCCTTAGGTTAAGGAAGTAGAATGTGATCTGTGAATTCCTCGACAACCCACCGATAGCGGCAAATTGCTCTATTGAGATTTCAATCGTTGAAAAGTTCGACGTCGTGATACATGATATCAAGGTAAACAATTATGTTCACTGGCATTATTCGGACATAAGCCTAGCAGGTCAAAAATCTAACTATCTTAGTGTCTAAGAGAAACCGAAGTCCCAAATTCACCACGTCCGAATTGGAAATTAACTATATTTGTCCATAACTTACGAGTGTCTCTCTATCCTTTAGTAATCATACAGTCACCTCCTTTGGAATTTCCTACTTGGCTCGAAGCGCCTTTAACTAATTATCTAAGAAGTAGTTATATGAGATTTAGGAAAGAACAACCAGATATTTGTGGCTTACCTTTTGAAAATTGATCCCCACACAACTGATCATTGGATGAAGTAATTCCACTTCCTCCCCTATTTTAGACTTGCTCTTTCTACTGATATTTTTTTGGGATTTACCTTTAACATTTTTCAAGACACCAAAATTTCCTCTTGATTGTGTGATGCTCCCAATAGTGACTCTACATCAATATTTTCTTCTCCATCAACTAACTGCCTCAGATTATGTCTAGAAGGAAATGTGTTGTGTTGAGTTTCCGTCTGTTGAGGGATGCTGGTTTTGTTTTTATTTTAACTTCCCTGACTTAGAGCTTAGAGATAATGGGGCATATTTGGTATGCACTTTTGCTTGGTTTTATTTTTGGAAGTTTGGTGGACCTTCGCAACCTTTGTTGCATATATGTTTTCTAAGGAAAGTTATCTTCGATATCCAAACCCATCACTATGCAAGTTGATTGGCATCTAATACTAATTTCTCTTTAGGACCATGTGGGCCTTAAAGAGTGACTTTTTGAGATAAAGGACCGAGTAGTGGATGGATATTTGGCTGAAATACTATGCATGTTAGATGGGTAGATACCTTTGTAGTCGAAGGTTTGATTGATAATAAATAGTCCTTCAAATTCTAGCAACCCTGTACATATCATAACTTTTTTATTTTTTCGGCTTTATTTTACAAACATAAAGAATCAGTCAAATATGTTTTGACAGTGAACATACAGGTCCAAAGAGAAGCATCATTGGAGATTGATTTTATGGTGGCTATTAAAAAATGACGAGAGTGGCGGTGATAAAGGGCCATAGCTTCTCTCTCTAATAAATGAAGTTTCTCTCTTTATAAATTGTTGTAAGAGGGGAATGTGGGAAGAAATCATTTATAAAGAACAATAGAAAAGCCCAACAACCTCTTTCTCACGAGCTCATTAGGTATAACCCCAAAGGAGTTGAAAAGTCTTCAATGACTATTATTTTTAGACAAGTAGAAACATGTCCAACCGTCATCACGCTTCAAAATTACAAAAACGTTTGTGGGTCTAGCATACCCATGACACGTGTACATGAACATATCCGACTTGCCATCTTCGAAGCATATATGTGAGAATATATGAATCATTCAATAATAGCTTTAAAATAATTTCGCCATTATGTGTTAAGTATTTAAAGTAAAATTCGAAGAGATTTCAGGCCAAAATCTAAATATTTTTTATACGCCAGTCCATTTGAAGTACCTTCACGAGGACTAAAAAGACTACTGATGAGGACTAAATTATCTAAACGACAAATTAGAGAAATGGATTATTTTACCAATATTTATTTATGTAGAAAAATGTAATAATTAGAA
Source organism: Limnanthes douglasii subsp. nivea (assembly GCA_036936605.1). Classification (NCBI taxonomy): domain Eukaryota; kingdom Viridiplantae; phylum Streptophyta; class Magnoliopsida; order Brassicales; family Limnanthaceae; genus Limnanthes; species Limnanthes douglasii. Next base: position 246,632,575 of record JAUPFV010000001.1, on the reverse strand, counting down.
TTATTTAATACAATAATGAGCCATGGGCTTAGATAGTCTTGGGTTATAAAAATAAACCTATTAACCTTTTCGATCCATTAGTCTCATTGGGTTTAAAATTACTACAAATAGGACTTGAGAGCCATAAATGAGATATGGAGAATTTTTCTTACTTTTCACCTAACCTGTGAGAGCTTCAGTCTTTAAAATATATCCTAAACAGCTTAATTATCTCCCTATAGCCCATATAAGAATTACTTATTTATTTTGTCATTACATATATACCCACCTAAAATATTTAACGTGATCAAGTTATACTTTTGAAGACTAAGGATGATGCATTTTATGCTTTTATGGACTCAAAGACTTTGGTGGATAATCAAATCAGGAAGATGTTGAAGAAACTTCATACTAACAATGGCTTGGGATATATGAAAATATATTTCACAATCTATTATTCATAGCTTGCATTATTAGACACCAAATCGTGATGAGAACTCCGCAATAGAATGGGCTTTCTGAAATCAAACCTTGACAGAAAGTGTTAAATGTATGCTTCAAACAAATAGGATGGGTTGAAGGTTATAAGGAAACGTTGTGACTAAAGTTATGTATATCATCAAGAAGATTTCATCTACAACACTGAAGTTTCTTTGTCCTCAAGAGGCTTGGTTTGGAAAAAAAATTAATCTAGAACATTTGAGAGTGTTCGGATGTTATACCTACACACATGTGACGCAAGATATCCTTCCGTCAAGAGTACTTAAATATTTTATTCATCGACTATATAAAGGAGTAAAAATGTATAGGTTATGTTGACTGAAACCTGTATATTAGAAATCTATGATAAGAAATTACTTGCTTTTCAACTAGGAGGATATGTCATTGACGAATTTGGTGAAGACCTAACCTAATACGACCAGGAATAAAATATGGAATTAAAGATCTGTCTGATCTAGATAGTGAAGTTATGGATGCTTCTGCCAAATATGAGTTGGGATATGTTCTGTCTTATGCTCATGGATAGTAAAATTTCCATTTCATGAATCCGTAGATGTCGAGAGTTTGAGGTTACAAGACCTCCACATGATCAAACTATAGAGCAACATGGGATTCACAGTTATATATTGGCGAAAGATAGAGCACAAAGAACAAGAAAACTTCCCCAAAGGTTTTTAATATTGATGTTATTGGCTAAGGTTTGTCCATTGAAATGTAAGGAGATGTTCTTGAATCTAAAATTTATCAAGATGCTATAAAAAAGAAGTGGTTGAAGGCCATGAGGGAAGAACTGAGATCTTTCAAAAACATGGGCAGCTTATTATCAAGCAACCAAAGGGTAAGAAGTTTGTTGAGAGTAAATAGATATGTAAAAGGAAGAACGGTATTCAAGATACAAAGCTGGTTTAATGGCTAAGGGAACACAAAAAAAGGTGTTAATTTGAAAAAAATAGTATTGAAGATTGTGAAATAAACCTTGATAAGGGTTATGTTATAAATTATTATTAAATTTTATCTAAAGTTATATCAAACGAATGTTACTATTGCCTTCTTTCATGGTGAATTGGAAGAGACAATTACACGTGTTTGTCAAAAGGGTTTGAAGAAAGAAAGAAAAGAGATGCATGTTTGTTGAATATACCTTTATATGGGCTTAAATAGTCACCAAGTCAGTGAGTAAATATTAATTTATTTATCAGATCCAACAATTCTCTGAATCTTTTATGATAATTATGTATACTGTTATGAATAAACACACATGTGGAGACAAATCATGTTTGATGAGTCCGAATTCAGGATACTCCCCGGAAGGGTAGGTCAGTGTAAATTCTCTCCGAATACCGGACATACCATTTGGACCGGACAGATCACCTCGAACCAATGTGAGCCTAAGGCTGTTCGAACTATGACAAAAGTACTAAAAAACCTAAAACACTTCCTAACTAAGCTACCTGTCCTCCTGCTTAGAACTCATGGGTCTTAAAATATGACCCGGGTCCATTAAACTTGACCCGAAAGCCCATAAGGGCCCAAACATCACACTATAAATACTCAACCACCAGCATTAACTTCTGGTAATGAAAATTAACTGCTACCAAGCTGCTTAATTATCTCTCCACCTTGAAACACCCATACACCACCTTGAAACACCCATACACCACCTTGAAACACCCATACACCACCTGGAAACACCCTTACACCACCTTTAAACTCCACTTAAAATTACTAGCCTACCCTCAGGCTATTTTTATCCTCATCATATTGGCGACCACAGTGGGAGGAGAGAGGTGCCTGAATCAAGCATTCGAAACCTACCAAGAAATTCTGTCCGAATGAATCCGGATAATCCAGAGCTTCCACCAGCTTTGCTCGAAGTGGTGGAAGAGAACGATGAGTATACTGTCCAAGAGCGCGACAGGTTAAAACTTGAGATAGAAGCTCTGAGGGCTGAAAAGGCCAAGATGGGCGTGAAAGAAAAATCCAAGGCATCGGTTGTTCATCACACCGATAACCCCAGAGAGCATGAGGCTTCCAAAACCCATGTGAGCACTAAAAAGACGCATGCTAGTTCTAAAAAGTCTCACCGGTCCAAGCCTGTGGAGAGCTCTGATTCAAGTTCAGAATCTTCGGACAGCTCTTCGGATAGTGAGGGGAATGAAAAATCCTTGTCCTCTAGCAGTGATGAGGGTCGAACCAAGAAGAAGCAAAAGCAGATCAAGAAATATTCAAGAAAAAGGGATAGACGTGGAAAGATAAAGAAGCATATTGGTAAAGGATCATCTCATAGCCGGAGGCATGTGGACCGGATGTTGATGGATCCCTTTGCTTTCCACGATGAGCCATGTATCTTTGCAACTCCCAATGAGGATACCGTGTTCAGTCGTGGAAGGAATTGGAGGCAGTCTCCACTGTCTTCTAAAATCCTGTCCGGAAACATCCCCAAGAGGTTTGACAGTACAAAGATGGAGAAGTATGATGGCAGTACTGATCCAGACAATCATCTGGAGCAATTCAAGAACTTCATGATGAACTTTGATGATGATGATAAACTACTGTGTAGGGCATTCTCCCAGTCTTTTACGGGGAGTGCTCTGAAATGGTACAACAACCTGCCTCAAGGTTGTATTAAAGATTTTGACACGTTTTGGGTGGCCTTTCGAAAGCAGTTTGTGGGGAGTAAGGAGCTGAAGGGCAATGGAGACACAATAATCCATTGTGCCCAGGAGCCAAATGAGTCATTAAAGGAGTATATAAGTCGTTTCGTGAACACAAAGAACGGGTTGGCTGATTGCTTCGAACAGGTGGCAATAGCATCCCTAAGGCAAGGTTTGAACTCAGGCAACCTGGCTGATTCGATGACCAGAAAGAAGGCCATGACCTGCGGAGGGTTGCTAAATCAAGTCGGCAAGCAAATAAACGTTGATGAAACAAAGAAGACCAGGGTACACAGACAGGTGAGATCCACCCCGGTGGCACCAACTCCAAATCAAAACCAGTCTGGGAACAAAGCAAGAGAAACCGGACAGGGGCATGGTAGGGCAAAAGCTCAGTCTCAGCCAGCTGCTCCTGCTCAAAGTCAACAATCTAGAAACAAAAGAGGGCCATGGGTCCAACCGGAGTGGTTCGCAGAACTTAAAGAAAGCGTGGCCACCATTTTTGATAAAACAAAAGATGAGGTACACTACCGGAGACCGGCAACCTTGCAGTCTCCCAGAGAGCATCGTAACAACTCCTTTTGCCAATACCACAATGATATTGGCCATACCACTGATGATTGCATAGCATTGAAACAAGAAGTACAAAATTTGATTGAAAAGGGAAAGTTGGGTGCGTACGTTAAAAGAAGAGAAGGCAACATGCCTCACAATACTCACCGGGTTGGTCCAAGTAATGCTGCCCCGGAGGGGGCCATGGTAATAGTGGAGAGGTTTGATGTGGAATCTGAGTACTTGGATCCTGATCCAACGTGAAACAGGGTGGGTGCTATAGAGGAGTGTGCTAGGTCTGTCCCCGGGCTCATTAAGTTCTTCGAGTCACTTACAATATTCGGAGGGGACACGATGACTGCTCCAACTACTTCTTCAAGAAAGAGGCATGTTCATAATTTAGCCTCCCAGTTAGAAGGAGGCAAAACATCCTATCAATCACCAAACTCATTCCCATTCATAGTTTTCGATGAGGGTGATTTGAGAGATATTGCTGGCCCTCATGAGGATGCTGTTGTCATAGGGGCATCTATAGGGGGCAATGAGATAAGGCGAATTCTGGTGGATACTGGAAGCTCTGCCAACATCCTTTTTCTAAACACTTATAAGAAAATGAAAAATCCAGCTGTGATTCAAAAGTCGGATAGATCAATCGTGGGCTTCACGGGCAGCTCAACCGATGTGATCGGGGAGTTTGAAGAAGAAGTATTGTTGGGCAGGGGCCCTTTCAAGAAAATGGTTAGAATACTCTTCATTGTGGTGGATTGTCCCACTTGCTATAATGCTATTCTAGGGAGGTCTTGTCTCTCTAGGATGCATGCAGTGGCTTCGACAGTCCATCAGTGTTTAAAGTATGCTGTTCAGGGACAGGTTGGGGTTGTCCGGAGCAGCCAAAAGATTGCAAGGGAATGCTATGCCACTGCCTTGGCTCCACGAACGATGGGGGCAGTCCGTATAGATAATCAATAGTAGTTTGAGGGCCTTTCTGGGGTGAGGGTGAAATTGATGACCCTAGAGAGACCCCCGGAGTGTTGATTCCGATTGAAGAGGTTGAAATGCACTGCTTGGAAGAAGGAAAAAGTGTCAAGATAGGGTCCAAAATGCCACCAATGTTGAAAGAAGAAATATTAAAATTCTTGAAAGACCATCAGCACGTTTTTGCTTGGTGCAATGCTGATGTTACTGGAGTTCCATCAGAGGTGATTTCCCATCACCTATCTGTCCGGAGGGAGGTGGCACCAGTGGTACAAAAGAGGAGAGCTTTCTCAAAAGAAAAGGCTGATGTCATAGTGCAAGAGGTTGACAGACTCACAAAGATGGGGCATATTAAAGAATCTCAATACCCTTTGTGGACTGCCAATCCTGTCTTGGTGAAAAAGAAGAATGGCAAATGGCGTATGTGTATTGACTTCACAGACCTCAATAGAGCTTGCCTAAAAGATTTGTATCCGGTCCCCCGGATTGATCAGTTAGTAGACTCTACTTCTGGGAATAAGCTGCTCTCCTTCATGGATGCTTTCTCCGGGTACAATCAGATCCAAGTAGATCCAAAAGATCAAGAGCACACCACGTTTGTCACTGATAGGGGTCTACATTGCTACAAGGTGATGCCTTTTGGCTTGAAAAATGCTGGGGATACTTATCAAAGGTTAGTTAACAAAGCATTTGCTAATCAAATTGGAAGAAATATGGAGGTTTATATTGACGATATGATGGTAAAAAGTGTGGATGAGCAGTTGCACTTGTCCGACCTCCAAGAAACTTTTGCCAACTTAACAAAAGTGAATTTAAAATTAAACCTCGAAAAGTGTGTGTTCGGAGTGCAGTCCGGGAAATTCTTAGGGTATATCATAAGTGAGCATGGAATACAGCCCGACCCGGATCAACTCAATGCCTTATTCCAGATGGAGCCTCCTCGAAACATTAAAGAAGTGCAGCGATTAACGGGGAGATTGGCTGCCTTGAACAGATTCATCTCCAGGTCTTCGGACAGGTGTGCTCCATTCTTTCAAACCTTGAAGGGTGCAAAGGGTTTTGAATGGACACCACAGTGTGATGAAGCATTCAGTGAAATCAAGAAACATCTTTCCTCTCCCAAAACCTTGTTCAAACCAGTTGATGGGGAAACCCTCTTTGTGTACCTGGTTGTTTCAAGTTGTGCCATCAGTGCAGTGTTAGTAAGAGAGGTCGATAGGCATCCTCACCCAGTGTACTACGTCAGCAAAAGCTTGATTGATGCTGAGAGGCGTTATTTGAAACTCGAAAAACTGGCATTAGCTTTGGTGATAGCTGCAAGAAAAATGAGGCCCTACTTCCAAGCTCATCCAATCGTTGTCCGGACATCTTTCCCTTTAAAGAATGTCCTTCAAAAAGCAGACATTTCAAGCAGAATGACAAAATGGTCAGTAGAGTTGGGGGACTTCGACATAGATTTTGCTCCCCGGACAGCAGTAAAAGCCCAAGCTGTGGCTGATTTTCTGGTTGAATTCCATTCTGATAGGGATTCAGAGCAACCTACTGATTCAAAAGACAAGAAAGTGTGGATTGTCCGAACAGACGGAGGATCTAGTACCATGGGATCTGGGGCAGGGATATGTCTCACTTCCCCCTACGGGGACAACATGTACCAAGCTATTTGTTTTGCTTTCAAGGCATCTAATAATGAGTCCGAGTACGAAGCAGCCATAGATGGGTTAAAGTTGACCTATATCTGTGGAGCTAAAAGGGTCAAGCTACTAAGTGACTCCCAATTGCTTATCCACCATGCTTTAGGCCTATCAGAGGCTAAAAAGGAGCAATTGGTCAAATATTTACTCCTCCTAAAAAATGAAGCGTTAAAGTTTAAGGCTGTTGTTTATGAGCACATCCCCCGGGCAGAAAATGAGCTAGCAGATTCATTGGCAACAATAGCATATACGGAGTCCTACCCATGGATCCATGTGCTTGAAAGCCCTTCTATTGAACTTGGTGAGGGTGGAAAAGAGGAAGTCTTTGAAATACAAGTGAGTCGGCCTCAAGACTGGAGGTCTCCTCTTATGCAGTATCTGTCCGATGGTATTGTGCCCTTAGATAAATCACAAGCCAGAATGTTGAAACACAAGGCTCGTGGTTTCATTATGTTAAGAGAAGTCTTGTACAAAAAGTCCTATAGCAAACCTCTCCTACGTTGTTTAGGGGATCATGAGTCACAAATGGTTCTCTCCGAATTGCATGATGGTGAGGGATCAGCCCATTGTGGATTTATAGCTCTGACAAGAAGAGTGTTACTCTCCGGATATTATTGGCCATCAATCATGAAAGATGCTAAGGAGCTGGTGAGAAGGTGTGACCCATGCCAGAGGTACAACAATGAAATTCATGTACCAGCCATTCCTTTGGAATCAATTTCTGAGCCCATCCCTTTTGCTCGATGAGGATTGGACTTGGTTGGACCTCTCCCTATGGCTTCCGGAGGGCGTAAAACCATAATTGTGGCCATCGACTACTTTTCAAAGTGGGTAGAAGAAGCTCCCCTGGCAGGGACAACCTCGAAAGCTGTCATAAAATTCATTCTGTCCAACATATGTTGCAGATTCGGTGTCCCACAGAAGATAACAACAGACAATGGGCCACAGTTTGACAACAGAGAAATGGAAAGCTTCTGTGCCTCAAGGGGTATTCAGCACTGCTTTTCTTCACCTTTCCATCCTCAAGCCAATGGGCAAGTTGAAGTGGCTAATAGAACAATATTGTCCGGTTTAAAGAAAAATTTGGAAGGGGCTGCTGGGAAGTGGCCTAGTTATCTGCAAGAAGTCTTGTGGGCCTACCGGACAACACCTGGGGCTGCAACACAAGAATCCCCCTTTGCCTTGGTCTATGGAATGGATGCAGTAGCCCCCATAGAGAAGACACTCCCTTCCTTTCGTGTTCATAACTTCTCCGGACATACTAATGAGATGGCAATTAGAAATCAGCTCGATTTGATCGAAGAAAGACGGGTTAAAGCTCATCTTAGAATTGCACACTATCAGGGCTTGATGAGAAGCAGGTTTACTTCTAAAGTTAAAAGGAGAGATTTTCAACCAGGAGATAAAGTATTAAGGAAAGTTTTCTTGCATACTAAGGAAAAGCTCTTCGGAAAGCTGGCCCCAACCTGGGAGGGTCCATACACTGTGGTTGAAAGAATCAAGCCTGGGACTTATTGGTTGGAAGATAAAGATGGCAGGGTTTTAACTCACCCTTGGAATATTGAACACCTTCGAATGTACTTGGAATAACACTTGTGTAAATATTTACTTGTTTAAACATCCATGTAAATATTTGGGGGCATACCTTCCCCTCTTCGGTGGCACGGAGAGTTTTCAATAAAACTTGGTGCCTTCTTCAAAATTCTCTAAGTATCTTCAAAATTTTATTTCTTATCATACTATCCGGACTAAAAAATCTAAGGGCTATTTAAATTCTAGCCCGAGAGTCTTAATACTCTCACAATACAATAAAACTACTTAAACTCCAGCTATTTAAACAAATAATGAAAGAAGAGGATGGTTGAGCAAAATAAAGCATTCATTCAACAACTTAAAATTTCCTTGGCCTTCCAAGGACTTTTTGAACAAGTTTGGGCACAGTACAAAAAATTTGTCCGAATAATACGGACACCATCACAAAAAGAGTGCCTTGGCCTTCCAAGGACTTTAGTTCGAATAAAAGATAAACAGAATAAATTATAAGTTAAGGTTGAGCCTTTGAAGATGGCTCGCCCTCATCTGTTTTCTTGCCTTTGATGTCGCTTTTCTCTTCGACTATTTTCTTGCCCTTGGGATCAATCTCTTCTTCACCTGGGCTCTCTCCGGTTTCCTCTTTATTACCAGACGAGGACTCACTGGAATATCCTTCGTCAACCATAGTATAATATGGAAGGTCGTCATCATCCACATAGCGCCATAAGCTACCCAGTCTCCTCTTCGGGAATATTTCGTGAAATAGGAGAACCATGTCAGACTTCACCCTTTGAATCATTAGCTCCTCGCTTTGTATCATCTCCTTGGCATAGGCGTTGATCTTGGCCTTGATTGTGGCCTCTTGGTCCCTCACCAAAACAGCCTTCTCCTCAGCAGCCTGAGTTACTGCATTCTCTAAAGCGATTTTGTCAGTGGTCAGGTTGGTGATGAGCTTCTCCTTGGCTGCAGTTTCTCCCCTTGAGATTGTCAGGTCCTTTTCCAATCCGGACAGCTTAGCCCGGAGGTCTTTTATGGTCTCTTCCAAAGAAGCAACTTTTGTGTTGCTTTCATCTTAATTCTTCTTTAACTGATCATTTGCCTCCTTAAGCAAATCAACCTTAGTAGCAGCAGTCTGGAGGTCATCGGACAGCTTCTCCTTCTCAGACTTGATGTCTTTGATGGTGTCTGCCTGACTTCGGACTTGCCTTTCCAAAGTAAGCACTGGCTGTACATTGCTAAGTAGAGAATAGGCTATAATATCATTCTCGCTAGAAACCATGAAAGTCTTACCATTAAAATTGACCGTGTTGGAGGTGCTCGGAGGGATGTAGGGCCCTGCGAACTCGTCTCTGGGCAGGCCAAGAAAATATTCACCAAGTCCACCCAGACCGGTGATGTCCATTTCATCCAAGTTAAGCTCTCCCCCCTCAACTTCATCTGTATGGAATTTCTTTGGAATCTCTTCTTGAAAGTCCCTTGGGATCTCTTCGGCCAGTGTTGGGTCAGTAGGGAAAGAGGGCACCGGGTCCCGGAGAGCAATCTCATCTCCTTGGGAAGTCTTTTTCTTCTTGGCTTCCCTGTCAGCACCTTCACTTGCTTGCTTGCGAGTCCTCTTTGAAGCTCTTGAAGGTTTTGGGAGATTCACTTCCTGCTTTTCGCTCTCCTGCTCCACCACTTGTAAAAGGGCTGCATCAATTTGAACCTGGGCCAGTCCCTCTGGGTCTGTTGGGGCCTCCTTCTCAGTATCACCTTTCGCCTCCTTGCCTTTCTTCTTCTTGCCTTTCATTTTGCTTGGGGCTTTGGCCCGGGCAGGCAGGTAGAGTGTCCCATCCAGCTCGTGGGACCTTCTCAGCACGATGTCTTCATCAGGCTAGGTGGCAAGCTCTTCCCAGGTTAGGTCTATCCGACCTGTTGTGTTCCACATATGGGACCTTGCTAGGTTTCCAGTGGTAAAGGCCTTGTGGAAACGGTTCTCCCAGTTCTCTGCAGCCCATGCGTTGATTTTGCCACAGGTAGTCTGTCCGGCCTTCAGGTAGTCCCCGAACTCCTTTGGCAGTTCTATTAAAATAAAAGAGAAATTGGTTAGTACAAAGAAGAAAAGAGAGATTCGAACAGAAACTTAAAATAAAAACTTACGGTCACTCCTCCATCTACTCCTGAGGAGGCTTGGATTCTCTCCGATCTTGATTTTCTTGCCGTTTTCCCACGAGCCACTGACAAACAAGAATTGGCTCCTCCATTTGCTCTCCGACTCTAGGAGATCATCAACAGCTTTGAGATCGTTCCCCATGTTGAAATGGTAGAAGGGGAACTGATGATGCTTGCACAGATTGGCCACTGGAGCGAACTCTTCCATAGGAAGAGGGATCCCTGATAGCCTAGATGCCATTATGCATGACATCAAGGTGAACCAACCATTGGGGCTTAATTGTGATGGGCAGAGTTTGACCAGGTGAAAGTAGCGTACTATCTCCGGGTCCAATGGGAATCTGAGTCCCCAGTTGAATAGCTCCGTAAATAAGACTATTTCATTCTTTTTACAATCCATCGGGGTCTCCGGATCGATGGGAATCCTTATCTTTACGTTCTCAGGGATCCCCCACTTTGTGTGCAATCTACCCAGATCTGAAGTATGGATGAACGCATATTTGGTCTTCAGCAAGGCCAAAAGATACTTGAACTCAACTTTATGAAAGCATGACCCCACTCTCCCTTCAAAGCTCTCCGGCAGGTCCGGACACCTCAGATATAAGTTCTCTTTGCCCTTCTTGGCAACAACAATAGCAGTATCAGCCTGTCCGGAGGACTCGGACTCAAAACGGACCTCCTCAGTGAAGTCCTCCATCCTCTCCTCCATAATTGTTGGGGGAGCTTCTGTAGAAGTAGTCCGAGGAGGATTGAAGCTTGGCATAGCCGACCCTCCGGACTGTTGACTGCCCGCATTTATTCGACTTCTCACCTCAATTTGAGTTTCTGAGGCAGAAGATTCTTTGGGGGGTAGTGGGCTGCTGGCCTCTAGTCCTGACGGCCTCTCCCGGGGAGCTCTAATAGTTGCCCCAGACTCAGATTCACTGTTTTTTGCCCCCGATTTCGAGGGAGTGCTTTTAGAGGATAGCCTTTTGACTAACCGGCTTGGCCTTTTGATGACTAGCTTATCCGGGGAGTGGTCAGAGTCAGACCCCATGGCAATAAAAGACGATTTTTTCCTAACACTGGTAGCAGTAACTCCTGGTTCAACAGCGGGGATTGACTCTTGAACTGAGGAGCCAGAAACTATGGGAGAAAGGGTAGATTGAAAGAGCTTTTTAGGCTTAGTACCTTTGGAAGAAGATGAGCCTCTATCAGATTCTGCGACAGAAGAGGCTGGTTTCTCAACAGGCGACGATGGTAGCCCTGCTGCAAGTCTTTTTTCCTTCTCGACCCTTTGTGTTTTCTCCAACTCCGAGAGGTTAAGCCAGCCGCCTTTGATCAGTGTTGTTCTTGCTGTAAACATAAATAACCAAGGAAGTTTTGAGTTCTAGAGAGATAAAGCTCTGGGTGAAATTGCAGAGTGAAATTTGAAAGAGATAATGAGATAGTGAAAAGTGAATGAGAATTTATAGTAAGTGTAAAAAAGGGAGTTGATTCCTAGGAGAATCCGAAAAGTTGGGCAATGATTAAAAGACGGCGCTGATGTCATTAATGACAATTAAAGAGGTAACTTGTTCGAGAAGGTGGTGCGAAATTCAAGGTGAAAATACGGCTGGAGTAACCTATCAGAGAGTGACACGTGTCCCATTAACTCTCGCAAAAACCGTTTGGGATTCGTAACGTTCAATCTGTCCGGGTATACCCACAACTCTCTCCGAATTGAGGATCACTTCCTATAATCAGACTGTTTTTCAGTTCTTTGACAAGGACACTCGTTCAAACACCTAAAAAAGGGGCTCCTGATGAGTCCGAATTCAGGATACTCCCCGGAAGGGTAGGTCAGTGTAAATTCTCTCCGAATACCGGACAGACCATTTGGACCGGACAGATCACCTCGAACCAATGTGAGCCTAAGGCTGTTCGAACTATGACAAAAGTACTAAAAAACCTAAAACATTTCCTGACTAAGCTACCCGTCCTCCTGCTTAGAACTCATGGGTCTTAAAACATGACCCGGGTCCATTAAACTTGACCCGAAAGCCCATAAGGGCCCAAACATCACACTATAAATACGCAACCACCAGCATTAACTTCTCGTAATGAAAATTAACTGCTACCAAGCTGCTTAATTATCTCTCCACCTTGAAACACCCATACACCACCTTTAAACACCCATACACCACCTTGAAACACCCATACACCACCTGGAAACACCCTTACACCACCTTTAAACTCCACTTAAAATTACTAGCCTACCCTCAGGCTATTTTTATCCTCATCAATGTTGATATTGGATTTTGATGATATTCTAATAGTTGTAAAAGGCAAGAAGATAATTGAAAGGTAAAACTCAGTTGAAGGGAGAGCTTGAAATAAAGGATATGAGAAAGACTATGATAATAATTGGTATTGAGATCAAGTGTAATAAGCTGAAGAAGTGTCTATTTTTATCTCAATAAGAATACATACATAAGGTCACTTAGAACTTTAGTACAACTGAAGCCAAAGAGGTAGAAACTCGTATTGGTAACCATTTTAAACTTAGTTTCACTCAAGCACCAACCAAGGAAGGATATAAGAATTATATGTAATAGATATGTTACAACAATAGTATTGGTAGCATTATATATGTTATGATTTGCGATGGCTTATCTTGTCTAATATATTACTATTTTTGAAAAAAATCATATAAATCCGAGGAAGCTGCATTTTCCTACACTAAAATGGCTCATGAGATACTTGAAGGGTTCCACTGAAGTTGAGTTGTGTTATAATCATAAGTATACATCTATTGTAATGATAAAAGGGAATCTAGACTCTGATTATGCGGGATTCTTTGAAAAAAGGAAGTGTACTTCAAATTATATGTTTATTGTTCTTGAAAAAATAGCTAACTAGAAGTCTTTTATACCAAAAGGTTGTTGCCTAGTCATCTATGGAAGCCGAATATATAAACATTATGAAATTCATGAAGTAAGCTATTTGATTAAAAGGATTGTTGAGTGAGGAACAATGGTATAAAGAAAGTGGTGATTATATTATGTTATCATACCAGTGCTCTTCATTTAATAACGAATCCAAAGTTCTGTGAGCAAACTAAAAGCATATATATATATATATATATATATATATATATATATATATATCAAATTTCGCTTTATTTGCAACATGGTGGAAAGAGAGCAAGTGAAGGTGGCTAAGATTTATAGTGAGAAAAATCCTTCGGATGCTTTGACCAAGGTATTGTCGACTTAAAAGCTCACAATCTGCATAAGACTTGTGCAAGTCTGGTATGCGGGTGATTTTCTCTCTAAATGAGTAAAACATCGATTACAACAGATGTTTAGGTTACCATAAGCCTAGGCGAAGAGTTGTAAGGTGTATGCTAGAAGTAAATTGGGAATAGAAGTACTATAAAAAACTAAATGTGGCCCAAATACGGTCAACTGAAGATTAGAGCATGAACAGTTTGGATCTCTTCAAGTATAAGTTGAAGTTGACACTTATGTGCAAATAATTTTTCTAGAATCTAAATCTAACGGAAACCTCTATCGAAGGCAAAATTTTTGTCACTACGGAAGCCGAATGTGCAAATCGGTCATATGCAGAGCCGAATATGCAATACAGGAATGCCGAATGACTTTTAATGATATATGGATGCTTCTAGAAGGATCTGAGTCACTAAGGGTCTGGATTGATATTAAATGTAAGCCTTTGATCAAAGATGCATTGATTTAGCCGTGCTGCATGAGACATATAGTACAAAAGAGGCGTCGCTACCCCTACCGTGGAGATGTTAATGATAGCCTTGTAATTTTGTGCTCGTATCGCTGGTCAAATAATAAAATGGGTTGCATAAGCTATTGTGAGTTGCAAGCTATTATGCACACCATTTGATCGTATATCAATAGTGAGAGTTGGATATAAATTCATTCTCTATCATTTGTGTGTAAGAGAAAACACTTGTGAAATTTCAGAGTGAAAGTTGGAAGCTTTCGGCTAGAGTTGGGGTATAAGATAAACACTTAAAGAGATATTTTGAGATCCATATCTCTTTTTTAAGCTGAGATTGCTTTGTAACAAAGACAAGTGGTTGTGTATTTATTATTTGAGAGAGTCTTCTTGTAAGCTTTTATATATAGACTTTGCGTATGTTTCCTTTTGATATAGGAATTATTGACAATCTCAACCATGTTACATTTTTCTTATATGTGTTCTTTGGTTTGGATACTTCTTTTTTTCTTGCTTTGTTATTTTGGGGTTTGATAAAGGAGTTATCCTTTGGGTTAAAGGCTTTATTTTGGGCCGACTTTAAACTTTTTTAAGAAGTAGGCTATGTATAGGGATTCTTTGTATTTATGGACAAATAACACTAAAAGGATCATACTAGTCACTATGTATATAACTTGTCACCCTTTCAGAAAAGGATGAACAATCACTATTCTATCTTAGAATTTATTATTCTATCTCTTTAGTAGCTTTTTATTTTAATATTTATTATGTATTCAGTATTGGAGAGCCGATTTTTGGATAATTAATGATGACCACAATAGAAGTAGCATTCGAACTTGTACACCAAAGCAACTTTCAAAATTGGATTACTCGTTCTCTTCCAGAGCGAGCTTCAAGAGAATGACTCATCAGGGAACAACTAGTACCCCTTTCCCCTTTCAATATAAAGGTCGGGGTCACAAGATGCACTAACTTTTTCTCCTGTGCCAAACCAGCTAGAAGGATATAGACTACAACTCGCGTGTCAAGCCCTCATGCCACGAGCAGAGTGAGAATTTCTAGTGAACAATGCTCAAATACCCGGAGTGGCCATATCATGGGGAGGAATAATACTTAGAAGACCTAAAGCAAAGTCTAAGGTCTGTGATGAGGTGCTTGGTAGGAATACGACTGATAATGACACTTACGAGGATTTTTCATTTGATGGAACGATCGAGCTTGGAGCTCCTCAGAAACAAAACTCTTAGGACGAGCTTAGAGCATTTTTGAATCCGCACGTGAGGGTAAGGAGAGTTACTAACTGAATATTAATGATGTCATTGAGGAATCCAAGAATTTAAGTAGTATAGACCGAGCGCAAGTGACCACAGGGTACCTGAGACAAGGTAGAGAAGGGGTGAGAAAAATGCTTAACATGAAGGCTGTTAAGACTAAAGCTATGGGCTCTCCTAGGGCTGTCACCGGCGACGATGATGACAAACGGCGAAAGGAAGAAGAACAGGTGAAGGAGAAGAGTCTGGTCTACGGTTTTGGTCTGAGATCAGAGTCTCTCATCTCTCTGGAGAAACGACTGTCTCAAGAGTCGTTTCTCACACCTATATGCCTTGGGCCTGGATCGAAGTAGCCCAACTAACCAGCCTAATTCAAGTCCATCAACCAGCCTATAACACATGAATAAGTTGTATGACCAAATGGTATTAATCAGGCCTCACACAAATGTTTGTCACATGTTTAAATCAATAAATTGTAACTACATGTAATACCTTATCCACAATTCTGTTGTAACAGAAAAGATTCCCCACTGCTGCACTAACTGTGTATAAATAGCAGCAGTGGGAATCACAAATGTTAAGGAAAAAGAAATACAACAAAATCTAAATACATATCTTCTTCCTTCTTCACATTTCTTCAACTTCGACTTGGTATCAGAGCACACTAAGCCCTCAATGGCAAATCCTGATTCTCCATCACTCAGTTGTGACTCTCTAGGCTCTGTCCTTCCAAGCAACTTCACTAGCAGCACCAAAAACTACAACCTGCACAACATGAACAACAACAACAATCACAGCGTTAGACTAGACGGAAACAACTACTTGCTGTGGAAAACTATGGTTCTTCCTATGATCAAAAGGAATAAACTAGGTGGATACATTACTGGGGTCAAACCGTCTCCAGGAAAGTTTATCACTAGTTCTGAAGGGAATGTAAGTGAAAATCCTGAATATGAAGAATGGATTGCTAAAGACCAACTACTTCTTGGCTGGCTCTACTCAACAATGAGTTCTGATGTAGCAGCCCAGCTGATGGAAGAAGAACCGCAAAGGATCTCTGGGAAGCTGCTAGCAGGCTGTCTGGCTCACAAACTAGAGCCAGAATTACCTACTTCAAGTATGAGTTTAAGAGAACTCGTAAAGGTAACACTCCAATGCATGACTATCTTAACAAAATGAAGTCTATAGCTGATAATCTACTGCTTGCTGGATGTGGTGTGTCTATGGATGACCTAATTACTCAAGTCCTAGCTGGTTTGGATTCTGAGTATACACCTATTGTGGTGAGTCTAACTGATAAGGAAGACCTTAGTTGGCTGGATCTACAAACGAGTCTGCTCACATTTAAGAGCAGACTTGAAAAATTGCTGAGTATTCAAAATAATATGTCTAATGGCAGCATAGCCTCAGTGAACTTTACTCAAAAGACATATGGAAAACAACAACAACATAATAACAGCACTAGAGGGTTCTATGGTGGATCTAAAGGACATAATATAGGATATAGAGGCAGGTCTTATTACTCTAACAATAACAGAGGCAGAGGGCAGTTCTACAGGGGGAGAGGAGGTAGATCGTTTCAGAATAAACCTACCTGTCAAATCTGTAGTAGATTTGGACACTCAGCTTCAGTGTGCTACTACAGAGATGATCCTTCTGTGATGGGAAATACACCTGCAGAGCAAACCAAAAGTGAAGGTGATCAGACAGCTTACATTACTACTCATGATACTGCAGGTGACAATGCCTGGTTTGCTGACAGTGGTGCTAGCCACCATGTCACAGGTAACTCAGGACTCTTAACCCAAAAGTCTGAGTATACAGGTACTAAGAGTGTTATTGTTGGTAGTGGTAAAAAAATCCCTATCCAAAACATTGGTAACTCTAAACTTTATTCCAACACTAAATCACCTATCTATCTGTCTGATGTTCTACATGTACCCTCAATTAACAAAAATTTACTATATGTTTCTCAATTAACTAATTATACCAGAGTTTTTGTTGAGTTTCATAGTGGTTTTTGCTTTGTGAAGGACAAGGACACATGGATTATTCTTCTCAGAGGGATGTCTGAGAATGGGCTATACAGATTGGACAGCTACCCTAAGTCACAAGAAAGTCAGGCCTCTTCTAGTTCACCTAAAGTTTTTTTGTCTAATGTTCATGTTAATGTTTCTAATTCCCTAAAAGATGGATGGCATAGGAAGCTTGTCCATCCATCTCTAGACATTCTGAATTCTGTTCTTAAGCTTTGTAATCTCACTACCACTGGAAAGAATAAATTGAGTTTTTGTGAGGCTTGCCAATTAGGCAAGTCTCACAGTTTGCCCTATTCTGTGTCCAAGTCTTATGCATCTAATGATTTGGATCTCATACACACAGATGTATGGGGTCCTTCCCTTGTTGTCTCTACAGAGGGACACAAATTCTATGTGATTTTCATTGATGACCATACAAGGTATACTTGGTTCTATCCCCTAAAAAATAAAGGCCAAGTGTTCAACACTTTCAAAACATTCAAAACACTTGTTGAAAAACAATTTGACAGATCAATTAAAGTTGTCCAGAGTGATTGGGGTGGTGAATACAGACCCTTTCACTCTTTTGCTCAAGAAAATGGATTCATACTTAGGAGATCTTGCCCATATACCTCAGCCCAAAATGGAAGGGCTGAGAGAAAGCATAGGCATCTTGTTGAAACATGTCTCACTCTCCTAGCTCATTCTGGGTTACCTTAAAAGTTATGGGTTCATTCTTTTCAAACAGCTATCTTTCTCACTAATAGATTACCAACACCAGTCCTTTCTCACAAATCACCCTATGAACTTCTCTATCACAAAATACCCAACTACTTTATCCTAAAGACATTTGGTTGTGCATGTTACCCCTGTCTAAGGCCCTACTAGTCACAAAAGTTTCAATTTCATACTACTAAATGTGTTTTCTTGGGGTACAGTCCACATCATAAGGGTTATATCTGTTTGAATCCTAGAAACAGGGTTTATGTGTCTAGAAATGTCATATTCAATGAAAGGGAGTTCCATTTTCTCCTAAATTCTTTCTATGGTCAACATTCTGAGTCTGTGTCAACTCCATCTTCTCATACTTGGCTTCCTAGTCTACCTACTTCTCTTGTGACTCATGGTGGTCTATCTTCTACTGCAACTCAGTCTCATGACTCATCTGATCGTATGATCTCCTCAACTCCTACTTCCGCTCAAGGTAAGATCACTCCTCACACTATTCAAAATCATGATACTCACACTACTATCTCTACTAATCCATCCTCTCACACTAGAACTGCTCATTTATCTCACAGTGACACTATACTACCCATCAGTCCTAACTCAGCACATCCCAACACTACAACCACTTTCGTCCATATGAATCTTATACTATCCATATAACTACCCCTTGACCCTCCTGTTTCCACACAACACCAACCTCCCTCTCTCAAAACCCACACTATGAAAACAAGATCCCAAGATGGTACACTTAAACCTCAAACACCCTATGTTAACTCTATGACCACTACTACCTCTCTCACTCTTGAACCTACAAAATACTCAGAAGCTTCTACCAATCCCCACTGGGTTGCTGCTATGAACTCTGAATTTCAGGCTCTCATGAATAATAAGACCTGGACCCTAGTTCCTTGGTCACCTAAACTTAATGTAGTGGGCTGCAAATGGGTCTTTAAGGTGAAGTATAACATGGATGGTTCAGTGCAAAGACATAAGGCAAGGTTGGTAGCTAAGGGATTTCATCAAACTCTTGGGGTTGATTTTTCAGAGACGTTTAGTCCGTTCATTAAACCATCTACTGTGAGGTTGGGTTTGGCTATTGCAGTGTCTAAAGGATAGGAGATACGTCAGTTAGACATAAACAATGCATTCCTGAATGGTTTCCTAAGTGAGGATGTTTATATGGCACAACCAGGGGGATTTAGAGACTCTGTGAATCCTACACACGAATGCAAACTTCACAAAGCTCTGTATGGGCTAAAACAGGCTCCAAGAGCCTGGTACTCTAGACTAAAAGACACTCTGCTCAGCTGGGGGTTCAACAATTCAAGAGCAGACTGCTCCTTGTTTTATTTTGTCTCTCACTTGACTGTTATTCTAATTTTTGTTTACGTGGATGACATTATAGTGACAGGGTCTCAATCTACATGTCTGACTCAGTTCATTCACAGACTCAATGCTTGTTTCTCCTTAAAGGACATGGGGTCACTCCATCTATTCCTAGGAATAGAAGCTCATCGTGACCAGACCGGCATCTACTTGACACAACATCAATATATAACCAACTTACTTGCAAGCCAGGGACTCTCCATGTCCAAGCCATGTCCGACGCCTATGGCAGCTGGAGTGCACCTTTCTAGTTCTTCTGGCACGCTTCTCTCTGATCCAACACCTTTTCGAATCTTGTTGGGGGCTCTTCAGTATCTCACGCACACTCGACCAGACATTGCTTTCGCTGTCAACAAATTAAGTCAGTATCAGCAAAAGCCTACTACTATACATTGGCAATGTTTGAAGCGAGTTTTGAGATACTTATCTGGCTCACGGTGGACTGGTCTTCACATTAAACCATCCAGCAATTTGTACCTTCATGGATTCTCTAATGCAGATTGGGCCTCCTCGGTGGATGACAGACGAAGTGTTGGGGCGTACTATGTCTACTTTGGGGAGTCACTGATTTCTTGGTCTTCAAAGAAATAGCACGTCGTTGCACGGTCCTCCACAGAATCAGAATATCGTGCTCTTGCTAACCTGTCCTCCGAACTAATTTGGCTTCGCTCCGTTCTGACAGAAATCAAACTTCCAGTCACACCACCGTGTGTAATATGGTGCGACAATCTGGGTGCCAGCTCCCTTGCCTCAAATCCAGTGTTTCATGCACGAACGAAGCATATTGAACTCGATGTTCACTTCGTTCGTGACCAAGTCCTTCAGGGAGCTTTGCAAATCCGATACGTCCCTTCTCACGATCAGCTTGCCGACTGCCTCACGAAGCCCTTAACTCACTCCCGATTCGTTTTCCTTCGAGACAAACTCGGTCTCGTAAATTCACCCCTTCGTTTGTGGGGGGATGTTAAGACTAAAGCTATGGGCTCTCATATGGCTGTCACCGGCGACGATGATGACAAACGGCGAAAGGAAGAAGAACAGGTGAAGGAGAAGAGTCTGGTCTAGGGTTTTGGTCTGAGATTAGAGTCTCTTATCTCTCTGGAGAAATGATTGTCTCAAGAGTCGTTTCTCACACCTATATTCCTTGGGCCTGGATCGAAGTAGCCCAACTAACCACCCTAATTCAAGCCCATCAACCATCCTATAACACATGAATAAGTTGTGTGCCCAAATGGTATTAATCAGGCCTCACACAAATGTTTGTCACATGTTTAAATCAATAAATTGTAACTACATGTAATACCTTATCCACAATTCTGTTGTAACAGAAAAGATTCCCCACTGCTGCACTAACTGTGTATAAATAGCAGCAGTGGGAATCACAAATGTTAAGGAAAAAGAAATACAACAAAATCTAAATACATATCTTCTTCCTTCTTCACATTTCTTCAACTTCGACTAAGGCCATACACCTCGACCAGGCTACCCTCACGGGGAGATATCAACTACATTAGGGCGGTGAAGTTCTTACCTTTCCTATCCTGAACCTTGAGTGGAGCAACCACCTTGAGTGGAGAAACCACTTCTAGCATAAGGTCGACGAATGTTTTGAATGAAGCTCTCTATTTTTATGGCTATAGAAGATTAATATTTCTTCAGTTATAAAAATTATAGCATTTGAGTTACCACAAAGGTTTGACATTACATAGTTCGATACAGTGGCGTAGCCAGGATCGAAACATAGTGGTGTCCTGGACGTTTTGATTATTATCAAATAAATTAAAATAAGATACAAAAGTTATAACAAATATGGTTTATATTGAAATCTCAAATATCAAGTTTTCATTGTTACGACATAATATACGTTACACAAGTAACTAAAATGTGATTAAAAAAATTAAAATAAAAACATAAATCTAAGTTAAATTTACTTGTATTTTTCTCTTATTCATAGCTTGAAAATGTTGAAGGTTAGTTGTGTTACTAATCGTGGTAAATATTTTTTTATCCACAAATGTTACCAAACAATCATTAAGTCATGGATCGCTCATTCTAATTTTCAACTCATTTTTCACATAATTCAAACCCGAGAAAAATTGTCCAACACTCGCCGTTGCTACAGGTAAAAGCAAAGCCAACAATGGACAGAGTTATTATGTTCAGTATATTATAAGTAACTTCGATATAAGGATATTTCTCCTTACGAGGTTGTGTTATACCCCTTAAAAGGTAAGCTCTTCTTATCGAGTCTTGAAGATCTAGATGAAAGCTAGAAATTAGGTCTCTTTTCCGTGGGTAAGCCTCCAAATGTTCCCAATTTGAACATTGTGCTTCAACTTCAGGTTGTTGATTAACAAGTTAATTTTGTGTCTCTCTGCAGTTAACTTCAGTAGTTAAATTAAAAACATTTGTATTTGATTTTCTAAATTTAGGAGTTGTTTTGAAATATCTATGCATCATATAATGACAAACATAAAATTCAATAAATAATAATATTTTAGCTTAGTAAAGCAAAATAAAAATTATGATTTATGGAGGTCTATTTTCTTTGAAATTGAACTTTACATCTCTTTATCTTAAGATAAAATATAGATCAACCAATTTTAATCTTTGTAACTAGTGAATAGTAATATAAGACATGTAGGAGAGAGCCCGCAGCCACCACTCATAGTGCAATGAGTACGCACGAGGTAAACCCTCAGTCTGACGCAATAGCCTATAAACCAACGCCAGAAGGTAAACCACACAAGGTGACAGGCTCAGCCGAAAAAGTGTACGTAAAAGGACTCACACTCATAACCTTTGATCACAAGCGTGCCTTACTCAACTAACTCGACTATTCCCTCGCAACAATTGTTTTAAAAAATTGTATCTTATAGTTAGGATTTTCTACTAACATCATCAAGTTTATATAAATTTATATTATTTTTTAAATCAACATATCTATTTATATTGAAATAATATAGATTTATATTATAAATTCGAAAAATAAATCAAATCTATATTAAAAATTAATATAGTTATATAAAATAAAATAAAATAGATGATATATAGTTATATAAATTAAAATAAAATAGATGAATAAGTTAAAAAGACGTTAGTTAATTGACACAGCTGAGAACGAATCTTAAAGTAAAAAAGATTAACTATTGACACAGGTCTGGACTGACCTAGACTTTTGCCAACAGGACAATGACAATGGTAAAAGACTACAAGTATATTACTTCTTCTGTCCCATAATATGTGTTTTTTTAGAAAAGATTTTTTGTCTCATAATATATGTCGTTCTCGTTTTCCAATGCGGCCTTATTACATGTATTCCATCTTCAACCAATAAAATAGTTAACTTTCTGCATAAGTTATTAACTCCACCAATCAAAATTATTTTCTTTTATTCTTTCAAAGTCATTATTGGTTTTCTTAATATTGGTGAAAAAATCTTAAACGACTAATATTATGAGACGGAGGGAGTACTAAACATATAACTTAATGGTGGGTTCCTGGGACCCACAGAACCCCACCTGGCTCCGCCAGGGCGCCTTTTAGACACCAATTTTATGAAAGGAATATGACGAAAGGTTACTGGGATCATATAATACTTTACTAATAGTGAAGCATGGAAATTTTTTGATACTACACACAACATTTTTTCCACACCAGGTATAACTTTGAGGAGTGTTGCAAAGAGGTAGTTGTTGGGTCTTTCAGTTAACGGATTCTTCATGGGACTCACTCATCATAAGATGTATTGAGAAATAAAGTATGTACTTTTGACGCGCTATTAGAGTTGGTTGATGAGAAAGTTCCTCTCAAGGATACTATGCATGATCGCCAGGTTCTGGATAATGCACCTGAACTGCGTAACCATGCCTTGAACCCAAACCTACGCGATCATCTAAGATGCAAGTAGAGTGTCCCAATAAATTTGGATACAACAACCGATAATGAACTATTGCCCACCGTTGTGCCAGAACGAGGATGATTGATTCAAGATTAAACCCCAAGGCAACTGCATTTCGCGGCACGTCGTGCCACTGCTGCAGGTAAGGCATGGGATAGACAACGAACAGGGTGAATGATGCATGAGGATTATACCAAATTAACTAGGAACTTGGCACATATTTACCAAAAAGCAATATGCCATGTCTAGTTTAGGCCTCATATCCAAATGACTAAGCGTCAGGATGCTAGAAATGGTAACTTATGCAAGTTCTATAATGACGTCGACCATAATAGGAAAGATCTCACAACGGTGCAATAATATATTTAAAGTCTAAGAGATAGTATAAAATTTTCACATCATATAAAGTCTAATGTTGGGGCATAAGGGAAGGCAAGCAATAAGGCGGGGTTCGCCAGAGCAAGAGAATCGGGATTCGTCGGGTTGTTCCAGACGGAGCACAATAATGTAATGGTTGAGGGCATTTTGGCCATAGATTTTCTAGATCATGGCCCATGTCGTGGCAATGAGAAATCCATTAATACTTAGTCTCGTACCCTGAATATCGCATTGTCTGAGTTATTCCGGGCGAGAAAAGGCCCTTAATAACGTAGAAGGTTCCGACACTATAATTAGTGTTTATGTTATTTTTGAAAATCTCCTTATTATGGAAGTAGCCCCCTCGACTAATCTAGATGATTTTCCTGCCTCTCATTGGTAATATAAAGAAGCTACTTACTTTTTTATATATTTTATATCTCCAAACTCAAAGTCCTTTGATGATGAGGGAAAATTGACACTAGTTTAACGAAATTTGTTTTAAGATATTATGCATGCAGTACATTTAAGAGTGTTTTTATGATAAAATTTTTGTTTTTCATTTTTTAAGACGCTGATGTTTTTATGCAGGGCGGATTTTATATCTTGTGAAAGGATTTAACAAACGCTGGTTGAGTTCCAACTTTGTGCTCAAAGGGTTTGGATAAAATTAAACTTCAGTCATCTTCTAAAAATTCCCACAAAAATATGACTTCATTTTGAGATCCGAGCTAGAATAGTTTGGATAAATTTAAAATCCACTGTTCATCTAAAATTTCCACACCAGATAGGATCATTTGGAGTTTGGAGCTTGAGGGTTTTAGATAAAATCAAACTCCACCTATGGCCTAAAAACTCCCATAATATATGGGTTGATTCGAAGCTCCAAGCTCGAGAGGTTTCGGTAAAAACAGAATTGGCCCCATCGTCTAAAAATTTCAATAACAGATAGATTCATTTCAAGCTCCAATCTCTATGGGTTTGAATAAAATCTAACTCCACTCATCAACTAAAAAATTTCGACAATATATGAGTTCATTTCAAGTTTTGAGCTCGAGGAATTTGGATAAAATTGAACTTCACTTATCGCCTAGAAATTCCCATAACATATAGGTTAATTTCAAGCTCCAAGACCGAAGGATTTGGACAAAATCAAACTCCACTCATCGTCCGAAAAATTGCAAAACCGATGGGTCTATTTTGAGGTCTAAGCTCGAGGGGTTTGGATTCCAAACTCTACTTATCTCTTAAACATTTCTACAATAGGTTTGTTCGTTTTGAGCTATGAGCTCAAGAGGTTTCTGTAAAACTGAACTCCGAGGTCGGTTGAGCAACATTTTTCATAGATATCTTATGCTTTCACACACTGTAAGTCGCGAGAGGAATATTCTTCAAGTAGGGAAGATGTAATCATTTTGGTGGGGATGGTTTGTGTTGATCTATTGGAGGACCCCGAGCACCCATCCTACTCCGTTGTATTCTGCGGAGGATCAGATCTCTCTATCTTGGAAGGACGTTTGCTCTGAGCCTTTCCCTGTGCTGGTAATTCGAGAGATTTATCTAGGTTGTCTTTGAGTTTCGATATGTCGGATTCTTTGACACCTTTTTTTTTTCATGAAAAATCCAAAGCTTCAAACCAATTAGGTTATCGACGGTATAACATTTTTTAAATCTGTGACCCCAAAAATTTTCATCCCAAGAAATCAGTTTTAGGAGTTGGTATTTTTCTGATTTAGCCTCTACGTGAAACATCTTTATGTATTCTACAAGTAAAACCCATAAATATAAATAATGAATAGGTGCCAAAGATAAGAGAAAATGTCACAAATTTGTATCACAAATTTGGTTTAGGTTTTCACGCTTGACGCTTAATGGGATTCTGAGAAAGCTTGAGTTTGTTGCAATTATAAAATTTCCAGTTTTCCACACACGTCGAAAAAGACAAACCACCTAAGGCAATCACGGTCACCACGGTGAGTTCATTCCCATATCGAGTTCTTTCCAGATAGAAATGTATTAATCTGGTAGTTTTGATTATTATAGATAGTTCGCTGGAAAATCAATGCTCTATGGTTAGCGAAATCTCCGATAACTCTAGCGAAATTACGAAGGATATGAGGGTCCTCCATGTATTTGGATTGGCATGACTATGATAAATGTCTAGTGTACCAAAAGAAAATTAAGGTATGGATGGAAAAAGAACCAGAAGCCCTAGTCGAACACGTCGGTCAATAATACCAGCTCATCAAGAATACACATGGGATTTTTCTTTTGATAAGAAGTATCACCTTGACATTATCTGAAAACCTACCACCTATCTTGCATCCTGTGGAGGTTGTTGGGGTTAGAATACCAATAAAAAACTCTATCGAGGACGATATTGATCAGTTCAGATATCGCTGGAAGCATATCACCAATGATTCTAATAATATCCGAAGGAAATTTCGAACAGATCGAATAAAATTCAATGGATGAACAGTAGCTTTAGTGAAACAATGACTCACTTATATGCCTAGTAGCTCATTTCTTAGGCTTGGGGGCTCATATAAATGACCTGACTATAAGGCCCGACACGCACGACCCATGGATCGAAGAAAAACACTATAAATACCTAACCAACATCATTAAGGTGGTTGGACTTTTTCCAAAGACATTAAATATAAGCACACATATTCTTTCTCTCACAACTCCTTATAAAAATAGTTAATATCCACCAGCTAAAGTTTTTCCTTTTTTTTACCCTTAATCAAGATTTTACCATCATCTAATTGGCGACCACATTAGGAGCTAGAGGTACCTGAATAGCTCCATTCACAACTTTACTTGTAATAAGACGTTCACAAACCTTTAAGATATGGATCTCAATATGCAGGAGTTGTTGCCTCATGAAAATAAAATTATAAGAGAGGATAATGATCATGCTAAGGTGTCTCATGTCAATCACAATACTGAGGAAATATCGTTTATGCAAGATGAATATGATCAGTTTAGGGATGAAATTGAAGTTTTAAGGGCCCAAAGAAAGGTTGAAATATCGTTGAAAGAAACGTTTGATACGGGAGGTGTATCTACAGATGAACTTGGGGACAATAACAAACAAAGGGAGAATGATCTATCCCCAAAAGTTCAAACTAATCCTAAAAAGGCACATCGGGTAAAACAAGTAAAATGTACATTGAAATCTTCTGATAGTTCAACCATTGCTTCTCGCTCTGATGGGTCTTCTTCATTTAGTAGTGAATAGGGCTGTCAGAAAAAGAAAATAAGGTTAACCAAGAAACATTCAAGGAAAAGGGATAGGAAGGTAAAAATGAAAAAGAATAAGTATCAGGAAAATATAAAGGGGTTGGCAGATCACTCTATTGATCATCTACTGAGTGATTAGTTTGCTACCCAATCCAAACCATGTATATTTTCCACTTTTGATGAAGATACAGTCTTTAGCCGTAGCCATAATTGGAGGCAATCACCCTTATCCTAAAAAATACTCTCTAGACATCTGCTTAAGAGGTTTGACAGTTCCAAGATGGGGAAGTATGATGAGAATAAAGACCTTGATAATCATCTCGAGCAATTCAAGAATTTTATGATGAATTTCGATGATAATGACAAACATTAATGCTGGGCTTTCTCACAAACTTTCAAATAAAGTGCTTTAAAGTGGTATATAGTTTTCCACATGGATCAATAAAGAACATTGATATGTTCTGGATGGAATTTCGGAGACAGTTTATGGGGAGTAAAAAGCTTAAAGGGAATGTTGACACTATCATCCATTGTTCCCAAGAATCGAATGAATCTTTGAAAGAATATATCAGTCATTTTATGTATACGAAAAACAAGTTGGCTGATTGTTTTGAACAAGTGACAATTCCTTCACTAAGGCAAGGAGTAAATATGGGTGAATTAGTTGATTTAGTAACTCGGAAAAAAACGATGACATGGGGAGAACTGTTAAATCAGGTCGGAAAATATATTACAGTGGAAGAAACTAAGAATTCTAGAGTACCACGTGAAAATAAGGCTACCATTTATGATAAAACTAAGAATGCTGCGTATTTTAGGAGACCAACACCAATTCAGTATCCTAGAAAGACTCGAAATACTCGTTTTTGTAAATACCACAATAGTGTGGGTCATGATACCCAAGATTGCATTACACTAAAACAAGAAGTGTATAACTTAATTGAGAGAGGGAATTTGTCAGCTTTTATTATAAAACAACAAGGGGGAATAGGCCAGTGAACACCCAATCTAATGCAAATACAATCTGAGTTGCATCACCAACTGGCCAAGGACAAAGTATAGGAGCATCTAGATAATAAGATGTTATAGTAATTATAGAAAGATTTGATGTGAATTCAGAATATCTAGATCCCGATCCGGATATGAATCAAGTTGGGGTGATAACAGAAAAGGTTTCTACAGTATCCGAACTGCGTAATTTTTCTTGAATCTCTTACGATTTTTGGCGGAGATACTGTGATGGCACCATCAAGATGTTCAAGAAAAAAACATGTCAATAGCCTAACGAATCAAATAGAGGGAAAAATGTCTACACGTCTTTTACAAAGCCATCCTCCATTCATTTCCTTTGATGAAGATGATTTAAGAGACATTGTAGGGCCACATGAAGATGTTGTGGTAATATGAGCATCTATTGGAGGCATTGATGTACGAAGTATTTTAATTGATATTGGCAGTTCGGCAAACATAACGTTCCTATCAACGTACAATAAAATGACGAATCCTTAAGTTATCCAGCATTCGAATAGGACCATAGTAGGGTTTACTGGAAGTACGGCTGATATAATTGGAGAATCTGAAGAAGAGGTTTTATTTAGCAAAGGGTCATTCACAAAGTCGGTAAGAGCTTTGTTTATGGTAGTTGATTGTCCGATATCTTACAATGCTATATTTGGTAGGTATTTGTTACCCAGGATGTATGCAGTAGCTTCCACTGTCCATCAATTTTTGAAATATGTTGTGGGAAGGCAAGTAGGCATCATCTGAAGTAGCCAAAAGGTAACCCGTGAATGTTATGTCACTGCTCTTGTTTTATAATCATTAGAAGCAGTGAATATTAGCAAAGAGTAGCACTCAGTAGAGATTTATGCCAATCAAAACAAGATTAATCATATGAGGGAGGATCCTAGTGTCGTAATCCTAGTCGAAGAAGTAGAAACTCATTACTTAGCAAAAGGTAAAAGTGTCAGGGTCAGATCTAAACTACCTTTAAAGGTAAAAGAAAAGTTGTTATATTTTTTATCTAATAATTTACACATGTTTGCATGGTGCAACGAGGATGTAACTGGAGTGTCAGCTACGGTGATTAGTTACATATTATCTATCTGATATGATGTTGGGCCAGTGATGCAAAGAAGAAGATCTTTTTTAAAATAAACATATGAAGCGATTGTCCACGAAGTAGATCGGTTGACCAAGATGGGCATCTCAAAGAGTCTCAATACCCCGTCTGGAAAGCTAATCATGTTTTGGTAAAGAAAAAGAATGGAAAATAGTGTATGTGCGTTAAATTCACAGACCTCATAGAGCTTGCCCTAAAGGTCATTTCACACTGCCCCAGATAGATCAATTTGTGGACTCTACATTATGGAACGAGTTGTTGTCTTTCAAAGATGCTTTCTTTGGGTACAATAAAATACAAATGAATCATGATGACCAAGAACATACCACATTCATTTGAAGGGGGCTTCATTGTTACAAGTTAATGCCATTGGGGTTAAAGAATGCGGGAGCCACTTACCAACGATTGGTGAATAAGGCCTTTGCTAATCAGATCGGAAGAAATATTCAAGTCTGTATTCATGATATGATGGTCAAGAGTTCTAAATAAGAAGATCGTATCTCTGATCTCCAGGAAAGTTTCTCGAACTTAGAGGCCATCAATCTGAAATTAAATCCAGAGAAGTGCATTTTTTGTGTCCGGTCAGGTATAGTTATTGGTTATATAATGAGTGAGAAAAGGATTCAGGCTGACCTGGACCAGTTAAATGCATTGTTGGCTATGGATTCACCTCAGAATACTAAAGAAGTCAAAAGGTTAAATGGATGATTTACAGCCTTAAACCGGTTTATTTCAAGATCATCAGACAAATGTGCTCAATTTTACCAAGTCTTGAGAAATTTAAAAAAAAATCAATTGGTCTCACAATTGTGATCAAGCTTTTCTTGAAATTAAGAGTTCTTTGTCTTCACCCAATACATTTTCCAAAGTTGTTGATGGAGAAATACTCTATATGTATTTGGTCATATCAGAGTATGTTGTAAGTGCTGGACTAGTACGAGAAGTTGATATTTACCCTCGTCCGGTTTACTATATAAGCAACAGTTTGTTAGAAGCTAAGAAAATGTATTTAAAATTGGAAAAGTTGGCTTTAGCATTGGTGATAGCTGCTAGAAAGATGAGGCCTTACTTTCAAGTACATTCAATCACAGTTCAAAATTCTTTTCTGCTAAAGAATGTGCTACAAAAGGTTGACATATCAGGAAGAATGACTAAGTAGTAAGTTGAACTTGAAGATTATGACATTGATTTTGCGCCTCGAATATCAGTCAAAGCTCAAGTCGTGGCTGATTTCTTAGTAGAATTTCACTTTAAACGGCCTCGTGAAGAAGCATATGTCACTAAGTTTTAAAAAGAATGGATAGTCTGAACGAATGGTTGGTATAGTACGATGGGTTGTGGAGCTGGAATTTGGTCAACTTCTCTTTAGGGTGATACCCTAAACCAAACTATATGTTTTATCTTCAAAGCATCCAGCAATGAGTCTGAATATGAAGCGATTATAGTTGGGTTAAATTTGGCTCATATATGTAGGGCTAAAAGAGTCCAATTAATACGTGATTCCCAATTGATTATCCATCAGGCTCACGGGCAATTTGAAGCCACGAAATAACACTTGATAAAAATATTTACGAGTGTTGAAGGAAGTCACCATTAGCTTTGAAAGCGTCATATATGAGCATGTCCCTATATCAGAAAACGCCATGGCAATTCCCTAGCCTCTATAAGCATACTCTGAAGCGTATCCCTGGATTCTTATGCAAGAATGTCCTTCTATAGATGCAACTAAAAAAGGTAAAATTGAAATTATATAAAATTTTCACGTCTTCGATGCACCCTCTAAATATTGGAGGACTGAAATCCAAGAGTTTATTACTAACATAGTTTTCCCTCTAGATAAGGCTTTGGCTAAGAAAATGAAATATAAGGCTCATGGTTTCCTAGTATGAAGGGGGGTACTTTATAAAAAGTCTTTCAGTAGACCTCTACTACGATGTCTCAGATTAAATGAGTCCCACAGTATTCTATTATAATTACATGATGGAGAAGGGTCAACACATTGTGGTTATAAGGTTTTAACTTGAAGAGTCATACTAGCAAGATATTATTGGCCTACCATCCTGGCAGATGCTAAAGATCTGGTGAATAGATGTGATCTGTGTCAAAGATATGGAAATACCATTCATGTGCCAACAATCCCAATGGAATCAATATTTGAACCTATACCATTTGGTATATGGGGACTTGATCTCGTTGGGCCCCTCCCAATGGCTTCAAGGGGTTATCATACTATAATCGTGCAATAGATTACTTCTCCAAATGGATAGAGGTTGCACATTTGTCAGGGACAACTTCTAAGGAAGTTACTAACTTTATTCTCTCCAACATGTGTTGCCGATTTGGAATTCCTAAACGCATCACTAAGGATAATGGACCTCAGTTTGATAATAAGACATGAATATTTTTTGTGCATCTAGAGAAATTCAACATTTGTTTTCTTCTCATTTTCATCCCCAAGTCAATGGGCAAGTTGAAGTACCAAATCGAACAATTTTGTCAGGTTTAAAAAATAATTTAGAATGAGTTGTCGGGAAACGACCAAGCTACTTGCAAGAAATACTATGGCCATACCGAACTACTCTACATACAACCACACAAGAGTCTCAATTTGCTTTAGTTTATCAGATGGATACGATTACACCTATAAAAGCAACTCCCCCTTCCCTCAAGGTTCAAAATTATCTCAAAAGCGAGAATGAGATAACTATGAGGGCTCAGTTGGATTTGGTTGAAGAAAAGCGGGTGAAGGCACATTTAAGAACTGCACATTATCAAGGGTTGAGGAGGATAAGGTTTGCCTTTAAGGTAAAAATAAGATACTTTCAAGTTGGAGACAAAGTGTTGAGAAAATTATTCATGCACACCAAAGAAAAATAGCTCGGAAAGTTAGCTCTAAATTGAGAAGGACCACACATCGTATATGAAAGAGTTAAGAACGGAACATACAAACTCCAAGATAAAGAAGGAAATTTGTTGAAGCATCTTTGGAACGTTGAGCATCTCAAGTTATACTTAGATAAAACTTATATTGTAAATATTTATTTTCCTTTACTTCAATGTTGGTGAGGATAATTATCGCCTGAGGGTAGGCTCGTAATTTGTTTGGTGTTTCGTGGAAGTATGAGGGTGTTTAATATTTAGAGTAGAGTCTAGAGGGAGAATTAAGCAGCCTGGTTGTATTTAATTTTCATTACCCACATTTAATGCAGGTGGTTGGGTATTTATACCCTTTCATTTGGGCCCTTATGGGCTTTCGGGTCATGTTCAATGGACCCGGGTCATGCTTAAAGACCCATGAGCTCTAAGTAGGAGAGCAAGTAGCTTAGTCAAGAAGTGTTTAGGTTTTTTAGTACTTTTGTCATAGTTCGAACAGTCCCATTAGCTAAGTGTTCGAAGTGGTCTGTCCGGTCCGGAGGGCTGGGTCCGATCTGTCCCTGTCCGGTGAGTAGTCAGAATTCAGACTCATCTAGAGCCCCTTTTTTAGGTGTTTGTTCAAATACCTTTGTCAAAAACCTGAAAAACAGTCCGATGTCACGGGTGGTTTTAATCCGGACAGGTTTGTTTGTCTTATGGTTTTGTTCGGAATAATAAAGCTTCATGAATCCAAACGGTTTTGTGCCAGGGTTCATGGGACACATGTCGCTTTCTGGTTGGTTGCCTCAGCCGTTTTTTCACCTTGAATTTTGAACCAACTTCTTCGAAAAGCAACCTCTTAATTAAAGGTGGTGACATCAGCGTCGTCTTTAATCATTACCAATCTTTTCGAATTCTCCTAGGAATCAAACTCCTTTTTCAGATTTAATATAAATTTAAACATTTTCTATTGTTTCACCATCACTCTCATATTTACTCTGCAACTTCTTAAAGCTTTTTTCTCTCCAAAGCAAAAATTTACCCAGACAGTTTATGTTTACAGCGAGGAACGCTCTGATCAAAGGTGGGTGGCTCAACCTTTCTGAACTTGAAAAGGCGCAAAAGGTTGAAAGAGAAAGACGTATTGCAGCAGGATTACCCGTTTCGCCCATCGACAAGCCAGTAACTTCAGCCACAAAATCTGATCAAGGTTCTTCTTCCTCAAAAGGTACCAAGCCGAAAAAACTAATCTCTCCCCCATTATCTCTGGTTCCTCGGTTCAGGAATCAGAACCTGTTGTTGAGCCAGGAGTAACAGTTACCAGCTTCAAAAAGCCCTCCCCCTTCTTAGCTATGGGGTCAGACACCGAAAACTCCCCTCAAAAGTTAGTCGACCGGAGAAAAAGTCGGCTGGTCAAGGGCCAGGCCTCTAAGAGCATTCCTTTAAAGTCGGGAGCCAAAGACAGCAGCACTGGGTCAGAAGTGCCCATCAGAGCTCCCAAGGACAGACTGTCTGGTCCGGAGGGTAGCAGCCCAGGTCTTCGAAGAGAGACCTCTGCCTCAGAGCCCCAGTCGGAGGCCAGAAGCCAAGGGAATACTGAAGCCCAGCAGTCCGGAGACCAAGCTGAGCCAGATCTGAATCCTCCCTTTGCCACTGCTACTGAAAATCCTCCAACAATTATGGAGGAAATAATGGAGGACTCTGTAGAAGAGGCTCCATTTGAATCTGAGCCCTCCAGTCAGACCAGTAGTGCTATTGTTGCCAAAAAATACAAAGGCAAAGAGAAGTTGTGCTTGAGGCATCCAGACCTCCCGGAGAGTCTTGAAGGAAGGGTGGGGCCTTGTTTCCATAAGGTCAGTGTCAAGTACCTCCTCGCCTTGCAGAAGAGCAACTACGCATTCATCCACACAGCTGAACTGGGTCGGATGCGTACGAAGTGGGGAATACCGGAGAACGTGAAGATCAGGATCCCTATACACCCAGAGACTCCCATGGACTGCAAACTGAGCGAAGTTGTCATTTTCACGGAGTTGTTCAATTGGGGGCTCAGACTCCCCTTGGACCCACAAATTGTCAGATACTTTCATCTGATAAAGCTCTGTCCGAGCCAGTTGAGCCCCAACGCCTGGTACACCCTCATGTCTTGCAACATGGCTTTGAGGCTCTCCGGGATTCCTCTGCCAATGGAAGAATTCGATGTTACGGCTAGTCTTTGCAGAAACCACCACATCCCCTTTTACCATTTCAACATGGGGGATAATTTCAAAGCTGTAGATGATTTTTTAGAGGTGGAGAGGAATTGGAGGACCCAGTTCCTGTTTGTTAGTGGTGCTTGGGAGAATGGAAAGAAGATCAAGTCCGGAGTGAACCTAAGTCTTCTCAGAACAGGTGGAGGAGTGACCGTAAGTTTCCTGCTTTATATTTTTGTCTCTCTCCTTTTTTTTAGAGTTAGTTTAAACTAATGGGTCTTACTTTTGCCTTAGCAGAACTGCCCAAGGAATTCAGTGACTATTTGAAAACCGGGCAGACCACTTGCACCAAGATCAACGCTTGGGCCGCTGAGAAGTGGGGGAATCGGTTCCATGCTGCCTTCACAGGGGGTAACTTAGCAAGGTCTCACCTTTGGAACACCACAGGCCGGAGAGACCTAACCTGGGAAGAGCTCTCCACCCAGCCTCCTCCGGACGTAGTGCTCAAAAGAACGCATGACCCAGATGGGACACTCTACTTGCCAGGCCGGGCCAAGGCCCCAAGCAAGATGAAGGGTAAAAAGAATGGCAAGAAAGTGGTGGGTGGAGCTAACCCTGCTGAGGCGGAGGAGGATGCTCCTATAAATCCATAGGGGCCAGTCCACAGCCAAATTGATGCTTCTCTCTTGGAAGTGGTGGAGCAGGAGACTGAAAGGCAAGAAGTGCACTCCCCAAAACCTCCAAGGGCTTCCAAAAGAAATCGTAAATAGGGAAGTGAAAGCAAAGACAGGGAGGCCAAGAAGAAGAAGACCTCTAAGGGTGACGAGCTTTCACTCCGGACTTCGGAGCCTCCTCCCCAAGTTGACCCCTCTGACCCAACCCAAGCAGAAGAGATACGTGGCGACTTCCAAACCGATGAGGTTGAAGGGGGAGATCTCAGAATTGACGGTGTGGACATCACTGGTCTTGGTGGGCTTGGTGAGTATTTCATGAATCTTCCCAGAGATGATTTCGCCGGACCTTATCTTCCTCCAAGCACTTCAAACTCAGTCACTTTTAATGGTAAGACCTTTACTGTTTCAAGTGACAAGGATGCTATAGCTTAATCTTTGTTAAGCAATGTTCAACCGGTGCTTGCGTTGGAAAAGCAAGTTCGAAACCAGGCAGACATCATTAAAGACCTCAAGTCTAGCAATGAGAAGCTGTCCGGTGATCTTCTTACTGCTACTTCGAATGCTGCCATTTTAAAGGAAGAAAACGAAGAGCTGAAGAGGAACCAGGAGGTGAGTACCACAAAAGCCACCACACTGGAGAATACTATCACAGAGCTCTGGGAGAAGTTGTCCGGATTGGAGAAAGATCTTGCCACTTCAAGAGGGGAGAACAAGGCCAAAGACCAAATCATCACCAACTTAACTAGTGACAAGATTGCTCTTGAGAATTCAGTGTCCAAGGCTTCCGAGGAGAAAGCCACTTTGCTAAGGGAGCAGGAGGCCAAAATCCAAGCTAAGATCGACGCTTATGCCAACAACGTGATCGACACCCAAGAGGAGATGTATGCCAAGGTGAGGTCTGACATGGTTTTGCTCTTCCATGAGAAATTTCCGAAGAGAAACCTAGGGGATTTATGGCTTCACGTAGAGTCCGATGACCTTCCACATCATACAATGGCCGAAGGTGACAGGTTTGGCTACTCCAGTGCCTCCTCATCCGACGACGAAGAACATACCGGGGAGAGCCCAAACGAAGAGAAAGATGATCCTAAGGGAAAGAAGAAGTTAGATGAAGCTGAGCCATCTTCAAAGGCTCAGCCTTAACTTATGAACTACTTTTTACTTTTTATCCAGACTAAAGTCCTTGGAAGGCCAAGGCACTCTTTTTTGTAAGCGTGTCCGGTATTTGACCGGATCGGTCTTTTATTTTGTTTTGACAATTTGAAAGTCCTTGGAAGGCCAAGGCACTTAAGTTATTTTAATGAATGTCTTTGTTTTGCATCATTCTCACATTCTTTCATAGTCTGTTTTAATTTTGTTGGCTAGTGTTTAAGTAGCCCTTAGCTGTTTCATAGTGAGAGTGTTTAAATTCTCCGATGACGAATGTTTAAGTGGTCATCACTCTTTTATTTCAATCCGGATGGTATGACAAGGGACAAAATTAAAACACTTCAGAAATTTTTTAAGAATGCATCAAATTTTATTTAGAACCCGGACACCTCATTAAAATCTCCCCGTGCCACCAGGGAGGAAAGAGTATGCCCCCAAATATTTACATGGATGTTTAAACAAGTAAATATTTACACAAAATCTACTCCAAGTAAATCCGGAGATGTTAGATATTCCAAGGGTGGGTCAGAACTCTTCCATCCTTGTCTTCTAGCCAATATGTTCCAGGTTTAAGCCTTTCAACAACCATATAAGTTCCTTCCCAAGTTGGAGCCAATTTGCCGAACAGCTTTTCTTTAGTATGTAAGAAGACTTTCCTTAATACCTTGTCCCCCGGTTGGAAATCTCTTCTTTTAACTCTGGAAGCAAATATGCTTCTCATCAAACCCTGATAGTGTGCAACTCTAAGGTGAGCTTTAACTCATCTTTCTTCTACCAGGTCGAGCTGACCTCTGATTGCCACCTCGTTAGCACATTCGGAGAAGTTGTCAACACGAAACGATGGGAGAGTTGCTTCTATGGGAGCTACTGCATCCATCCCATAGACCAAAGCAAAGGGTGACTCTTGTGTTGCAGCCCCAGGTGTTGTCCGGTAGGCCCACAAGACCTCTTGTAAATAGCTAGGCCACTTCCCAGCAGCCCCTTCCAAATTCTTCTTCAAACCGGACAGTATAGTTCTGTTAGCCACTTCAAGTTGCCCATTTGCTTGTGGGTGGAAAGGTGAAGAGAAACAATGTTGTATACCCCTTGAGACACAGAAGCTCTCCATTTCCTTATTGTCGAACTGTGGCCCATTGTCTGTTGTTATCTTTCGTGGGACACCAAATCTGCAACAGATGTTGGATAGAATGAATTTTATGACAGCTTTTGACGTTGTTCCTGCTAAAGGGGTTGCTTCAATCCACTTCGAAAAGTAATCTATAGCAACACTTATAGTTTTGCGCCCTCCAGATGCCATAGGGAGAGGCCCTACTAAATCCAACCACCATCGAGCAAAAGATATAGGCTCAGAAATTGACTCTAAAGGAATGGATGGGACATGAATTTCATTGTTGTACCTCTGGCATGGGTCACACCTTCTTACCATTTCCTTAGCATCTTTCATGATAGATGGCCAATAGTAACCGGCCAGTAAAACTCTTCTTGTTAAAGCCCTGAATCCACAATGGGCTGATGATGGAGAGTGAAACGCAGTAGAATCCATAAGAGATAAAACCCTAATTTTTTTATTAATCAAAAACAATTCCCAGAACAATGAATAGAAGATAGGTTTATATAAGGGTTCAAGCGAAACCCTAAAACTAAAAAAAAATATGAAAATTACAAAAATAACCTAAAGTATTAAAATTGCGAAAAAAGAGGATAGATGAGCCCGAATGCCCAAAAAAGCCCAGAGCTCACGAGCAAAGCTCGTGACTTGCGTTCATGACGTCGTTTCCTTCGAAACAAGGTGCTGTGGGTCAAAATCTGACACCGGAGCTCCAAACTGTCAATTCACCGGACCGTCTGCATCATTCCCGCCGGGGAAGAGAAGATTCGTCCTCGAATCATAACCGGTCTCCCCATCAGAAGAGTCGTCTGCATAAGGAATCACTGACGAAGATGCTGGAGTCGCTGGTAGAGTTCCCGCTCGAAGTTTTAAGGAAGGAAAGCCTTGCGGGTTTTTCTTTTGAATTTCTCCCAGCTGCGGACTTTATCCTTGCCTTCACGCGCGCGGTTCTTCTTCACCTACTGCCACCAAGCCTGTGCCCTACCGCGTAGGTGAATGGTGACTAATGCGACCCTTATCTCCTCATGAACTTCCTTGAAGTCCAGGACTTTTTCAATCTGGGATAACCAATCGATAAGTGCCTCTGCCTTAAGGCTGCTATCAAAGTCCGGGATGTCTATCTTGAATCCAAGCTCCCAGCGGCGGGTGTGAGAAGTATTCTGGTCGATCCCCTCCCCAAAAGGGTTATCCATACCCTCAACCTTTGTGCCTTGTTGCCTGGCGTTTAGATCAGCCATCTGACGGGTAAGATCGGCTACCTGACGGCGTAGGTCAGCAACTTCACGATCATCTACATCACTTGTATCTCTAGTCACTCTAGCACCACCGCGACCGCTGGTTCTTCCTCGTACCATCGCGCAAGACTGCCTGTGTCTGATACCACTATGATGGAGAGTGAAACGCAATAGAAGCCATAAGGGATAAAACCCTAATTTTTTTATTAATAAAAAAAAATCCCCAGAACAATGAATAGAAGATATGTTTATATAAGGGTTCAAGCGAAACCCTAAAACTAAAAAAAATATGAAAATTATAAAATTAACCTAAAGTATTAAAATTGCGAAAAAAGAGGATAGATGAGCCCGAATGCCCAAACTGTCAATTCACCGGACTGTCTGCATCAGCTGATCCCGTACCATCATGCAATTCGGAGAGGACTACTTGAGACTCTTCATCCCCCAAACAGCGCAGGAGAGGTTTACTATAAGACTTTTTATACAAAACGTCTCTCAATATGATGAAACCACGAGCCTTGTGTTTCAATGTTCTGGCTAGTGATTTATCCGGAGGCACGATACCATCGGAGAGGTATTGCAGGAGAGGAAACCTCCAGTCTTGAGGTTGTTTCACCTGTACTTCAAAAATTTCCTCTCCTTCACCCATATTAAGTTGAATGGAGGGGCTTTCGAGCACATGGATCCATGGATATGACTCTGTGTATGCTATGGTTGCCAATGAGTCTGCTAGCTTATTTTCTGTGTTTGGGTATATGCTCATAAATAATACTTTTAAACTTGAGTGCTTCATTTTTAAGAAGGAGTAAATATCTCACAAGCTGCTCCTTTTTAGCCTCAGATTGACCTTGAGCATGGTGAATAAGAAGCCGAGAGTCACTCAGTAGCTTAACCCTCTTAGCCCCACAAATGTAGGCTAACTTTAATCCAGTTATAGCCGCTTCGTACTCAGACTCATTATTGGAAGCCCTGAAAGCAAAAAATATATCCTGGTACATCTTGTCACCATACGGAGAAGTCAAACATACTATTGCACCACATCCCATTGTGCTAGATCCACCATCTGTTCGGACGACTCATACCTTTTTATCTTTTATGTCAGTAGCCTGCTCCGAATCTCTGTCGGAGTGAAATTCAACCAAAAAATCAGCCACAGCTTGGGCCTTAACTGCTGTTCGAGGAGCAAAATCTATGTCGAAATCCCCTAGCTCTACTGACCATTTAGTCATCCTGCTTGAAATGTCTGCCTTTTGGAGGACGTTCTTCAAAGGAAAAGAAGTCTGGACGATGATAGGATGAGCCTGGAAATAAGGCCTCATTTTTCTTGCAGTTATTACCAGGGCTAATGCTAACTTCTCGAGTTTCAAGTAACGCCTTTCTGCATCTATCAAAATTTTGCTAATGTAATACACTGGATGGGGATAACTATCCACTTCTCTTACTAACACAGCACTGATGGCACAACTTGAAACTGCCAAATATGCGAAGAGTGTCTCCCCATCGATCGGTTTAAACAAAGTTTTGGGGGAGGACAGGTGCTTCTTTATCTCGTTAAAAGCCTCATCATACTGTGGGGTCCAATCGAATCCCTTTGCACCCTTCAGGGTTTGAAAGAACGGGGCGCACCTGTCCGAAGACCTTGAGATAAATCTGTTTAAAGCAGTTAATCTCCCCGTTAGTCGCTGTACTTCCTTAATATTTTGAGGAGGCTCCATTTGGAATAGATCATTAAGCTGGTCCGGATCGGGTTGTACCCCATGCTCACTTATAATATAGCCTAGAAACTTCCCGGACTGCACTCCGAACACACATTTCTCTGGGTTTAATTTCAAATTCACTTTTACCAAGTTGGCAAAAGTTTCTTGGAGATCATCCAAATGCAATTTCTCATCCACACTCTTCACCATCATGTCATCAATGTATACTTCCATATTTCTCCCAATCTGATCAGCAAAGGCTTTGTTTACTAATCTCTGATAAGTAGCCCCAGCATTTTTCAACCCAAACGATATTACCTTATAGTAATGAAGACCTCTGTCAGTGACAAATGTGGTATGCTCTTGATCTTTCAGATCTACTTGAATCCGATTGTATCCAAAGAAGGCATCCATAAAGGATAGCAGCTTGTTCCCAGAGGTGGAGTCTACTAACTGATCAATCCGGGGGACTGGATACAAATCTTTTGGGCAAGCTTTATTGAGATCTGTGAAGTCAATGCACATGCGCCACTTGCCATTTTTCTTTTTCACCAGGACCGGATTGGCAGTCCACAAAGGATATTGAGACTCCTTAATATGCCCCATCTTTGTGAGCCTGTCAACCTCTTGCACAATAACATCAGCCTTTTCCTTGGAAAAATCCCTTCTCTTTTGAACCACTGGTGCTATGTCTTTCCGAACGGATAAGTGATGTGATATCGCATCTTCTGGTACCCCTGTAAAATCAGCATTGCACCAAGCAAAAACGTGCTGATGGTTCTTCAAAAACTTTAACATTTCGCCTTTCAGACCGGGTGGCATTTTATACCCTATCTTGACATTTTTTCCTTCTTCTAGACGATGTGTCTCCACCTCTTCGACTGGTATTAACACTCTAGGGGCCTCTCTGGGGTCATCAATTTCACCCTCACCCCCAGAAAGCCCCTCAAATTGCTATTGCTCGTTAATACGAACTGCCCCCAACGTCCGAGGAGCCAGGGCTGTAGCATAACATTCTCTTGCAACCTTTTGACTGCTCCGGACAACTCCCACCTGTCCCTGAACAGCATATTTCAAGCATTGGTGGACTGTCGAAGTCACTACATGCATCCTAGAGAGCCAAGACCTCCCTATAATAGCATTATAGCAAGTGGGACAATCCACCACGATAAAAAGTATCCTGACCATTTTCTTGAAAGGGCCCTTGCCCAATAGAACTTCCTCTTTGAACTCTCCGATCACATCTGCTGAGCTGCCAGTAAAGCCCACAATTGATCTGTCTGAACTCCGAATTACAGCTGGATTTTTCATTCTCTTGTATGTAGTTAAGAAAAAGATATTGGCTAAGCTTCCAGTATCCACCAGAATCCGTCTTATATCATTGCCCCTAATAGATGCTCCTATGACAACAGCATCCTCATGAGGGCCAGCTATATCTCTTAAATCATCTTCATCAAAAACAATGAAGGGGAATGGATTTTGTGACTGATAGGAAGTCATGCCTCCTTCTAGCTGGGTGGCTAAAGTATGAACGTGCCTCTTCCTCGAAGAAGCAGTAGGAGCTGTCATAGTATCCCCTCCAAAAATTGTAAGTGACTCAAAAAACTTAATGAGTCCGGAGACCGTCCTAGAACATTCCTCAATTGCACCCACTCTGTTTCGAGTTGGATCAGGATCCAAGTACTCAGATTCCACATCAAACCTCTCAATTATAATCATGGCTCCCTCCGGAGCAGCATTACTAGGACCAACCCGGTGAGTATTTTGAGGCCTGTTACCTCCTCTTCTTTTGACATAAGCCCCCAGCTTTCCCCTCTCAATCAAGTTTTGAACTTCTTGTTTCAATGCTATACAATCATCAGTGGTATGGCAAATATCATTGTAATATTGGCAGAAAGAGTTATTGTGATGCTCTCTAGGAGATTGCAGTGTGGCCGGCCTCCTATAGTGCACTTCTTCCTTTGTTTTATCATAAATGGTGGCCACACTTTCTTTCAATTCTACGAACCATTCTGGCTGAACCCAAGGACCTCTCTTGTTTCTGGATTGCTGACTCTGAGCAGGAGCAGCTGGCTGAGACTGAGCTTTAGCCCTACCATGCCCCTGTCCGGTCTCTTTTGCCTTGTTCCCGGACTGATTCTGATTGAGATTTGGTGCCACCGGGGTAGACCTCACTTGCTTGTGCACCCTGGTTTTCTTCGTTTCATCAACGTTAATATGTTTTCCAACCATGATTCAGCAACCCTCCCCAGGTTATGGCTTTCTTTCTGGTCACTGAATCAGCCAAATATTCATTGCCACTTGTTCAAAGCAATCAGCCAACCCATTCTTGGTGTTCACAAAACGACTTATATATTATTTTAAGGACTCATTTGGTTCCTGGGCACAATGGATTATTGTGTCTTCATTGCCCTTTAGCTCTTTACTCCCTACGAACTGCCTTCGAAAGGCCACCCAAAAAGTATCGAAATTCTTGATACAACCCTGTGGTAGGCTGTTATACCATTTTAGAGCACTCCCCATAAATGATTAGGAGAATGCTCTGCAAAGTAGCTTATCATCGTCGTCAAAGTTCATCATGAAGTTCTTAAATTGTTCCAAATGGTTGTCCGGATCAGTACTGCTATCGTACTTTTCCATTTTGGTGCTGTCAAACCTCTTAGGGAGGTTGCCGGACAGAATTTTGGAAGATAATGGAGATTACCTCCAATTTCTGCCACGACTGAACACAGTATCCTCATTAGGAGTTGCAAAGATACCTGGCTCATCGTGGAAAGCGAAAGGATCCATCAGCATCCAGTCTACATGCCTCCGGCTGTGAGATGACCCTTTGTCGATATTCTTCTTCATCTTTCCATGCCTATCCCTTTTTCTTGAATATTTTTTGATCTGCTTTTGCTTTTTTTTAGTTCGACCCTCATCGCTGCTAGAGGATAAGGATTCTTCAACTCCCTCATCATCCGAAGAGCTATCAGAAGATTCTGAGCTTGAGTCAGAACTCTCTACTGGTTTAGACCGGTGAGACTTTTTGGAGCTGGCATGAGTCTTTATGGTACTCACATGAGTCTTTGAAGGCTCATGCTCTCTGGGGTTATCGGTGTGATGAGTAACTGATGCTTTGGACTTTTCTTTTAGGCCCATCTTAGCCTTTTCTGCTCTCAGAGCTTCTATTTCACCCTTCAGCCTATCGCGCTGTTCGATAGTGTATTCATCGTTTTCACCCAGCACTTCGAGCAGAGCTGGTGGTAATTCTGGGGCGTATGGATTCATTCGGACTGAATTTTCTTGCTGGTTTTGAATGCTTGATTCAGGCACCTTCTCCTCCCACTGTGGTCGTCAATTTGGTGAGGATAATTATCGCCTGAGGGTAGGCTCGTAATTTGTTTGGTGTTTTGTGGAAGTATGAGGGTGTTTAATATTTAGAGTAGAGTCTAGAGGGAGAATTAAGCAGCCTGGTTTTATTTAATTTTCATTACCCACATTTAATGCAGGTGGTTGGGTATTTATACCCTTTCATTTGGGCCCTTATGGGCTTTCGGGTCATGTTCAATGGACCCGGGTCATGCTTAAAGACCCATGAGCTCTAAGTATGAGAGCAAGATGCTTAGTCAAGAAGTGTTTAGGTTTTTTAGTACTTTTGTCATAGTTCGAACAGTCCCATTAGCTAAGTGTTCGAAGTGGTCTGTCCGGTCCGGAGGGCTAGGTCTGATCTGTCCCTGTCCGGTGAGTAGTCAGAATTCGGACTCATCAAATGTAAATATTTGGGGGCATACTCTTTCCTACCCTGGTGGAACGGGGAGGTTTTAATGAGGTGTCTAGATTTCAATCAATATACTATTTTTGTTTTTTTTTAAGAAATTGTTATTTTGAGTGGACCGGAGGTATTAAAGACTCATTAAACACCTGACAGATTAAAGGTGATTAAACACTTTTTGCCCTCAAATGGATCACCTTTGAGTGGATCATAAGTATTGAAGACTCAATATACGAGTAAGATCATAAAAGAATCCAATCCACATTACAAAATGCTTTATAAACCAAACCTCATCAGCTTCATTATAAGACTCATAATCATCTGAGGTCATGTTATATTTGTCACTTTGTGCTAAAGTATGAAAGGGAACTTCATCCAAGGTCATGTTGTATATGGCACAAAACTCCATAGTTTCCCAATAGACCATTTAGGAAACATTTCATTGAACAAAATGACCATATCTGACTTAATAGATTCTTCCCTCTGTTCCATGGATTTCAACACCCCCTCAGCATATTCATTCTTTGCAAAAGCCATATCTTGCGCCTTTGTATCTTTCAAACCGATGATCTCATCATCCCTTTTCTTAAGAAGATCTTGTAATTCCTTTCACGTTTTGGAGAGTTTTCATTGGAAGCCTTCTCATTAGCCAGTGTTTCATTGAAGGTTTTAAGTTCCTGAGAGGTGGAAGTTTATAGTTCGGTATAGCTGGTTCATATTTTTTCTCGATCTGCCTTAGCCTGTTCCAAATCAGCACTCAGTTTCTTTTTTTCTTTGACCAAAGTTTCAACCTTTATCCGTTCGGACGCTACGGAATCCTTAATGCCTTGATTGTCAATTTGAAGAGAAGTAATGTCTTTTGTCAGAGCTCTGACTTGTTTTTCCAAGTCAACTATTGGCCTAATGTAGCCTAAGACTTCTTAGTCCAAGGTATCATGTTCATTGGATACTTCAAAATATTCACCATCTTGAATCACTGAATTGGCTACGGTGGTTGATTTGGGGAAGGTCCGATCAAAATCTTCTATGATGGTTGATTGGGGGAAGGTTCGATCAAAATCTTCTTTGTCAAACTCACTGAAGTACAAGTTTCTTATATCATCCAGATTAACTTCACCTTCAGCAGGAGGTTCGTTGGTATTAGAAAAAACTAGAGAGGAAGGATCAGCGTGAACTCCTTCTTGGGTAGGAACTTCAGTAGGAAGCGTAAGATGAATGACTTTGGTTTGGAGTATGATCTCCGAACTGATGGCCCATTTCTTCTTATTGTTTTCCCTGTTATCACTACCCTCTTTGC
Source organism: Limnanthes douglasii subsp. nivea (assembly GCA_036936605.1). Taxonomy (NCBI): domain Eukaryota; kingdom Viridiplantae; phylum Streptophyta; class Magnoliopsida; order Brassicales; family Limnanthaceae; genus Limnanthes; species Limnanthes douglasii. The sequence continues at coordinate 246,587,842 of JAUPFV010000001.1, read as the reverse complement.
GTCTCTTGTGGCATTTTTTATTCTTGATTTTTGGAGAATATTGTGGCCATTTAGCCTCACCTACTGTTATTGTAACAGCCTCAATAAAGCAGCATCAATATCTCCTGGAAATCCTAAACTACCCACATCGGAAATCCCTTGAGAGGAGTCTCTACCTTTCTTTCTTGTTTCTTCTTCTTCTTCTTGATTTTTTCGAGATGACTAGGAGTCGTATTCCTAGCTAGTAAATAAAGTTCACCATCTTTTTCTTCAGTCCATTTGAAAATTTTGACAGCTTCATGAGGACTGGTGAATTGTTTCCATGAGAGCTCTGTGGTTGAGTTTGTTCTCCATAGATGGGCCCTTACCATGTTAGCTGCAGTGAAATAGTTGTGGGACCCAGTTCCCCAATTCTCGGTAGGCCACTGATTCAACTTTGAAAAAGTGGTTCGCCCTCCTCCAAATTTTTTGAGAACATATTTGAAAACATTGAAAGACAAAACCGATGTGGAATTTCAATATCATCGTCCGATCTGAAGTTCAATATTAACATATGACATGAAATTTATTAGTAATTGTACAATGTTTACCTGAGCTTTTCTAGTATCTTGTTAAGTCACTTGGATTTTCTTTGGAAGTGATCTTCTTTCCATTCTCCCAAGAACCACTGATGTAGAAGAATTTTGTCCTTAAAGGCTTATCAGCCTCCTGGAAATCATCAACCACCTTGTAGAAGATGGATTTTTGTGAGTGGTAACGACTCTAGCTCTGGGGAAATGGTTTTCGTTTAGTTGAGCTGATGGTTCTTGTTATTCTATATTTTTTTAAAGATGAAGCATAGGAAGTTTCTTCGAAATTACTGTTGGTTTGCGAGAAGATGAACTCATGTCCGATTATAATACCTCTTCAATAGTTAATCCACCAGGAGAGGCCAGTAGTCCGGCAGCTATTCTGGCCTCTTTATTCTCTTTGTCTAACTAAGACAAGTTGAGCTAGACTTCTTTGATTAAGCTAGTTCTTGTTGTGAACATAAAATCTTGGGAAATATTGGAGTTGACAACTTATGAGATTTCTAATCTTCTCTTTCTAAATTTAAAATTTAAAAATTTTCTTACTCTATAAATAGAAACAGTAAAAAAAATATACTTATATAACAAAAGAGTCTACTTGTGTGCTTCACCTAAGGGGAGTGAATCGGCTAAGTACTGATTAAATTTTATTAACAATAGCCTTTTTAATTTTGGAAGTTTAGCTACAAGTCCCTAGGAGAAAACAGCTACTAGGTCCAACTAGAAGCTGACACATGTAACAAAAGACTAATAATAAAGTCGTGACCTTTGAAATGATCGATAGACCCTTCAAATTCACTTCGAATACAAATCAGATATCGACATGGTTAGCTCTTCCAAATAATTTTTAAAAAAAGCTAAAGGGGCTATATGATCCGTTCAGATATCGCTGGAAGTATATCACCAGTGATTCTGATAATATTCGAAGGGAATTTTGGACAGATCAAATAAACTTCAATGGATGAACAATAGCTTGAATGGAACAATGACTCAATTATGTGCATAGCAACTCATTTCTTGGGCTTGGGGGCTTATATGAATGACCCGACCCATGGATCAGAAAAAAACACTATAAATACCACAACCAACATCATTAAGGTGGTTGGACATTTTCCAAAGACATTAAATATAAGCACACACCTCTTTCTCTCACAACCCCTTACAAAAATATTTAATATCCACTAGCTAAAGTTTTTCCCGTTTTTACCCTTAATCAAGATTTTACCATCACTAGATATAATGAGGAAACCATATTCCAAAATCCATATCATATTGCTCAGCTCTTGGAAGGATCCCTTCGAAGTTCGGATCTTTAGCATCAGAGTGTTCTTCACCCATTTTGGAGGTGGTAGTCTGGATGGGGCAGTCCATGATTCGAAGATCCTAAATATTTATAACCAGCCCTGTGTAATTTTTCCACCAAACCTTGTAATAAGATCAAGTGAAGGAAATATTAAGAAATTTTATAATTTGATTCAGGGGTTGGTAGATCTAAATGGTTGGTGGTCGACCAAATAAATTGTATGGTGGGCTAAGAAAGGTTGCAATCGGATGTGACATAGACAATATCTTCACTTTTGAAACTTCTCTCTCTGAAATAAATAAGATGGAAAGATAGAGAGTGGAGCACTTTGAAACCAACTATTTATAGTAGGAAGGATCATCATTGCGCTAAAATATTACCGACGTCGATCATAACACAAGATGCGAAGAGTCGAAAAGATGAGAGGACTATGTGTGTGCGTTGTTATTCTACACGAGTCCTGCCCTTAGGTCATGGAAGAGATAACACTTGGACAAATTTGTCATATAAAGCTTCGACGACCGTCAAAGCTCGCATCAAACCATAAGAATTTATCATAGACAGAGCTTGAACAAGGTAAAGTGTCAGTGGTTCTTCGCACAAGCGCAGTGAAGCTACAGAAAATGCATGTCCCAATGTATGGTAACATGAACATCATATGGGAAAACATGATTATCGTAGTTCTAAGGAGAAAACATTTTGTATCTTTAAAGGTTTTAAGATTATCTTAGCTGATGGACTTTGAAGCCTTTTCTCCAAAGTGAGAAGTGAACCTGTTTTGGACCCAACATTTTGATGCAAATCAGTTCAAACACCAAAAGTTCTTCCACGTCATGTACTCCAAGAACAAAAACTCCGGAAGTTAATAATAATGAAACATTGCATCCCATTAAAGTCCTAATTGGCCAAGCCACTTCGAGGACACCTGAACCGGCACCTTCGAACCCTACCAAGGAGGCTCTTGGTAAGGAAATATGAAAAAAAAAATCTTATTTTTATAATTATATTCAACATAAATCTATAACTAAGATATTTTCTTTTTAGCAACCAAATTAGACGTAATTCTGTAACTATAACACAATTTTTAAGACTAATTTCGTAAACAACTTGCATGTATTTCTGTAACTGGAAAACAATTTTTTTTTTATTTTTATAGTTTTCTAACACAAAAATATACATATTATCGCATCTACGAAAAAATAAGTTGTTGGAGTATTTTTATAAAAAACTTTGTATTTTGTTTTTTTTTATTTAGTCACTCTTATTTAGCAATCAAAGTCTTATTTTAAGAACTATATTCTTCTTATTTTTGTAATACATTTACATGTAATTTCACAACTTGAATAAAATTATTATTTTAGCAACCAGATCGCACATATTTTCATAATTGAAACACAATCTAATATTTTTTTAAGTTTTTCAATATAAATATGCATATATTTTTACAAATACAAAAATATTAGTTGTTTCACACCCAATTAACACTTATTTTTACAAAAACAAGTTTTATTTTATTTTTTCACACGTTACACTTATTTAGAAATAGAAATCTTATTTTCGTAACTATTTCTTCTTATTTATATAACATATTTGCAGAAAATCCGTAAATGAAACACAATTATTTTTTAGCAACATTATTACACGTAATTTTGCTACTAGAACCGAGTTGCTTTTAAGCAACCAAATTACACGTAATTTCGTAACTAGCACACAAGTATGTTTTCCAAACACATTACGAAACCCAATTACACGTAATTACGTAACTTGAAATTTATATATATAGTTTTGTTCATCTTAAAAACATAATAGTAATTTCAAATTGTTTTGGACTGCTAATTGGTAGAGTTGTCCAGGATAGTAAACTTGAATCAAACGTGGCTGAGTCGGTTACAATGTTGAGATCGAATATCGTTGAGGTTGATCCAGAACAAGAACCTCACCGACTATATGCAAATATTTATATAGCATTTTTAAAAATATGAAAAAACAGAAGAGAGAAAATTGGTTAAAATATATTTTAGACTACTTAAATGGCTATCTGTAAATTTTTATTTACTAATAAATGGTTTTTATCAAAATAATAATACATTAGGTTCCAAACAAAATATTTGTTCAAATTTGAAATTTGAAATTTAAAAAGAGACCATCTAATTCTCAATATATTATTTTAATTAAATCTATTTTCAAATTAAACTACATTTAAAAAATTTAACTCGCATAATTAACTATAAAAATAAAAATAAAACAATAACGTAACATAAATAATATTGCATAAAAACAAAAAACTCAAAACTATTTATAGATTATCTCTTTTCTATCTAAAATTGTAATATTTTGAAGAAAAAAAAATTAGTTGTTCTTTTATGAAAACTGTTTCTTTTTTCAGCATTTTAGTCTACCTCTCCTTTTCTTATTTGATATTGATTTTTATAGTTCCGGAAAAGGTTTTTTTTATAAATAGAACTCTCTTTTTGTGGTGATTCTCTAGGTAGTTGTGTGTGAAATTCTTGCAAGTGCGTGTTGTTGTTCTCTTGCTATTTGCACCGCTGCGTTTGATCCGCGTTTTTTTATTGGTGTATACACGTCTGTTTTACTATTTTCAAAGAGTATAACCTATGTTTAGGTTGTTTTATAGTTTTTTTTAAGTAGGAATACACGTTAGAAGATAAATATGTATGTAGAAGGATTCGAACTCATGATGTTTGTTTATAAGCATGCCTTATTCAACCAACTCGACTACCTTTTGGGAGTGTTTTTTTTTATATTTCAACTTCAATAGTAATGGGTCGACTGTTAAAATAGTTTGGTAGAAGTAGTTGTAGTAGTAGTAGCTGTAGTCCAGTAGTTGTTGGTTGTTGTACTTTTATTTCAACATACATTTCAAGGTCAGTCTTGTCACAGCCGTGGAAAACTTTTATGTTTAACGGACGCGTATGTCTTTTATCTGTTGTGCGACATACGTAGTTATCCAATTTTGTCTCGTGGTTAATAAGGATGTACAGGTTCTATTTGCGGTTTATAGTTCATTGTTTGTCATCAACTTATTTTGCGTGATTTTTAGATGTTTTTTCAGGTTATGACCTTTGCTCACAAGCATATCTTATTCAACCAACTCGACTACCTTTTAGGGGTTTTTTCTTATATTTTAACTTCAATAGTAGTGGGTTAACTGTTAAAATAATTTGGTAGAAGTAGTTGTAGTAGTAGCTGTAGTCCACTAGTTGTTGGTTGTTGTACTTTTATTTCAACATACATTTCAAGGTCAGTCTTGTCACATCCGTGGAAATCTTCTAATGTTTGACGGACGCTAATGTCATTTATATGTTGCGCGACATCCATAATTATCCAATTTTATCTCGTGGTTTAATCGGAATGTAGAGGTTCTATTCGCGGTTTATAGTTCATTGTTTGTCATCAACTTATTTTACATAATTTTTAGTCGTTTTTTCAGGTTATGATCTATAAAAAAAATCGATCTATAATGTTTTTTTAAGGTTGAACTAAATAATTGGATTCTTACTATATTATTTTTTAATTAATTTAGATTTTATTTTCATATATTATCGAATATCAACCTCGTTGTATAGTTTTAACCTCCTAATATAAAATAGATTAAATATCATTTTTTTTATTTAATATTTTAAATTGTATAAGAAATATTACAAAAACTATTACACTCAAGTCCAAATAAGACTCAGCTTGAGGCAAAGACAAACCACGTAACATCCGTCATGAACCGGTAACAAAGCAAGTGTCGAAGGCTCCTACTTTTGATAAAATAATCTAACCAAGCGAAAGCGTGAGCTGTGGAAGTAATAGAGACACATGCAACTCATCATCTGTAGTCATCATGGTGGTCACTACACAGAAAAAAAACCTCTTTTATTTGGACCCAACTTTAAACAAACCTTACAGATAATAAAGTTCTTTTCTTCCATGATTAGCTTCTTTTGGATAATTTGCGTATTCGGATTTTGGTATTCAATTTATTTTTTAATCCATCTCATTTTGTTGACTAGTATTAATTACAGAACGATCTCGACATATTGATTTCAACACCACCTTTTTCTTGTTCAACAAAGTAGTCAATTAATTTTTTTTTAATGCAAATCCGCTTGAAGATATGAGAGTAAAATATAAATGAGAAGTTGAAAATTTCTTTTTGGAAAAACAAATTCTTCGTATGCTATGACGGTAAAAAAAGTAAGTTTTTAAATTACTAAAAACAATTGATGGGGAGGTTTTTCTTATGTAAATATAAAATATTAATTAGATAATATATTAGTAATACCAATATTTGAAACCTATCGGAGAATATTTACATTTAGGATACCAAAACGTTAGGATACATAAAAATGTAGAGGATGGAATTAATATAAACCAAAGAACAATACGAAGGAAGGTTGTTAGGAGATTATAAAGAATGACACGCGTAATTTAATGATTGGTAACACGTGTAATTTATTAATTTGTATAATATTATTTGTAAACTCTATAAATGGAGACTAAGGTCTTCATTTAAGGCATGATTACACACTTAATAAGAAAACAATTATTAAACACATAACAATTTCTTTCTAAATTCTAATTCATCATTTTGGTATTTCATTTGAGAATGAATTATCTTATCAAATTTGATGCCATAGGTGGGAAATAGTTTTATTTTCAAATATTTCAAGCTTTAGTATTATCAATGATGATTACACGATCGGGAATCGAAATAACTTCTTCCAGAGTCCATATGATTCAATAAAGTATAATTATTGTTTAAGAATCTCTATAAACCTAGCGGTTGGTTAAAATAACTCAACGTAAGATCAACCTTTAGGTATTATATCTTGTGCACGCAACGTTATTGATTGTGAATGTAGAATTATATAAGTCGTAGTGGAAAATTGTGACCAATCGATCGGTGTGACATGTAGCGCACACGATAGAGTAAATCAAATTCAGGATGATCCAGTTGATGATGCATCTTGTGTGTATGATTGTATTTTGTATATTCAAGTAGAAAGCCTCGTTACTCAAGGTATGTCATATAATTCATCTAATGTACAAATTTTAGAAATATAGACTCAAAAATTAATACAAGAACAAATTAAAGTTAGCCGACTTCAATTCAAATGAGATCAATATCAAATGGGTTCAAAGGATCATGAACATCATTTGGAGCAATTTAGAAATATGATGATGGATTCAACACATATAATATTGTACTACATAAAGTATTTGGATTATGTTTCAAGGAAATGCATTAGATTGATTAATTATGACCAAAATGAACAATTCAAACCTTTGAAGGTCTTTGGAGTGCATTCAAAACACAGGGCACAAAACGTATAATGATTACATAATGAAGATGTACCACAAAAGAGGCAAATCATTGTAAAGTTATGTTCAAAAAATCATGTGAGAAATGAATAGTTTAGTGAAGTGTAAAGAGGTTGTAATTGTGGCCACGTTTAAAAGATGTCTAATTTTGAAAAAACAATTATATGAAGTCCTTTTCATATTTTATGTGAATACCATGAGAGATATTTTAGAGAGATTAGAGTTTTTTTATTAGAGTTAAAAATTCAAAAATACGAGCATTTTCTTATCCAGAAATCCATGAGTCAAAAATATTACAATCAGAATAGAAAAAGAACGATGAAATCAGACGTGACGAGGTAATGAAAGGCCCACAAAATAGACCAAGATATTTGTATTATAACAACCCGGTTCATAATTTTACTCCATTGACCAAGAATATCGTTACTAATCTTGATAAGATCAAAGGGAAAATAAATTATAGGCCCTCGTGCAATGTCGGCTCCAAATAACAACATGGCTCGAAGATATTTCTATACGTACCATAACGGTCATGGGCACATGACTAATGATTGATTTTAATTGCAAAATGATGTACATAACTTGATAGATAATGGTGAGTTAGTTCAGTTTGTCAAGAGTAAAGGTGAAGAAAAATGATGAAAAATGTTATGAGATAAAGAAATAGGAAGAATTAGAGAAAGAAAGAGATGATATTGGGAACCAAAAATGTTTTTATACAATTTCAAGGGGTGATACTTTTCTGAACGAGCTTAACTTCTAGAAAAAGGCATAAGAAATATTTAGAGGTTAATTTAATTAATGAGTCGTCATACCATCATTGTAGGAAGTCATTCGCTTATTTGATCCTAGCGATGAGGATTTGAGAGGGGTCGTCACCCCTCATGAAGACGCGTTAATAATTAGTTTGGATACTTTTAGGATAATGCTTACTCAAATTCTAATAGATTGTAGTAGTCAGGTCAATGTTATTTTTAAGAACAACTATGACAAGATTTTTGGGATGCCTTCATATAATTTGGCTAACATATAATTTGGCTAACAAGATTTGTAACCACTAGTTGTGATAATATTGAGAAGATTGGAACAACTTTGTTCATGATAATTGACGTTCTAAGCATGTACACCGTAATTTTGGATAGGTCGTGGTTGTATAAAATTGAGGCTGGTTGTATAGAATTGAGGTTGGTTGTATAGAACTGAGGCTGCGGCCTCGTTCTTTTTGCAATATCTTAAGTATCCTTTTGGAAGATTAATTAGAATAATCATGGGTGGTCATAGAATAGCTATGTATTTTTATTAAATCTCTTTGGAACCTAAAAAATTGGCCCCATAAAAATTAGAGAGCCGTCAATCTCAATAAATCATTTATAAATGATGCATTTACTTTGTCTCTTATTTATCATTTAGTAGACGCAACATCAGGTCTTGATTTTTTTTATCTTTTATAGACGCATATTCATGATATAACCAGATTTGAATGCATCCAATAATGAGGATGATATTGTTTTTCAGATGTAAAAAGGTTTGTATTTTTATCAAGTTATACCTTTTGGATTGAAAAATATAGGTTCGACTTATCAAAAGGCTCGTCAATTGGATATTTGGAGAACATATGTGAAATAGTATTGAAGCATACATAGATGACATCATTGTAAAATAGTGAGGATCAAACACTGGACTTTTGTCTGAAATATTTGAGAATCTTAGACCTTAAATTCAATATTTTAAAATTTTCTATGACGTTCAAAACGGGAATTTAATCGCATATATCGTTAGTAATAATGGAATTGAAGTTAATCCTGAGCAGCTAAAAGCATTATTAAATATGGAGCCTCCAAGAACTATCAAAGAAGTACAGAGGTTAATAGGACGTCTAGTGGAATTATCGCGATTTATTTCTAATCTCATTAGAGTTATTCTTTTTTAGAAATTCTTAAACGAGCAAAGAATTTTAGTTAGAATAAATGTATGTGACGAGGTGTTTCGCATTTTAAAAGAATATTTGACTTCAACAGAGATTCTTCTAGCTTCAGTATGAGGTGAATTTTTGTATGTATACATATATGTATCCAATCATGTTGTGAGTGTTGTGCTGATTAAGAAAGATGAAAGAGTGCAGAGACGAGTTCCCCACGTATATTAAAAGTTTAACTGATGCTGAAAAAATAATATTTGAATTTAGACTAAATGGTTTTAAGTCTGGTGGTAGTTGCAATAAAGATGAAGATTTACTTCTAAAGTCATACCATTCTTCTACAAACTTCTTTTCCTCTAAAAACAGGTTAAATAAAGTCACGTATTCTAGAAAGACTCATACGATGATCTGTACAATTGGGAGAATATAAGATTTTGCATGATTCTCGTACTGCATTTAAAGCTAAAGTCGTAATAGATTTTATAAACGAGTACGTAAGTGAAAGGATGAGTGATAAGGAGGGTGTGAAAAGAATTATCAAGGAATATTAGATGGATAATTGAAGTAGGCAGAGCTTTGGGAATTAATTTAGGGAGAGCTAGAATTATCCTGACAGCACCATTTGGCGATTAAATTAAAATAATCGATAAAATTCACATTTGACGTTACTATTAACGTATTATGAGGATTGAAATTGAATCGTATTTGCGGTTTAAAAATTATTTGGGTAAGTTTATATTCAAAATTGGTAATAAGTCAAATTAGTGGTGTATACAAGGAAAAATGAGTAAATACGATAAGATACTTAGAAGTATTAAAAACGGGAAAATAAATTTAAAAAGCTAAAATATGAGAAAGTACCTCGTCTTAATAACTTGATTGCAGAATCTTTAGCAATGATAGTGTTATTAGAAGATAATATACTTGTTATCTTTGAAAAAGGCTATCTCAAGTTAATAAAGATAAAAAAAAAGTCGAGGTATTGGCAATTGAAATGGTTGATGATTGGAGATAATAGTATTTGTTGTTTTTAAAATATCATATAATCCTAGAAGAAAATATAAGGCACGAGCGCTAAGCATACGAGCTGCTTAAATATGAGATTCTTAATGAATTTATTTACAGAAAGAGTTCTACAAGGCTGATGTTGTGATGTTTAAACAAGGATGAAGCATTTTTTATTATTAGAAATTTATATGAAGTGGTTGTTAGGGCTCATTATGAACATCGAAATTTGATTAGACTTGTTTTCTCACGGGTGTTTTATTGGCCACAATTAGCACTAGATACCGATATCATTGTGTAAGGATGCGATGTCTGTCAAAACTATGCTAGAATGAGTCATTTACTAAAATAACTAATGACTGTAGTCCTAGTTCCTTGTCGAGTTAAAAATAGAGGATCAACTTATTGAGACCTTTGCTAATGGACACATGAAAGAGAAAAAATTTAGTAGTGACAGTTGACTATTTTACTAAATAAGTCGAGACAAAAGTTTATTAATTAATTTTTTGTCTCCTTACAAGATATTTGAATTCCCAAATAAGAATCCAAAGACAAATAAATATTTGAGTTATAAAAATTCAAAAAAAATAAATAAGAAAATCATACAAAAAGGGGGTTTATATAATTATAACTAAGTGATCATAATTAATAAACCAAAATTAAGGTAAAAAATTCATAAAGTTATAAAAGTGGTCATAATAAACCATGACGTAATATAATTTCTAAGGTTACATAATTGACCATATGGAATACTGATATATTAGTTAAATTCGCGAAAATTGTTAATAAACCAGGCGTGAGGTTGAAAAATCATAAGGTTATGCAAGTGGTCATACTAAAGCATGACATAATAATCAAATTCGTGAGAATAGTTAATAAACCAAGCCTAAGACTAATAAGTTGGCAGGTTACACAAGTGTCTATATTCTACCCTCGCATAATAGTCAAACATATCTACCGACCCCAAAACAAGAATTAAACTACGTATATTTGTAATAAACAAATATTAAACAAATATAGAAACAGGAAATCATACATGGTCAGGATAAAAGTATGAAACGTAAAGTACAAATACATTTTTAAAGTACTTCAAAATATTTGAGAGAAAAAAGGACGTTAATTATGTAATTACCTTGTCAGTTTTTCTTTGGTAATCATTTCAGGTGGAGGAACTTCCTTGAAAGGTACTTCATCAATTTTTCTGTCCAATTCATCTTTATTTGATAAGGAAGCTTCATAAGTGAGCAATTCTTTATCAACAATAAACACATGGAGAGTTTCTTTGATAGCATCGTCATCATTTTAGTTTTTTCATCCTCTTCTTTTTTATCTAATCACTCAAGGAATAGGTCGCTCGTCTTCAAGTATCAATATTTTTAAGTTACCCAAGATAATGTTAGGATTTTCATTCCAAATTAATAATATAATTTCTTTTTGGCTTTGCTCAATTAAAACTTTTACAACAATTAAATTATCTCTTCTTTATCGTTTACGTCTTTTGTAGTTTCGTCAAACCTAGAAAGTTTATTTTTAAGTGTTTTAATTTCCAAATTCAGGGTATCATTTTGGGTAGTAAGAGTTTGGATTTGATTATTCAATTTTTGTTTTGAATATACAGAGTAACATTTTCAACAATCATGTTGTTATTGTGAGAAATCAAATAACTAATTTGCTTAATTAAAGTTGTATTTTGAGAGAGAAATCATGTGTTTTGGGTCATCATAACATCTTTTTGAGCAAGCATACTAGCAACAGAGTTGTTAATATCAATTTTATCCTTTTTACAGTTTCGCATGAACCTGTTTAAAAGTGTTAATCCTCTATTGAAAAGCTACTAAATCATTTATGACTTTCCTATACTTAATCATAATAAGCTCATATTAAAAGTTGGTCATTTCATCGATATCTAGCGGATTCATTTTCATATAAGAGAGAGCTACTGAATTATGAATAATATGAAAAACAAATATTTAATAAAAAAATGTATAATGATAAAGACGAACCTCTAAATTGATCTCAAATTCCTTGGAAGAATGTTAGCTACCTTCATATTGTTATATTGAGCCATGTTGGGGGGAAACTAGTGTTTGGTGTTGATGATTTTTGTCTGAGGGTAATTTCGTCAGGAGTTTTGTAATGTTTCAAGGGTATTTAATGTTTGGGTAGTTTGTAGTGAGAGATTTGAGCTGCCTGGTTGTATTAAATGTTCATTACCCTCATTAATGAAAGTGGTTGGGTATTTATACCCTTAATTATGGGCCACATGGGCCTTCGGGTCATACTTATGAATTCGGGTTGAGTTCAAAAACTCATTAGTTATTAAGCAGGTAAGTAATTAGCTTAGTCATGAAGTGATTTAGTTCTTAATACGTTAGTCCTGTTCGGATGGTTCAGTGGGTGGTTTTTGTCCGAATTGCCCCTTTCCGATTTGCATAGTGAGTGGTGAGTAAATCCAGACTCATCAGTGTTGACAAGATATAATGAATGATGAAGTTGTAATTGATATAAAAAGAGGTGGTTTTGTACCGGATTGAGAATGTGCTTCTTTGGCAGACAAAGGAATACTAGTATTATGGTTGGATAATTTGGTAGCAACCTTAGTTGTTTTTAGGCAGAGGGATCAAAAGTCAGCATTTTTGCTTTGTTGACCAGATAAAATGGGAGGATTCTCATCGGAAACTTTGTTTGGCAAAACCTTGGTAAGTTTTTTTACTAGCATTAGTAGAAGATACCTCGCTAAGAACTTCAATGATGATAATGACCTCGTCCGATTTTTTCGTTGGTTTGATTTATTTATTTTCTTAAGAAATTCTATATTAAGAAGAAGATATTCTTGAGAATCATCAAGTTCCTCATCCTACTGAAAATAATTTGCAATAATAGCAGTTTCTTTAGGATTTTCATTATAGCAAAAAGAGTTCGTAGCAGGGGCAAGAGTTCTTTTGGGGTTTTTTTTGGGAGAAGTATTGATAACCCAAGGTTTTGTTTTATCATCGGTATATTTCACTGATTTATTTTTGGGAATAAATAATATGATCCCAAGTTTGTTCTTAATTTGCATTTGTCTTCGAAGTATAGCAAACATATTTTTAGTTTTAATTTGTTCTCCAATTGTGGCGACAGTGAGTTTACTATCAGAGTTCATCTTAAAGTCTAGGATAGGCCAAAGACTAGATTAAATAAATTTCTCAGCTATAAAAAGAGAGTGAAATTGGAGTTGCTAAATCAGGTTGACAGAAGCATACGATATTTCTAAAGGCTTATTGTCATAAAAATAGGTGTTGAAGCATTATAGAACTTTATATGGATCTACAAAACAATTAATGAATTCGGAAGAGCATTAGAAAAATAACAACAAAGAAGAGGTGAAGTAAAATTAAGTAGACTTTATTTTATGTGTTTGCATTCATCTTCTTTATATATGGTCAAACTCACCAGAAGAGTAATGAGACTCCCATATATTGGTTTCATTGATAAAATGTGATTTCCAGATATGTTCAGATGAGAGAAGATTAATTATTTGGTTTAATTTTGTTATAGTTAAGTAATACAAAAGGGGAAGCACTAAGTTTTTCAATTTTAAAGTTTGAAATGAGATATTGAAGATGTGTATATATTTCCCGAAGTTTTGAGCTTAGTAGTACAATGATTGGCATACGCCACCCATTAGCAGATAGATGAGTAAACACACTGAAAATATTTAAAGAACTCAAAAACATAAGGATGTAAAGATAATCAAAGACCCCATTATAATAGGGAAAATTAAATATATGTCTATCGCAATCTTTAATGTTATGATTTTAGGAACATGGGTGACTACATAATTTGGGAAACCATATTCATTTCTAAAACATGTATCTTCTTCTTCAGTCATGCATTTATAAGAGCTTGACAATTTACTGAAAAATTCCTCTCAATTTTTTTTCTTCTCTACTATATCTCTAGAAAGATCTTTAAGATCTATTTTATTAGGGCTTCAGCGGTGGCATATTTTGAAGAGGGTTTATTTTAGAATTTTATTTCTTGTTAGCAACCATCTTTAGTCAGTAAAAGAGAATTATCAATAAAGTAATTAAAGAGGTAAAGGTTTGTATGAAAATTTTGGTTTTTTATTTTTCAGTCAGAGTTTAGAAAGCAAAACTTGGGTTTGATATATAATTTATGATCAATATAAGAAATCAAAGTGTGAAACAACCCATTTTCTCATAAATTTGGAGCATTTTTTTTTGCTAAAAAGTACAAATATATAGTCTGCATATATTCTAACAAGCAATCAAAGAATGCATATAAAAAGGTAAATAGACGAATCGATGTAATCGGTGTAAAAAATACATGTTACACGGAGTTGAAGATATAAACTAAATTAAAAAATTTAGGGTTTCAATTGAGGTAAATGAGGTTTTGAGAGAAAAACTCTAGAGAGATTTTCTTAAGGAAAGTGAATTTTTAAAAATATAAAGTAGTTGATCTCGTCATAGAGGATTTAGAATATTATACATGTCAAATACGATTTTAATTTTTTAATTAGATGAACAATTATTAGAAATTTGTAATAAAATTAGATGAATAATATTCGAAGATCTAATACTTAGATTTTAAAAATATTATAATGTAAAATAATGTATCGTGAAATATAATAAGAAGTATAACACACATAAATGCATATTCGCGACGAGAACCACTTTTGAAAAGTTTCATAAATGTGGTTGACCTAAAGAAAAGTTCAAATCATCGAAGTCAGTAGCTAAATGAGAAGTTCGATTAAACTTCCTAAACATGGTGAAACTAGGTAAGAAGCTCGTTACGAATCAACAACATGTCTGATCGCAGCCAACAGGGCCTCGATGCAACGAGCATAGGCTGATCGCGACGAGGAAACGTTTTGTCTCGCTTTTGCTCGATTTGATCACGATCAAGCAAAACCTTAATCAAAATTTATTGTTTATTGTATTTCAAATCATGAATCTTTTTATATCCTAAAATAACCTCTTTCCAAGATCACGCAATAGAGTGATCGGGATAATTCGTTTTGGAAAGCATAACCTTACGTGTCTCAAACTTCACCATTGTTTCCGAATAATTCCTAACAAACTTTATCTTCACATACTGCCGTAATTTTTTGTTTCCTAACTCTATTTTCTAACAAACATTACTCATCAGCTCACCGCGATAAACACTAATCACAATGTTATTGTGTGGCATGGCATACATATATTCCATGCACAATGATAAGAGTAAGATTTATCGCAATAAACTAAACAACAACTTTCATATCCAAAAGGTTATCTAATTTTCTCACAAGTCATTTTTTTCTTTAAAACGGGCCAGCTTGCCTCAATGATGGTTGTAGATGTATATGTTAACTTAGGTTATGTCAAGCTATTTGCATATAGATATTCAAACCGAGTTATGTTTTTTTTGCGATTAAATTAAACATATGAATAAGGTTTGTTGTTTCTGAAAATAAAATTTCATTTTCTAAAAGCATCTTAAGATTGTAAAATTGATCTCATATTGTTTGCATCAAATTTGAAAATATTTTTGATATCATAAAATATATTCGAAGTAAACCAAAGTAATTATAATGTTAGAAATAAAATAAAAGGTATGAAATACATGTTATAAATGTAAGCTAAAAGTAACGCGAAAGATAATCTTATTTTTCAATTTCTACATTAATTAGATTTCTATATTAATTAGATATTCTATATTAATTATTTTTCCTATATTAATTTGATATTCAATATTAATTGGATTTCCTATATTAATTGGATATTTTATATCAATTAGATATTCTATTTTAATTAAATCTTATATTAATTTGGTCTTCTATATTAATTAGATTTCATATTAATTTAGCCTTTTATATTGATTATAATCCTTAACTAATAGATTAAGATTTATTACATCTAACCTATAAATAGAAGAAGATATAGCTTTACAATTTGTGGCGAGACGAGATATAAGCTGCATATTTATTCACAAAGAGAAACTAGCTCTAGGTCTTTTGAGAGATAAGTGAGGTGAGAGATAAACACTCAAGAGAGGGTTCTGTGAATCACGTTATCTTTTTTTACAAAAACTTATTAAGTTTTTTATGTTTGAGAGTCTTTATGTAACCTACTTATTTATAAAAAAAAATGTTCGTTGCCCATGGATGTATGATTTATTCACGATCCAAACCACATAAATATTTTGTTGTGAAATTATTTACTTTATGTTTTTCTTGTTAACTTTGTTCCTTAAATAAGGTAAGATTCGAAGCTCGTATTACCTCTTACGACATCTCGGGTAGGTGTTCGCCAATTGTTCTTCATTGTTTTGGTTGAGTGGGTAAGATTCAGCCTAGCGAGTCTTGTTAGGGGTTGGATCGGATCTTGTTCGGATATTGATGGTTTCGCTAACAAGTGGTGCAGTGAGCATGGAGATCTGAAATCAATATTCGTTTTTGGTGAAAAAGAAAAATTATAAAGATGAAAATCATGGATCTTGAAATAAAGTCAAGCGAGTCATAATAATAGATTCCATGAGGGAAGTGTTTAAATAAGCGTCTAGTATGAAGAATGAATCTGTTGGGATTCGGCTAGAGGCAGTTGAAGGCTTATCGAAACAGGTGGAAATTCAATCCAAGAAGTACCTGAAGAGGTGTAGGATTGACAATGACCTGATATTAATGTCATTCACTAGCTATTTTGTTACGGGAATAACAAGTTTTTCCACGATTAAGTCATTGGGATTTTAGTCAAGAAAGAGATAAGGTAAAAAAAGATCATCTCATTCATGGATAGGTTCTTCCTATTTATAATGTTGCGAGTTAGTGGGCAGTTACACACGTTTACACTTAATACTCCACTAACTCACTGTCATCACTATCCCTATAATTTTGGAGTAAGTAATTAATAAGGTTTGACTTAGAAGTCAAAACGTGTGTTACATAATTAATAAAGAAACGCCCTGTCTGATCTGTGCTTCAAAACGAATTGGGCCATCCCTTGAGTGTGATCAGATATATTCTGGCTTGTCGAGGTCGAGCTCACTGATCTCGTGTTCGACTTATCTTCTTTGAGCTCACACTTAGTCTTGATCATATGTTCATCGCATCCTTAATCTGGTCAATCAACTCTTCTCTTAATGCCTTTGAGATCGATCTGTCTCCGAGCTCGGACTGCCCTTGAGCTCGCCAACGCTGTAGAGCTCATTTTTTTTCTTGCTCTAATCCAAGTTTGCGGTCCTCTTGCTCGTGCTCGTACTTACTTGAGGGAATCTCCCCTTATCAGGGCTCCCACCTAGTTTATAGGTTTATTAAAAATATTAGTAAACCTGTAAAATAAAAATAAAATAAAATATTAAATTAATTTCCACAAATAGTCGCATGGTGATTCGAAACGTCTTGCTACTTCTTCTGTTGACACGTGTCATTAATGTAACTGCGACGGTTCTGACATCGTCGTTTCTTGGAGACAACGCTTGGCGATTCAATTTTGCGACAACTTTTAAGAAATCAATGACGCCACACGCTTATTTGGAAAGGTGTATACTCATTCAAACTATTATTGTGTCCATTTTCTTGAGAGAAATTTATCAATTCTGAAATTATCTCACTTCATTTTTGCTAGAAAAACACTCACTATCTACAACCAAGGTGTTTGCTATCACGTTCTTCAACATCATTCAGGTAAATTATTTCTTAACAAATACACACTTCTCACTAAACACATGGGAGAACCCTAGATTTTAGGTTTGCAACTTCTATGAGTAGGTTTTTCCCAAAAAACATATCTTCCTAAGCCGAATCGATTGCCCTTGCCTGCTATAAACATTCTGATTCGTATCCTTACCTTATTGTAGTTTCTATAAAAACCATGGCACCAAAAAAGGAAACAAAGGCTAAAGCTGACAAAATTACAGAGCCCATATACGAAGAAATCAACGATTTAGAAAGTTATTTCTCCCAAATAGCCCCTAAATATACTAACTTAGATGATGATAAAGTTCCCATCCTCATGGACAGATGTGGCATCTCTGAGGATGTGACTATTAGGGCTCCCAATATAGGAAAACACCATTACCATACACAAGAAATAGAGATATGCCTTTTCACTACCCTATTCGATTGATGGCTAAGATTGCCACTTCCCGAGCTTACTCGTGACTATTTTAGTGTGCTTGTCATCTGCCCTACTCAAATATCAACCAATGGTTCGAGACTATTGCTTAGCATGGTGCTCAGATCACGCTTGCTTAAAACATAAATATGCATGGCGGACTTGCTATCTCGCACTGAAGTGACCAAAATGTCAAAAGCCCCTTTATTTTATACCCACTTTAAAGGGGTTAAGAAAATTGTGGAGCTCCCCTCCTCTGATAGGAACTGGAAGAACTTCTTTGTCTTTATGTCGGGTAACTGGGAACATAGCACCCCCACCTTAAACCTTCAACTAGAAATGAAGTGAAAGAAAAATTGTAAGTAATAACAGGATTGCGAGAGACAAAAATTTGCTCGATCCCTTGTAAAATTAATAACTAATATATCCGTCTTTGCTCAGGTGAATTGTCGAATCAGAGTTGGTGGAAGGAAGGGAGACCAGTGGATTACGTAAATTCCTTGATCAGAGTTAGTAACTTGGCCTGTGAAGCTAGGTAACAAGACCTTAAGCAACTTTTCACATGATACAACTATCTGAGGTCAGGGTTGTGGTCGATTTCGGAGCTGAGAATCGCAAAAGACAGAGAGGTTAACATGGCAGACAGTTCAGAAGCTACTATGGATCGTATTAGGGCACTTTTAGAGCAGAAGTACCGGGATAGAAACAATGTCGGCGTTTGGCTGGTAGTACCACATGTGGTTCGAAAGGGTGGTAAAGTTAGGGATTCGTCTTTCGCTCCTGCTCAATCTTGTGAGCAATGAAACAACATCGTAAAAAACCAAGAAAAAATAGTTGATCAATCTGAAAAAGAAGCGCCTAAGGTTCCTGAAGCTGCTCAGCCCAGTAGGGTCCAAGCAGATAGAGAAGAAGATGATGAAGAGACCCACTATGGTTCGTTAAATAATCCCTGGAGCAAGAAACCAAGGGTGATTGAGGACGTTGTTCCCTTGAACATGAGGAGATTACAATTGAGAGATGAAGAGAATGATAGCGCTAAAGCTACTTCTGGGGAAAGAACTTGTCCCCTCATCCAAATGGCAAAACAAGTAGGTAATGATCAAAATCCACGGGCTGTAGGGGAGACGATTGATCTCGTGGGGGATGAGGCATGGGAATGAGCCTTAGAAAAATAAAATTGTGCCTCCAGCTCCTTCCAACAAGAGAAAGCAACTGGTGCTTAGCTCCACCATGGAGAACCTGCCGCCCTCAGTAGAAGCCAGTGAGAAAAACAAGGGTGATGACAAAGGAGCCGGTCTAGCCAATAGAGGGCGCATATAGAAGAGAGACCACAGAAGATCAACATTTCTCGCTCATCTTCCTACATGTTTAAGCAGCTCCGCAGGATTCCTGACTTGTCATATTGTGACAAGATTTCGATTCCTGAGATATGGCAAAGATAAGTAGAGCTGGTAATCGAGGTAAAAATCTTGGGATCTGAAAATGTTTAACTAAATATTAAGGATATAATTTAAATTTTTTACTTGTATGCAGCTGCATCACAACTTCTTCGTGTTGGGATATCGAAACATGTCCCCAACTGAAGTGGTGGCTATGGAGAAGTGGAAAGCCGAAGCCATGGTTTTTGGCTCAGCTAAACATAAAACTGCAGAGGTCATTCGTTTGAGGCATGCTTACACCTCGGCCAAGAACACCAAACATGAAGCCATTGATGCCAAAGATAAACTAGATAAAATAGTTGCCACCATGCAAGAAACTGTGAAATGCAGTTACGAGAGGCTAGCAACTATGTCCGAGAGCCACAAGCTGGTGTTAAGCCAAAACGAAAATCTGCTGAAGAGGAACGACGAGCTGCATGCTCAAAGCTCGAACCTGTTGGACATGACTATCAATCAGGCCAAGAGGGTGGAGGAACAAGCGGAGCAGATTATAGCTCTAACTGCTGATATGAGCAAGTTGACCACTCAGCTCGAGGAGGAACATGCACAACTCGAACGAGAGCGGCAACAGTGGCAAATGAAGGTGGAAACGGGTGCTGTAAAAATGGAAAATCAGGTGTTTACTTTTGCTGCGGAGATGATAGTCAAGGAGAACAGGAAGGCTATAGTAGAGCCTATAACGTTGAATCCTGGGATAAAGCTGGGATCCTTGGCCTCTCTAGTTGAAGCCCCTGCACCAAACTCGAGCTTAACACCTCAACCAACCACAGAAACTAATACTTATGTTGATCATGCCAAGCTACTGCATTCCCCTAGTGCTAAGTAACAAAGAATTACCTTTTGTTGTATGAACTTTCATGTTTTTATGTTAAAAAATCGAAGACTTCGTACTACATGCAGTACTTTTTTATTTAAACAATGGGTTGAATTTATGTGTGATTTACCTTCTATGAATTAATTAGCACTATAAGCTTTTGTGGAGCAAATATAGAGTATGTGTTTGCTGAGTTTTATGGAGATCCTAACAATTCCGAGCTCAGTATAGCTCATTGCATAGCTTAGAAAACTTGTGCAATAATAGCGAATTCATGGTGAGGTCTCATAGACCCTACTACGTAGTCTGTTCTAGACTTGGTCTTTAACCAGTTTACGAATATACCCAGTACAAAGTATAGGCACAATATGGCCGTTACATACCCCGTAGGTGTGGCCAATTAGCTCGTTCGTGTTTATAAACACCTAGTCTGGACTCAGTATGGTCCGTTGTGTAGCCAAAAATGGTGTGGTCATTGACCCAATCGTTGATTGTAAGGATGAAAGTTTCAACAAACACACAGTGGTGAAAGCATAAATTATATTGAAAAAATCAAAGAGCTGTTCTTAGGTGATTAACATTCCGGGGATTCTTGAGTGCACGACCATCTTGATCTACCAATCTGTACGCGCCATGGTGCCCTGTTGAAATAATTGTGTATGGGCCCTCCCAATTTGGTCCTAGTTTGCCACCTGTTCCACTATCGGAGCCCTGAAACACCTTCTTTAAGACTAAATCTTCCTCCTTAAAAGAGTGCGGCTTCAAACGAGCATTAAAGCATCCTCTCATTAGACTTTTATAGTGTTCTGCTCGTACTCTTGCCTGATCTTGTCGCTCATCTAATAGGTCCAGGCCGGTTGACCTGACTATAAGGTTTTCCTCCTCTTTGTAGTGCTCAATTCTATGGCTTGGTACTATGATCTCTGCTGGAATAACTTCTTATGCACCGTATACCAAAGCAAATGGTGTATCTCCTGTTGTGGAGCGGGGGGTTGTTCGGTACGCCCATAGCACCTCCGCCAACTTATCCGACCACTTGCCTTTAGCCCCCTCTAATTTTTTCTTAAGCCCTTCTAGTAGTGTCATGTTAGTTACTTCGACCTGACCGTTTGCCTAAGGATAGTAGGGGGTGGAGAAGTGCTGGAGAATCCCATATCGTTTTCAAAAGTTGGTAAGAATTAAATTGGAATTGTGGGCCATTATCTATCATTAAAATCCATAAAATTCTGTATCGGGTTAAAATTTGATTATGGATGAAATTACATACCTCATGGGTTCGCGTTCGGAACAGAGCTTTAGCCTCAACCCATTTGGAAAAACAATATAATGCAATAATAAGAAACTGTCTTTTGCATATGGCCATTGGCAAAGGGCCCACCAGATCTATTCCCATTTATCAAATGGACATGGAACGGGAATGTTTAGCATAGGTTCGATGGGTATATACTGTTTATTCGAATACTCTTGACACTTGTGACATTGCAATACAAGATTCTCTGTGTCACTTGCTAGCTCAAGCTAATAGTACCCAACGAGGAGAAAACGGCGAATCAGTGTTTGGTGTCCATAATGAGCCCCTGCTTCTCCTAAATGTAGATCAGCCGGTATCGAAATGGCTTCCACGCGATCAAGGCATCGGAGCAAAGGTCGGGTTGAACTCTTCCTATACAAGATATTGTCGAGGACACAATATTTAGCTGCTTTGATCTGCAATGCTCGAGCTTCATTCTTACTTGCGGGCAAGGTACCATGGTTCAAGTACTGTAAGTATGAAGTTTTCCAGTCGACATCATTAGTGATTGAATTGATGGTCGATGTTGCTGATACGAGCTCTATCATGGGGAGTTGTTGGAGTAAGACTGTGGGATGCTCTCCCGAAGCTGTGGTCTTAGCTAGAGTATTGGATCCCGAGTTATCGTTTCGTAGGATCTGCTCATAGAACACGCTGGTGAATTTAGATTCGTACTCCTTGAGCATCACAAGGTACTCCTTGATTCCTTCCTGCCTCAAATCATAAATACATTGTGCTTGATTAACCAACAATTGAGATTCGGATCTAACCGTGATGTTTCGAGCTCCACATATCAAAGCCACTTTCATGCCACAGAGGGCGGCCTCATATTCTGCATCGTTATTCATTACTAGGATATTAAAGCGCACAACTTTCTTGATCTACTCACAACTTGGAGTCTGAATTATAACACCTGCTCCTCCACCCAACGTAGAAGATGCACCATCGACGTCAACGATCCATTGGTTTGATTCGATCGCTTGCATGTCGTCTTTGTCAATCTGTTGTTCTCTTGAGGAGGTGAATTTGGTTAAGAAATCGGCGACTACTTGCCTTTTTATAGCTAAGCGCAGCTCAAACCGGATGTCATACTCGCCAAACTCGATGCACCATTTTGTGAGTCTACCAGAAATATCTGGCTTCTGCAACACATGTTCCCCAACTGGCTTAGTTTGGTCACCTCGACTAAAATAGCGCCCTGCTTTTCTGCTAAAAAAGACCTGCGCTTCCGTCGCACCGGTTTGGAGCAAGGGTTGATAGCTAATTCATGGCTTAGGATCGAAAGGCTTACTCCTAAGACATCAGCTTCCTCCCAAGCAAAGACATCTAATTTTTTTGCTAAGAAAGCTATAGAATGTACCTTTGAGTCATGGGACAACTCTTTTTCCAACTGAAGTACTCTATTGTCAGCTATGAACATGTCCACAGTTGTAGTATCTACAATAGTTGAATCTTCATTTTCTCGTGGATCGTCCACTGGGTCTGGCTAGGTGAGATCTAGTGTTCTAGGCGTAACATCCCCCTCTCCATTTAATTCATATTAGAGAGGTTTGGATGGGTTTGACGCGATCGCATAACACGCTCGTGCAGTTCTCTGGCTGCCTCGTATTGTTCATACTAAGCTACCCACCAGATATTTGATGCAATTTCAAAATGTATACGGCGTCTCCTCCATCATATATAGCCATGTTCTTCCAATAATGGCATGGTAAGGGCTCAGTGCATTGGAAATTATGAACAATGTTTTTAGTTCCTTCTTCGTAGCTCCGTGACCAACCTTTACCAACAGCTCCACCTCCCCAACACATTGTTAGGTTCTTCCTTCGTAGCCGACCAACATCCGATGAGTAGTCCAGTATGGGGGCACGTTCTGCATACGATCAAAGCTACTTTTGAAAATAATATTTGCCGAGCTTCCTCCATCAACCAGCACTCGAGTAACCATTACCCCTCCGATATCTAGGTGAATAGTCAAAGCATTTTCATGTGGTACACTAACACCTCTGAGATCGTTGTCGTTGAATGTGAGGTCGGCTACCGGGTCCCTACAATTTCGATAAGAATTTGTATCTATTTTGTACACGTCAAACTCATTTTTAGCTCGCTTGTTTTGAGTTGATCCTTGACCTGTGGCTGAGCTCCCCCCTGATATGGTGAGAAGCCACTATTGCTTGTTAACTTCTTATTCTTCTCCTTTAGTCGGTTTCTCATTGTTTGGAGAACAAACTTCCTCACGGCGATCCGGGTGAGATCGTTTGATATACTGCATCAGCTCGCCATTGTCTATCAAACGTTGAATCTCTTCTATTAATTGCCACCACTCTTCAGTAGAATTTCCATGATCATAATAATATGTGCATTAATACCGATTAGATCATTTAAATCCTGGTGCGCTCATCATACGCGGAGCTTGGTACTTCGTGCACCCATTTGTTCGATCATAAATCACCGAGATAGCCGCAGTCAATGGGGTGAAGCGTCTATTCGGTTGCTCGAGCTACTAGGGTCGCCTGTTATAATCCCTCATTGGCTGTTCTTCAATCCTTTTTTTCTGTTTCACCTTATTTGAAATCTAATCCGCGCCGTTAAGGTGACCCTCCCCTTCTGGCATCGTCGACCCTAATAAAATTATATGCCTTGGCGAGCAGGTCCCCCATGTTCTCAGTTGGGAACTTGATGAGATCTACATACAGCTCCCCCTTTCGGTCGAGCTCTCGTTTCAGGGAGGCCACCTCCATGTCTCCGGCCAAATTTGGTAAAGCATTCAGTCCATAATTGAATCCCGCTCGTACTTAAGCTCTTTGTTACCAACAAACCTTTTCCCGAATGCTTTCCACGGTCCTCTAATGTCATAGAGGGATCATTTCGCTAAGCTGCTGAACCAATCCATGACGTTACCTTTGAGGGTCATGGACAGTGCTCGATACAACATCGCATCGTTGGGGTTGAAGGCCATCATCATGATTCTAAACTGCTCCAAATGCCTATTTGGATCTCCCGCTCCATCATATGTTTCCATCCTGAATGGGTCGAACTTCCTCGGGAGCTGAGCTTCGAGAATCTTCTTAGAGAATGGTGATTTCTTTAGTATGTAGGCTGACAACCTCGGGTGGACCTGATTGTAACGGAGATCTTCATTTTCCCGAGCCCGCTTGGTCGATGTCTGCTTTGCCTCGTCCCGCGGACCCTTGCTACGATTCTTATCCCCGCTCTCGTCTTCACCTTCCTGCTTGTCATCTCGTTTGGACGACCGATCCGTTATGTTAACTTTGCTCGCCTCCGAACCGAACAGTTGATGTGTCCTGCTCGTTCCCTTGAACTTTGCAGTGAGAGCATGGATAGCGTTATTCATTCCTGCCATTGTGGCGTGCATGGCTTGTTCCCTTGTATCTCGTTCAAACGCTATTTTCAACTATTCCTCCTGGAGATTGTGGATTATTTTCTCTAGTTGAAGGACCGACGAGTCATTTGCTGGGATGGCTTCCTTAGTTCCGCGAGCCCCCACTGCATCCATGGTTCTTCCATCACCACCGCCCCTTGGGGTGCTACGGGATTACCCTCTTGGGGAGCTACAGGACCGGAATGTGGGATGTCTCGCCATCCTGGTTAATTCATAGCTCATCTTTGGTATGTCGTTGCTTTGCTAGTTTCCTCGTTGTCTTTCTCGATTCTTGACCTTGTGACTACCATGGTGATTGGTTAAGAAGTTCCCACAGAGGGCACCCAATTTTTTATGAGAATAACAAGTTTTGCCACGATTAAGTCACTGGGATTTTAGTCAAGAAAGATATAAAGGAAAAAATGATCATCTTATTCATTAATAAATTCTTCCTATTTATAATGTTGCGAGTTAGTGGGCGGTTACACACGTTTACACTTAATGCTCCACTAAATCACTAACATCACTATCCCAATAATTTTAGAATAATAATTAATACGGTTTGACTTAGAAGTCAAAATGTGCGTTACATAATTAATAAAGAAATACCATGTCTAATATGTGATTCAAATCGAATTGGGCCATCCCTTGAGTGCGATCAGATTTATTCTGGCTTGTCGAGGTCGAGCTCACTGATCTCGTGGTCGACTTATCTTCTTTGATCTTACATTTAGTCTTGATTATATGTTCATCGCATCCTTAATCTGCTCGATCAACTCTTCTCTTAATGCCTTCGAGCTCGATTTGTCTCTGGCTCGGACTGCCATTGAGCTCGCCAACACTGTAGAGCTCATCATTTTCTTTATTTCTTGCCCTAATCCAAGTTTGCGGTCCTCTTGCTCTTGCTCGCACTTACTTGAGGGAATCCCCCCTTATCATATTTTTCTAAATTTGGTATGCATATGCTTAAAATATTGAAGAGTACCTCAAACCATGGAATAACTGAAAAGGTAAGTTGTGACTTACTTTGAGGAAGGATTATGCTTCTGACAGCTAGCAAAACAAGAGATTGATTGAATGAGCTATTTTGGACAGCTAACATCGTCAACAGGAGCCCCTGGACTTTCGGTTGTCATGGAGATGTAATAGGGGCCCGAGGTGGAGCTGGAATTGAGATGAAGTTTGAACATAATGGTACATGTGGATACCTCTACGGAATCTATTTTCAAGCTAGGTTCGGCCTTTGCAAAGGAAGTTCAACCATTGCTGAGTTCAGGTCTTGATATGAAGTTTAATGGGTCAGAGCTTTCCAATGTTCAAACTGTGGAGCATCTGTTAACTGTTGCCCTATTTTATCTCCGGATAGGTAAGGTGGATGTTACCATCGCTTTCTTGAATGTCGGGAAGTCGGGACACTGGTCTATTGGGGATGATTTTCTCGATAGAGTTTATAGACTACATGAAATTGATCACTCCAGACATGCAGGTGGACAGTTTATCTCTAGTGGGTAGTTGAAGCATCAAGGTAACAAATATTGAAGTTACTATAAGCCTAGGTGGAGAATTGTTAAATGTAGGCTAAAAGTAACGAGAAACATAATCTTATTTTTCTAAATCAATCTCCTATATTAATTAGATTTCTACATTAACTAGATTTTTATATTAATTAGATATTCTATATTAATTAGGTTTCGCATATTAATTAGATTTCTTATATTAATTGGATTACCTATATTAATTGGATATTCAGTATTAATTGGATTTCCAATATTAATTAGATACTCTATATTAATTGAATTTTTTATATTAATTGAATATTTTATATTAATTAAATTTCTATATTTATTAAATCTTATATTAATTTAGTTTTATATGTTAAGTCCTATTAATTTGACATTCTATATTGACTAAATGTTTTAGTTAATGGATTAAAATTTATCACAGTTGACCTATAAATAGAAGAAAATGTAGTTTTGCAATTTGTGACGAGACGAGATGTGAGCTGCATATTTATTCAGAGCGAGGAACTAGCTCTAGATTTTTTAAGAGATAAGTGAGTTGAGAGATAAAACATTGAAGATAGGGTTTTGTGAATCACGTCATATTTTGTTACAAATAGTGATTGAGTCCTTTATGTTTGAAAGTCTTTATGTAACGTGCTTATTAATAAAAGAAGTGTATGTTGCATGTGGTTGTAGGACTTCTTCACGATTCAAACCACGTAAATCTCTTTTTGTGCGATTGTTTAGTTTATGTTTTTCTTGTTAACTTTGTTCTTAAAATAAGGTAAGAGCCGAAGTTTGTACTACCTCATACGAACTCTCGGGTAGGTGTTCGCCAACTATTTGTCACAGCTTCGTATGAATGACTAAGATTCAGTCTAGTGAGTCTTGATAGGGCTGGGTTGGATCTTGTTCGAATATTGATGGTTTTTCTAACAACATGTTTAAATTTCTTAAGAATTTTTTTTTATGTTTGAGGTTTCAGCTACAAATTTCTATAATATTTTTTATGTATTTTGATTTTTCAAACTTTGTCCACCTTGACACTCTCACGATACAAACTTCACAATATGCTAAAATAAATTAAAAATTTCTCATCACCATTTTCAAAGTATTCTACATATTTAATCTAAAATTAGCAAATATTCACGAGTCAACCAATGAAAAACCACATAAAATAAAAAGATAAGAAAACAAGTTTATATGTTATGAACATATTTTAAATGTATTGTCCAATCAAGTCTACAATATTTACACAAAATAAACCTTTAGGCAAAAAATCTAAAACTTTATTGAGTTAAAGTACAATACAAATGAGGAATGTACTATAAAGTTTTTAATATCTTAGTATTTGTATTTTAAGTTTCTAAATAAAAAAACCTTTCATTCTTTAAATTTAATTCTTTTTTAATCATTATAAAAAACTCGTAGATGTCAAAATTAATTTTTTAGAAGTGTTCCAAGGTTAATATATTGTAACAAAATTTTATGCTTTATAAAAAGTCTACCTAAAAATGATTCTTTACGAATATAAGGAGTATACATCAAATAAATATAAAAACATCTATTTTAATTGAATAACAATCAGAAGATATAATAAAATATAGAATCTTTAAAGAGTGAAAATACGATAAAATATTACAACCTTTATAAATTTATAAATATCATAACATTAAAAAAAGAATGAAAATGTAAATTTTATAAGATAAAAAATTAAGATAATAGTCATCATGATCAACACGATAGAGAATAAAATCTTTGGATGGTAAAACAATACATATATTTTGATACATGTAATTTATGAAAAATCTATATTAAGACATGTAAGAAGCAGCCGTGCAAATGAACAACACCAACAAATTAAAAAATAAGAGTCGAATGAATGCTAAACTAACTAATGTTTAACGGTGGTAAATTGACAATGCGTAATAGTAGTAATAATAATAATAATAATAATAATAATAATAATAATAATAATAATAATAATAATAATTTCTAATGATTTTTTTATAAAAATTCAAAATTCAATCTGTGTACGAATTTGATAAACCAAGTATGTCGAATCATATGATTTCATAAAAAACTATTATTTATACAATATAATAATTAAACCATATTATATTAAATATTTAACAAATAAAAAGCTATTTATTTACTATTATGTGTAAAACAATTATTATGACATAATAATTTTTATAATATGACATTAGTACAATTAAAATAATAAGTCAAACACCACCTATAATTTATGAGATAGGTTTCCCAATAATATATATATATATATATATATATATATATATATATATATATATATATATATATATATATATATATATATATAAAATGTATTGAACACAAATCTATGTCCAAAAATGTATAAATGTAGTAGACTTGATTAATACGATATAGCAACAGAGTATTATCTCAACTTACGATAATATAATATATTTTATGAATTTTGCAGTAATATTATGTTATTTATATCTAAATTGCATGTTAATTTATAGGATAACTCTATTTCGACGATATATCAAATTAGCATTAATATTTTATTTAAAAAACTAAAATATCATCATACAAATTATAAAAATAACATAAAACAAACACTTGTTTCTCAAACAATAACGCATATCTAAAAAATGAAATTAATTCAAAAAAATTATAAGATGTATTTTTTTAGTTACACGAAAAATAGTATATGTTATAGACTATTAGACTTGAAGTCTAATGTTGTTTATAAATATCGGAGAGTTCTTTAATCCCATATTTATATTGAAAGAAAAAACTCAAATCATTAACAAAAATGAGGAAATGTGTACAAACATCTATGGTTTAAAAACAACCCAACAAACCTCATATGAGTCACTATCAAAAGTGTTACGATCTAATGAGATAGCTTCTCAAAAATATTATTTATATACCAAAAAATAATCACGAAAAATAACCAAACAAACCTCATATGAGTCGAATGTATAAATTATTACGATCCCATGAGATAGCTTCTCAAAAATATTATTTATATAGCAAAAAATAGTCATGAAAAAGTTATCTAAAAAATCCAAGTGATATTTTTTGAAGATGATCCTAAAACTTACAAAAATATTATCATTTATAATCTTTATTTTTTGTGTTTTGCCAAAAGGTCATAAACAATGAGATATATTTAATCGTATTTCTCGTATTTAAAAATAAATTTATTCGTTCGAGTTCAATCAACCCCACTTGAATGTAAGTGAGTGTTTTGAAAGAAATATCAAGCATATAAAAGTATACTAGTATTTAAAGCTAAAGTAAGTGTCAAAGGCTTTTTTACACAAAAGTACTTTTATATCCAGTATTTGATCTTAAAAGTTATGTATGTTTAAAATGTGAAGCTCAAGAAGTTAAATACATTATTTAATCATATTTAAAAAAATAATGGATGACAGATGAGTCCATTGAAATATACTAATATTATAAAAAGTCTTATTAATGCAGCTTTACAAACTTTGTCAAATATTTCATTTGTGATTAGTAAGCTAAGTTATTTACTAAATAATTAGGAAAAAAATATTATATTCAATTGTAAATATGTTTATGTATACATTATGATAGTCATGAATATTAGATATAGTTTACAAGAATATTTATATGAATGTCAAAAACATTATAGCCTGTTTCAACCCATCCCAACTTGTATTTTTATGCGTGATCTTTATCCTTCCGAATACATATCGGGGTGAGTCCGGATCTCAAAATCCTAACATGTAGTAAGGACAAGACAGGTTTTGATTTTTCATTCAAACATTCATCACATCCTAACCTATCCAAAATTTATACTATGATCGTTAATCTATATATTATTCTATAACTTATATTTTTTTATTATACTTTATTTATCTATATTTTAAAAAAATTTAAGATTAGGTTAGATGGTAACATGATAGTCTAATAAGTTATAAAATGATACACATAGTATGGATTGGGATGGGTAAAAGTGGATTGAGATAGGTGAGATCATTGATGGAGGTTAGTAAAAATATGACGGGACTGAACGAAGTGAACAAAAGATGATAGCTTCAATCTAGGTCTAACTTTTAAAAATAAGCAAAACCAATCGCATAACCATTGTTAGTAGAAATGATAGCATGGTGGATCGGGAACGGATATTTATATATATACACGAAAAAATTGATATTCGAATCAAAACAGATAGATATCAAAATTTTAATATCAAACATGAGCATGTGGGTTCGGATTATTCAAAACATATACGTGAACTATGGACGTATAAAAATATAAATTATCTAAACAAAACTAAAGTTCAATCAAAATTGAATAAAAATAAAATGAATAAATTATAAAAAAAAGATTGACATTGTATTAATACAAAAACTAAGGCAAAAAATTATATCAACATAAACATAAAATAAATATTTTATGTATAATTTTAGAAATATTTTAGGACAGGTACTCGTGGTATCGAGTTTGAAAAAGTATTTGTGGTATGATATACAAATCCAAAACCCGAACCGAACCAAACATATAATTAAAAAATAAAACCATAATCTGTCCTTTTTTAATATATGTAGCATCTAGTTAGTTTGGTTTGAATATCTATTTTTAAATAAAATTTTCATCATTAATCCCTATTCAGTTATAATGGAACATCTACACATTAATCTAAGCCATGAGTATATAGAAAATTTATTCAACATATAATAATATCAGTGTCATATGTACAACCTTTAAAAGATCTTTGCCAGCCCATTTACCAAGTTATTGGTTCAAGAATTAGTAAATCCAACATTCATAAAATTCAAATTTTCAAAGTGAAAATCCAATTTGATTATCATTAACATCAAAACATAAAAGTGTTAACTACAACAATAAATGAATAGATTTTGATGAGATTGGATATTTTAGCTACTGTGACCTGATTTAATCCGAAGAGCAGTTCGGACCGTGACCACTATTATAAAACTCCAAAAGGACAAATGTAATAAATGCTGACTAAGCTAATTGATGGTCACTTCAAACCAGATTACTAATGGGTCCTTAAACTTGACCTGATTTCATGATCCGACCTAATAAGCCCATGAGTCAGTAATTAAGTATAAATACCCCAACCATTTTCATTAATGAGGGTAATAAGAATTTATTACTAGCACACAGCTTAATTATCTTACTACTCACTACTCTAAACATTAACCTCCACAAAACATCCAAAACACTTTGCAAAATTACCCTCAGACAGAAATAAACCACATTAAATTAGCGACCACAGTGGGAGGACGATGGTGCCTAAATTTCACAATTCAAAACCAACAAGAAACGTTGTTCGGATGGATCCGAATGAGCAGAATGCTCCACCTTCTGAGGTGGAAGGTGCAAGGGAAAACAAGGAGTATACTATCGAGGAGCGTGACCAGTTGAGAGCTGAAACATAGGCGCTGAGAGCAATAAAATAAGCTGAAAAAAGAGTTAAGAAAACATTTGTATCGTCAGTACTTCACCACACTGACAATCTTGGAGAAAACGAGCAGTCTTTGAAGACCCATCTCAGTTCCAAGAAGACACGCCAATCTAAGCCTGTTGAGAGTTCTGCATCTAAGTCCTCCAGCAGCTCATCAAATGAGGCAGAACTTGAAGAATCATTATCTTCAAGTAGCAATGAGGGAAGATCTAAAATGAAAATGAGGTTGACTAAAAACATTCAAGAAAGAGAGATTGGCATGGCAGGCTTAAGAAGCACCACGGTGAGGGTAAGGGGTCAACTCACAAACATATTGATCAGTTGCTGATTGATCCCTTTTCCTTCTAGTATGAACCATGTATTTTTGCAACCCTTAATGAAGATCACGTTTTCAGTAGTAGAAAAAATTGAAGGCAATCGTCTTTATCCGCAAAAGTACTCTCCGGACATCTTCCTAAAAGGTTTGATAGCTCCAAGATGGAGAAATACGATGGAAGTCGAGATCCGGACAACCATCTGGAACATTTCAAGAACTTTATGATGAATTTTGACGACAATGACAAACTATTGTGTACGGCCTTCTCCCAAACTTTCACAGGAAGTGCTCTCAAATGGTACAACAGTCTCCCTCAAGGGTGTATAAGAAATTTTGATACGTTATGGGTTGCCTTCCGGAGACAATTTGTTGGAAGTAAGAAACTCAAGGGTAATGGGGCCTTATTATCCATTGTGCTCAGGAACCGAACGAGTCCCTGAGGGAGTACATTAATCATTTTGTGAATATAAAGAATGAGCTAGTAGATTGCTTTGACCAGGTTGCAACTACTTCCATTAGATAATATTTAAATCCAGGAAATCTATCGATTCAGTAACTCGGAAGAAGGCTATAACTTTGGATGGTGTGTTAAATCAAGTGGGAAAGAAAATCAACGTAGAAGGAACCAAGATTACCAGAGTACACCGTCAAGTGAGATCTAATACTACAACAATAAATCTACCAGCTACTAACCAATCCGTTTATTGAGCAAAGGAGACTGGACATTGGTCCAACCGGTCAAGGCAGAATCAGTCCAACCAAACTCATAGCCAACAAATCCGAAGTAAAAGGGGGCCATGGGTTCAACCTCAGTGGTTTACTGAGTTGGGGGAGAGTGTAGCTACTATTTATGATAAGACTAAGAATGAGGTGCATTTTAGAAAACCGGCAGCTTTAGAGTTCCCATAGAAAACTGGAGCACCCGCTTCTGCCAATACCACAATGACATAAGCCATGATACTCACGATTGTATCTCCTTGAAGCAGGAGGTCCAGAACCTTATTGAAAGGGGAAAGTTGGGGCCTACGTTAAAAAACAAGGTGGAAGCATACCCGATAATGCACAAACCAATGCTCTATGGACGTGTCCTTCAAACAATTATGGGGCATCTACATAAGAGGGTACAATGGTAATTTTTGAAAGATTTGATGTAGACTCTGAGTATTTGGAACCATAACCGATTCGAAATCAAATGGGGGTGATAACAGACAAAACCAAAACAGTTTCCGGACTGATCAGCGTTTTTGAGTCACTAACTATTTTCGGAGGAGATACAGTGACTACGCCTTTTACTTCGTCAAGAAAGAGGCATGTCCAAAATTTGGCCACCCAGTTGGATGGTGGAATGTCTACCTACCAATGTCAATCGCCAGCCTTAGTCATAGCTTTCTATGAGGATGGCCTGAGGGACATTGCACGACCTCATGAAGATGCGGTGGTAATAGGAGCTTCAATAGGGGAAAATTATATACGCCGAATTCTGATTGATACGTGCAGTTCGGAAAATATTCTGTTTTTAAGCTCCTACAAGAAAATAAGAAACCCTTCGGTTATACAATGTTCGAACAGAACCATTGTAGGATTCACAGGAAGTTCTGCAGATGTGATTGGGGAGTTCGAAGATGAGGTATTGTTGGGGATTTCGAAGACGAGTTACTCATCAAAGCCTAACAATGATGTTACTAGAGTGCCGTCAGATATTATTTCAAATAAATTGTCAATCCAAAGTGATATTGTACCAGTTGTACAAAAGAGAAGTTGAGCATTTAAAAGATGGGTCACATTAAAGAATCGCAGTACCCTTTGTGGACTTCCAACCCTGTTTTAGTTAAGAAAAAGAACGACAAGTGGCGTATGTGCATTGATTTCACCGACCTTAATACGGTATGCACTAAAGATCTTTATCATGTTCCTCGGATAGATCAGTTGGTGGATTCTACCTCAAGAAACAAACTATTGTCCTTTATGGATACATTCTCAGGGTATAACCATATACAAGTAGATCTGAAGGATCAAGATCACACTACCTTCATCACAGACAGAGGTCTTCATTGTTATAAGGTGATATCGTTCGGATTGAAAAATAACGGGACCACTTATCAAAGGCTAGTGAAAAATCTTTTGCTAATCAGATTGGCAAAAACATGGAGGTTTACATAGATGATTTGATGGTTAATAGGTTAGAGGAAGATTCGCATATATCTGACCTTCAAGAGACATTCTCCAATTTAAAAGTTGTGAATTTAAAATTGAACCCCGAGAAGTGTGTATTCGGGATCCGATCTGAAAAGTTCTTAAGCTACATAATAAGTGAGAAGGGAATTCAGCCTGATCCGGATCAACTTAATGCCTTACTAGCAATAGACCCTCTTCAGAATATTAAAGAAGTTCAAAGGCCGACATGATGATTGGCTGCGTTGAATAGGTTTATCTCAAGATCATCAGACAAGTGCGCTTCATTCTTTAAAGTACTGAGGAACGCTAAAGACTTCAATTGGTCTTTATAGTGTGACCAGGATTTTATTGAATAAAGAAGCATTTATCCTCACCTAACCTGTTCGAGGGGAAAAACTCTATGTGTATCTAGTTGTATCAGAATACGCAATAAGTGTTGTGCTAGTGAGAGAGGTGGATAATTACCCTCGTCTAGTGTATTACATCAGTAAGAGTCTCTTCTCCATATGCTGACAAGATGTATCAGGCCATATGCTTTGGGTTCAGAGCTTCTAACAATGAGTCTGAATATAAAGCAGCCATAGTTGGTCTTAAGTTGGCTCTCATATGTGGGGCTACGAGAGTTCGGTTAATGTGTGATTCTCAATTTCTCATTCATTATGCCCAGGGTAAATCTGAAGCAAAGAAAAAATATTTTATTAAATACTTGCTTATGTTGAAAGATGTTATCGCAAACTTCAAAACTATTTACTGTGAGCGCAATCCTAGTTCTGAAAACACTCTAGCAGACTCTTTGGAAACTATACCCTATTCTGAATCCTACCCATGGATTCTTGTGCAGGAATGTACATCCATACAAACAGATCGAGAAGAAGAGAGTGAAGAAAATATGAATTTACTCGTTATTCAACCTAAAGATTGGAGATATCCTCTTCTCCAATACATCTCGGATGGGATATTGCCTCCGGATAAAGCTGTGGAAAAGAAGATCAAGTACAAGGCTCGTGGTTTCTTGATATTAAGAGAGGTTCTTTAGAAAAAATCCTTCAACAGACCTCTCCTACGTTTTTTAGGATTTGAAGAATCCCAACACGTATTATCTGAACTACATGATGGAGAAGGTTCTGCACACTATGGCTATAAAGCATTAACCAGAAGGGTCCTATTAGCAGGATATTATTGGCCAAACATAATGGTGGATGCTAAAGAGATGGTGAAAAAGTGTGATTCTTGTAAAAAATATAGGAATGAAATTCATGTGCCATCACTTCCTATGGATTCCATATCTGAACCAGTGCTCTTTTCCAGATGGGGTATGGATCTAGTTGGGCGTCTTCCTATGACGTCTGGTGGACGTAGAACAATCATAGTCGCTATTGACTATTTCTCTAAGTGTATAGAGGCAACTACTTTGGCTGGAACCAATTCGAAGGCAGTTATTAAATTTATCTTATCTAACATATGTTGTAGATTTGGGGTTCCCCAGAAGATTACTACAGACAATGGGCCACAGTTTTGATAATAAAGACATGAAAGCCTTTTGTACCTTTAGAGGGATTCAACACTGTTTTTCTTCTCCTTTCCACCCTCAAGAAAATGGACAGGTTGAGCTTGCAAATAGAACTATCTTTTACGGATTAAAGAAGAATTTGGAACGAGCTGCAGGAAAGTGGCCACGTTATTTACAATAAGTATTGTGGGCCTATCGAACTACTCTTCGGGCTGCCACACAAGAGTCTCCTTTTGATTTGGTATATATGATGGATCCAATTACTCCCATAGAAGCTAATTTACCATCTCACAGAGTCCAAAACTATTCTGAACAGGTTAATGATGTAGCAGTTACGAATCAGTTAGACTTGATAAAAGAAAAAAGAGTTAAAGCACATCTAAGAACAATGCATTACCAAGGCTTGATGAGGAGTAGATTTGCTTCCAAAATTAAAAAAAGGAATTTTGAACAGGAGACAAAGTTTTAAGAAAATTATTTTTACACACCAAGGAAAACCAGTTCGGTAACTAGCTCCAAACTGGAAAGGCCCTTATGTAATCTGTGAAAAGATGAAACCAGAAACATACAAACTCCAAGACAAAGAAGGGAGAGCTCTAAATCACCCATGGAACGTTAAGCATCTCAGGTTATACTTAGAATAAAACTCTTTTGTAAATATTTACTTTTTAAATATCAATGTAAATATTAGGTGGCATACTCTTTCCTACCATGGTGGCGCGGTGAGGTTTTAATAAGGTGTCCGGGTTTTTCAATAATATATGATACCTTGTTCAAAAGTCTGGTATAATTTTGTTTCAGTTCAGATAATAAATACTTATTCAACATCTCGGCTCTCAAGAAGTTTTGAGTTGATTGGATATGTTAACCACTTGATCACATTTATTAAACACATGTGGTCGGAGATGTTGGATACTTTTGTTCAACACATCTGAAATACTAAAGGCTATTTAAACATTGGTCATAAAAGAGTTAATCAAAATTTAAACAAAGGAGAATATGATAATTAGAATCTGTTCGGACTCAAACCGATCACTGGTACAAAAACAAATGCATTGGTTGTTCAAGGACTTTAAAGTTTTACAGCATAAAGGTTAAACAAACATTGCAACAAAATGCTTTGGTCATCTAAGGACTTTAGTCTGTCAAAACAAAAAGTATATAATATAACCTTAGGGCTTGTTCCCTTCAGATTTTTCTTCGGCACCATCTTTTCTAGGACTTTTAAGTTCATCACTTGAACTCTCACCCACTTCTTCATCATCAGATTCTATTCCACTGGAGTAGTTGCACTTATCGCTGTTAGCCATCGTATGGAAAGAAAGATCATCATAGTCTACGTATTTCCACAAAGGACCAAGAGTCCTCTTTGGAAAAGTCTCATCGAACAATAAGATCATATCGGACTTAATTCCATCGTCCCTCTTCTCTAGATAATCTACTACTCCACTGGCATATTTCTCTATCCCTGCGGCTATTGCTTGAGCCTATTGACGTTCTAGGGTGGTTTTCTCTTTAGTCCTCTCTGGGACAATATTATCTAACTTGACTTTGTCATTGGATAAAGTCTGAATAGTACTATCCTTAGTTTGTAGTTGCTTCTTCAAAGTTGTGATATCATTTGAGGAAGAAGTCTTCAGATCAGAGTACTTGGTTTGAAGCTCTTTGTTGGCTGTTTCTGACTTAAGCAGTTTGGCAGCTAAATCCTCTTTTTTATTCCTCGATAATTCTATGCTATGTTGAGCACTAAGAAGATCGTTTGACAAGTTTTGCCTCTCTATAGTCAAGGTATTCATGGTAATAGTTTGATCCCTTACGTGTCTCTCCAGATCAATCACTGATCGAACATAACACAAAAGGGCATGGCTTAAGGTATCTTGCTCGCTAGATATTTCATAAGTCTTGTTGTTATAAGTCACAACGTTGGAAGAACTAAGAGGACGGTAATGCCCCACGAAATTATCTTTTTCTGAATCATTGAAATAGATATTGATGTTCTGAAAAGCGTCAATGATCTACCTCTTCATTACCATCGCCAGTAACCTGTTCGAAATGGATATTGGTTGGAATTTATTCTTGCAAAGTAGGATCGGTAGGAGCTGGATGAGGGACTTCAGAAGGACGAAGGATTATCTCTGCTCCCAGAGTAACGTTCTTCTTTTTGGCAGCTTTCTCATCACTGCTGGCCATATGGTTCTTTTCCTTCTTCGGAATATTTGGTGGGTTGTCTGACCCACCAGCCTCCTTCACAGTCACTTATACTACTTCCAATAAATCAGCGTTAATACCTCATTGGTTCTCCGAACCGGTCCCTTCAGTGGTTGTTTGAGGTGGGTCTGTTATGGTTTTCTTCTTCCTCTTGTTCTTCATCTTATTCAGATGACTGGGGGCTTTGGCTCTGGCAGGCAGGTAAATTTTAGCATCTTTAGCCTCTGTCCTCCTCAGAATGACATCTTCAGAAGGAAGGGTCTTCCGATGTGAGGTCCTTCTTTCCTGTGGTGTTCCACAGATGAGACATCACATAGTTCCCCGCTGTGAAGCGGTTATGGAAAGCATTTTCCTGCTTCTCTAAGGCCCAAGCATTCAATTTGGCACGGGTATCCTGACTTGCCTCCACATAGTCCGAAAACTCCTTTGGAAATACCGGGAAGAAGTATGAATCAGTTCGGATTAAAAACTTAATGCTTAAAATATTAAAGAAGAAATAAAATAAACTCACCAATGCTCTTCCAACGGCTGGTCAGCTGGCTGGGGTTGGAGTCAACCTTGATCTTTTTCCCGTTTTCCCAAGCCCCACTGATAAATAAGAACTCCGTTCTGCACGGTTTTTTTTAACTCTAGGAGATCGTTCACTATCTTGTAGTCATTCCCTATGTTGTAGTGGTAGAAGATGATGTTGTAATTTTTATACAAGTTTACCACAACAACAAACTGTTCCATTGGTAGTGGAATCCTAGACAGCATGAATGCCATGATGCAGGCCAGTAGAGTATACCAAGTGTTAGGGCTCAGTTGGCTAGGACATATCTTGGTCAAATGGAAATATTTGACTATCTCCGGATCCAAAGGAAGCTTGAATCCACAATTCAGCACTTCTGTATAGACCACCAGTTCATTAGGCTTGTAGTCCATCGGGCTTTCTGGGGTGACTGGAATTCTCACCTTCACAGACTCTAGGATTCCCCTCTTAGTATGAATACGACCCAGCTCAGCAGTGTGGGTGTATACGTAAGCTATATTTTGAAGGGCCATCAAATACTTCACACTGACCTTCTTGAAGTTGGGCCATACTCTACCCTTCAGACTCTCCGGGAGCGCATCTGGGTGAGACATACCTACTTTGGTCTTGCCCTTCCGATCTACAGTTGTGTCCCTCGTTTGACCGGACGCCTCAAAAGGGGCTTCATCTAAATTGTCTTCCATGTTTTCTTCCATCACAGTGAAAGGTTGTTCGGATGACTGTACAGATGG
This sequence comes from Limnanthes douglasii subsp. nivea, assembly GCA_036936605.1. NCBI lineage: Eukaryota > Viridiplantae > Streptophyta > Magnoliopsida > Brassicales > Limnanthaceae > Limnanthes > Limnanthes douglasii. The sequence continues at coordinate 246,548,280 of JAUPFV010000001.1, read as the reverse complement.
TTGTTCGAATGGCTTTACAAATGGCTGTTCCGAAGGTCTGGCCTCTACCAGGAGCTATTTTCTATATGGTTTAATTTTTGTCACTATTATTACTGCCTCCGAACTAGAGGGTTTTGAAGAAGTAGGTGTGGATTTTGATTTGGACTGACGGGTGACTCGGCGCGGAGTTAGTTTATATGGAGATTTCTCTGCATCCAACCCCATTATGATAAAAGGCGAGGGTTTTCTAATACTAGATACATATTTCTTCTTAGGGAGAGGATCTTGGGACTCCGGCACAGAGGACCCTAATGGAAGAGGTGAAAGGCTTGTGACAAAGGGAAATTTTCTAACCTTGGAAGCTTTTGAAGATGATAAACCCTGGTCTGTATTTACTTGTGGTTGATTGTTTCTTTCACCAGGAGAAACTAGAATACCAGCAGCAATGCATTCGTCTTTTACAACTTTTTTTGATTTCTCTAACTCAGATAAATTCAATCAACCTCATTTTACTAAGGAGTTTCTGGCTGTGAACATATATGATTCAAGCACGAATTTGAAATGAAGTAAGCTTTCTCTCACAAGGAATGTTTGTACTTTGTGAATACAATGAAATAGTAAGAAGGTTTATATACAACAATGAAAAATGGCAGTTACCTAAGAGAAGGTAAATCGATTTGGGTAATGATTAAAAGTTGCAAGGCATGAGAGTTAAAGCCTAGGTAACTTTCTATCCTAGTAGGTACGAAAATTTAGGAGAAAACGGCTGAGAGGTCGAACCAGAGCCTGACATGTGTCCCACGATCAAAAGAAGACTCTTAGAATTTTGAAATGAGAAATCAGTTCCACCAAAATTTGAACAAAGTCACTCTTAAAGGAAAAGTTTACAATTTGGACGAAACAACAGATCATAAAATGTTGGTATTGATTTTTAAGAGTTAGCTCTTCCAAAGATTTTTTGCAAGACCTAAAAGGGCTACTGATGAAATCGGATATTTTAGCTACTGTGATCTGACTTAATTCGAATGACAGTTCGGACCACGACCACTATTATAAAACTCTAAACATGACAAATGTAATAAATGCTGACTAAGCTAGTTGTTGATCACTTCAAACGAGATTACCAATGGATCCTTAAACTTGACCCTACTTCATGATCCAACCCAATAAACCCATGAGTTAATAATTAAGTATAAATACCTCAACCACTTTCATTAATGAGGGTACTCGTAATTTATTACTAGTACACAACTTAATTATCTCACTACTCACTACTCTAAACATTAAATTCCACAAAACATCCAAAACACTTTACAAAATTACCCTCAGACAAAAATAAACCATACCAGATTTCAACATGTATACCAAAATATTAGTTCAATATGAGATGAAAGTATGTGATCTCATATTGAGTGTATGGAGAAAATATTAATAGTATTTAGTCTAGTGTAGCACGTGTTTCTTTACATAACAAAAATATAGATAAAATCATAAGAATTTGAATTTATCTTAGTACAATGCTTGAATAGATAAGCGCAATTATAATAGTTAAGCGAAAATCAAGGATAATTTGTTTTGTGAAACTATTTATGTATTTGAGGTCGATAGTTCTATCATAAATAAAAATAGTTCAAAGTTAAGTTTACTAAATTTTCAGACAACTTTGCTACTTCTACACTATAATAGAATTTAAATTGATTTTTTTTATAAATAAATAAACATTATCTCAATAAAAAGAAAAAATATCAATAAATAAAATAAAAAATTGTTGGAATTTGATTAAATTATGAGATAAATAAATAAATATGAAGATGAGTTTGGAACAAAAACACAAATGTCAAATGAACAATACTTAGATATATATACAAATTGAGGTTTAAAAAGTGTTGTAAAGCATAAATGAACAAAAAAAACTATGTAATAAGTTATATATCTCAAGATATATGACACACCTGGTCCGTGTATGTTGTGACAAGCACTACATATCATGTGCCATGGCTACATTTGGTCTAATTGTTGTAAAAATAGCAAGGTACACCAGATGATGGTTTGTCTCGTCACAACTAATAACATAAGCATTGTAATAAATTGAGCGCACAAGTTTTTTTACTAGAATTATTTTGAGTTTACCCAACAATGAGAAATATTCGTCGCAACAACATATCAGATCGTTGTGTCAAAATTCTAATCATCACAGTGGCATGTGCTAACTTATGTTATATCACATTATTTGTACATACCTTACCGTAGATTGATTTTTTGTCTAATGTGGTAAAATTAAATATTTTGAACCACCGTTGTGACAAAAAGGTAGTCGTTAGTGTCGTGTTACACTATATGTCGCACGTCGTGTTATTTACATAAACTTAACTATAATTAGTTTTGTTGTTTGTTGTATTAAATTTAAACATATTAAATGTTAAAAGTGTTATTTTAATATGATGCATCATTTATTGAAAATTTTGTTAATTCTCTACACACTTTTAAGCTATTAAAAACAAACATTTTTAGACCAAATATATTTAGACCAAAAAATTTAGACAAAAAATGTTTAAATTTATCGTCTATAACATTATTCTCTAATATTCTTACTTTTTTAAATATAAAAATAATTTAATTTATCATATTTGTATAAAAAAAATTAAAAATTATTTTTAAAAAAATATACTAAATAGACCAAAACCATCAATGTCTTACTTTTTTCAATCTAAAGAGGCTTTTATTATAAAATGAAATAATACAAAGGTCTAGCCCTAGAGTGGCCCAAGAGAAACCAGCTCTAAAATTGGGAGGGAAGCTTGAAAATTAAATAAAAAATTAGCGCCAATCTGAGAGAAATCATGAGGTATTTAAACCATCAGAATTCATCGAGACTTCAACCAAATTGAGACACTAGAAACTTAGATTCATTCAGAAGAAACCATAGACTTTCACAACATGGGGGAGCAAGCAGAAGAATAGATGGAGGAACCGAATGAAGATTTGAAGCTGACAACAATCAGGATCATGCTTCCGCTTTAAAGAGACTGGGGCTAATCTTTCGTTAGTGGAGGAAGATACCCAAATCTGATACTTGAGAAGAAAAGAGAAGGTTAAGCAAGGGAAACAAGCAGACCTGCGAGAGACAAGCTGAAATAAAAGGTTATCAAAGCTTGCTTGTCAGAAATATGTTGCAACTTAAATAATGACTAAGAAGCAGATAAAGGTTAGTTGAATAACAACAATTATTCAATTCAAATATTTCCCAATCCTAAACTCTCTAAGAATGTAATAGTATCTAACTGATAAGGAGCCTGAAAATTAATATGGTCTATTTTCATCTTGCATTTCAGAGTCCACCTACCGAGCCAATCGACCGTTTGGTTTTGTTCTCTGAAAATGTGATGATTTATCATGTTAGGAGATATCAAAGCTCTTATGCTGGTAAGAATAGACTCTAAAGATGATGGGGTTTGGCCATAAGAAAATAAAGAGACTAATATCTACGAGTTAGTTTCTATGTCAGCTTTACTTAAACCTTTTATATTGCAGATTTGAAGGCCATCGTGGAGAGCTCTGGATTCAGCTTTAATGGGAAATAGATTTCCATATAGATTTCCATATCTATGGAGGATGGTATCATTGTTGTCACGAATAAGAATGGCTTCACTAGATTCACCAAAAGCAAGACTACAAGTATATGTGTTAAGCTTACATCTTCCAGAAAAAGGCAGAGTCCAAGATAGATAAGAGACCTTATTGGATTTCGTTAAATGGTTGAAACAACCTATAACAGTAGCAGTCTTTTCAGTATCCTTCCAATGCTTTTCTTGAGAAGATTGAAATAGTCCATCATATAAACTATGTGCTTTATATACTTTATGGATGATGCAGCAGAGAATGAGCTTCCTTTAAATTTGATTTTGTTCCTTGTCTTCCATATAACCTAGGTGACTATAACTGGTAGGATAGATTTGATGTGAACTCTTATTGGAGATGATCAAAACTATCATCTAATCATATAAGTTATAGTCGTAAAATTTCTTATTTTGATCTTGAAAGCATCTGCAAAATAGGACCATATGATCCATGCAAAATAGCAAAAAACAAATAAATGGTTTGTAGTTTCAATATTATTACAGAACTAGCACTTTGAGGCTAATATTACATGTCTTGTTTACATTGTAGAATCAGTAGGAATCATGTTTTGAAGAAGTCTCCACAATAAGAAAGAAAACTTCTTGGGAGTTATATGGTTTCAAATCCTTCACATCAAGAGGAATTGTTATGCTTGAGTCTGATATTGTGAATGGTTTCATTTCCATATTTAGAGATCTCCCAATGTATAGTATCATCCAACTGATCATCAATATAGAGCCTAGAAATTAAGTTAATATTAGAAAAAGTAATTAGAGGACTAATTTTATTCATGTTCCATCCAATTTTTTCCATAAAAATTGACTAATAGATCAAATGAACCATCTATTATTAGTACCATCATCAAGTTGTATAAGAGGTGGCTTGCCAATCTAGTTATCAAGCCAAAATTTTACATTTCCTTTTCCCAACTTCCACCTGATATGGCTCTCAACAAAGTTCTTGATTTTAGAGAGTATTTTCCAGGTTTGGGAACCTTACGTAGAGTATTTCAAGTGAAAGGTATGGCTGCTTTATAATAGATACTATGAAGGTAGTGAGCCTAAAGAGATTTGTTATCGCTGAACTGAATCCATAATTTAGAGAAATAAGCTGCTTGGATATCATTTAGGTTGCGCAAATTTAGGCCACCTTCACTAAATTTTTTATAATTAGTAGACCAGTTATACCATTGTATTTTATTAGACTCATTACTGGAACCCCACAAGAACTTATAAAACAATATTTTGATCTTGGTGATAATGGTCTTAGGAAAGCTGCAACTCTGCAACCAATAGATAGGAATATGTATTTAGAACAAATTAATAAGAGTAAGTCTACCCCCATATGATAATGTTTTTTCCTTTCTAGTCCATTATCTTGTTTATGAGCTTATCAAAAAGATGAGATAAGTTGCTTGTTTTGTTGTTAGAGTTGAGGGTAATGCCGAGATAAGTGGTAGATAGGAAGTCAGTGCTGGAACTGGTTTGAATGGCAAGTTCTCTGATTTTGTCCTATAAAATATTTGTTGAAGTAATGATCCTTGTTTTCAACTTATTGAGAGCTTGACCTGAAATTTCTTGGTAGTTTTATAAGAAACAACCAATAGTATTCATAGAAGACTCTAAACCATTAGAAAAAATTAGTAAATCGCCAACAAAAGCAATACAAGGGATTTTGATGTTGCTTCTGTAGGTGTATTTCAAAGTTTTATTAGAGTTATATAAAGAATTTAGACCCTTGTCGAGGACTTCTTCAGCGATGATAAATAGACTCTGGGATAAAGGGTCCCCTTATCTAACTCCTCTTTTACTTTTGAAAAAATCAATGGCTTTACCATTGATAAGGACAGAGACAAAGACAAATTTAATAAGGCTACTTATAAGCTTGATGAATCCAGAATTATAACCAAAAGAATGAAGGGCTTTAAAAATGAATTATGAGCAAGATTTTCAAATGTTTTAGACATATCGACTTTGATTACAATGTTACCAGCCTTCGCTTTCCTTCCCAGGTCACGAACAAGTTCCTTTGCAAGTAGGATATTTGCATGAATTGATCTGTCTTCAAAGTATGCTTCGTGCACTTCTGAGATTATCTTAGGAAGAATGTTAGTGAGTTTGTTAATTAAGAACTTAGCCATGATTCTATTCATTTATAGTACATAAGCTAATTGACCTGAAATCTTTCCAGTTTGTTGGATTGCAAGATTTTGGGATTAAGCAGATACCAGTAGGCATGATTCATTTAGGGATATCTTGACCAAGAATAAATGATGACGTCGCTTTGCACACATCATGCTTGATCAATGTCATACTTAATTATTATTTTTAAATAATACTATCGGTTATTAATCTAATAAGTATTTCCGCTTAACTTTTATACAATACCTCTAATATATTAACAAATATTTTATATAAACATAGATAAAGTACTATTATCCATTTATTATCCTTATTTTCATATATCATATTTAAAAGACACTCATTTAACTTTACTATTTATTATCTAACACCAAACTATTTTTCATAATATCTCAAAAATCATATCGTAAAAAGACATCTCATATGGGTATATTTTCTTCTTTGTCTTTTTTAATTTTTATTTTTGAATGTCTATATTTTTGGAATCGTAATTTCAAAAGGAATTGAAACTACCATTAATTTTGGTTTTTTAAGAGGAACAAAACTAGATGCATTGATGATATTTAAAAAAAATGTCAATTGTTTTAAAAGAAATATCATGAATAGATCTAGTTTTATTTGTTTTAAACAACAAAACAAAAGATATTTTGTTTTTTTTCGAATTATTATTTAAAATATGCAGATTTTTTTTTTTAAAATACTAAAAAAAAGTTTGTACATTAGATAATTATATATATATAAAATATTCTAAATATATTTAAAACAACTATTTTTTTTTCAATTTCAACAAATAGGTTTGTGGACAGGGTAACCCACGTTTTATGAAATAAATTCATCAATTTTTAATATTGAATTTAAATCATGCAGGATTCAAGTATTTTCATAACATTTAAATTTTAAAATGTTAATTTCAACATTCAATTCTGATATTAAAATTTAGAAATGAGGATTTAAGCTGTTTTCAAAAAGTAAAATCATGTTGACATATTAATTGCTGATTAGAAAAAAGATGATTTGTTTTCTCTCTCAAGAAAGGTCCAAGAAAGGTGATTTGTTTCTTAATCTTTAAGAAACTTCCCTAGCCCATAAGAAACTTTCTTTTGGTTTCTATATCGGAGATTATCAGAGTTCTACAAGCCATCAACCTCTGCTGCGTTTCCTTCGACGTCTCAGCCTTAACAGGCACTGCCTGTTAGTGGTTGGAGTCATGAGTTTTGATATTCTAGGTAATGATTTTCCACCATTAACCAATAACGTAACTGCACCTGAATTGAAAAGATTAACACCGGCGAAGAAGTATTCAGACGTTGTATTGGAAAAAAGTGTAGAAACTATGCTCAAGTCGGAGGTTAAGGTATTTGATGACCACAATGTCATTAGTTTTGACAGAAACGTAAAGAACAACCTCTGCACTCAATCAAGAACCACACTAATATGTAAGTTCAATGATGGTATTCCTAAAAAGCAAGTGTTTCAAGCATTTCTTGAGTCTTTTAAATTCAAGGGTGTTTTCACATATGTAACAATAGACTCTAGGCAAAATCTGGTAGAATTTTCAGTTTTGGCAGATGCTGGAAAGCTTTGGGTGTCTAGATTTTGGAAAGTTGAGGGAAAGATGATGCGTGTGGTCAAGTGGAGTCCGTATAGCACAAGAAACTTCGAGTGTCCGATTGCGCTGCTATGGGTCAGATTTGAAAAGGTTCAAGAATTTATGTACAACAGTTCAGTGATTAGTGAACTTGCTTCTTCCCTTGGATTGGTACACCATGTAGTCATCCCTGATGTTAACAGAGCAAAGTGGAATGCGTGTTTTGCTCTTATTGAAGTCGATGTCTCAAAGCAACTTAAGAGAAATTTGAAGGTAGAATTTGGAGTTGGAGATTCGTTCAACATTAATGTCAGTTACAAAAATGCACCATTTTACTGTAAGGTCTGCCATCACATTGGACATGAGTCTTCTACTTGTAAAAAGAATAAGGTAAAGGATTTCAAGAATGTAATAGAAAGCGCAGAAGAAAGAGTTGATGAAAATGGAAGCAAGGATGATATTGCAAGAAAATTTGTTACACAGAATTCTTTACAGGAGGTAAAAAGTACAGATAATTCTATGCCTAAAAAGATTGAAACCTTTACACATGTGTACAGGAGAAAACTAAAGTCAATAATAACAAAGAAAGATAGATCTACAGTATCTTGTCCTTCTACAAATGTTGCAAGCCCAGTTAGAGAGAGAGCTTCTGTGAATGAGCCTGATATCATCAGTGCACTTCAACATCTTGAAGATGAAGAAAATTGTCAGGTACAGGCTTCTCCGCTTGCGGGTGGATCAGGTAGTTATAATCCATCACCAAGAACAAGCATAAATGGCCCTGATCAAGACTTTGAGACCGTTATATCAAGAAAGTTAAAATCTGCTAACAGAAATAGCAACTCTAATAGACTGTCTATATCCTCCCTTAGAAAGAGAGGAAATGCACCAAACTCAACATCTGATAATGATTAAGTTCCTAAGTTGGAATGCAAGGGGAGTGCATAATAATCCTACAATAGCTAGGCTAAAGTTCATCATTAAGCAGGAGAAAGTTAAACTTGTTACTATACAAGAACCTATGGCTGGGTCTGATAAACTGGAACTGATTGCTAGAAGAGTTGGATTGGAAAACTGTGTGGCTAATACAGCTAATAAGATATGGATGCTCTGGTCTAATGAGGTGAATGTATCAGTTATTGAGGAGCAAGATCAATATCTACATGTTATGATTAAGCATGTTGACTTTACTGGATGCTTTACATCTATATATGCAAAAAACTTGAAAATACAAAGAAAAGAGCTCTGGAGTCAGCTAAGTAACATCACCTGTGGGGTTCCTTGGATTCTTGCTGGTGATTTCAACTCAGTTAGATGTCCAGATGATCAACTATGTTGTTTGAATTATGATGCTAATGGAGTGGAAGACTTCAATGACTTTATAAGAAACTGCAACCTTGATGTACCTGGACACATTGGATCACGTTATACATGGAGTAACAATAAAGTTTGGAAAAGACTGGATTGGGTGCTCACCAATCAAAGTATGCTTAATGGTTTAAGCTTACAGGTTTGCCACATGGTCAGAACTTGTTCTGACCATGCCCCCCTTTTACTTACAATTAAGAAAGATACCAATACTGCTAAGAAGGGGTCATTTAAGTTTATTAATGCTTGGGCCAATCATCCTGACTTTATGACTTCTGTAAGTCAGAATTGGTCCAAGCATTGTAGTGGGGATGACAGTACAATCTTTTGGTATAAACTAAAGAGGTTGAAAAAACATTTGAAAACCTGGAATTTTTCAACTTTTGGAAATATTTTCAATAGAGTAAAAGATGCTGTTTTACAAGTTGAAAACTGTGAATTGATTCACCAAAATACTAAAGATACAACTTCAAAATCCAATCTTTCAAAAGCCAATAGCACCCTTATTCTTGCACTAAAAGATGAAGAGTGCTACTGGAAACAAAAATGTTTTAACTCTTGGCTACAAGACTGTGATGGAAATACAAAGCTTTATCATAGTTTTGTAGCTAAGAAAAGAAAGAAGAATTTTATTAATGGTATAAAAGATAAAGAGGAATGGATAACTGACCTAAGTGGAATTGCTTCATCTGATGTGGAGCACTTCAAAATGATTATTTCAAATGTACCTGAAAATAATAATTATTTCAGTAATGAGTCTGTGTTAAATAATATTCCAAAGCTTGTGCAGGACAGTGATAACATAGAGATTATCAAGCAAACTACTATGGAGGAAGTTAGAGCCACTATTTATGAAATGAAGGCTGATAGTGCTCCTGGCACAGATGGTTTCAACACTTTCTTCCTTAAGAAATGTTGGAATATAATTGGGGTTGATCTTTGTAAAGCATTAAATGCTTATCGTTCAGGATGTGCTATCCCAAAAGGAGTCTTTGCTACTGGGATTGTTCTGGTTCCTAAAGTGGCAAACCCTATTTCATGGAATAACTACAGGCCACTGAGCATGTGTACTATAATGAACAGATTGATTTCTGCTCTGGTTAATAGAAGACTCTCTACCATTATACCTAGACTTATATCTAGAGGGCAATGTGCTTTTGTGAAAGAAAGACTGATTCATGATAATATTTTAGCTATTAAAGAGATGTTACATAACATCAAAAGAAAACCAGCTAAAGGAAATATAATTTTACAGCTTGATATGACAAAGGCGTTTGACAGAATGTCTCACACCTTTGTCATTAAAGCTTTAAGATGTTTTGGGTTTTCAGAAGACATTTTATCATTGGTCAAAAGTCTTATTTCTAATGTAATGGTATCAGTCTTAATAAATGGTGCTTGCTCAGGGTATTTTCCACAGAAAACAGGATTGAGACAAGGAGATCCATTGTCTCCATGTCTCTTTATCCTTGCTGAGGATGCACTCTTAAGGGGACTGGAAAATTTATATGAGAAAAATAAGTGTATGCAATATTATTTAAAGTCTGGTGATATCTTACCTTCATTAGCTTTTGCAGACGATGTGGTTATCTTCACAAATAGCACTCCATCAGCAGTTAGAAGTTTGAGTGGCATGTTAAATCAATACCAAGAAGAGTCAGGGCAGTCTATAAATGCTGAAAAGACTAAAATTATTACTTCGAATAGATGTTCACCTGCTAATTCAGCCAGCATAAAAGCTACATTGGGATTCAAGACTGAAAGAGCTCCTTTCAACTATCTGGGCATAACCATAGCTGATAACAACAAAGGGAAGCACTTTAATCCTCTGTTATCTAAAATATATAGTAAAATCAATGATTGGGATTTAAAGAACTTGTCTTATAGTGGCAGATTGTCACTTATAAGACATGTTCTTTATCCAATCATATTTTTCTGGATGCAAAACTGTGTTATACCTAAATCTATCCTAAATAAAATTGAACTTTGCTTTAACAAATTCTTATGGAGGTCTAAAGTCAATGAAAATGCAATCCATTGGACTGGTTGGGGTAACTTATGTAAGCCATATGTGGAAGGAGGTCTGAATATCAAGCACTTGGCTGATATTCAGCTTACTTTTACTTATAAACTATGGTATTTGTTTAGAAAAGGGAAGACATTATGGTCAGAGCTTATTGCAAACACTTATTGCAAAAATAGTCATTCACTAGTAGCTAAGTGTAGTGCTGGTGATTCTATAGTATGGAAAGGCTTATGTTCTGTAAGAAAACAGGCTGATAGATTTATTAAATGGAAAGTTGGGCAAGGAAACATGGATTTCTGGAGGGATTCATGTCATGATATGCCTCCAATAATAACAGACCAATGTTCTTGGTATATTCCAGCTAAGGTGAAAACATTTTGGAAAAGAAACAGTTGGATCCCCAATCTCACAACCTTTCTAACTCATGAACAATATCAACACATTAGAAGTGTTAATATTAAACATGACCAGGAGGATTGTGTTGAATGGGAATTGTCAAAAAACAAAAAAATTTGCACAAAAAATACTTGGGAGAACTTAAGATCTAAAAGTAACAATTCATACTTTTATAAAAAGATCTGGCACAGTTTCATACCAACAAAAATTTCATTTTTGAGCTGGAAAATATTCAAAAACTACATTCCAACTGATGATGTACTTATTAAAAGGCATTTCTCTATAGTATCAAAGTGCCAGTTTTGCAGCAACTGTGAGGACATTAATCACCTCTTTATAAGTTGCTGCTTTGCTTGGCACTTATGGAATTATTTTGGTCTGTTATTTAAAATCCCAGTGAAAAGATGTATGAATTTAAGACATATGTTTCATGTATGGTTCAGTTTTTCTCATGGGAGATTTCATATCACCCACATTGTACCTCAACTAATAGTATGAGCTGTTTGGTATAATAGGAACCATGCTAAGTTTGGAAAACCTACTGATAATTTTTATCGGGCTGTTGAAAGAATAAAACGATTTATAATGGGTATTGATTCTAAGTTGAAACCTAAGCACTGGTTAAATGTGATGGATGCAGGAGGAAAAATTGGGGCTTATTCTAGTAGTCAGATGAAGATCAATTACCTGGTGTGGAAGCCTCCAGATCGGGGAAGATTGAAGATCAACGTAGACGGTGCCTCCTGTTTCTCCGGCGAGGCGACTGGTGGAATTATAGTTCGTGACAGCCAGGGAAACTTTATTGAGGGAGCTGGCTTCCTTTTTGGAAAATTGAATCCATTACAAGCTGAAAGAAGAGCTCTGTTCGAAGCCCTTCTTCTTTGTAACAGAAGAGGGTGGAATGCAGTAGACATTGAGTCTGACTGCTTACCCTTAGTCAAAAGCTTCATGAACGATGATGAATTTGGTAGAAGAAGAGATGGGATTTTCAAGGCTTTGGTTCAACCGGCTATGAGAATCTGCCACATTTCCAGATTGGAAAATGTGGCAGCAGATTGGATTACAAAGTGGGTTTTGGATGAAAGGCGAGGTTGTTCATTTGTTGGTCAAGATTTACCAGCATCGCTTCGTGCGATTTTGGTTCTAGAATGTTTGGGTATAGGCTACATTGATCCAGGTTGAAAACACTGAAGGATGGCTATGGTGGAGTTTGGGTCACGAAGTATAGAGTCTGAGAAAGAGAGAAGACAAAGAGACTGAAATTAGGGTTAGCTTAGGGTTTTTAATTTGGGAATAAAAACCCTAGCCCTAGTACTTATAGTCTTGCACTAGTATGGCCATGTATTGGGCCCTCGAGTTCTTTCTTAACCCAAATTGAATATTGGGCTCTGTAACCGTCTATTTGTTTAATGAATATATAAATATTTTTTGAAAAAAAAAAAAAAAGTAAAATCATGCAACTACTACTAATAATAAAAAAGATATGTACCTCTAATTTAAAAGTTTATCTAAATAGTTAGTTGAATAGTGACTATATAAAAGCATATTGCTGAAAATCAAAAGTCATGAGATTTGGTCTGAACCCCAAGACTTTCTTGATTGATGATGACAAAGAAAAATTCTGCTGGAAATAAGAAGACTCAGCCTTTATTTGGCAGTTCTCCGCTTTTAGCTTTAAATCTCCTCCAATTTTCCAAAAAAGAAAATGATTTCTGCATCTTAGAATCTTTGATTTTCAAATTAGGTTAAAAAACGTTGACTTAAGTTTATACACGGTGTTTTAAAAGAAAAAAAAATTGACAATTTTGTTTTTGTTTTTATTTAGAGTTAAAATTTATAAGAACCGTGTTTTAATATTGTATGCTTTGACTAAAATAATTAGGAACAATTATTTATATCCAATCATTACGTGGTCCACGGAACAAATTGCATTATATATTATGCACTACTAACATTTAAGGAATAGGTACGGTGTTATAATCAAAGTTTGATTATTTTTGTGAAAGAAGACGGCAAAATCAAAATAATAGTTTGTTCTAAAATGTAAACAAAATCTATATTTTTTATTTTTTATTTTTTATTAATTAAATTGAAGTAGTATAATTGAGTTGTTCGGCTTCTAGTAGATGTGTATTGGATTTAGTCAACCTGCTGATGCCGCGTCATATTTAATTGGTAAACAACTTCAACAACTAAGTCTGATATTATATTCCATTTCAGCCATTGGTTTCTATAACCACCGATCATATTTATTACTATACGCTACTCCACGATTCATAGCTTTAGACTTTTTCCGGATATTCAACTTAATTTTGGCTAAACTATCCGAAACCGTTCAGAGTCACAACTTTTTACCAATAAAATTGTTTAGAGTTTAAAACAATTATTCATAATTATTTGATTTTAAAATTTAATTGCGGACAACCATATAAATTTTGTCATCTAACTTTTTAAAGTATAACTCCTAAAAAAAAGTTAGAAATTAGGTTTGTTTTTTTAAAGACAAACAAAACTAGATTTATGAAAAATATTTTTAGATTTTTTTTATTTTTTTTTATAATTGGGTTATGAAATAAATATGAATGTTCTGAATACATAAAATATAACTTGTTTTTGTAAAAATAAGTGTTAATCGAGAAACAAAGAATGTTTTTTTAGTTGCTAATATATGTGTGTTTTTGTGTTGTATTTTTTTTTGAAAAAAAAAAAGAATATATAAGGGTGAGAAATTACGTTTAATTGGATACGAAATTAGTTTTAAAAAATAAAATACATATTTTTGTTGTGAAAATAAATGTTAATTGTATGTGAAACAACTAATTTTTTGTAGTTACTAAAAAAATATGAGTATTTTTGTGTTGAGAAACCTTATTTTAATAAAATGAAATGTGTTAAGGGTGAAAAAAATAACTATGTACTAGTTGCATAATCAAGTGCAAATGTGTTACGTAAATAAGAATAAAATGATTGTGTAAATAGGACTTTCGGTTGTCAAATAAGTCTTATTGTGTGAAAAAAACAATTTTGTTTTTGAAAATATAAGTGTTAATTGGGTGTAAACAATTATTTTGTAGTTGCTAATATACGTGTATTTTTGTATTGAAAAAACTTGTTTTATTGAAAAAAAATAGATTGTGCTAAATGTGCAAAATTAGTGTAATTGAGTGTGCAAAATTACGTGTAATTGAGTGTGCGAAATTAGTCTAAAAAGAAATTCTTCAAAAATATCACTCATGAATTTTGTTTTGTTCACCACCTTTAAAGAGTTAAAATTTGTGTTTTTAGAATTTGTTTATGAGTTAGGTTGTCTAAGATATTGACTTTTGAATGTTAAAAATAACTAATTATTAAGGTTGTACATGTTTTGTGTATTTATGGTATTGTTTGAAGCATTTATGTTGCATGTGATGATAAATTTAAAAATCTGGATGTAACGATATTTTTTAAAACAATTGGATGGTTATGGATAGCTTTTTATTAGATTTATACCTTTTTAAAATTATAAAAAAAAATCTTATATTTGAAGTACATTTCAAAATTAAACTTTTAAATTTTAACATTAAAATTACAAGGTTTTAAATTTGTTTGGATATAAATTTTATATTATACAAAAAGTTCAAATTTTATGCAACACTAAAATACTAAAAATTTATAATATTAAAACTAAATAATATGGATTTGATCTCAAGCGTTTAAATAGAAAAAATAAATTTAAAAACAATTAAAAAAAATTATTATTAGAAAATGGATAAGAAAAGGATTGCTATATTAGAAAAACAAAAGGTATCTTGTAAGTTTTTTTAGATTTTTTTATAGAATTAAACATTAAAGAAATGGATAAAATCGTTTATGCAAAAATACAAGACATGTTTTGTTAAAAGATGTAAATCCTAAAACAAAAATACAAGAATCAGAAAAGGAGAATCCTAATAAGGATTAGCATAACTCAAGTAGAGTGGGTGTGAAACAAACATGATTTTTTTAAAGAGGCCTAAATATACAACAGTGAGCAAGTAATCCAAAATTCACTTGATTCATTAGCCAACTTTTGCAATAAAAAAAAGAGAACAATAACTGCATATCTTAAGGAACAAATAAAAGGATTACAACGACTATCTTGGTACCAAGGAATCTGAGCCAGAGGCTGGAAAAAATATGGTGTGTAACCACAAAGGTGAGAATAGCGAGAGAAATAGAAAATATTGCGAGATTCATAACGATCATAAACCTTAGGGGAATAGAAATATAAAGTATTACAAGTTTTATATTGATGTTGAAAATTGGATAATGAATTGCATATCACTCAGAGAGGAAATCCAGAGTTTAATTGATAATAGCTCCAGTACGTAAAAGACAATCGTGGGACTCATAGAACTTCTTGGAACAATTCGAATGTTGTCACGACAAGTGGATTAGAGACTCATGTAGTTGTTTCAAAGCAAGAGAAAAATAATATGATAAGTGTTAGCCAGAAGGCTACTGTTTGTGATTTAACCAATGAATATTCAGACCCCGACCCAAAACCTTCATGCTGTACAAGATATCTTCAGGGGAAAATATACTGACTCGGATCCCAAGCATCACATGTTTATATTTTTTATTATGGGGAGATAATTACAGCATTGTTATGAGAATTCTAGCTATCACTAGGGGTGATACCGCTTCAAGAATTACAAATTCTTCTAGCAAAAGATAGGTTAGGAGCCTCGAAATACAGTTCCATAAGAGAACCTCTCCACAACTTAGCAGGGGTATTTACCTTGCAATCGCTTTCGAAGATGTTGATTTTCGAAGCATTGCACGACCCCATAAATATATGATTTTGATCAATATTTATGTAGGAGGACTTGAGATTTATGAGTTCTTGATAAATAGAGAGGGATTATGCTAACACTTTGTTTTAATGAGCCTGTGATCGGATGAGAAAGACATCCTTCATACACCACTCATATGGAACCGTAGTTGGGTTCACCAGAGAAAGCGACATAGTAACCGGGGAGTTCAAAAGAAAATTATTCTAGGGCAAGTTGACTTCAAAAAGAAGGTCATGGTACTGTTTATGGTAGTAGTTTGTCCAACCTCTGATAACATAATTTTTGTGAGATTGTGGTTTGACCCAATGCATGTAACAGCTTCCACTATCTACAAATACCTGAAGTATAACATAGGTTACAGGATAGGTGTTCTTCGAAGAAACCAGAAGGTTAAAAATGAGAATTATGTTGTGTCATTAAAGATCCTAGAGAGGCTCTCTATTTTCTTGTTCCGGGAGAGGATGCCGAGGTACATCGCTTTAAGGAAGGTAAGAATTTAAAAAATTGAAACCAACTTGTTAAAGTATTTGGAAATGAAGTTTGTTGGGTTCTTGTAAAAAAATGTAGATGTTTTTGCTTGGTCAAACAATGATGTAACTTGGGTTTGAGTATATATAATCTGCCATAAGTTGTTGGTTAACCCAAATGTGAAGTTTATATCGCCAAAATAGAATGTACTTATTAACAATAATTAAGCAGCAATCACTACCAATATGGATAGACTATCGAGTGTGGGACACATACAAGAGTCATAGTATCCACATTGAACAGTTAATCTGGTATTTGTAAAAAAGAAAAACAAGAGTTGGAGAATGTGTGTTGGCTTCACCGATTTGAATATAATATGTCCAAAGAACCCGTTCCCAGTTCATAGGGTAGAGCAGTTGGTAGATTTTGCGTTGGCCAATAAGATTTTGTCGTTCATGGATGCATATTCATGATATAACCAAATTCATATGCATATTTCATACCAATAAGATATAACTTTTATGATAGATTGAGTTCTTCACTACTACAATGTAATGTCCTTTGGTTTGAAAACACATGTGTGACTTATCAACGATTTGCCAACAAGGTGTTTGCCTTCCACATTGGAAGAAATTTTAAGTTCTACACCGGTAACATACTTGTAAAAAATGCAGAAACTCAAACAATATCTTCAATATGCTAAAGAGTTTTTAGACTCTTAGAGTTTTGAACTTGAAGCTCAACCCGAATAAGTGCATGTTCAAAGTCAGGGCGAGAAAAATCCTTAGGTATTTAGTAATTGAAAATGGGATCAAAGCTAATACAACATAATTAGAGGCTTTACTTTCATGCAGTCACCTCGAAACCCTAAGAAGGTTCAAATATTGACCGAAAGGCTCACAATATTGAACTAATTCATCTCTTGATCCTTATATAAATGTGCCCAATTCTTTCAAGTACTTCGAAAGGCAAATAATTATTAATGAAATGATCAACGCGGTCAAGTATTCAGTAAGATAAAGCGGCATCTTGCCTCCCCCGAAATCTTATTCAAGCATATCTTATGGACGAAGTTGTATGTGTATTTAGTATTATCCGAGCACGCGATAAGTGCAGTTTTGATCAGAGAATAAAGGAATTACCTTAAACCAATTTATTATGTAAGAAAAAGTTTTATTCCCGTATAAAAAATGTACCTGCAGTTGGAGAAGTTAGCTTTGACTTTAATCATAACAACAAGAAAGATTAAGCCATGATCTCAGAGTTATTCTATTATGGTTCGAACTTCTTTCCTGGTATATAGCATTATACAAAAGCTTGATATTTTGGGAATGCGAACCCGGTGGTCGTTGAAATTAGAATACTTTGGTATCACTTACGAGCCCATGATATCCATTAACGATCAATCTTTAGCTGATTTTATCATAGAGTTCCACGCTGAAAGGCCCAAACCACTAGTTTAATCAATATATAAGCGAAATTAACGATCCCAACTAATGGGAGTTCCAATATCTTGATTTGTGGGGCATATGACTAGGTTGTGGCTCTATCCGGGGAGGTAATGAATCAGGTCATCCATTTTGGTTTCTAGATTTTTAACAATGAGGTTGAGTATGAGGTAGAAATTATTAGCTTGCGGTAGGCTTACGTGTGGAAAACAAATAAGATCTGATTGATAAATAGTTCCCAACTTCTGATAAACCATGCTCTGGAGCAGGTTGAAGCATGCAAGGCCTACCTGGTCAAGTGCCTAAAGGTGATGAAAACTTAGGTTCAGTTGTTTGAAAATGTTAACTTTGAATAGGTTTCCAAAGTGGATAAATTCAAAAAATATGCTCTTACTTCGATAGCCTGCTCCAAAACAGAACTGCGGTTCATGTTGTAAGAGCAGCTTTCAATTGATAATGAGCATGTGAGGAAACCCTAAAGTTGGGAGATGTTGAGGCTAGATATGGGAGGGTCAAGATTTTAAATTTCTTAAAAAGTTTATCCTGAAGATAGAGCTGCGATGCGCATATTGAAATTCCATGCAAAGATATTTCTAATCCTTAGCGAGACTTTATTCAAAAAAGGGCTAAGTCGGCCTCTAATTTGATGTTTGGGGCTAAATAATCACCTTTGGTTTTAAAAGAGCTTTATTACGGCCATGGGTCGACTCATTGTGGTTACAACACCTTATCTGGAGGGCTTTATTGACATGGTTCTTCTCACCAACTATATCAACCGACATTAATACATTAGTAAATAATTGTAACCCATCAAAACGTTTTGCTAATACAATTCATGTCCCCGTAGTTACTCTCGAATCAATATTCGATGACATTCCTTTTGATGAATATGGAATTGACCTAGTCTGACGACTAACCACTGCGTCAAAAGACCAAAAGCACATCATTTTTATGGAATATTTTTCAATGTTATTAGAGGTTGAAACTCTCTCTAGGATTACCGTCTCGAATTTTATCAATTTAATTTTTACTAAAATCTATCATAGGTTTAGATCCTCAAAGTCAATCACCACGGATAATGGCCTTCAGTTCTAAAATATTGATTTTGATGACTTTTGTAATAACACTTCTTTACCCATTTACACCCAAAAGAAAATGGGCAGATAAAGGAAACAAACTAAATTATTATGGAATGGCTTAAGATATTTTGATAAGGGTGGTAGGGAGATGACCTAATTACCTCCACACAGTTGTATGGGCTTATATGACAACTCATCAAATACCATAAGTAAAATTCCTTTCGACCTTGTTTATGGTGTGAATATAATAGTTTTATGAGATAAAACTTTGTTATCTTATAGGGTCTCCAATTAATCCTAAGAGATAAATAAAGATGGAATGATGGGGGACTTAATTAGATCTAATCAAAGAGAAAATAACAAAATCTCACCTAAGGATTTAAATTTTGCCAAACCCTCATGAGGAGTAGGTTTGCTTCTAAAGTTCAAAGCCATGAATTTAAAATGGGGGACATATTTTTTATAAAAATTTTCTTATACACGAGGATCGTAGTCGGGTAAGTTAGGTCCAAACTGTAAATGTCCTTCCACCGTGGTGGAAAAGGTCCAGGCACGAACATATAAAATGGTGGATGAATGAAGGACACTTTATGACATGTGGAATATTAAATATCTCTGATTCTACCTTTTCAAAATTTATATTTATCATGTATAATTTATTTCCGCACTACAAGTAATGTAAGTAGTAAAAGGCTTATCGGTATAATTTTTCTACCTTGGTGACGCATGAAGGTTTTAATGAGGTATCCACATGACCGAAGAATTAATGAAATTGTTGCTATAAAAATGCTATTGGTATTTCTAAATGCACATGTTTTAAGTTTGTATATATATATGAAAACCTCCAATGAATGATTGGTTGAGGTAGAGTACCGAGCGTGAAGTGTCCATTAATATCTAAATAGTTTCCTTTTTCATTGTAAAAATATCAAACAAAGATTAGTTGAGGTGGATCCCAAAGCTCAAAGTGACTGCCAATATCTAAATAGTGTCTTTATTTCTTGTAAAAATATCCAACAAATATTAGTTGAGGTAGATCCCCAAGCTCTAAGTGACCTCCACAGTCTAAGTAGTTTCTTTCTTTTTTATAAAAATATTCAAAAAAGGTTTGTTAAGGTAAATCCCCGAGATTGAAGTGGCCTCTAAGGTCCAAAAAAATTCTTTTTTCCTTGCAAAAAAATCCCACAAAGATTGGTTGATAAAAAACCTCGAGCTCAAAGTGTCAGCTAAGGTCCAACAACTATTCAGGCACAGTTGGTTACGAGTAACGACGATTAACTAATACCAAAATGAACATTAAATTATCACAGGAATGATCACCTTTGGATAAACATAAGTCACTCGAAAGAAAATAAAGAAAAATGCAACATCGCAAAATGAAAACAAGTAAAAGAGATGATATGAAAAACCTCGAAGGTTTCTTATAAGCAATAAAAAATACTCCGGATATCCATGGATTTTGAGAGGTTCAAATTGAAAAATAAAATAGAACATTTTATTTATCTATTCTGAGAATTTAAATTCAAAGATAACAAGGAAACAAATGAGTAAATAATTACCTTTCGTCCCCAAAAGCAGTGTGAATCACGTCAGTGGCATGAAGAGTGTTTGTGGCAGTAACATATTAGCAAGGGAATCAAGAGCAGCAGATTATTTTGTACGGGGTCTAAGGTAGGTCCATCAATTATTTCATTGTTTACTTCCATTTTTTCTTCGATCACATCATCTGACATGGGTCAAAATCTAACGAAACCCCAAAATGATGGTTAACTTCATAAATTTGTTCCCAAAATTCCCTAAGGTGGAGCTCTAGAAAAATCTAAGGATGACTTTAATAATAGAAAAATTAATTTGTGTTGTTTTAAGAAAATCTATTATACTTATTATTATTTTTTAAATGACAAAAGAAGAAAATATCAAAATCTATCATGTCTTATTTTTAGAATAAAAAATATTATGTCTACCTTGTTTCAAAACAATTTATTATGCCTTGTTTTAACAAAATAAAAAAAAATGAAAAAATCCATTTATGCATTGGTTTAAGAAAAGAAAAACACCGTGATTTGTTTTAAGAATAGAAAAATCTGACTTGTCTTGTTTAAGAAAAATATATCATACCTCTTAAAAGAAAGTATTCTGTCATCTTTAAAAAATGACAAAACTTTGACTAGCCTTACATAAAATCTTTTTTTTTCTAAGAAAAAATCAGAATTTATTTAAGAATAGAAAAATCTAGCATATCTTGTTTTAAGAAAATCTATCAACAAGAAAAAAGATGACAAAATTTATTATGCTTTATTTTAAAGAAAATATATCCCGCCTTAGTTTTAAAAATGAAAATAGAAGAATATTAATTGTTTTAAGAAAATTTGTTTCGTCCGATCAAAATCTATCTTATTTTGAGAAATAATCAAAATATATATTGTTTTGTTTAAGGAATAGAAAAAACTGACGTACTTTGCATAAAAAAATATTAAAAAGAAAAAAAAACATATATCTTACTTTGTTTTAAGAATTTTTAAGGTGTTTTTTTCCAAATAAACCTCCCCCTCGAATTACCTGATAAAATGCGATGTCACTCATGTGGATCCAATTATCGTACGTTCAGATCGAAGAATTGCGGGTGGTTTACGCATCCTATCATACGTTCACTTTAATAATACATTCGTTGAACTTCGGGTATCAATCAAAATGCGTCTAATTTCAGTCCCTGTAATTTCTGTCCTTATCATTACTGCATCCTTATGAGACCCAGGTATACCCCTCAGATCATTTTCGTCAAACATGATGAAATGTGTTTCCTTCTTCCCATACAAATGAGTGAACATATCTCCTTCTAGTTGAGTTACCAAACTCACCACATGCCTTTTTCTTTAAAGGAGAGCTACCAATAACCACCTAGTAAAAATCCAAATTACTCATAACCACTTGGATTTCGAAGTTTAAAAGCTTTCAAAAATACCTATGAATAGATAAACAACCACAACTTAAACAATTAGTTATTAATGTTAAATTTTTATATTTTTCAAACCAGAGGGTCAATTGTTTTTTCAAAAATACATATATCTATATTTTTTAAAGATAAACAAAACAAAATTCATAAGTGATATTTTTTTAGATTTATTTATTTATTCTTATATTCGCAACCCAATTACATGTAATTTCGTAACTGGATCACCATTGTTTTTTACAGCCAAATTACACATAATTTTGCAACTATAACACAAATGTTCTTTTTTCTAGACTAATTTCGTAACTAAAGTCTTATTTACGCAACTATTGTTTTCTTTTACGCAACACAACTGCATGTAATTATGTAACTGAAACACAATTATTTTTTTCCAACCAAATTACACATAATTTTGCAACTAGAATATAATTATTTTTTCGAGACTTACTTCGCAACAAAATTACACGTAATTATTCGACTAAAAAAATTTCAAAAATATCGGATCTAGTTTTGTTTGACTTAAAAAACAAAACCAATCATATTTTTATATTTGTTTTTTCGAGCTATGATCTTAAAGATATAACATTTAAAAGTGAACAAAAATAAGATTTTTTTACGAAACTACTAAATAATTATTTGTAAATGCTTTTTTTTTATCAAAAGGGCTTATATTGAATTAAAGAAGGAATACAAGCCTTATAAGGAAATTTTACACAAAATTAAACACAACCAAAGGGTTTTAGCGCGAAACCAAAATCATCATCTTCAACCTCCAGACACCAAAATCAGCCCCAATCCAACCCTAATTCCTTAATCTCAAATATCCAAGATTGATGCTCTCCAAGAAAACGATTGCTTTTAACTTCGAAGGAGCATTGTTCCCATCAAACTCCATACCCGAATTCCTCTTAAGAACTTCCTTTGCAATCTAGTCCGCCCCCAAGTTCTGCTCTCGAAAAATTTGATTCACCATCATTTCTGATCGAAGAAGTTTTCTGCAACACCTCAACATCAGAACTAAATACCAAGGAGAATTACCAAAAAGCAGCAAGTTAACCAAGATCGAAGAATCAATCTCGATGTCACCATATCTCAACCGCATCCTGTTGCATAACTTCAGCCCCTTAAACAAATCCCTACATTCAGCGATTAAAGGCGAGCTTTTACCAAATAAACAACCCACACCAACCAAGATAGCACCATTACTGTCTCGAACCAAAACGCCACCAGCAGATTCACCAGAGAAGGTACACGCCCCATTGACATTGATTTTGTATCTCCCCTGTTTAGGGTTCTTCCACTTCAAATGTAAAGCTTTAAACCCAGCATTAACATGATTAACACAACCTAAACTCAAAGCTTCACGACCAAATCTGCCCCAATGCTTTCTATTCAACGTTTTGTTTCGATCAATACCAGATAGAATATACAAAATATGATTGATGATAGTAGTAGAACTAGTATTTTCATCCTGCATTTTCTTTTTGTTCCTTGCTGACCAGATGCACCATGTTATGATTGCAGGTAAAATCGTGAAGATATCACAATCCTTCTGAGCAGCCCAATACCATTTCATTATAACATGGGAGATAGTCATGAAGGATTGTACTTGAACCCTGAAGATGTCACTGAAATGCCTCCAAACAGCCCAGGCCTGCTGACATTGAACCAAGGCATGGTGAGTAGATTCAATGCTATTACAATTAGCACATTTTGAGACCAGCTGAATATTTTTAGACTGCATAACATCATCTGTTGGAACCCAGTTATGAAGCACCCTCCATAGTAGAAAAGAACACTTTTTAGGAGTTACTGCATTCCAAGGCTTACCATATAGCCTAGAGACATTGCCCCTAGATCTGATACAATTCAAAGTATCTTTAGTACTGAAACTACCATTCTGAGATAAGGACCAGAGCATAGCATCTTTGTTATTAGACAAGGTAACCTCTTTAATCCTGGCAATGTCAGTAGAAGTAACCAAAGTTCAAAGCCTTTCCAAATCCCACGAACCATTCAACCAAAAGTCACTAACCTGGTCATTAACACTACCCCATAACGTTCTTCTGTCATTATTGCTTATAACTTTAATAAATGGCCTATCAGAGCACCACCTATCATACCAGAAACTTAAATGACCCTGACCAGGTAACCAAAACATAAAATCCTCAGCCTCTTCTCTAACATTCATAATACAAGCCCATGTTTTAGATCTTCTTTGTGGAGATATGGCCAGAACAGGATGAATGTCATTTCTACAATAAATAGTCAGCATAAACCTGGCCCAAAGGGAGTTCTGTTTCCTGAAGTTAAACCAATTCTTCATTGCATAAACATGTTGCATATCTTTCAGACTATTGACATTAAGCCCACCTTCTTTAAAGGGCTTACAAAGCCTTCTCCATCTAGTCCAACTGATGCTTATTTTGTCATCTTTGCTGCCCCACAGGAATTTATTAAAGATGACCTCCAACCTGTTGATGACACCAGCTGGTAAATAAGTATGCTGCAGATAATAAATGGGGAAAACCATCAGAACTGACTGAATCAACATCAATCGACCAGCAAAAGACTCAAAATTAGCAACTCTTGTATTATTTGAAATTGTAGTTCCTTGATAATTGAAAGGTAAACACGTATGTTTAATCTTCCACATATCTTCAATAAACCTGATTTGCTGAGAGCCAATCTTACTAGAAACAATTAGCTTAGATTTAGCATTGTTAATTTGTTGACCAGAGACAGACTGGTAATGATCCAGGATGTCTTTGATAGCACTCATTGCAGTAGCATTAACTGTAGTAAATACCATGAAGTCATCAGCAAAGGCTAAACAAGCAATATTCATCTCACTCCTTGTTTTATATCTAACCATAGGATACTCACTGGCCTTAAGCTTTATACTCCTAATAAGGTACTCCTCAGCCAAAATAAAAAGACTAAGGGAGAGTGGATCCCCTTGTCTAAGCCCTTGAGTATTTGGAAAGAAACCAGTTACCTCTCCATTAACCAGAACAGAAGAGAACACATCTTTAATACAACTATGAATCAGGCCAATAACTGAAGTATTAAAACCAAAAGCCTTAAGAACATAGAGAAGAAAGCTATGATTAAGCTTGTCAAATGCTTTAGTCATATCAATCTTAACTATAACATTACCATTTCTCTTACTGCCATTAATATCATAACATAATTCCTGAACAAGAAGAATCGATTCCTGAATATTTCTTCCCTTAACAAACCCTCCCTGTTCTTCAGAAACCAGCTTAGGCAGAAGCTTAGCCAGCCTATTATTGATAAGCTTCCCCAAAATCCTAGAGAACACAGTGGTTAGACTGATCGGTCGAAAGTCCTTCCACTTGTTAGGATTTTCAAGCTTAGGGATCAAACAGATTACAGTAGCCTTCACCCCTTTAGGAAGCCTATAGCCATAAAAGAACCCCTTGACAGCTTTGCAAAGATCACTCCCCACAATACTCCAACAAATCTTGTAAAACTCAGCATTAAATCCATCAGGCCCAAAAGCAGACTCTGATTTTAAACCCTTAACCACCCCATAAATCTCATCATCATCAGGAATGCTAGCCAATTCATTATTGTCCTCATCAGTTACAAGAGAAGGAATAACATTCCACAAGTCCTCCTCAAACACAACACTAGTATTTGGAGAAAGAAGATCTTTAAAAAATTCTACAGCAGATTCACCAATCTCCTTCTTTCCACTCAGCCAATTATCACCATTCTTTATTCTATCAATTCTATTCTTCTTAACCCTTTTCTTCACAAAACTGTGATATGCAGCTGTGTTTCTATCTGAATCCTTCAACCAAGAAGTATGGGCCTTCTGTTTCCAATACAACTCCTCTCTATCAAGCAATAGCAAATGCTGTTGTCTAGCCTTATCCAAAGACAACTTATTAGCCTCATTAAACTCATTGAGAAGCAAAGTTTCTTTACTGATGATACTCTCCTCAGACTGCTTAATGGCATCAAAGATATTACCAAAAACACTCTTGTTCCAAACCTTCAATTCAGACTTCAAACGATGCTGCTTAAGCCAAAAAGCCATAATTGGATTACTAACCTTAGCAGTAGCATTTCCATCCCAACTGTCCTCGACCTTCTGTAAGAATTGAGGATGAGATGCCCATATGTTCAGAAATTTAAAAGATGATTTCGTTCTTTCAAGATTAGAAGCTACTTTAATAACAATAGGACAATGATCCGAACAACTTCTAGCCATATGTGAGACATAAGTGCAGTCAAAGTAATCTAACCAGGCAGAATTATACAACACACGGTCCAACCTCCTCCATTTATGACCATTAGACCATGTAAAAGGACAACCTGTAAAACCAGCATCCATCAAGTTACAATCCATTATACAACCATTAAACTCATCCATACCTTTCTGATTAATAGTTGAACAAGCAACCTGCTCCTGAATGCTAGCTATAATGTTGAAATCACCAAACAAGATCCATTCATGAGAAGACACATTCAGAGCTCTAATTTCATCCCAAAGTACAGACCTCTGATCAGTCTTGAACTTAGCATAAATAACAGACACATAAAAGGCTTTATTCATAGATGGATGAGCAACTTTAAGGTGTAATAACTGCTCATTATCAAACATCATATCAACCTTATAGTCCTGATGCCAGAAAACCCAAATCTTATTACTCAGATTACAGCAACAACAGTCAACTTCAGCTTATTGGCTAACCAATCCATCTTTTATGACTTTACAAACGGCTCCTGAACGGCTACAAAACTGACTTTTCACAAAATAACCATAGATTTCAATCTTTGAATAGTTTCTTTATTTGCAATCCCTCTTGCATTCCAATTTAAAATCGAAATAGTCATGTATTAGAAGAAATTCAGCTTCAAAATCTTAGAAGAAACAGGACCTTTCGTATTCCAAACATTCATAACGTTTTTAGACTTTTTAGGTTCCTGCCTTTTCTGTTTAACTTCTATTAAACTTCCCTTCACAGGAGAACACTCAAGGCTTCCATCATGAATCGGAGAGCCATGTATTTCTTCACTAAGGGATTCAAACATATATTTCCTTTCCGAAGTTTTCAAGGCATCTATCAACTCATCTTCATTAATTAAGTCAGTAGAATCTTCATTTACAATCTTAACAACATGTTGAATAGAATCAACTTCTTGAATCTTAGAACTATGATTACCAGGCTCAACAACATTTTGAACATCTTGATCTAAAACAGAAGCCACTTTATTAACAACAATAGACTTCAAGAACCTACCAGGCACATCACTCTTCTCAGGAAGATCCTGAAGCGGTTGATCACAAGAAATACTTATATCCTGAAGATTACCATTACCATTACGAGTCTTCTGATTTTGAATAAAAGAACAAGAAACTTGATCATGAACTTCTGAGTCATCCTTCACATGCACAATGTTCCCAGAATCTTTTCCTAGAGCCAACAACATTTTCTTACATTTATCAACATGATGTCCAATGTGTGCACAATGATTACAATAAACAGGAACTTTATCATACACAAGATGAAGCCAATAACTCTCAGATTCACCAAACCTAACCTGAATCTTATGAACTAATGGTTTCGAAACATCAATTTCAACCTAAAATCTACAACAATTCCGATGAGCCCTATTGATAGAAGGCACCCAGACCTTCAAAGGAGTACCCAGAATCTTTGTTATCTCCAAAATAGTAGACCTATTAAACACGAACTCCGGCAAGTTTGGAAGGGAAACCCAAACCGGCGTAAATGGACACTCAAGATTTGGATCGAATCCTGGAGTCCATTTTAACAGCCTCATCGTTTTATCTCCCAAGACCCATACATTCTTTGACCACAGCCGCTTTAAGTCCTCTAAATCCGTAAATTCAACGAAAACATGTCTGAAATCCCAGACTGAAAGACTAAAACTGCCTTTGAAGTTAAATTTTGATAGAATTTCCTCAGGCTTTCCATTGAAGGTTTCCCAGCCGCAAATTTAGCCACTAAAGTGTGCTTGGAGATCTTTAACAACCGATCTTTATCTTCAACATTGAAAGTAATTACTGGAAATTCACTGTTACGGGAAACAGAAACACTGGAGTGAACAAACTCTGTTTCACTTGGCTTCAATAAATCAGCATACGAACCTTTATGATTTAATGAATTATCAGGAGCCTTTTCTTTAATTACTTCCTCAAAAACAGGATTTGAAATAACGTTACATTCAGGAGCCTTCACCTCAAAATCTATTCCTCTGTTCTTGGCAAAATTTTCACCTGAGATTGTTTCCGTCGAATTCCTAAGTGTAGGAAAATCATCCCGCGAAATGATATTGAAATTGCTACTCATTCTCCCAAGCAAAGAGATGAACCACAAAGAAGAATCAGAAATCAGAAAATTTTAGGCTCTGTTCTTGGAGAACAGAGTTTTCTTGAAGAACTCATTTTGATTATTTGTAAATGCTTATTTATCACATGACATGTATTTTTCGTATTTTTTCAAACTTTGAATGACTTTTAATAAATAAATCTCATATTAAATGATTATTGGTAGATTATGTTTTTAAAGGATATAATATACAAAATATAATTTACACCATTTATAATTGTGAATAGCCAAAAAATTTAAATGAATATTTCATATATATATATATATATATATTTTGATTTAATAAAAAAAATTAACAAAAAATTTATGAAATTAAAGAAATCGAGTTTTTTTTGTTGTTTGATAATTATTTTGAAACTTTTTTAGACTTTGAAGAAAAATTAACAACTCATTCGTTTATAAAATGAAAAGTTCAAATAAGAAAAACAATAATATGTATGATGAATTGTAATTTTTTTTATAAAATGAAAAGTTCAAATAAGAAAAACAATAATATGTATGATGAATTGTAATTTTTTTTATTCTCAACGTGGATAGAATAATAAGATAATAATATAATTTTAGTAGTGTATAAATCATATAATACGAAGTTTTGGTAGATTTTATTTATAGGAGACTGAAAATAAATGGAAAAAGCTCACGTTTATTGGAATAGAATATAGACAATTGAATTTAATAAGTGACTATAACAAATAAGAACATAAGATAAAAGGATAAAATCAGCAAATTACACATTTTTGGTGGATAAAGATAAAATGTTTTAGTAGCTTTCACACTCATGCCATAAATTCATTTTATATATATTTTCAGAAAATAAAAAATAGTTTATAAATTAGTTGTTAGAACATAACCGGAATGAAAATTTCAAACACCCCAACTTTTCCTCAACTGACCCCGCGTTTTCTCTCTCCTTAACTTTCTCTCTCTACTTTGATTAGCTGACCGTCCACTGGAGCACCACCACCACCACTCGAACCACCGCTAACTCCACCTTTTGCCTTTCATTCCAGATGGGTAACTGTAACGTCTGTATTCGCCCCGAAGTCGAAGATCAAATAGCAAGTCGAAGACCAAAGAAAAAATCCAATGACAGAAAATCAAACCCCTACTCCATAGCCGACCCGTCCCGTTCATCAGCCCCGATCCGGGTTCTGAAAGACGTTATCCCTCTAAGCAGCCGGACCCGAATCAGCGACAAATACATCCTGGGTCGAGAATTGGGTCGGGGCGAATTCGGTATAACTTACCTCTGCACCGATCGCGAGACCCGAGAAGCCCTCGCCTGTAAATCGATCTCCAAACGGAAACTTCGAACCGCCGTCGACATCGAGGACGTGCGACGTGAGGTCGCGATTATGTCGACTTTACCTAACCACCCGAATTTGGTGAAGCTGAAAGCGACTTATGAGGATACCGAAAATGTTCATTTGGTTATGGAGCTTTGTGAAGGAGGGGAATTGTTCGATCGGATCGTAGCGAGGGGCCACTATAGTGAGAGAGCCGCGGCGGCGGTGGCGAGGACGATTGCGGAGGTGGTGAGGATGTGTCATTCAAATGGAGTGATGCATAGAGATTTGAAACCTGAGAATTTTTTGTTTGCTAATAAGAAGGAGAATTCGCCTCTTAAAGCTATCGATTTCGGCTTATCGGTGTTTTTTAAACCTGGTAAGTGTGTGCCTATCTGAGTCTATGGAAGTTGAGTCTGGTGTTTTGTCTGGATTGCATTGTCGGATAGTTTTGTTTATGGAACATTTTTAGTTTTGTCCTCAATTGCTGGAACCATTTGATGATTGTTGTCCAAATTTACCAGATTAGTGTAGATTAGTTATCGTGCTTATGGAGTTTATGGTGCATTACAAAATCGATTTTTATGCTATCTTATGATAATGTTACTCGTGTGGGGTGATTTGCGTAGATTGTTGATCAAGTTATAGGTTAGCTATTGATCTTGACCAAATCTTGATTTATGACATTGATGGATTAAGATAGTATTGATATGAGATTGTTTTTCTGTTCAGTCCCAAGTTAAATTTTTAAAGTTCTGAGTGTTTTTGTTGCAGGTGAGAGGTTTTCAGAGATTGTAGGGAGTCCATACTATATGGCGCCAGAAGTATTAAAGCGAAGTTATGGGCCTGAAGTTGACATATGGAGTGCCGGAGTGATTCTCTACATTTTGTTATGTGGTGTTCCTCCGTTCTGGGCAGGTACTTGATATTGCTTGTATATGCGGTGAAAAAATTCAGTTGCGGGTCAGATTCAGGAGCGGGAAATGCTTTGTTACCGTTACAATAGTAGCCGGTCAGACCCGAATCTGGCATGGACCCTGATTTTGAACCCCTATGTGAAGTCATACAATCTGGAACTGACCGGGTTGACTGGATCTTGGAACCGATCTTGTCTCGACCTCCTTTATAAATACTTTTATGTTGTATTTTTACTTTCTTTGTGTCCAAACCCAATAATGACCCGGAGCGAACATTCTTCAATACACAATTCGGATTGGTTTGTTCGAATGTTCAAACCCGGACCCAACCAGATTTCAAAATTGGACAATACCTCTTTGTCCAGACCTGAATTTTGGACACAAAGCTGATGTCGTACGTGACTTTTTCTGGACTGGACAAATAATTTGCGCCCTACTGGAATGGTCAAAAGAAATATTGTGGCCTTTGAATTGTTAGGCTAATTATTTTGTTTTTTTGTGGGTTTTGCTTCTTGTAGAGACGGAACAAGGTGTTGCTCTTGCGATCTTGAGAGGTTCACTTGATTTTAAGAGGGAACCGTGGCCGCAGGTTTCAGAGAGTGCTAAAAGTCTCGTCCGGCAGATGTTAGACCCAGATACTTCAAAACGATTGACTGCTCAAGAAGTGCTTGGTTAGTGCTTTTATATGGGTTCGGTTCTGCGAGTTAGTAATTATAGATTAGTCCATCGTTTTTGCCACAATTAGGGATGTAAATGAGCCAAACAACCGATAAACTAGAGAACAAGGTCAATAAAAGCTCTAATCAAGATTGTTTATTTATTAAACTAACAAGCTCAACCTTTAATTTAAGCTTGTTCAATAAAAAAAGCGAACTCAAACGTATTATAAAAAGCTCATCGATAAACACAGTTTTAAAATTTATGTCGTTTACTGATAATGTGCTTATAGTGTGAATAAACGGACAATGTTTTTGATTTTATTGTGATACACTTTATTGGAAACACTTATACCAACTATTTCGGCGTTAACCTTTGTAGATCATCCTTGGGTACAAAATGCCAAAAAAGCTTCAAATGTTCCATTAGGAGATATCGTGAGATCGAGATTAAGACAATTCTCTGTCATGAATAGATTCAAGAAGAAAGCTCTCCGAGTAAGCTTAACTTTTGATGCTAATAATGGCATTGGTGGTTATAAAGAATTCATCTGTCTTTATGTTTTAAATCTATAAAAATTACTGCAGGTGATAGCAGAGCACTTGTCTGTGCAAGAAATAGAAGTAATCCGAGATATGTTTAACTTGATGGACATGGACAACGATGGTAAAATATCATATGATGAACTGAGGGCTGGGCTTCGTAAAGTCGGTTCACAATTGGGTGAATCGGAAATAAGGTTGCTGATGGAAGTGGTAAGTTCTTTTAATGCGGGAATCAATCTTTTATTTATTCTTGCAAGTTATAAATATTAAGATAAGATCTACTTTGATCCTTCAATCTTGGTTATATACTGTTTTGATTCTTCAGGCTGAAAATATATCAAATTGGTCTTATATGATGTGTTTTCCCTTTGAGCTTTTTCTTGTGAGATTAAACGTAATTCATCCCGTATTTTAGAAAAAAACATTCTGTAGAAAATATCAACATGTAGCATCTATATGGCGTCGAAAGTATCATGTCGTCATTTTCTTTCCTATCCAGCGAGAAACCTAGCCTCTTTTCACAATAAAGATCATAACAAGATAGACTGTAAAGGACCAGTTCAGTACATATATTTACTGAACGAATAATAACTAGTAGATTAGTTACATATGTGAAAGAATAGAAAGGCCAATTAAAAAAAAATCTCTATTATCCTCATAATAAATTTCATTAGTAAGGGAGATTCTACAGTTATAGTTTCAATCTTACGGATGAAGTAACACTTGCGGATTTTACTCAGGCTGATGTTGATGGAAACGGAGTCTTGGACTACGGCGAGTTTGTTGCCGTCATAATTCATTTGCAAAAGATGGAGAACGATGAACATTTCCGCAGGGCTTTTAAATTTTTTGACAAAGACGGAAGCGGATTTATTGAATTAGCTGAGCTACAAGATGCCTTAGCTGATGACTCGGGTGAAACAGACAATAATGCCCTTAATGACATTATGCGTGAGGTTGACACGGACAAGGTACTTTACCTCTTAGAATTTTTTTTTGGTGCGATTTCGTTTTCGTTACTATCACAATTGGGCTGTGTTTCCACAATGTCTTATATCCAATGATTTTCCAGGACGGACGAATCAGTTACGATGAGTTTGTGGCCATGATGAAAACCGGAACTGATTGGAGAAAAGCATCTAGACAGTATTCAAGGGAGAGATTTAAGAGCTTAAGTCTGAATTTAATGAAAGATGGTTCTTTAAAACTACACGATGCACTCACCGGACAATCTATCGCCGTATAAACCTGCAACAAAACTTAAATGCTGAAAAATGGATGTTGGGGATTACATTGATGTGCTTCTTATAACTGTGTGTCGATTAAATGTTAGTTCTTTGCACAGTATTTTTGTATATTTGTCATGTAATTCAAAGTTTATATCTCTACCGCTATTGCTTTGTGCAGGAACCAAGTGTAGTTATAATTGAAAAGTTGTGAACTTTGCAGATAAATGGATAAGTATCCGTGTTTGATTTCTTATTCTGGGTTTAGAACCCTAAATTAAACTTGTCGTAGTATTCCCGTTGAGGTATGGTTCTCGTAATTCTGCAAATGTATATCAACTTTCAATACGAGATTGTCCTCTTTGACATGCTTTTACTCCATGCATACTTTTATATATGTCAAAAAAATGTTAGCGGATTGTAAAAAAATAACCGAAATAATTATGTTGAGTCGCATAAAAAGAAAAATAAGGTCCACTATCAATAAAAAAGACAGGAAAAACAAAAAAAAAGCTCTGTACCAAATAATTTCGACTATTTTTTCAGTATTGACTCTTTTTTTTAATCAAGATAACATTTATTATAAGGACTCAATAAAGAGTTTACAAAAATTTAAGATACAGTATAGCCAAAAGAATTGGAAAATTGACAAGGCGCCAAATATTCCCTCTTCTTACAAAATACAAAATTTAGAACATAAACTAAATTATGCAATATCACGAAGAACAAAACATCAGCTACCTCGTTGATTTTTCTGACCAAGCTTCAAAGTCTTCAAACTCCATAATCCAAGAGCTCCTCCATTTCTGTAAAAAAAAAAAGGAAAGAGAAAAACAGAAGAAAGACAAACCTAACAAGATTGAGAGAAGTAGCCAATTCCTAAGCTTTCTAACAAAATGATTGCTTGAAGATGGGAAAGGAGACTGAAAGGATTGAAGAAAGAATTCTCCTTACATCTCAGAGTCTATTTCGTAAGCCAATCAGCGGCTTGGTTTTGGACTCTGGAGATGTGCTTAATCACCATTGAAGAAGCTAAGGAGTGACGACAGATCTTCAGGATCAGATTGAGGTACCAAAGAGAGATATCGGTTGCAAGCAGAGTAATAAGAGTCTAAAAAAATCCGATTCGATGTCTACATTGGTCCAATGATTGCGCTTGCAAATTAGCAAAACATCGAGAAACACACGACACTCAGCTAATAAAGGCGAGAGCTTCCCATAAGTGTTCCCAAAGCACTGAATAACCTCACCCCGGTGATTTCGAAAAATACCAGCCTCACTAGACTCAGCATTCCTCAGAACAGAGGCGTCGACATTAAGCTTAATCCTTCCTTCAATCGGAGCCTTCTAGGTAATGTAATTAGGCTTTGTCTTAACAACTGGGAAATCCAAAAGCAAGCTAGCAAGCTTAGTATTAGACCAGTTCTTGCTAGTTAAGATAGTAGAATTTAACGAGATAATTATTCGATTTATGTAAATGATAGAGGTTGTAGTGTTATTGATAATTTCATTGAATTTAGAGTTGTTTCGATTATACCAGATGGTCCAACAGATTATACCAGGGATTAAGTGGGTAATGTGAGCCTTGCTCTTGCTAAAATCTTGCCAATTTTTGATGCTGTGAGTTAGGACCATATATCTTTCCACTCTTATCTTGAGGATGTTGCTGTAATGAGTCCATATCTACCAAGCATGAGAGCAATTCACAAAGACATGGGTAATGTCCTCGCTGTTTCTGCAAAACTGACACTTAGATACAAGCTGTAAGTGTCTTCTTTGAAAAATAGAGTCTATACAAATGTACTTCATCATAATTTTCCAGAGAAGAAAAGAATACTTCATGAGAATTATGTTACTCCAAATATTCTTGAAAAGGCTTGAGTAATTTGATTTGTGTCTGATCATACTCCAAGTCTTCTTATTGTTAAACTTTGTATCATTTGAGCATTTCCAAAGCATGATGTCTTCTTTGTATCACCCCAGTTTAAAGTTCTGAATCATACACAATCTTGCAGATGAAAGGAAATAAGCTAAGGAGGCAGTGTCTCAGGCATCGTTCTCTAGAATGAATTAACTTTAGCTTCCAGGTAATTGATCTCAGGCTGATTCTCAGCAATAGGATTGTAGTTATGCCAATTATCCCTCCATAAATCCATCTCTCCTTTCCGCAGGACCCACTTAATATTCTGCTCAGCTTCCTACCTTATGTTACCTATCCTCCTCCACGTATGAGAGCCTACCCTGTTAAAGTTAGTATAGAGAGGATGGATTTTATTTGAATAAATACAATGCATCATGTTAGCCCAGATTGTTTTATTGTTTCTGAAAGTAAACCAGAGTTTGAAGAAGTAGGTAAGCTGAATATCAGAAAGACTTCTGATATTCAGCCTTCCCTCCTCCAAAGGTCCGCATAAAGACTTCCAACTAACCTAGTGAGTAGTTACATCAATAAGCTTAGATCTCCAGAGAAATTTATTCAGAATTTTCTCAATCCTATTGATTATACTTTTGGGTAATGTGCTATTCTGCAACCAATAGAAAGGGTAGGACATTAAAACATTAGATATCAGCACCAGTATACCTCCAAAGGATAGGTATTTGCAGTCCCAATCAGCCAGCTTATCATTAATCTTATCAATAATCTTGTTGAAATTGTTGGCCTTGTTGTTGTTGTTTAAGGAGATTCCTAAATAGTTTGTGGGAAGATTTTCAATCTTATAACCAGTCTGGGACTCAAGGAAAATGATTCTGCTTTGATGAAGAGAGGAAGATGAGATAAGCTTAGTCTTTTGTTTGTTGATAGTTTGACCTGAAACCAATTGATATTTGTCTAGAAAGTCACTGAGATTGCTGACAGAGTCCTGTAAAATGTTAGTAAACATAAGAATATCGTCTGCGAAGGCCAGACAAAGAATTAAAAGATTTGATCTGGTGTTATATTTCATCTTTCTATTAGATTCAAAGAGCTTTTGAAGACCTCTTAAAAACGCTTCTTCCCCGATAATAAAATGGCTAGGAGACAGGAGATCTCCCTGTCTCAAGCCTCTCTTGGTGCTGAAGAAGCCATAAGAACCTCCATTAATTATTAAGGAGATGCTAATGTCACTTGTCAACCTGCCAATAAGATTAACAAACTCTGGAGAGAAACCAAACTTTGTCAGAACATTAGAGATAAACGAAAACGACATTCTATCAAACGCTTTCGGCATATCTAATTGAATCAAGGTATTCCCAGTTTTTGGCTTTTTATTAATGTCATATATCATCTCTTTGGCCACAAGGACGTTATTGTGGCTTTTTATTAATGTCATATATCATCTCTTTGGCCACAAGGATGTTATTGTGAATAGATCTTCATAAAACAAAGCCCCCTGGCATTTAGTGATTATCTTGGGCAAAAGAACAGAGAACCTAGTGTTCATCCGCTTGGATAGAATTCTATTCAGCATAGTACAAAGGCCAATAGGCCTGTACTCATTCCGGGAGGTATGATTATTAGTCTTAGGATTCAAGAATAAACAAGTAGCAAAAATGCCTCTAGGAATGTACTGACCCTGAATGAAAGAATTAAGAGAAATGCAAAGATCCCTCTTAATAATGTTCCAACAGAACTTATAAAAAGGCAGATTGAACCCATCAATTCTGGCGGCACTGTCAATGTTCAAATTGGAAATAACATTCCAAATATCTTCTTCAGCTGTTGAATTCATCAGAGAATTGTTGTCCTCCATGGTCACAAGATGAGGAATGGAATAAAAAATGTTATCCTTCATAAAAAAAACCTCCTCCTCCTTGCTGTTATAATACTCAGAAGAAAGGATGTCTTTGAAAAAGTTCTCAGCTGACCTACCAATACTATCTTCATGAGTCAACCAAGTATCCCCATCTTTAATACTTTTAATCTTCCTCATTCTTCTCTTCTTATTCACAAAATAATGATAAAGCTTAGAGTTACGATCTCCATATTTCAGCCAATCATTATAACACGTATGCTTCCAATAATCAGCTTCAATCCTCAAAGTTTTGATATACAGACTATTGGCTTTCTCCAGGTTAGTTTTGACATTATTATTGTAGTTACTTATCTGTAAATCCTCCATTTTATTTGCATTGTCCTCCGTTTCCTTCAAGTTATTGAAAATGTTCCCAAAACAGTTGGTATTCCATTCCTTCAAACTGTTTTTGAGCCTCCTCAACTTGAACTAGAATACCTGATTAGGATAACCTGAAATTATTTGCTTCTAATTGCTTTCAACAATACTGATAATAGAATCATCGTTAGACCACATGTTAATATATTTGAAAGTTTTCTTAGTAAATGTTTGAGGATTAAAAGCTTTTTTAACAATAATTAAAAGGGGAGCATGGTCAAAACAAGTTTTAACCATGTGATGAAACTGAGTATCATTGAATGTAGCATGCCATTTTCTATTAATCATATCTATGTCGAGCCTCTTCCATCTCATTCCTTTGTTCCATGTGTATCTTGATCCTCCATAGCCTGCATCCTCTAACATACAGTCTCTAATACATTCGTTAAAGTCCTCAATGTTATTAATGCAAAGAGATGTACAGCCTATCTGATCATCAGTACTGGAGATGACGTTAAAGTCCCCAACAACCATCCAAGCTTTATTAGTCACAATAATAGAATTGAACAAACTCCAAAGATCCTTTCTGTGACTCCTATTGCACTTAGCGTAAATGATAGATAGATTAAACATAATATCAGAATCAATAATATAAACATCAAGATGTAAACACTGGTCATGATTGATAAGTAAATCAATCTTAATCTCCTCCATCCAAAAACACCAGATCTTATTTGAATGATTAACGATGTAATTACTGAAACCAAGTTTTAACGCAATCTCATTGATCTTCTCAACATTCACCAAAGGTTCTTGGATCGCAAGAATTTTGATGTTATTTTTTATTATCATGTCCTTGAGCCTCTGAATTATTGAATTGTTGTTGATTCCTCTCAGATTTATCATTATCAGAATAAGATTTTGTGTTCGTATCTGCATAACTCAAAGACTTGATGATCTTTCTGTTTGGCTTCTTGATATTTCTATTCACTTTCAGTTTTCTGACTAGGATTTCTCTGAATTCAGGTGATGATAGGTTCAAAATTTGATCACCAGGAGTACTACAGCCTGTATTTCTTGTAGGAGAAATGTTGTCTTCATTAGGGATGTCAAATTCAGGAGACTCATTCTGGGCAAAACCTTGATCTAAAGTTTTGATCTCTTCGATAACCTCCCTTTCTTCAATATGAAGCAAGTTTTCTTCCTTTTGATCATTATCAATATCTTTCATATCTTGTGTAACAATCGATCTGATCTTTGTAACATAAATTTGCATTTTGTTCTTATTTGAGTTTTGATATTTCTTTTCAAAACAATCTTCCTTTGTTTGATTCTGGTTTGCTATAGATTTTCTTTTTTTGCATTCAGTTTCTTTCAGCAATGACCTTTATATAGCTTATATTATGGTTCTTTATACTGTTTATATTTAGGGTTTTTTCAAATCTTCCCTTTTTATGTATAATATGAATATTTTTAAAAATTAAGTTATATTCTTTTCACGTCTATTAATACTTTTTAGGCAATAACAATTCAACACCAAACCTAGTTAAACTCCTCAAAAAAAATTATCCGGTTTTGATTTTTTTTAAAAAAATAAAAGCCTCCAAAATTCTCTTATTTATATTAGTATCATTAATGAAGAATCTATTTCTTGAATCTCAATAATCATCTCCAAACTCCCTTGTTCTGATTTCCATTTACATGGCATTTCCTTTTCAGTGCAGAACTGCCCACCTCAGCCAGTCATGGCTCACAATGGTCTACCTTCATATCATCAGATATAATCTCCACTCGATTTCCCGTCCCTCCAACAACCAAAAATTCCAGTAACCTTTGTTCAATTTCCAAATCTGTGCATTAACCCTACCTTTGAAGCTAGCAACACACCTCAACCTGTAGCACCATCATTTAAAAAAAATCAAATCAAAATCAAATTCTTTACAAGAACCCATATTGTCTACAAAATAAGATTTTCCAGCTATACCCTTCTCTCAACAAGAAAAATATGACATGATACTAAATGATAAATACACATTTCTTGGTAAATTTTCCCTAGGTAGACTAAAGATGACAGAAATTCATAATTGTTTTACTCTTTAAGATGCAAAGGAAATGTCAGTCTTATCGTTTGGGATAACATGCATTTGATGATTGAAATTGATCTCCTTGAAGATGTCAAGAATATTTAGAGAAGAAACATTTGAACGATGGGTCAATCATCCATGAGAATTATGAAATGGTCTTCATCGTTTAATCCAAAAAGGCATCTCCAATAACCCTCACTTAAATTACCCTTCCTAAAATTCCAACCTTCATGTATACGGAAGAAACCATCCTATCATTTGCTAAAGTTATTGGAAACCATCTCCAAACATGGATCTTACAAAAAAACAAAGCCATTTATAGCTCATGCATGACCTGGGTCGAAACAGACTCAACTATGGCTCCAATATCCAAGATCTGGATTAGTTTTGGTCCTGAAAATAGATATTGGAAACCTATCATCTATGGTCCAAGGCTAGCCTACCGTAATCACTTCTAGTATATTGGTCATTCCTATTTTGAATGCAAAAAAATCAAGAAACCTAATGTACCTTTGTCCCCCTATCATCACAATCTCAAGTCCATTACTATGCAATACTCTGAAAATATTCTTGAGCCCAAAGACGTTACTTCACCATATGTTCTCCCTCTTGCCACCCCTAAAATACAATACTAAATCAATCATTACCCCATCCCTTCATTCACTGATCCTAGTTTTATGAAAAACCATTATGTATCCTTACCTGAAAGCCAATTTATCCCTCCTCCCTTACCACAAATTCAGAGCCCCAAAATAAACGAAGCTATTACCATTTTAAACATTGGAATCAACATCTTTGATTCCTTGCTCCTATACCTTTGATCATCCATATCCCAAAGCTAATTCCACTTGTAGCCTTCCTTCAACCCCAACAACCCATGCAAAAGACACAAACCATTTTGTTAAAATCTCATCCAGACCAAATGCTACTAAAGCATTACAATTCAATCTGGATGCCATACCTTCTTCTAGATCTCCTAAATGATTGTAAATCTGCTATGCTGGAATGTGAGAGGTATTGGTAATAAGCCAACTATAAGGAGAATCAAGTCTATTTGTAAATTTAAATCTGTTAATTTCATTGTTATCCAAGAACCTATGTTAGAGGATTATCATTTACCTTCTATTGCTAAGCTCCTTGGGTTTCATCACTACGTATCTAATATCACCAAAAACATTTAGATTATGTGGAGATATGATTATGATGTTCAGATCGTGTTGAACGATGACCAAATTATTCATCTTCAGGTCATATACTTGCCTTTAAATAAACTTATCCTCACTACTGTTGTCTATGTTAAATGCAATAGGCTCTTAAGGACCAATCTTTGGGACTCTCTTAGAGGTATATCAAACAATTATTTTTATTGGATAGTGATGAGGGATTTTAACTCCATCACCAACCCATTTGAGCAGCTCTCCTGCTCCACTCTTTGTCACAAGAGCATGAATGATTTTAATGAGGTTATTTCAGATTGCTATCTATATGATGCATGTTATATTCGGTTTACTACATGGTCTAACTCTCATAAGTTGAAGAGGTTGGATATAGTTTTTTTGATAATTACTCTTGGTCCAAATATCACTATTAAGCATTTAGCTAAAATTGACTCTGATCACTCTTATATCCTAATTACATGAACTAATGATACTATTATTATAAGGTTATCATTTACATTTTTAAACATGTGGCTTTTATTGCCTACTTTTATGCTTGAAATTGAAAACAATTGGAAGGCCACCAAGCATGGCCCTCCTCTTTTGTGTTTTGGAATAAGCTGAAAAGGCTAAAGATGTATCTTAAAAATTGGAATAATGCTACTTTTGGTAATGTTTTTAATTCCATTGCTGATGATATATTTTCTTTTGAAAATGGCTATGCTACCTCTAAGTCCATTGACGACAAGCTTAAACTAGATAATGCCAAAGTTTTTCATTTGCAATTACTTGCAAGAGAAGAAAGTTATTGGCATAAAAAACTGATATAAGCTGGACCTCCAATGGTGATAGAAACACCAAAGCATTTCATAATTACGTAAAACATAAACAAAGAAGAATCTATATTTATAAAATTAAAGAAAATAATACATGGATTGAGGACTCAAATATTATATCTAATTTTGATGTTAGAAATTTTCAGGCCTTACTGACTGAAAATCTAGATAGTTACCCCATTCCCAACTTGCATCATATCATTCTTAAAATTATTAATAGTAAGGATAATTTTAATCTTTTATCTATCCCTACCATAAATGAAATATACTGCTCCATTAAATCCCTCAACTTCGCTAATATAGCTGGAGTTGATAGATTTAACATTAAATTCTTTTAATCCTATTGGACTATTATTTCTAATGACTTGTGTGCTGCTGTAAGAAGTTAATTTTGCAGGTAAAGCTATCCGTTATGGCATATTTGTTAATCCTATCACTTTGATCCCTAAAACTACTAATCCTAAAGTTAGGAATGACTACTGAACTATTAGCCTTTGTACTGTATTTAATATAATTCTTTCAATAATTCTCAATGATAGGCTTTCTAATCATCTCCTTAATTTTATATCCAAAGAGCGGTTTAGATTTGTTAAAGGGAGACACATTCAAGACAATATTATTCTCATTCAAGAAATGGTTCATAATTTGAATTAAAAAACAGAGATGACAATATAATTATTAAATTGGACATGGCTAAAGCCTTTGATAAGCTATCTTATTTCTTTCTTTATCAAATTCTTGAGGCTTTTGGTTTTGAAAACCCCTTTTTAAACCTAATCAAAAGTCTCATCTCTAATATCAACTTTTCTGTGATTATTAATAATTCTCATAAAGGTTTCTTCAAATCTACTAATGGCCTTAGACAAAGGGACCTCTGTCCCCTAGTATTTTTATTTTTTCTGAAGAATACCTAATAAGAAGTTTACATAATATTTATATTTCTAACAATTCTATCAGATTTTAAACTGCTGGAAATACCTTGATTTTTTTGTGACATTTGCTGATACATCAATATCTTGACCAATAGATCTCTTGCTAGTATTTCCATTCTTCAATCAACCATGCATCAATACCAAAATCTCTAGGGTTATATCATCAATCATTCTAAATCGAACATCATTCTATCTACTAAAATCTATGCTACTAGACTCTCTAATATCAAGCACAAGATCGAGTTCAATATTAAAAGTTTCCCTATGCATTATCTTGGCATCAATATAAATAACAGACTTAAGTCATCAAACTTTGAGCACGTTATTACCAATTTTAGACAAAAGACTTAAGACTGAATCCATCATCTTCTCTCTTTTGGAGGCAGACTAACTCTTGTTCATTTTGTCTTCCAAACTATTCCCTATTATCACATGTAGAGTTATAACCTCCCTAAATCTACATCTAACAGACTCCAAATCATCTGAGATCTCTCTAATGATAACAAGGCTGCTATTTGGGCTAAATGGCATACTATTTCCCTTCCCTATGACGAAGGGGGATTTAATCTGAGAAAAATCAAAGATATGCAAGTCACTTTGACTGCAAGCTCTGGTTTAATTTCAGATCTAATTCTAACCTTTAGGCTAATTTTATGCATGCCAAATATTGTAAAAATTCTCATCTGATGCAGGCTAAAAGGCTTCCTAAAAACTCAAGCTCATGGAAGAGGCTAATGGATATTAGAGCCACTACTGAACGATACATTTTTTGGACATTAGGAAAATATGACATTTGTTTTAATCTGGTTCAAATCTAACCCCATAATCTGTTTAAATCCTGAGTTCAATAGTGATTGGTATACCAATCATTATGTTAATGAATATTACTTTAATAATAACTAGGATTATAATAAGCTTGCTTATTCTGCTAATAATTCTGATATTTCAATAATTAGATATTTACCCCTTAAACCTAATGAAGATGACTCTCATAATTGGACCAATTTAACTAATGGTCACTTTAATACTAAATATACTTGAGATTCTATAAGAATTAAAGTTCCAAATTTTCTATTTATAAAAAAATATGGAATCAAATTACCCCAAAGAAGTGTTCATTTCTTCTTTGGAGAATACTTTATAACTGGTTTTCTACTGCCTTTGTTCTCAAATCCAAGAATGTCCAGTTGACTTCCAAATGTCAATACTGCAATAATCCTGAATCAACTAACCATATGTTTGTGACTTGTAAATCTAGTTGGCAAGTTTGGAGCTATTATGAAGGGACTTTTAATCTAAGTTTGGGTAATCATACGACTATTCAACACATACTCAAATATTGGTTTGATTATTCTCATACTGATTCTAATATTAGAGTTATTCTCCCTGCTATTATCACATGTTCCTTATGGAATTTAGAAACAAAATTAAGCATTGGCATCATATTATTTCTGCTAGCTCTATTATCAATAAGATAAATCTATTATTCTTAA
Organism: Limnanthes douglasii subsp. nivea; assembly: GCA_036936605.1. Classification (NCBI taxonomy): domain Eukaryota; kingdom Viridiplantae; phylum Streptophyta; class Magnoliopsida; order Brassicales; family Limnanthaceae; genus Limnanthes; species Limnanthes douglasii. The sequence goes on along the minus strand of JAUPFV010000001.1, from coordinate 246,504,792 downwards.
ATTGGATCAATCTAATCTCTTAAATAGGACTCACTGGTCTACAGATAATGATATTGCATATGTCCTAAACTGTTCCAATCATCTAATCACTCATAGAAAGTTTGTTACTGTTAGTTGGCACCAACTAAAGAATCCTGCTTCAAGCTAAATACTGATGCCTCATGTCTCCCTAATAGAGAAGCTTTAGGAGGTGCTATTATAAGAAATTTTAAGGGTGAATTTATAGCAACTAAATGCAGATTGTATGGGAAACACATTCCCATCTCTGTTGAATGTCTTGCTATTTTAGACGGTGTATTTTTGTGTAATAAAATTATAATCTATAATTTAGAAGTAGATACTAACTATAAGCTTCTCAATGCTATGTTTGCTACTTACAAATCCCCATGGTTTCTTACTACTACCCTAGATTATTGTAGGAATTTGTTCACAAAGAATACCTTCATCTATCACATCTTTAGAGAGCAGAACTTTCCAGCAAAGTGGATGATTAAGTGGACTATGAAATGCAAGAGAAAGTTGGATCTTAACCCTAATCAAGTTCCTAGACATCTACAAGCTATCATTACTCTAAACAGAATTGAATTATGCTCTATCAGAAATATTTATTAATTCTTACCTTTTTTACTGCTTCGTTGGCTTTGGTTCTCTTCAGCCTTCATCCTTGCTCTCCTCTATAGCTCTTGAGCTTTTGATTATGATTTTCTAAGGAATCATCATCTTCTATTGTTGAACCAGTCGATTCATTATCCTGCTCTATTTTCATAAGAGATTAGATGAGGAAGTACTTCTTCTATGAATTGAGTCAGATCTAAACAGATTTACCTGTTGGTGTTGATTATGGCTTTCTTTCCCTTAATTGGTTGGGGAATCGCCTCATTTTGTTGTCTTGGCTTCCTTTCTACAATTGTTGATTCAAATGCTCAAGCTTTCTTAGTCACTTCTTGACCGTCGAATCCATCCGAAGTTCTATTTCATTCTTACGAATCTTTGAATGAATAGCTTGTGGCGTACATAACTGGTAATCTATGACCCTGAATTCGCCTCCACATATTTCTTGGGTGTTGATTATAGGCTGTGATTGCTGATTCATAGAGGAGCTTCATGAATTTAGCCTTTTGTTTTCTATCTAGTTTTGTAGGCCGATATGACCCTCCAGATGTTTTTTTGGGATTCCGGCCTTTTTAAGAGTTTGTTGGCCTTTTAAACTTTATTTGATCATGCCTGTATAAAACCTTATCACAACTGTGATTTTGATTTTTAATAGACTTTATTTTGAATTAAAAATGTATTAGTATCATTATTTAAATTAACTCATAACCAATAATTCATTTATATCTTGAAACAACTAAAATTATATATATATATATATATATATATATTTAATAAAATTAAAATTTTGTACTAATTTTTTTATTCATATCAAAATAAATCATGGAAAAAGAAAAAAGCTGGGATGAAATTCAAATATCACAAAGAGATAAATATATCTTAAGAGGTAGAAGTTGGATTCCAACTCTAATTAGTTTAGCTAGATTTATATATAGTTACATACTTACATTTAGGCTTTTCCGGTGATTTTCGGAATTATTTGTCTGCACTGCTAGCATCGGTGATGAAGACCTTTATGTACCCCGATATAAATGGTATGTATTGGCAGTGCATAGCCCTTAAGAAAATTAAAAACCATACAAGCAGTGCACATATTAGTAAACCGACAGTATGTATATAATATACTAACAACATATAGGCTTTATATTCGAAGTTACGATTGCAACTTCATTTAGGTTTTTTATATGGATTGATTGAATTTATTGGAGGAAAATGATACTAGTCTTATTCAAAGTATTCTACTTTTATTCTTTTACCATAATTGAATACTAGGTAAGAACGATATGACGAGTGAATTAAAAATACCGAAGATGATCATGGATTCATTACCATAATAAGGGTTATGATGATGCGAAAAGTAGGAAAAATCATAGTGTCTTTCGAATGCAAGAGATACAAATTATATAAAATATTCATGGATGTAAATAATCTTAAGAGGAAGTTGATTGGACTAAAGAAACGTGGATGCTTTTTTAAGTTTAAGGGAATTATGGTAGCTCTAGACGAATGATCCTTAGAGCTCCAAAATGGGATTCACAACCATGATAATATAAAGAATAAAGAAGACCATTCGTAAGAGTTAGCATTTTTACATAATTCTTCGTACACAGGTGCTCGTCTGCGCAAAATTTTGAACTGAGTGAAATATTTGAATCGTAGGAATTTGTTATCTATGTGTATTATCTACAACGCACAATAAAAACAACGGAAGGATAAGAAATGTAATTGGTCACAATTGCAATACTTGTTAGCAGATTGAAAAAGTTAAATTATTTTGAATGACACATATCAAACGAAGATAATGAGGATATCGTTACTTATATTTTATTTGCAAATCCTATCGGGTTGGATTTGTTATAGACATTTATAAAGGTATTAATAATGGATAACACTTACAAGATAATAATATATGTGTTGTCGTTGTTTGAGGTCGTTGGAGTAACCTATACCGGTCTGACTTTTTACATCAGATTTGTGTTTACGTTCGGGAGAAAGTTGACAATTACAAGTGGGTATTAGATTTTTTGCAATTATTGATGGTGATTAACATAATCTAAGTATCATATGTAGTTTTTACGGATACAGACAAAACATTGATTAAGGTTTCCAAACAAGTGTTCCCGAAAATAGCATACATGCTAATATTGGGAATAAAAAAAGTACACAAACTAAAACAAAAGCTGATAAGTTTTTGGTACCGTGGAATCATATAATGTACTTAGAGAATGAAAATTAGTTTAATAACAATTAGAATGATATCCTTCATAAGTTCAAATACTATCAAAGAATTGAATACACAAAAACATATTAGTTAACTCTTTATATTGATTAGTTTTTCGTGTGGAAAACTAAGAAGTCCATGCATTTTAGAAACACGACTACTAACCGGTGGAGAACATTCATTCATCCTAGAAGCGTTTTATCGATACAAGCAAGCTTAACTTCGAGTTATTTTGGGGTAATGTGTATTCTTTAGTCAAAGGACATGTAGTTATCAAAACATTATTTGAAAAGAGTCTATTTATAACACAACATCGATTTAGTCTTAAGGTTTTCATCGACATCAAATGTAACATCTTTGACAACATTTTAAATCTTATTCTCGAGAAATTACCTACTTTTGAAAAAAATAGAAGTTGCATAAGGTGTGATATCTTTCTGTTTGAGGGTAATTTAGTAAAGTATTTTAGGAATTTAATGTTTAAGGTACAGTGTAATGAGATGATTTAGCTGTGTGCTTGTATTAAATTCTGATCACCCTCATTAATAAAAATAGTTGGGGTATTTATACTTAATTAATTACCCATGGGCCTATCGGGCTAGATTGTGGAGTCGGGTTAAGTTCAAGAATCCATTAGCCTAAGATGTGAAATGACCAGCACCTAGCTTAGTCATGTTCCATTACATTTGTCTTGTTTGGTTTTTTATGGTAGTGGTTTGGTCCGAACAGCCCTCCGGATAAAAACAAGTTACAGTGGCTAAAATATTTGACCTTATCAGTACCCCCTTTAGGTCTTGCAAATAATATTTGGAAGAGGTAACTTTTAAGAATCAAAATAAACTCTTTCTGATTTGTTTATGTGTCCGAATCGAAGATTTTATCTTTCTCTGTCAAGAATTTCAAGAGTCAAGAATTGCAAGAGTCAATCTGTCCGGAATTTGGTAGACTCATTTTACCATTAAGAATTCCAAGAGTCTTTTTTCAATGTGGGACACGTGTCAGGCTCTGGTTTGACCTCCCAAACCTTTTCTCCTAGATTCTCGTACCTACTAGGCTAGAAAGTTATCTAGGTTTTAACCCCCATACTTGTAGCCCTTAATCATTGTTTTGATCGTTATATCTTCTCCTAGGTAACTTCCAGTTTTCACAGTTATATAAATCTATTTTACTGTTTTATTGTTTTCACAAACACAATACGTTTCCAGAGAGAGAAAGCTTAGTGATCTTTTTTTTCAAATTGAGCTTGAGTAATTTATGTTCACAGCTAGAAGCACACTGGTAAAAGAGGGTTGGCTGAACTTTTCTAAATTGGAAAAAGCAAGAAAAGTTGCAAGAGACAAAAGGATCACAACTGGTCTTCTTGTTTCTCATGGTGAATGAATCAATTAATCACAAGCAAACACAGACCAAGGGTCATCGTCATCAAAGACATCTAAGGTCAAAAAACTGCCTTTTGTCCCAACTCTTTCTCCTCTTCAATCATGATCCTCTGTCCAAGAATCTCAGAAGCCTCTCCTTAAAGAAAATGACGTTTCCAATGTTAGGAAGCCTTCACCCTTTATTTCCATGGGTTTGGACGCTGAGAAGTCCCCTGAGAAAAATACCCCTCACCAAATAACTCACAAATCCAAGGCTTAGTCCATTCCTACCTCTTCGAAACACACTAGTTTGGAGACGATAAAGCCTTTTCCAGAACCCAAACCATCCGGACAACAGCCCCTGGCAGAAGCCAAGCCATCCGAACAGTCTTCCATTGTAATGGAAGAAAATATGGAGGATAGTATGGATGATATTCTTTTTGAGGCGTGCGAATAGACGGAGGACATCGTTGCATATCAAAAGGGAAAAACTAAAATGAGTCTGACTCATCCGGATGCACTAGTGGAGTGTCTGGACGGGAAAGTAGGGCTAAATTTCCAGAAAGTCAGCGTACAATACATGTTATCCCTTCAGAATATAGCCTATGTATACACCCATACTACTGAATTGGGTTGTATTCATACAAAGTGGGGGATCTCTTAGTCTATCATGGTGAGAATCCCGGTCACTCTGGAAACTCCGATGGATTAAAAACCTAACGAGCTAGTGTTCTACACAAAGGTGCTGAACTGGGGACTCCGGTTTTCTTTGGATCCGTAGAGAGTCAGGTACTTCCACCCGATTAAGCTATGTCCGAGTCAGCTGATCTGAAACGCGTGGTACACTCTGATGGCTGGTATCATGGCTTTCAGACTATCCAAGATCCCACTACCAATGGTACAATTCACTGTTGTGGCGAATTTATGCAAGAATCATCATATTTCCTGTAAGAATGATTACAAGGTAGTGAATGACCTTCTAGAGTCAGAAAAGCCATGGAAGACACAGTTCTTGTTCATCAGCGGAGCCTGGGAGAATGGGAAAAAGATCAAAGTTGACTCTTACCCAAGCCAACTGACCAGTCGGTGGAAGAGGATAGGTGAGTTTTATTCATGTTTCCTTTAATCTTTCAAATACTATGTGGTTACTTTCTAACGAATTTGTATCTCTTTTTAGTTTTTCCGAAGGCATTCTTGGATTGTGTAGAGGTAGGTCAAGACACTTACGCCAAGATAAATGCATGGAACTTGGAGAAATAGGGGAATCATTTCCACAACTATTTCACCTCGGGGAACTTTGTGAAGTCTCATATGTGGAATACCACAGGGAGAATAGACCTCTCTTGGGAAGAACTGACCACTCCTCATTCTGCAGAAGTTATCCTGAGGAGAACTAAGTCTAAGGACGCCAAGATTTACTTTCCTTTTAGGGTCAAAGCCCCTAGTCATCTGGACAAGATGAAGAACAAAAGAAAGAAGAAAACCACAACTGACCCACCTCATACAACTACCAAAGGGACTGGTTCGGAGAATGAATGAGAGATTTATATTGTTCTGCTAGAGGCAGTTGAAGTTACTGTCAAGGAGGCTGGTGGATCCGGAAACCCACCAAAAATTACGAAAAAAGACAAAAAACGCAAAGCAAGCAGTGATGAACAGGCTGCAAAGAAGAAAAAAGTCACTCTGGGATTATAGATAATTTTATATCCTTCCGAAATTCCTCCTCTGACTCCTGTTGATTCCACTTTGCAAGAAGCAATTCCAGCCAACCTTTATTCTGAATAGGCCACTGCTAATGGAGAGGTAAATCTTGATGCCTTTCAAAATATTAACATATATTTCAATGAATTAGACAAAGATTACTTTGCGGGGCCTTATCGTCCTACCAATTCATCCAATGATGTGACCCATAATGGTGAGACTTATATGATATCAAGTGAGCAAGACACCCTGAGTCATACCCTCTTGGGTTATATTTGTTTAGTGGTTGATCTGGAGAGACAAATGAGGGATAAAACAGCTACCACAAACTCCCTGACTACAGAGAAACAGAGTTTGACTAATAGCCTCTCTAGTTCTCAACAAATCATAGAATCTCTAAAGAAAGAGAAAGAAGATTTGGCTGCCAAACTGCTCAAGTCAGAAGAGACTCAAAGAAATCTCCAGACCAAGTATACTGGACTGGAAACTTCTTCTTCCGATGATATCAAAGCTTTGAAAGGACAACTAGAGGCTAAATATAAAACCATAAAGACTCTATCTGATGACAAGGCCAGCTTGGAGGATGTTGTTAAGAAGAAAACAGAGGAGAATACAACTCTAGTACAAAAACAAGTTGAACAAATAGCTGCTGGAATAAAGAAGTATGCCTCTGGTGTGGTAGACACATTAGAGAAAAGAGATGATGGCATCAAATCCAATATGGTCTTACTGTTTCATTAGACCTTTTCTAAGAGGACTTTTGGTCCTTTGTGAAAATTTATGAAATACGATGACCTCCTTTTCATATGATGGTTGATGGTGACAAGTACAACTATTTAAGTGGGGAAGATTCTGATCAAAACAAAGGAGTTGGTGAGAGTTCAAGTGCTGAACTCAAAATTCCGAAAAAAGATGATGGTGGAAAAAAACTCGAAGGGTACAAGCCCTAAGGTTGTATTGTTATGTTGTATATTTTTTGTTTGAAAAACTAAAGTCCTTGGATGGCCAAGACATTTTGTTGCATTGTTTGTTTAATTTCCGTTCCTTAAAACTTAAAGTCCTTAAATGGTCAATGCATTTGTGAATAATGGATCGGTTTTAGTCCGATAAGACTTTAATATCATATTTCCCTCCATTTGAATTTTGTTTAACTCTTTATGGCCAATGTTTAGATAGCCTTCAATATTTCAGAGGTGTTAAGTAAGGATATTAAATATCCTCAATCACAAGTGTTTAATAAATGTGACAAAGTGTTTAATATATCCGATCAACTCAAAGATATTTGAGATCCGGGGTGTTTAAGAAGCATTTAATATCTGAACACCTTATGGCTAAGTCAAATACAAAATTGCACCAAACTTTTGAAGAATGCATAAGATATTATTGAAAAACTCAGACACCTCGTTAAAACCTCCCCGCGCCAACATGATAGGAAATAGTATGCCCCATAATATTTTACATTGATACTTCAAAAGTAAATATTTACAATAGAGGTTTATTCTAAGCATAACTTGAGATGTTCAACGTTCCATGGGCCTTCCCAATTTGGAGCCATCTTACCGAACTATATTTCCTTGGTGTGCAAAAAAACTTTTCTTAAGACTTTGTCCCCCAGCTGAAAATCTCTTCTTTAACTTTGGAGGCAAATCTAGTCCTCATCAAACCCTAGTATTGCGCCGTCCTCAAATGCGCTTTAACTCTTCTTTCTTCAATCTAATCCAACTAATTCCTGACTGATATATAATTAGGCTGGTCGGAATAGTTTTGGACTCTATGAGATGGAAAAGTAGCTTCTATGGGAGTTATTGCATCCATCCCATACACAAGGGCAACAAAGGATTCTTGTATAGCAGCTCGAGGTGTAGTTCGGTAAGCCCACAATACTTCTTGTAAATAACTTGGCCATTTTCCTGTAGCTCCCTCCAGATTCTTCTTCAAACCGGACAAGATTTTCCGATTAGCAACTTCAACTTGCCCATTTTCTTGAGGGTGGAAAGGAGAAAGAAAAACAGTGTTGAATTCCCCTAGAGGTGCAGAACATTTCCATGTCTTTATTATCAAACTGTGGCCCATTATCTGTGGTAATATTTCAGGGAACCCCAAATCTGCAACATATGTTAGATAAAATGAATTTAATAATTGCTTTAGAATTGGTTCCAGGTAAAGAAGCTTCCTCTATCCACTTAGATAAATAGTCAATAACAACTATGATTGTACAACATCCACCGGATTCCATAGGAAGAGGCCCAACTAGATCAAACCCCCATTTGTCGAAGGGTATCTGTTCAGATATGGATTTTATAAGAACTAATGACACATGAATTTCATTTCCATATCTTTGGAAATGATCACACTTTTTTACCATCTCTTTAGCATCTGCCATTATGGTTGGGCAGTAGTACCCTGCTAATAAAACTCTCTTGGTTAAGGCTTTATAACCACAGTGTGCATAACCTTCTCGATCATGTAGTTCAGATAACACAATTTGAGGTTCTTCAAATCCTAAGCAACGCAAGAGAGGTCTATTAAAAGATTTCTTGTAAAGAACTTCCATTAATATCAAGAAACCACGAGCCTTATACTTGACTTTCTTAGCCATGGATTTATCTAGAGGCAAAATCCCATCTGAAATAAACTGAAGAATATCATATCTCTAGTCCTTGGGCTGAATGGTTACTATGCTCATACTTTCTTCATCCTCTTTACTTTTTTTGGGCCCGTCTGTATTAATGGACATTCTTGCATTAGAATCCACGGGTAAGATTCAGAATAAGCTATGGTTGCCCAAGAGTCCGCCACATTATTCTCCAATCTAGGGATGTGTTCATAGCAAATATTTTTGAATCTTGTTGCAACTTCCCTTAACATTAACAAGTATTTAATTAATTGTTATTTCTTTGCTTCTGACTGCCCTTGAGCATGATGAATCATTAACTGGGAATCACTCATTAACCGGACTCTCTTTGCCCACATATGAGAGCCAACTTAAGACCATCTATAGCTTCTTCGTATTCAGACTCATTGTTAGAAGACTTGAAACCAAAACATATAGCTTGATACATAGTATCACCATATGGAGAAATTAAACAAATTCCAGCGCCACATCCCATAATACTAGATCCACCATCAGTTTGGACTACCTATTCTTTCTTAGATTAGCTTTCTTGTATCTGTCCGGAAGATCTATCAACGTGGAATTCTACTAAGAAATCAGTCACTGACTGGGCTTTAATTGTTGTGCGGGAAGAAAAATCAATATCATAATCACTCAGCTCAACTGACCACTTGGTCATTCTGCTTTATACATCAGCTTTCTAAAGAACACCCTTTAGAGAAAAAGACGTTCGAACGAAAGTAGAATGAGCTTGAAAGTATGGTCTCATCTTTCTTGCCGCAATTACCAAGGCCAATGCTAGTTTCTCTAACTTTAAATATATTCTTTCAGCATCCAACAGACTTTCACCCAAATGTAATACACCAGACGAGGGTAATTATCTACCTCTCTTACCAGTGCAGCACTTATTTCATATTCTGACAATGATAAGTATATATAGAGTTTTGCCCTTGAACAAGTTTGAAGAGAGTCTTAGGCGAAGACAAATGCCTGCTGATTTCAATAAAATCTTGATCACACTGTGGAGACCAATTTAAGTTTTTGGAATTCCTCAACACTTGGAAAAATGGGGCACATTTGTCTGATAATCTTGAAATAAACCTGTTCAAAGCAGCCAATCGTCCGGTCAGCCTTTGAACTTCTTTGGTGCTCCGAGGAGGGTCCATAGAAAGTAAGGCATTCAGTTAATCCGGATCAGGCTGAATTATTTTCTCACTTATTATGTAACCCAAGAACTTTCTAGATCGGACCCCAAATACACACTTTTCAGGGTTCAGTTTCAAATTCATAGCCTCTAAGTTAGAAAATATTTATGGAAGGTCAGATATATGTGCATCTTCCTCCAAGATTTTAACCATCATATAATCTATATAAACTTCCATGTTTCTGCCAATCTAATTAGCAAAGGATTTATTCACTAATATTTGGTAAGTGGCCCCAACATTTTTCAATCCGAACGGCATCACCTTATAACAATGAAGACCTATGTCTGTGATAAAAGTAGTGTGGTCTTGATCCTTCAGATCTACTCGTATCTGGTTGTACCCTGAAAATGCATCAATGAATGACAATAACTTATTTCCAAAAGTCGAATCCACCAACTAATCTATCCGAGGAACGGGATAAAGATCTTTGGGGCATGCCCTATGAAGATCAGTAAAGTCAATGTACATGCGCCATTTTCCATTCTTTTTCTTGACCAGAACAGGGTTGGAAGTCCACAAAGGGTATTGAGATTCTTTAATGTGATCCGTGTTGGTCAAACGATCAACTTCCTGAACAATCATATCTGTTTTTTCCTTAGAGAAAGACCTTCTCCTTTGTACAATTGGCGCAACATCAGTTTGTATGGACAACTTACGAGGAATAATATCAGATGGCACTCCTGGAACATCACTATTACACCACGCGAAGACATGTTGATTATTCATTAAAAAAGATAACAATCGGTGTTTCAAATCTGGTGCTAACTTGGTACCAATCTTAACATTCTTGCCCTCAACGAGTGAGTGGGTTTCAACCTCCTCAATAGGTATTATGACACTAGGAACCTCTATGGGATCATCAATTAATTATCATCAGTGGAAGGCTTCAATAGCTGCTAATCTCTATTAACCTTGACTGCCTTTAAAGACTTAGAGGCAAAGGTTGTTGCATAACATTCCCTGGCTACCTTTTGGCTGCTCCGAACAATACCTACTTGTCCCTGAGAAACATATTTCAAATATTGGTGGACCGTACAGGCCACAACATGCATTATGGAGATCCAAGACCTCCCAAATATTGCATTGTAGATGTTGAGAAATCCACCGCAACAAACAATACTCTTACCATTTTCTTAACGGGTCATTTGCCCAGCAACACCTCTTCTTCGAATTCCCCAATCACATCTGCAGAAATTTCTGTGAAGCCTACGATGGTTCTGTTCGAACGTTGTATGAACAAAGGGTTTCTCATCTGCTTGTAGGAGCTTAAAAACAGGATGTTTGCCAAACTGTATGTGTCAATCGGAATTTGGCGTATATCGTTTCCTCCTATTGATGCCCCTATTACCACAACATCTTCATGAGGCCTTGCAATGTCTCTCAGGTCATCCTCATCGAAAACTATAAAGGGAGATGAGGTTTGATACAGGTGGGTAGACATCCCTCCATCCAAATGGGTGGCCAAACTGTGGATATGCCTCTTCCTCGATGAACTAGAAGGTGCAGTCACAATATCCCCTCAAAAATGGTCAATGATTCAAAAAAGTTAATCAAACCGGGGACAGCTTTGGTCTTGTCTGTTATTACCCCTACCTGATTTCGACTCGGATCTGGATCAATATCCTCAGAGTCTATATTGAACCTTTCAGTAATTACCATTGCACCTTCTTATGTGGACATTCCAGGATCGTTCGAAGGACCAGTTCGGGGAGTATTGGCATTGACTTGTGCATTATGCGACCTTCTTCCTCCTCGTTTTTTGAGATAGGCTCCCAACTTACCCTTTTTCAATGAGGTTTTGGACCTCCTACTTCAAGGCTATACAATCATGGGTATTATGGCTTATGTCATTGTGGTATTTGCAGAAACGGGTAGTCCAATTTTCTCTGGGGGATTGCAATGCTGCTGGCTTTCTAAAGTGCACTTCGTTTTAATTTTTGTCATAGATTCTAGCCACACTTTCCCCCAATTCAGCAAACCACTCAGGTTGAACCCAAGGTCCTCTCTTGTTTCTGACCTGTTGGCTCTGAGTTTGGTTAGACTAATTTTGCCTTGATCCGTTAGATCCATGTCAAGTCTCTTTTAACCTGCAACCGGACTGATTAGTAGCTGAAGGAGTTGTGGTTGTAGTAGTGGACCTAACCTGGTAGTGTACTCTGGTTTTCTTAGTTTTCTCAACTTTGATTTGTTTTCCCACCCGATTCAACAAACCACCCTAGGTCATAGCCTTCTTCCGAGTCACTGAATCGGCTAAATTACCTGGATTCAAACCTTGTGTGAGGGGAGCAATTGCAACTTGTTCAAAGTAATCTGCTAGTCTATTCTTTTTATTCAAAAACTGGTTGATGTACTCATTTAGAGACTCAATTAGCTCATGAGTACAATGGATAATGGTGTCCCTATTACCCTTAAGCTCCTTGCTTCCAATAAATTGCCTCCGGAAGGCAACCCAAAATGTATCAAAATTTCTTTTGCATCCCTGAGGGAGACTATTGTATCATTTGAGAGTGCATCCTGTGAAAGTTTGGGAGAAGGCCCTACACAATAGTTTGTCATCATCGTCAAAATTCATCATGAAGTTCTTAAAATGCTCTAGATGGTTGTCCGGATCTTGGCTCCTATCACATTTCTCCATCTTAGAATTGTCAAACCTCTTAGGAAGATGTCCGAAGAGTATTTTCGCAGACAAAGGCGATTGCCTCCAATTCTTGTTACGACTAAAAACAGTATCCTCATTTAGAGTTGAAAAAAATACATGGTTCGGACTGAAAAGCAAAGGGATCAATCAACAACTGGTCAATATGCTGGTTGGCTGAACCCTTACCCTTACCATGGTGTTTCTTAAGCCTGCTGTCACACTGTTAATTTTTCACTATGGAGTTTTCGCTGTATGCGGCCTAAAGTGCCTACTTTAGTCAGCCTTCTACCCTATGTCAAAGTGAGTTAGACAATTTAACACTTAACTCAGATATGCAAGTAAGTGTTTCTAGAGTTGCACAACAATATATATGAGACAAGACAATAAGATAAAGAACACACGCAAGTTTACGGGACTCTGGCCCCAACCTTTACTATATTAATAAAGGAGTAATATCTCCAGATATTACAATATTTGTTTACACTCTCATTACTAAAGCCTAAACCTCTCTAGAACTGATCAACAATCTATTTATAGGCAAAGAAAGCCAACTACTTCCTTAAAATCCGAATGGCCATGTGGCAGAATCTTGGCCCATCGATTTGGCATATCAAATCCCGTGCATTCAATCTGAGATTTCACCAAGTAACCTCTTTATGGTTATAGAAGACGTGGTTAAAAGTTGGCCCGAGTAAAGTAGTGATCTGTCTGGAGTTCCTGAAAATCAGGCGCACGTGGCCGGCCAAACTGGGCCGAGTGGCCTTGTTCTGGCGTGCCAGCTTGGCCACGATCTGTTGGCCAAGCATAAATCCCGATTTTTCCGTGTCACGTCCCTAAACTCCTGGGCCACTTCCCATTATTTTCTCAACCGCATCTAGTGGTGAACGTGCTTTTGGCAGACGTGGGCAGTTGCCCATGATTTCTACTATCTTCAAGATTAATCATGTGCTAACTTCTTCATCAGATGTGCAAATGCTCCCAAACTTTGCGGGGATGTTCTTTATAATTGAATCTAATAGTTATCAAATTATTGCACAGGAGAAAATGGGTTTGGCCCATCCATTTTGCGTTTTGGCCTGTTCTGGCCCATCTGGCCCAGTCTGGCCGGCCAGCTTGTGTGCCAGCATGGGCCGCCACGTGTGACCACCGGGCCATATAGGGCCACGTTTATATTTCTTCGTGTCATCTTTTGTCCATACCTCCTTTAAGTTATTTCCATCTGCATACTCAATCGCCAATCCTATCGCACTTCAAACGAACCCCTTGCACTTGAACCAAAGTTCCCGCGCTTGATATTTTTCCATCATCGTGCCATGTCGCGCGCCAACTCCAGCTGCCGTGCTCCTTGTCTTAGACACATTTACTATGCCATCCCTCTTGTCCATCAAGATTCGTTAGATTGTATGGAGAACCCACCGAAGCTCTCTAGTGCACCAAATAAGGTTGCTAGTTTGTGGTCACATTGTGGTGCCAATGCAGCCCATCCAGCGACTAGCGCGTGCCAACTTGTAAGGGTCTTACACCTGCCATGCCTATCCCTTTTTCTTGAATATTTTTTAGTCAGCCTTATTTTCTCTTTTAATCGTACTTCATCACTACTTGAAGACACTAGTTATTCAAGCTCTGCCTCATTAGATGAGCTGCTGGAGGACTCAGATGTAGAACTCTTCACATGTTTAAATCGGTGTGTCTTCTTGGAACTGAGATGGGTCTTTAGAGACTGCTCGTTCTCTCTAGGATTGTGAGTGTGGTGAAGTACCGACGCACCAGATTTTTCTTTAACCCCTTTCTTTGCTTGTTTTATTGCTCTCAGCGCCTCTATCTCAGCTCTCAACTGATCGCGCTCATTGATAGTATATTCATTGTTTTCCTTTTCAACTTCCACCTTAGGAGGTGGAATATTCTACTCATTTGGATCCATCCAAAATACTTTTTGCTAGTTTTGAATTGTTAAATTCAGGTACCATCGTGCTCCCACTATGGTTACCAATTTGGTGTGGTTTATTTTTGTTTGAGGGTAATTTTGGAAAGTGTTTTGGGAATTTAATATTTAAGGCAGAGTCTAGTGAGATAATTAAGCTGTGTGCTTCTATTAAATTCTGATCGCCCTCATTAATGAAAGTGGTCGGGGTATTTATACTTAATTAATAACCCATGGGCCTATCGGGTCGGATTGTGGAGTCGGGTCAAGTTTAAGAACCTATTAGCCTAATATGTAAAATGTCTAACACCTAGCTTAGTCGTGTTCCATTACATTTGTCTTGTTCGGTTTTTCGTGTTAATGGTTTGGTCCGAACAGCCCTCCGGATAAAAGCAAGTTACAGTGCCTAAAATATTTGACCTCATCAACATACATGAATTGTACGTGTGCTATATGAACTACGTACAATATTCTGTATTCATACGAGATCCATGATTTTTTAACAAAATACATAACAACTCATTTAGATACTTTAGGCGATTATTTAAAGAGATTAAATATAATGATCTATACAAATCTAACGATGAAAGAACTATTGAAAGATAAATTTGATAAAAAAACTTAAGACGTCATGGACACCAATGATAAAGAACTTATATAATATATTTATAAAATATATTAAAAAGGTCTACCCTAAAACACCTTCTATTTAGAGTTATTAAAGAAACAAAAATACAGTGGTCGTCAACATTGAAGCATAAATTATCAATCATCACTTCGTTCATAAAAAGAGATAAATCGCATCTCGACCACGTGTAAGATTAAAAAAAAGTGCACTTTCGCTAAGTAACATTTTCAAAACTCTATCGGTAATATTGCGTAAATGGAGCAAAAATATAACAATCAAATTACATAGAGAAAGTGAGTCTCTGTTTGCTCATTTTGAAATATTAACACAAACAAGTTTTCAAGTGCCTTCACAATCAAGTGGACGGATTAGTTGTAGCATATCGACAATAGTGTTGAATTAACGAGAAAAAAATTACTATCATAAACTAATATTTCTTGATTCGAAAGGTTACTTACAACAATTGCCTATATGATTTAGACATCATATAACTTTGTTTAACGATGTTAAAGCCGATGTATATTGCACGTCAATCAATTTTGTTTTACTTTTTGGACTACATGATGGATGAAAAATGATTAAAGAGATTTTTTACGCATAGCTTATGGATTTTTCTGAAGATTACAAACATATATTTATGGTAGTAATGAGTTAATAAATATCGCCAAATGTATTAACTACTATGATGATACTGCTATAGAATCCGATGACAATACAAAAGATGACAGTTGCGAGCGCATCAAAGTTTAACCGTATCGCCTATTTTGTACGAAATTCGGGGTCGATGAATGTTAGTTTCAATTTTCTATCATTACACAGTGTATCCATTCTGAAATCTCAAATGGAGGAAATCAAATTGAGTTTTGTAAATGACAACGATTTTCTCAATATAAGTATTTCATGTATTTTTTTTCCAAATTCATTTACAATATACAGTTGATATTTACGTTTTATTTTTTTGGGGTCTTTTTAATCTGGTTTTCCAGCATGAAGGATTCTCCTTGTGCAAAAGAGTACATCCTTGTTGTAACAAATTGCGTATTGCAAAAAACCAGGTTGGAAATTATCGCTTATCTCTTGTTGTAGAATATATTGGGATATTCAAATTCATAAGAACGTGGTCGTCAACCATAAAGTGACTGATTTAGGTGAATTAATTTAATATTGCGTGTCCTTTTTTTTGAACCATTAGTCATTTGAAATGTATTTGTGCTGAATGCTTATTTGTTTAATGTATTCACAATATATGTTTGTGCCAACAATAGAAAACATTAACTTAAATCGATAACAATAAAAATAAATGAAAAGACATATGTTGCTCATAAAATAAAAAAATCACAAGTAAATACAAATACATTAAACAAAAATACACTATAAAAATAACACAATAATTTAGGAAAATTTATATCTTTGCATATCTAGTTCTAGGAATTACACATCTGACTCTGTTTTTCTAATCTTTTGTCAACGAGGTCAAAAGAATAAACAATTAACCAATTAGCTTGCTATACAAGACAATGATACTGGCAGTAGGTACACATCCTACTTCCAATGCCCGATGCACTAACATTTGGAGTGTCAGAACTGCCAAGTTGGATATGGACTGACGGTATATCATGTTGTTCATGGTAGGGATACCAATGGATCATAATAGGTGCATATATAACTAAAATATGTAACCCTCGCAACCTGTCGTGTCTTTATATTTTAAACCTGTGATCTAGGAATGTTTTTTTCACATCCATACCCGTCAGGATTAGGTATCCGCCTGAGGGTATCCAATGATAATTTATTTATCTATAATTTTTAATTAACTATTAAAAAAACAAAAAATACATTTTAAATAATAATAGTATATTGAATATAAACTCTTAAATTTAATAAAAAATTAAAAACTTTAATAAAAAATCTAAGAAGTTAGTAACAAATTTATTATTGGAACATCCTAATTATTGGTCAAACTCTAATAACATTACAGAAAAGACTAAAAATGCTTAAAGCTAGCCTTAAAATTTGGAACAAGGAAACTTTTGGCAATATCTTTGGTGATATTACCAAAGCCGAGGAAAAGGTATCATATTATGAGATTAAACTTCAAACTAATGAGTCATTAGAAAACAAAAATAACTTGGCTAAAGCTAATGCCAGTTACCTTTTTATCGTGGGAAGTGAAGAAGCCTATTGGGAGAAAAATTCAAATATTAACTGGATTAAACAAGGTGACAAAAACTCTGCTTTTTTTCACAACTTTGTGAAGAAAAAACAAAGAAAAAATAGAATTAAGGGAATACACCATGATGGTATATGACTTGAAGATCAAAACCAAATAAGTGAAGAGGCTGTCAACTATTTTAAAATCTTATTGGCATCCAACAATATTGTTAACTAATATTATGATCCTATGGAAATTATCTCCTAGTTAATTTTGATGATGAAAACCAATTACTTCTTAAATTTTCAACAAAATATTAAATTCATAAGGCTATTAAAAATATGTCTCTACACACTGTTGCTAGTCGTGATGGGTTCAATGCAGCCTTTTATCAAACATGCTGACCAATTATCCAAAATGATTTAGTTATTGCTGTTATGGATTATTTCAAAGATAAACTTGCTCCAGTGGATATTTTCCATTTGTCTTATACCTAAATCTTCAAATCCCTAACATCCAATAGACTTCGGGCCAATTAGCTTATGTTCTGTCTTAAATAGAATTCTATCAAGAATCATAAATGATAGGCTATCAATTAATCTCCCTAATATAATTTTTGAAGAGCAAAGATAATTTGTTCATAAAAGAAATATCAATGAATACATCCTTCTACCCCAAGAAATTATCTGTGATCTAAGCAAAACCTCAAAAAGCAGTTTTATTATCCTTAAAATAGATATGACTAATGATTTGATAAACTATGTTATAATTGTATATTTAATGTAAATGAAGCATTTGGGTTTCATCCCAAATTCAATAAGCTTATTAGAAAATGAATTAAAATTATTTTTTTATCCATCACTGTCAATAGTGAATTAAATTTTTTATTTCAAAGGATCCAATGGCATAAGACAGGGGATCCAATATCCTCCAACCTTTTCATAATTTATGAGGAATACCTCATAAGAGGTATTAATCAACTCACGAACATTAATCCTTCAATGAAATATAAAAACATACGTGATATCAATATCAACTACTTAACATTTGCAGATGATTTTGTCATCTTTATAAATGGTTCAGTTAATAACATTAACAAATTGACCAATTTCTTAAACATATACCAATGAATCTCTAGCCAGTCCATAAAGACTTAAAAAATCTAGCTTAACTGTCTCCAAAAAAATTAACAACTCCAGAATTCAAACTCTTGAAAACCTTATTGGTTTCAAAAGAAAATCTCTTCTAATGCCATACCTAGGTGTCCTAATTCGTAATAGAAATAAAGCTAGCAATTGCAAATCCCTCTCATTTGGTGATCCAATTAGTATTAATGACCATTCTAACCTATTACATCCAATGCTTAACTCTTTCAAAGACTATAATCCAAAGAATGAGTTCTAAACAAATTTCTTTGGGGATCAAAGGAATCTTCTCAAAAAATTATATGGACTAAATTTAATTCTATAAGCAAACCCCACAATGAAGGTGGCTTAAATATCAAAATACTTTCTGATCTTTATGACACTTAATCTTGTGAAAGATGGTATATGTATATGGAAAACATCACTCTTTCGGCAAGATACATACACAAATATTTATTGTAAAAAATCTCATTCCCTGCTCAAATCAAATTTTAAAGGCTCTAGAACTTGAAGAGATTAAACAATATAAAAACTATTGATGAACCATACATTATCTGGAAGTTGGGAAATGGTAATTTTGAATTTTAGATTGACAATTGGTTTATGAATAAACCATTAATTGATATCTCAAATGAAACCAATTGTGATTGGTACCTTAATGAAAAAGTAAATGAAATCTGATCAAATAGTACTTGAAATTTAAGAAGCTCAAGCAATTCATAACCATTGACATTAATCAAATTCTTAACTATACAATTCACTTCGAGGAGAAGGATAAATGTATTTGGACTTTGGATTCCTTTGGTAAAATCAACACTAAGTTAACTTGGAATAAAATAAGAAATAAAACTAACCAGTTAACTTTATTTGCTAATATATGGAACAACTTAACACCAACCAAATACTCTTTTTTTTCTTTGGAAGATTATGATAGGCTGGACCACAGTTGATTATAATCTCCAAAAGATAAATTTCATCATTGCCTCTAAATACCAATTTTGTCCAAATATTGAGACTGCCAATAATGTTTGTGAAAGCTGTCCCATTGCTTGGGCTATTTGGGCTGAGCTGACTAATTTATTTAAGATAAACATTGGAAGATATATGACAATCCGACATCTAATTAGATGTTAATTTTGGTCTAAAAAATTCACATCAAACATGTAATTTCAGCCAGCATCTTGATCAATTTGGCATCAGAGAAATAAAGCACAAAATTTGAAAACAAATCAATATCTTATGACCTTATTCTAAAAAAGATCAAATTCACATTGACTAGATTAAAATTTGCATATACTTTAAATAAAAAAATTGGTTTGGTGACCTCCACACTACCAAGACTTTTGGTTGTTTCTTCCATATCAATAACTTAAATAAAGTAAACCCATTAAAATGGTTACACCCACATGATGGTAGACTTAAATTAAACGGTGATGGTTCCGGCCTCTCAAATGGCCAATCTAGTGGTGATGGTTTTATAAGAGACAAACATGATGATGTTTTAAGTACTTATGGAATACTATATGATAAATATAATCCCTTAGTTGTTGAGTGCAGGTACCTCATTGATGGGTTGATTATATGTTTCCAAATGGCTATAAAAAAATTGACATACAATTAGATTCTATCATCCTTATTGATTACATGGTATCTTGATTCTTTAATAAGATGTTGCATAAAAATCATATTCTATACCATAACCATCGAAATATATTTCAAGAACCCAAAACCATGCCGCGGATTGGCCGACTCGTTGGACCTTAAAGTACAAAATAAAACATGATTTCATCAATAATATTTTCCAAATCCTCGTATGGTAATCATTCTCTAAGAGAGTATTAGATTATGTTACTTAAGACCTGATTGATATCAATATACCTTAAGAATGCTAATTCACAACAATAATATGACACATACTTATTGATGAGATTTTGCACGTTCAAATATGAAAGTAGGTGGAAAAAAACTAAAGAGGAGAAGACCTCATATTGAGGAAGCTAACAAGCAACACCACTGGATCCAATTGTGGCAAGACTCTAATCTTATATCAAAGTCAAAGATATCATTGAGAGAAAATCTGTAATTTCAATGAGATTTCAAATTCTAAAATCTACTTGTACATTATCTAACAAAATTCAATGGTTACTTGTACATTTCATTTTAATCAATAAAATCGAAAAATTGGTTAAAAAATAGTAATAAATCTGTCAAATTTATTTAAAATTTCACATATACTTAATTTTTATATAGGTTATTCAAATATACAAGTTTAAATTGTAACCTTTTTAAAATTTTTTCAATTCAAACATTTTAATATGTCAAATATAAAAAATAATTCTAAATTTGATAAAATATGAATAACAACAAAACTATGACAAATAAAATCATCAACAATAAATTAAATCACATCATAATGCAATTTTATTGTTTATAGAAGAATAATATATTATGTATTAAATCTTTAATATTATAATAATGGATATCTAAGTACGGTCAAGTTCAAATTAGATATGCGTCGTAAATTTTTTAAAATCGTAATTTATATACAACTCACATATAATATATTTTAAAACTCCCAATCCATTCCACACAAAATAAGAAGTTCAGGTACATTATCCCATCGGGCATGCTCCAATTGAATACCCACGCGTCGGGTTTTTTTTTATCATCGCTAGTTGCAACTAGTATTAAAGTTGAAAAAATAAAAAACGTTAATTATGTTATCTTGTTTTATGAATTAGTTAACTTATAATGGACCTTACCAATATGGTGGTATATCATAAACATAAATCTTCGCACTCGACGTTGTAATCAAATAGGTTGCTAATGTTTAATGAAATACATGGTCAAAAGTTTGCTTATGAATAATATGTACTACCATTGACGTGTTCAACAACTAAATACAAATATTCAAAAAATTTGAATTTAAAAACCGAAGATTTTAAATCCAATCAAAATATTTTATTTTCATCGCAAATAAACCATCTAAATAAAACTTAATCTATAAACCAACACATTTACATACGCATCTAACTACAACAATATTCATTCAAAACGTACGTATAAAAACGATAGTCATGCTCAAGGTAATAATTGTTAATAACAATGAAAAACTAAATAGCATAATATTTTTATATATGAAAATTGATCAATTTAATAAAATTATTTCTGCCATACAAATTTTGAAGAAAATAATTTGTAGGGGAACATATATTAGGACCAAATCCATAATAGTTTTTTTTTTGGGAGGGAACCCGCAGCCGCTATTCAGAATGCAATGAGTACGCACAGGATAAATCCTCAGTCTGACGCGATAGCCTGTAAATCACACAAGGTGACAGACTCAGCCGAAAAAGCGTATGTAGAAGGACTCGAACTCACAACCTTTGGTCACGAGCATGCTATACTCAACCAACTCGGTTACCCCTTGGGAGCTATATTTTTTTTATTGTGAAATCCAAATTTTACGTTTTCCTTATTTTTATAAATAAAAATCCAAGTTGAATGTTTCTCTGAAATGGGCCGGTCTAATATGGATACCCGGATCCGAACGGCCAAACCCATATATCAGTAGCATCAGCATGCACGTTAAAATGAATCAGTAGGACCCATATACTGTAAAAAAAACACCTTCCTAAATCAAAACGCCACCAAGTTCAGACCTGAGCTCTGTCTCTTCTTTCGATCTTAGTACGGCCACCACCCTCACGACGGAGATAGAGAGAAAATGGGAGTAGATTACTACAACATACTCAAAGTTAACCGAAGCGCGAACGAGGATGATCTCAGAAAAGCTTACAAGCGTCTCGCTATGATCTGGCACCCCGATAAAAACCCTCCATGGAAGAGACAGGAGGCGGAGGCGAAGTTCAAGCAGATCTCTGAAGCTTACGACGTCTTAACCGATCCACAGAAACGTCAGATCTACGATTCATTCGGCGAGGAGACTCTCAAATCCGGCCAGGTTCCTCCTTCGCGAGGACCGCAGTTCCAAAATCAGAAGCACACTTACCAGACACAGCCGTCTCCGTCTGTTCCGCCGTCTTCGTTTCGGTTTAAACCTAGGGACGCCGATGAAATTTATGCCGAGATTTTTGAATCTGAGCCGACAGAGAATGGCGGCGGTGGTAGCGGTGGCAGCGGGGCTAATCTTTTTGCTGAGAGGAAGAAAGCCGCGGCTATTTCGAACGTGTTGCGTTGTAGTTTGGAGGAGCTTTATACGGGTACCACTAAGAAGCTTAAAATGGAGAGGACCGTGTATGCTTGTACGGGCTCTTGGTATGTTTTTGTGTCTAGTTTTATTCGTGATTTATAATTCCTAGGGTTTTATATACTAGTTTGTCATATCAATGAGCAACAAAGAGACGATTCGTCTAGGCTATAATAATGTAGGTATATCTGAATGAAAATATGTTGTCAAATGTCAGACAAGAGCGTAGATTTGTCTAGATTTGGATATATACTAACTTGGATGCTGAATGTTTTGTTAGAACACAAAATACCTAGTCGATGCTGGGTTCAAAATTGCTCTAAGACTTAGTTTATCTAGTTAGAGTAGGTTGCATTAGTTTGCGATACTGTATTTAAGGTTATGGAAGCCTCGTTGTTGACAGACAGCTACTGCATAGCAAGTCTTCGCCTTTGGGTAACTTCAACCTAAGATGTTTGCAAGTTGTTTAGTTCTGTATGGCCATGAATAGCTCGAGAGTTATTTCGGACTTCTAGTTTCTGAGGTTAGTTATTGGTTTAGGCTTTGATAGCAAAAACTATTAACCGAAAATACTTCGTGTCAAAGATTTTCTTTTGAAAATGTCATATTATACGTAGCGGTTGGTAATGGTCGATGCATAAGACTTTGAAAAAGAGAAGTATTCTCAGCTTCATGTAGATTTAGTTGTTAGATGGTGGCACAGAAACCTATAGACGATAAATATCTCAAGACAAACCTCAATTATGTCTGTTGAATGGAATGTCTTGTTCAGCACTAAGAAAACTGTATCTCAGGTCTTCTATAAGGTGATGCATATAATTTGGGATCCAATATAAAAGTTTCAGAATCGGTTTGTAATGGAATTTGCGAGATACCATGTCGCAAGTACAATAGTATTGCGTTGGTGGTTCATATGTTAAAGTAATTTTTCTATAAACGCGAGAGATCAATAAAATGGTGAATTTAGAAATCAGACGGTCATAAGGTGTTATTAGCTGAATGAAAAGCTATAGGATAGATACCAAATATATCGTCACTTAAGATAAATTCGCAGCCAGAGTTGGTTAGATCAATGTCGAAATGAAAGTTGATGAGTAATAATACTATAAAAGTCAAGTGACTCTTAAGAGTATAGTTTAGGTACTACTAGTCCTACTTCAAGCCAAATCTGTAGACTTTGAATTTACGAGTTCTATTTTTTCTTATAGAATGCTTCTCCGGAGTATATTTAATATCTCTGTTGAGTATTTTTAATATCTCTGTTTCCAATTTAAATACTATAAAAGTCAACTGACTTCTAAGAATATAATTAGGGTACTCACTAATAGTTGTTCTTCAAGCTAAATATGTAGACTTCCAATTTTGAGTTCTAATTTTGTTTTCGGATGTATGGGCCAGATAAGGGATTGTTTTATAAACTAAGATCAGACTGGCCATGCTATGAATGTTAATTATGTTTTACATTAATTCTTTTTGTTGAATTTCACTTTTTTCGTAAGAAGTTTACTTTGTGCTTTTACTTTTGACATATGCACAACTCTCTAACAGGAAGCTTACCGAAGTCCAGGAGTTACTGCTCATCGAGATAAAACCTGGATGGAAAAAAGGCACAAAGATCACATTTCCCTCGAAGGGTAATGAAGGGCCCGGTATTATTCCAGCAGATGTTGTTTTCGTGATAGAAGAGAAACCACATGCGACTTACAAGAGAGATAATAACGATCTGGTGGTCAACCAAGAGATCACACTACTAGAGTCCTTAACAGGTAAAACCATCCATCTGATTTCTATAGATGGGAGAAACATCACTATCCCGCTGACTGGTATCACTAGACCCGGTTCCGAAATCATTATCCCAAATGAAGGAATGCCACTCCCGAAGAATCCTGAGAAAAAGGGTAATCTGAGATTAAAGATCAATGTTCGGTATCCATCAGCTTTAACTCCAGAACAAAAGTCTAATCTGACACAAGTACTGGCTGGAGTCCTCTAGGATCTGCTGTTGATAATTGAATGTGCAGTTTTAGAATGTGAATGCTAGTTTTTCCTGAAATGAATTGTAGAGTGTTGTCAATGCTACGTTTGGTTTAGTAGGATGGTAAAGTTAGGTATATTGGCCAAATCTTACTCTTATATTTTGATACTTCGTCCGAATGGACGCTATACAGCAAGAAGGTATATTCTCGAATCTGAGTTACAGAGATCTCAATGCATGAGAGGTGTTTTAGAATATTTTTGATTCTTTTAACCTAATTTTCTAGATCCCCCACTGATGAAAGCATATCTTTGCCGGGAAATGT
Source organism: Limnanthes douglasii subsp. nivea (assembly GCA_036936605.1). Taxonomy (NCBI): domain Eukaryota; kingdom Viridiplantae; phylum Streptophyta; class Magnoliopsida; order Brassicales; family Limnanthaceae; genus Limnanthes; species Limnanthes douglasii. The sequence goes on along the minus strand of JAUPFV010000001.1, from coordinate 246,480,087 downwards.
TTTGAACATTCTTGCCTTGAAATTGACTCTTGTTTCTATAAAGAATGTCCAAATTGACTTTTAAGGACAATGAAAATGAAAAGCTGTTTTGTAGAAGAACAAGAATCATAAGGTATCAGTTTGACTAATAACAGTTGAATTGTCATGTTTTCAAATCAAATTAATTTACAGCCTAATAGGCTCATTCGTAATCCGAATCAATGATATGATATTATAATTGTTTGTGCTTCATCCACTGAAGTATTATCAATACTTTCCTGTAATAGTAAGTGAAATCTTTTGGGTTTTAATCTTTTCTATAACCACAAATTCTCTTACAATTCATTGTCATAATTATTTTGGTCACAACATTACATAGACTTTATTTTCCATAAACCAAAAGTCCAGAAAACCAAAAAACATAAACAAGACTTCAAATTTATTTCGACAACTACAAACATTTTTTAATTATTTTTTATAATATGATTTGGATCAAACTAAATGCTTATTTTCAACTTGCTCTATGTCTCCATTGGTTTCGTAATCATCAATACCTTTGTACTTGTACCATTTTGAACACATCAGGAAGTATCCAAAGTTCAATGTCATCAAACCAGCAATCAAGAAATAGAAATAGTCCAATCTTCCTTTATTAAGATCTTCAGATAACCAGTTTCCAGTTGAAGATAGTTCCGTCGTCCGATGAACTGTCGAAATAAGAAAAGTATTGAAATAGCTCGCAGCTCCGAGACCGCAATAGTAAAGTGATCCGGCAATGCTTCTCATGTTTTCCGGAAATTGCTTGTAGTAAAATTCAACTATTCCTATCGCTGCCAACGCTTCTCCTACACCTGATAGCATCAACTGAGGAATCAACCACAACCCCGACATCGAAGAAATCCCACCACGTCTAGCCGCAATTCCTAAAACCGGCTTCGTAAGAGCTATAGCCCTCCGTCTTTCTTCGACAAATCCGGAAATAATCATATAGAATACAGACATAAACATGCCTATTCCAATTCTTTGAAGCAACGTTAACCCTCCTTCTTTTCCGGTTTTTTTTCTAAGATAGGGAACTAATATCCGGTCGTAGAAGGGAATGAAAGTCGACATGGCTAACATATTGAACACAAAATAGGATGCTGCCGGAATTTGGAAGGTTCCAGTGGTACTAATTCTCCGGTCGGATTGAAGAGCTTGAAAGGTTGCATAAGTCATTTGTTGGATATATGCTATGTAGTATAGAGAAGCTGCAATCCATATAGGCATTACTCTTAGTAAGCACTTAACTTCTTCTACTTGTTGCATACTACAAAGCTTCCATGGATTTAATGGAGATCCATCGGAGTTTAGTCGATCTTCGGTGGTCATGATTGCAGCTTTGTCAAGACATCTGAAAAATTCGATCAAACCAAGGTACAATCAAAAAAATATTGGGTCATGTTTCTACTGTCATTCTGAAATCTAACTTTTCAAATTCTTATTTGTTACTTGGAAAACAAGTTACCTGAACTGGTTGGTGTAACCAAGCTTGGAGTTCATAGTCTTGACAGGAGTGTATTTATAAAGAGAAGCTACCGGTTGATTCACCGGCTTCAACCCTCTTTTCTTGATCGAAACCACAATAACTTGTACTATACTCAACATCGGACTACCGCTGGGATTCACTTTCACATAAATATTTGAGCCCAAATAGAAAATAATAATACCCAGAAACATTAAAACTGCTGGAATAGCTAAACCTATGCTCCAACTTACACTGGACTGAATATACACGATCAGGGTCACCGATAATATTTGGGCCGAAGTATAAGTGAAGAAATACCAATTGAAGAAACTATTGAGTCCTTTTTTTCCGGCTTCAGAATTTGGATTAAATTGGTCAGCACCAAATGGTAAGTTACATGGCCGGATTCCACCAGCTCCGGCTACAAGGAAGAATAAACCAAGTAGTAGAAATGAGAATTGTGCTGTTGTTGGACCTTTGCATATGCTTTTTAGTTCTGTTCCACAAGATGGGGGGTGTAGATCTTTTATTAAAGATGTTAATACAACCAGAAGCGATCCCTGTATCCAAAAAAGCAACAACAAACCTTTAGTGACCATTACTATATCATACCAATTCATGCACCTAACCAAAGACTTTGAACTACATGTTTAGGCAGATATCCAAAACTAGAACTTATCTGATATAGTGTCTATTCGACATAAAAACGAGACACAACATTAGATTTTGTTGGGAATAGGGTGTCGCATATTTCACTTCCGTATATAAGTATTAAAAATTCGATCTTCACACTAGCATGATACTGTCCGCTGTGGGCCGAAGGTCTGCACCGCTTTGCTTTTGGTCCGCTTCCAAATAGTTTCATACTACGTTTTTACTTATATACTAAATTTTCCCATGTTTAACCCATGTGAGACTTTGGTTGCACCATAACATGTTTCTATTTCCATGTGTAATCCGATTTGTGACTTTGACCGCAACCTAACAGATTTCTGTCGGAGAAGTGACAAAATTTATCAGGAAAGACAAGTTCAATACCCTATAAAAGGCCTCATATTAGTTTACATACATTCTTACTTATATATCACTAATCCTTTTCATGTTGTTATGGAACTTTTGAAGCACCTTATCAGATTTCTACCGGAGAAATGACAAAATTTAGCAGGGAAGGCAAATTCAATACCGTATGAATTTTTTTATATTGTCCGAAAGATGCGTGAAGCTAAGTATAAAGAAGAAAGATACCAGGAAGCAAATTATGATGGAGAATCCAAGAGTCTTGTATCGACCAAAGTAAGAGTCGCATAAAAAAGCAGCAATGAAAGTTCCAAAGTTGGTGGTGCCACTGAAAACATTGATAATAGTTGCTGCTGTTATGCTCTTCATGTTGAACACTGTTGTGAGATAGATCAACAAGTTCGACACAGAACCAATGATTCCAACTTTCTCAAATATTTCATTTCCTACGAACAACAAGAGAAAAATTGAATATTTTCATAACCATTGAATCCTTATTTACTAGATAATGATAATAATAATAAGTTACCGATGATAAACGGCATCGCTTTCCATCCTCTGTACTTAGAAGGACATTCGTCACCATCAGACTCGATTTGGAAGCTCTCTTTGTGGTTCTTGAGGTTGGTTTCGGTTTCTGTTTGGTTCTTCTCCATGGTCAGTTTATGTGCCTAAGTGGCTTGTTTTGACTATTGTGCTAAGGTTTGGTTTGCTCTAATTTATAAGCTAATATGGTGTGGTGGGAATCTGATTGGTTTGAATTTTGTTATTGTTGGATTAACTGTTTGGGTACATATTGTTTATGCCTTTGTTCTCCCACTATAACTTGTCTTAATCTCTCTTCACAAAATCATCCTATTTTCCATTACATAAGGTGATGCATTATTATTATCTCACGTTAGAAAGAATAATTTTAACAGACTTTGTGGAATAAAACTGTAAACACTGGTGAAAACCAAACATGTTTTGTCACTGAGTTTTGGTTCGGCCCAAATTGAAGCAAAAGGTGTCCGAGTAACTCTAAAATGTTGTTATAGTGCGGTTTAGTATTGTGTTTTTTTTTATTTATAAAACTTGAAATAAGTCAAGATACAAACACGAGCAACAGACTTCAAGTAATTATATTTTTATCTCTTATATTATTATCTTATATAAATATGAACTTAGATCTACCAACTAGTATAAAAAATTTTGCACCGATTAGTTCTTATTCACCCAAAAATCGCTTGACATATTGACGTTGGTGAGGTTTATTTTCGCTTGAGGGTAATTTCGTTCAAAGTTTTGTGGTATTTTGAAGGTATTTAATGTTTGGATAGAGTGTAGAGGGAGAATTGAGCTGTCTGTATTTAATTTTCATTACCCTTATTTAATGTAGGTGGTTGGGTATTTATACCCTTATCTTTGGGCCACATGGGCTTTCGGGTTGTGTTAATGGATTCGGGTTGAGTTTAAAGACCTATTAGTTTTAGTAAGCAAGTAATCAGCTTAGTCATGAAGTGATTAAGTTTTTAATACTTTAGTTCTGTTCGGAGAGTTTAGTACGTGGAGGTTGTTCGAACTGCCTCTGTCCGGTTAGATGGATGTTGTCCGAACTCCCCCTATCCGGCCCTCATCAAAAGTGGTGACAAAATCCGGACTCATCAGTAGCCCATTTTTAGGTTGTGTTCAAATGCCTTTGGCAAGACCTAAAAAATAGCTCTTATCTGGTCACCGCTATGTCCGGACAGATTTTCAAACTGTGTAACGGCTTTATCCGGACTGAACAATTTCTCAGAAGTTAAACAGTTTTTTGCCAGAGATTGTGGGACACGTGTCCTTCTCTGATTCGCCACACCAGCCGTTTTTTCCCTAGAACGGCGCTCCCACTTTCTCCAAAAAGCAACCTCTTCATTTAATGAGGATGACATCAGCGCCGTTTTTAATCATTGCAACCCTTTCGAATTCTCCTAGGTATAAAAACATCTTTTGTATCTTTACTATAAATTAGTCCCTTTTCTACGGTTTTACCATCTTCATCACTCTTGCTCTGCTAAACTTCAAAGCTTTCTCTCTAAAAAAGAAACACTTTCTTTTGGTGTGAGTTTATGTTCACAGCAAGAAACGCTTTAATAAAAGGTGGGTGGCTCAATTTGTCAGAGTTAGAAAAAGCTCAAAAGGTCGAACGAGAAAGGCGCATTGCTACAGGCCTCCCTATTTCCCCCGTTGATAAATCGGAAACACCAAACTCAGAGCCTGACCGGGGTTCTTCTTCGACTAAGAGTGTTAAACCTAGGAGGTTGTTCCAGCCCAACCTTTCATCAATTGTCTCGGGCTCACCTGTTTAGGAATCGGAGCCTACTGTTGGACCAGGACAGGCAGTTACCAGCTTTAAGAAACCTTCCCCATTCATTTCCATGGGATCGGACGCTGACGCCTCTCTAGAGAAGTTAGTAGATAGGAGAAGAGGTCGATTGGTGAAAGGGCAAGCTCCAAAAGCTACACCTTTCAAATCGGGGGCTAAAAATAGCAATACAGGGTCAGAAGCACCCATTAAAACTCCTAAGGACAAGCTGTCCGTCCCGGAGGCATCTAGTTCAAGTCTCCGGAAAGAAACCACTGCATCTGAGCCTCAACCAGGGCCCAGACTACAAGAAGCCAGCACTGCCCAACCATCCGGAGGGCCTGCTGAGCCATCCATTAGCTCCCCTCACCCAAAAACAACTAATAACCCTTCCATAATAATGGAAGAAGTGTTGGAGGATTCTTTAGAGGAAGATCCTTTTGAGTCCAAAGTCTCCGGGCAAACAAGTGAGGCTGCTGCTGCCAAGAAGGACAAAGGCAAGGAGAAGCTATGCTTAAAGCATCCGGATTTGCCGGAGAGTCTTGAGGGAAAAGTGGGACCTTGCTTTCACAAGGTAAGTGTCAAATACCTGCTAGCTTTGCAAAAACTTAATTATGCTTTCATCCATACTGCCGAATTGGGTCGGATGCGAACAAAATGGGGGATCGCGGAGAATGTCAAAATAAGGATTCTAGTGGTTCCGTAGACACCGATGGACTGCAAGCTCAATGAAATAGTTTTCTTCACTGAGCTCTTCAACTGCGGACTAAGGTTTCCCTTAGATCCGGAGATAGTCAAATACTTTCACCTCATCAAACTCTGCCTAAGCCAACTGAGCCCCAATGCATGGTACACTCTCATGGCCTGTATTATGGCCTCTAGGCTCTCCGGAATTCCTCTTCCAATGGAGCAGTTTGCAGCAGTGGCCAGCCTCTGCAGAAACCACCATATCCCCTTTTATCACTTCAACATGGGTGATAATTACAAAGTAGCTGACGACCTACTTGAGTCGGAAAGGAATTGGAAGACTCAATTCTTGTTTGTGAGTGGCGCCTGGGAGAATGGGAGGAAGATTAAAACCGATGTCAACCCGAGCCTCCTTACCAGCAGATGGCGAAGCGATGGTAAGAATCCCATCTCACATTCCCATATTTATTTATCACAAATTTGTTTATCTTACTTGTCTCCTTTTTTTGTTTCTTGGCAGTGCTGCCTAAGGACTTCAGTGACTACTTGAAGGCTGGGCAGACCACTTGTACCAAGCTAAATGCTTGGGCTGCTGAGAAGTGGGGGAATCGCTTCCACAATGCTTTCACTGGAGGCAATCTAGCAAGGTCCTACCTATTGAATACTACTGACGAGAGGGACTTATCCTGGGAGGAACTTACCACCACACCCCCTCCGGAAGTAGTCCTCAAAAGAATACACGCGCCGGATGGGGCATTGTATCTGCCCGGTAGAGCCAAAGCCTCAAGTAAGATGAAGGGTAAGAAAAGTAAAGGCAAGCAGAGTACGGTTGAAGCCAATCCAACCGAAGTGGAGGAAGCTGCCCCAACAAACCAAGAGGGGCCAGATCAAGGACAGATTGACGCTGCTCTTCTAGAAGTAGTGGAGCATGAAAGTACTAAAGAGGTGGCAAGATCTCCAAAACCTCCAAAGGTTCCTAAGAACGATAGGAAACAGGGAGCAGAGGGCAAGGACAGGGAGGCAAAGAAGAAGAAAACCTCCAGGGGTGATGAGATTACCCTCCGGCCTCCGGAGTCTTTCCCTCCTAGTGACCCTACTGACCCCACTCATGCAGAAGGCATCCTTAGTGACTTTCAAACCGGAGGGGGTGCAGGAGGAGATATCAGCATCGATGGTGTTGATATTAGTGGTCTTGAAGAGATTGGTCTTTAATTCGAAAACCTCCCTAATGATAATTTTGCTGGGCCTTATCTTCCCCGAGTTCTTCAAACATTGTTACCTTCAATGATAAGTCTTTCTCTGTCTCAAGCAAAAGAGATGTCATAACTCACTCTATATTAAGTAATATTCAGCCAGTGCTTAATTTGGAGAAGCAAGTACGGGGTCAGTCAACCATCATTACTGCCCTTAATTCTGAAAAAGAGAAATTGTATGGTGACCTTCTCACTGCCAATCAAAATGCTGACGTTTTGAAGAGGGAAAATGAGGAGTTGAAGAAACACCAGGAGGATTGGGCCACAAAGGTTGCCACCTTGGAAGATACTATCAAAGAACTCCGAACAAAGCAATCCAGGTTGGAGAAAGATCTCTCTTATTCGAAAGAGGAAGTGAAGGCTAGGGACATGGTCATTCATACTTTGACCAATGACAAGATCTCGCTCGAGGACTCGGTGTCCAAGGCTGCACAAGAAAAAGCTGATTTGCTAAGGGAGCAAGAGGCAAAAATCCAAGCTAGGATTGATTCTTATACCAACCAAGTGATAGACACTCAGGAAGAAAAGTATGCCAAAATGAATTCGGACATGGTCTTGCTCTTTCATGAGAAATTTCCGAAGAGGAATCTGGGAGATTTATGGACTTTTGTAGAGTACAAAGACCTCCCCTTCCACACGATGGCTGATGGTGACAAACATGATTACTCCAGTGCTGACTCATCCGATGAAGAAGAGAACACCGGTGAGAGTCAAGATGAGGAAAATGAGGACCTCAAGAAGAAGAAAACTAGTGAGGCTGAGCCATCTTCAAAGGCTCAGTCTTAGAGTATCAATTATCTTTTCACTTTTTTTTATTGAACCAAAGTCCGTGGATGGCCAAGGCATTTTCTGTAACTGTGTCCGGTCCTTGACCGGATAAATATTTTTTGTTTTGACAATTTAAAGTCCTTGGATGGCCAAGGCACTTCGTATGTTTCAATGAGTAGCTTTATTTTGCACAGCTCTTACATTCTTTCATAGTTTTTCAATTTTGGTGGCTAATGTTTAAACATCCCTTAGTTATTTCATAAATATTCTAAAGCGAGAGTGTTTAAATTCTCCGATGAAAAATGTTTAAGTAATCATCACTCCTCCAATTTAATCCGGTCTGTTCGAATAAAAATTTCACAATAAACTATTAAGTAAAAACACTCCGGATTTTTAAGAAGGCATCAAATTTTATAAAAGAGCCCGGACACCTCATTAAAACCTCCCCGCGCCACCAGGGTAGGAAAGAATATGCCCTAAAATATTTATATGAACTTTTAAACAAGTAAATATTTACATAGTTTCTATTCCAAGTATAACCGGAGGTGTTCAAAATTCCAGGGGTGATTCAAAATCCTTTCATCTTTGTCTTGGATCCGGTATGTCCCAGGCTTAAGCTTTTCAATAACCACATATGGTCCTTCCCAAGTTGAGCCAATTTACCGAACTGCTTCTCTTTAGTATGTAGGAAAACTTTTCTTAGTACCTTATCCCCGACTGAAAATCCCTTCTCTTAATTTTAGAAGCGAACCTGCTTCTCATCAAACCTTGATAGTGTACAGCTCTAAGGTGAGCCTTAACTCTTCTTTCCTCTATTAAGTCAAGCTGGCCTCTGATAGCCACCTCGTTAGCGTGTTCGTAAAATTATGAACTCGAAATGAAGGGAGAGTAGCTTCTATGGGAGCTATGGCATCCATCCCATTTACTAAGGCAAAGGGAGACTCTTGTGTTGCAGCCCCAGGAGTGGTCCGGTAAGCCCACAAAACTTCTTGCAAATAACTAGGCCATTTCCCAGCAGTCCCTTCTAAATTCTTCATCAGACCGGACAATATTGTTCTGTTGGCCACTTCGACCTAACCTTTTACTTGTGGGTGGAAAGGGGAAGAGAAGCAATGTTGTATGCCTCTAGAGGTACAAAAACTCTCCATTTCCTTGTTGTCGAACTGTGGTCCATTGTCTGTTGTTATCTTTTGTGGAATTCTAAATCTGTAGCAGATATTAGATAAAATGAATTTTATAACAGCTTTTGATGTTGTACCTGCCAACAGAGCTGCTTCGATCCATTTCGAAAAGTAATCAATAGCGACGATTATAGTTCTGCACCCTCCGGACGCCATGGGTAGAGGTCCCACCTAATCTAACCCCCATCGAGCAAAAGGTATCGGCTCAGTAATTGACTCTAAAAGGATGGCTGAGATATGAATTTCATTGCTATATCTCTGGCATGGGTCACACCTCCTCACCAACTCCTTAGCATCTTGCATTATAGAGGGCCAATAATACCCATATAACAAAACTCTCCTTGTCAGAGCCCTGAATCCGCAGTGAGCTGATCCCTCACCATCATGTAGTTCGAAGAGCACTATTTGAGATTCGTCGACCCCCAAACATCGTAAGAGGGGTTTACTATAAGACTTCTTATAAAGAATATCTCTTAGGATGACAAAACCACGAGCCTTGTACTTTACTTTTCTTGCTATTGATTTATCCGGAGGCAAGATGCCATCTGAGAGATATTGAAGGAGAGGAAATCTCCAATCTTGAGACTGTTTTATCTGTATATCGAAACTTTCTTCTTCCTTACCCAGACTGATTTGAATGGATGGGAACTCCAGCACATAAATCCAAGGGTAGGACTCAATTTAGGCTATGGTTGCCAAGGATTCTGCCAGTATATTTTCTGTTCGGGGTATGTGTTCATAGATGACGCTCTTGAAATTAAGTGCCACTTCTTTAAGAAGAAATAAGTATTTAACCAACTGCTCATTTTTGGCTTCGGATTGACCTTGTGCATGATGGATAAGCAGCTGAGAATCGCTCATCAACTTGACCCTTTTGGCCCCACAAATCAGAGCTAATTTCAAACCAGCTATAACAACTTCATATTGGGACTCATTATTAGAAGCCATGAAAGCAAAACATATAGTTTGATACATTCTGTCACCGTACGGAGAGGTCAAACATACCCCAACACCAGATCGGATGGTACTTGATCCACCATCAGTCCGGATGACCCATACTTTTTTGTCTTTCACATCAGTTGTTTGCCTTGTATCCCTGTCTGAGTGAAATTCAACTAAGAAATCCGCCACTGCTTGGGCTTTGATTGCTGTCCGGGGAGCAAAATCAATATCAAAGTCTTCCAATTCCATGGACCACTTAGTCATTCTATTTGAAATGTCTGCCTTTTGAAGAACGTTTTTAAGGGAAAAGACGTCCGGACAATAATGGGATGAGCCTGAAAATAAGGCCTCATATTCCTCGCTGCAATCACCAGGGCTAATGCTAATTTTTCAAGCTTTAGATATCGTTTTTCTGCATCAATCAAGCTCTTGCTGATGTAATACACCGGACGAGGATAATTATCCACTTCCCTTACCAATACTGAACTTATGGCACAATCGGATACTGCCAAATATACGAAGAGAGTTTCTCCATCAACGGGTTTAGACAAAGTCTTGGGGGAAGACAAGTGATTTTTAATCTCATCGAAAGCCTCATCACACTGTGGGGACCAATTGAAATCTTTTGCACCTTTCAAAATTTGACAAAATGGGGCGCATTTGTCCGAAGACCTTGAAATAAAACGGTTTAGTGCAGCCAGCCTCCCAGTCAATCGTTGTACTTCTTTAATATTCTGAGGAGGCTCCATCTGCAGTAAAGAATTAAGTTGGTCCGGATCAGGCTGAATCCCTTGCTCACTTATCACATACCCCAAAAATTTGCCAGAATGCACTCCCAAGATACATTTTTCTGGGTTTAATTTCAAATTCACTTTCACTAAGTTAGCAAAAGTTTCTCGGAGATCTGCCAAGTGCAGCTATTCATCCACACTTTTCACCATCATATCGTCGATGTATACTTCCATGTTTCTTCCAATTTGATCAGCAAAAGTCTTATTTACCAACCTCTGATAAATAGCCCCAACATTTTAAAACCCAAACGGCATCACCTTGTAACAATGAAGGCCCATATCAGTAACAAACGTAGTATGTTCCCGATCCTTTGGATCCACTTGAATCTGATTATACCCGGAGAAGGCATCTATAAAAGATAATAGCTTGTTTCCAGATGTGGAATCCACCAACTGATAAATCTGGGGGACTGGGAATAAATCCTTTGGACATGCTCTGTTGAGATCTGTAAAATCGATACACATACGCCACTTGCCATTTTTCATTTTTACCAATCCGGGTTGGCTGTCCATAAAGGTTACTGAGACTCCTTTCTGTGCCCCATTTTAGTAAGCCTATCAACTTCTTGAACTATGACATCATCCTTTTCCTTAGAAAAAGCTCTTCTTTTTTGTATCACAGGCGCTATGTCCCTTCGGATGGACAGTTGGTGTGATATAATATCAGCATTGGACGAAGCAAAAACATGCTGATGGTATTTCAAGAACTTTAACATTTTACCCTTTAATTCCACTGTCATCTTGAATCCTATCTTGACATTTTTTCCTTCAGCCAAAGAATGTATTTCAACTTCTTCAATCGGTATTAAAACTCCAGGGGTCTCTCTGGGGTCATCAATTTCACCCTCACCCCCCGAAAGCCCCTCAGACTGCTATTCCTCATTGATACGAACTGCCCCCAACATCCGAGGAGCCAGTGATGTTGCATAACACTCTCTTGCTACCTTTTGGCTACTCCGAACAACTCCCACTTGTACTTGCACAGCATATTTCAAACATTGGTGGACTGTTGAGGCCACTGCATGCATCCTAGAGAGCAAAGACCTTCCCAGTATAGCATTATAACAAGTGGGACAATCCACTACGACGAACAATATTCTAACCATCTTTTTAAAAGGGTCTTTGCCCAACAAAACCTCCTCCTCGAACTCCCCAATTACATCTGCTGAGCTTCCAGTGAAACCCACAATTGACCTGTTCGAACGTTGAGTTACTGCTGGAATTTTCATCTTTTTGTAAGAAGTTAAAAAGAGAACATTGGCAGAACTTCCGCTGTCCACCAAAATTCGCCTTACGTCATTTCCCCCGATGGATGCTCTTATGACAACAACATCTTCATGAGGACCTGCTATATCCCTCAAGTCATCCTCATCGAAAACAATGAAAGGAAACGGGATCTGCAATTGATAGGAAGTCATGCCTCCTTCCAATTGGGTAGCTAGAGTATGAACATGCCTCTTTCTCGAAGAAGCAGTTGGTGATGCCATGGTGTCTCCTCCGAAAATTGTGAGTGATTCAAAAAAGTTAATAAGCCCAGACACTGTCTTGCATCGTTCCTCAATGGCACCCACTCTATTCCAAGTCGGATCAGGGTCCAAGTACTCTGACTTTACATCGAATCTCTCGATTATCATCATAGCCCCTTCCGGAGCCAATGTGCCTGCATTGTTTGGACCAGCCCGATGAGTGTTATCATGCCTATTTCCTCCTCTTCTTTTAACATATGCTCCAAACTTTCCTCTTTCAATTAAATTATGGACTTCTTGCTTCAAAGCAATACAATCCTCGGTGGTATGGCCAGTATCATTATGATACTGACAGAAGCAATTGTTACGGCTCTCCCTAGGAAAGTGTAACGCAGCCGACCTTCTATAATGTACTTCATCTTTTGTTTTGTCATAAATGGTGGCTACGTTTTCTTTTAATTCTGCAAACCACTCCGGTTGAACCCAAGGTCCTTGCTTATTTCTAGATTGTTGACTCTATGTTGGAGCAGCTGGCTGAGACTAAGCTTTGGCTCTGTTATGACTCTGCTGGCCTCCCTGGCCTTGTTCCCAGACTGGTTTTGGTTTGGATTCGGTGCAGCCGGAGCAGATCTCACCTGCCTGTGCACCTTTGTTTTCTTTGTTTCATCAACATTAATCTGCTTTCCAACTTGATTCAGCAGACCTCTCCATGTCATGGCCTTCTTTCTGGTTACTGAATCAGCCAGGTTTCCAGGGTTTAAGCTCTGCCTCAGAGAAGCTATTGTTACTTGTTCAAAGCAATCAGCCAACCCATTTTTGGTTTTTACAAAGAGACTTATGTATTCTTTTAGAGATTTGTCCGGTTCTTGGGCACAATGGATGATTGTGTCTCCATTGCCCTTTACCTCCTTACTTCCAACAATCTGTCTTCGAAAAGCCACCCAAAAAGTATCGAAATTTCTGATGGAGCCTTGTGGAAAGCTGTTGTACCACTTCAGGGCACTCCCCATAAATGATTGGGAGAATGCTCTACAAAGCAATTAGTCGTCATCATCAAAATTCATCATGAAATTTTTGAACTGTTCCAACTGGTTGTCCGGGTCTTTACTGCCATCGTATTTTTCCATTTTTGTACTGTCAAACCTCTTAGGAAGGTTCTCGGACAGGATCTTGGAGGACAATGGAGATTGTCTCCAATTCCGGCCATGACTGAAGACGGTATCCTCATTAGGAGTTGCAAAGATACCTGGTTCATCATAGAAGGCAAAAGGATCCATCACCATCCGATCTACGTGTCTCCGGCTATGAGACGATCCTTTGCCTATATGCCTCTTTAACTTTCCATGCCTATCCCTTTTTCTTGAATATATTTTGACTAACTTTTGTTTCTTGTTCGAACAGCCTTCATCACTGCTGGATGACAGAGATTTTTCGACTTTATCTTCGCTAGAGGAGCTGCTGTAAGATTCTGAGTCTGAATCAGAGCTCTCCACCGGTTTAGACTGGTGAGACTTTTTTGAGCTAGCATGAGTCTTCTTCGTGGTCATATGGGTTTTTGAAGGCTCATGCTCTCTAGGGTTATCAGTATGATGAGCAACTGACGCCTTTGATTTTTCTTTTATGCCCATCTTTACCCTTTCTGCCCTCAGAGCCTCTATCTTAACTCTTAATCTATCACGCTCCTCGATCGTATATTCATCATTTTCACCCACCACTCCTGCCAAAGATGGTGGTATTTCTTGCACGTCCGGATTCATCCGAACTAGTTTTTTCTGATGGTTTTGAATGCCAGATTCAGGCACCGTCGTCCTCCTACTGTGGTTGCCAATTTGGTGAGGTTTATTTTTGTTTGAGGGTAATTTTGTCCAGAGTTTTGTGGTATTTTGAAGGTATTTAATGTTTGGTAGAGTGTAGAGGGAGAATTGAGCTGCCTGGTTGTATTTAATTTTCATTAACTTCATTTAATGTAGGTGGTTGGGTATTTATACCCTTATCTTTGGGCCACATGGGCTTTCAGGTTGTGTTAATGGATTCAGGTCGAGTTTAAAGACCCATTAGTTTTAAGTAAGCAAGTAATTAGCTTAGTCATGAAGTGATTAAGTTTTTAATACTTTAGTTCTGTTCGGACAATTTAGCAAGTGGAGGTTGTTTGAACTGCCTCTGTCCGGTTAGATGGATGTTGTCCAAACTGCTCCTATCCGGTCCTCATAAAAAGTGGTGACAAAATCCGGACTCATCAAACGTAGCCCAGAAAGTCCAAATAACCAAACAAAATCCTTTTAGATTTTATTTTATTTTATTCAAATATCTTAGGTATTTAAATCAAATCTAATTATATTAAGATTTGATTTGATTTCATTTTATTTTAAAAATTTTATTTTATTTCCTTGGATTATAATTTAGGGTTTCGTGAAGCTCTTATATAAAGCCTCATATGCCTTAAGTTATTTTAAGTTTTTGGAATAATATATTTTTATATCTGAAAATTTCAGTCTTCGTTACCCTTAGATTAAGATTTCATCATGTTACCCTTTAATTAGGGTTTCATCTATCGTTGCTTCTTCTTCTATTTTCGCCATGTCATCAGTTTGGTTTCAGAGCCTCAGTTCCTGCTATGGGGAAGCATGTTTCTAAAGCCTGACTATTCTGATTCAAGGTTTAAAGAAGAGAACAACACACATGGTCATGAAGATCGGGAAGATGGTTTGAGTATGAGGGGGCATACCAACCGTTTCAATGACGATCGTATTGACCGGTTACTGAAGGAGTTTAAATTGGCTACCAATCGTCGAATCAAAGTAAAAATTGCTTATCGAGATGCTGTCTCATGCTATGAAAAAGTTTTCAAAACCATCTTTTTTTTCATCAACTAGACGTGGGGATGTTGCCTTCAGGCTATGAAAAAGTTTTCGAAATTATTTTTTTCATCAACCGGATGGCTTCAATGTGACTTCGAATAAGAAACACTCGAGAATAATTTATCTTATTCCGAAAAGGTCAACAATTATAATTCCCAATGTAACGATTGAATAGAATAAAATAAATAATTTGGATTCTTAATGCTGATGGTGCTGTGAATTCGAGGACAAATTCTTGTCAAGCAGGAGAGGATGTAACCCAGAAAATCTAAACAAAAGCCTTTTAAATTTTATTTTATTTTATTCAAATATCTTATGTATTTAAATCAAATATAATTATATTAAGATTTTATTTTATTTTATTTTATTTTATTTTAAAATATTTATTCTAGTTCCTTGAATTATAATTTAAGGTTTTGAAAAACCTCACATGCCTTAAGTTATTTTAAGTTTTTTGAATAATATATTTTTAATATCTGAAAATTTCAGTATTCGTTACCCTTAGATTAGGATTTCATCATGTTACCCTTTAATTAAGGTTTCATCTATCGTTGCTTCTTCTTCTATTTTCGCCACGTCATGAGTTTGGTATCAGAGCCTCAGTTCCTCCTATGGGGAAGCATGTTTCTAAAGCCTGACTATTCTGATTCAAGGTTTAAAGAAGAGAACAAAAGGTTTAAAGAAGAGAACAACACACATGGTCATGAAGATCGGGAAGATGGTTTGAGTATGAGGGGGCATACCAACCGTTTCAATGACGATCGTATTGACCAGTTACTGAAGGAGTTTAAATTGGTTACCAATCGTCGAATCAAAGTAAAAATTGCTTATCGAGATGTTGTCTCATGCTATGAAAAAGTTTTCAAAACCATCTTTTTTTTCATCAACTGGACGTGGGGATGTTGTCTTCAGGCTATGAAAAAGTTTTCGAAATTATTTTTTTCATCAATCGGATGGCTTCAATGTGACTTCGAATAAGAAACATTCGAGAAGAATTTATCTTATTCCGATAAGGTCAACAATTATAATTCCCAATGTAACGATTGAATAGAATAAAATAAATAATTTGGGTTCTTAATGGTGATGGTGCTGTGAATTCGAGGACGAATTCTTGTCAAGCAGGTGAGGATGTAACCCAGAAAATCTAAACAAAAGCCTTTTAAATTTTATTTTATTTTATTTTATTCAAATATCTTATGTATTTAAATCAAATCTAATTATATTAAGATTTTATTTTATTTTAAAATATTTATTCTATTTCCTTGTATTATAATTTAGGGTTTTGAGAAACCTCACATGTCTTAAGTTATTTTAAGTTTTTGGAATAATATATTTTTATCTCTGAAAATTTCAATCTTTGTTACCCTTAGATTAGGGTTTCATCATGTTACCCTCGAATTAGGATTTCATCTATCGTTGCTTCTTCTTCTATTTCCGCCGCATCATCACATATGCATATATTTCATATAATATTTATTTTCTTAACACTTCCAATATAGGAAGTGTTATTTTCAAGGGAGAGGAGAACTGACTAAAACCTTTCGGCTAAGATCAGGACATAAGTCCATACATTGCAATATGTACGACCAAACACAAATTATGAAGGAATAAAATAGACTCCTGTTAAAGAATAATAAGACCATTGGCGGAACCAAGAATCCAGATAAAAAGGGGTTGAAGTCTAATATATCACAAATACGTAATTTTAATTGGTTTTTTATGATTTGTTTGAAAATATTAAAAAACAATTAATCATGATATTTTTATTAATTAGGAAAATCTCGAACATTTATTAAGACTAAATAATAATAAAATAAGTTTCTCCTGCTTCTAATTTATCGGGCATATGACTAAATAATCCAAAGTTTATATATGAGTTAGTCAGAGTTATAGTATTTACCTTAGAAATGTGTAAAATCAAAAACATCGTACTAGTTGAGATATGTTCTTACTTATTTATCGTTGATCCTTCTCATGCCTATCCGATGTGGCAATTTCGTCGCACCTAACAAATTCTACCACTTTACCTACCCTCAATTGAATTACATATGCTAACTCTAGTTATGTTGTGTCGGGATTCATATCTAAATCATAAAGCTTTACAATGGATATATGCTCACTCTTATTAGAGGATCTTAGATGTTCCTTATCGTCACTTCAATCAAGTCACACCATCTTGATACACTCCAACAAAGTCACTCCTCTTGATGAGCATGACTGATGGTTCATCATCTTCGACATCCAAGTATTTAATCCACGTCATGTTTTATTTGGGTATGAAGCTCTAATGCAACTGTTAGACTCAAATAGTATATCAACCACCTATAAGATCAACTTCAAGACAACTAACCAAATTCAACAATACTGATTCACCCATTATTAACCAAATAAACCACAAACCTAATTACTAAATATAATCAACGGTAAAATAACTCAAGAACCAAAATATTTATATAGAAAAACCTCTTCGTTATGAAGAGTAAAAAACTACGAGACTTATGAAGAGTCCACCAAAAACACTATTTTAAAAATAAATATCCAATTCAATCTAATAAATATCTACAACCCACCAACAATTTTTTTTTGAACATAATAAGAAATAATATTCATACTAAGAGTTTACCATGGAAACTGAAACAACAGAAAAATTTGACCTAAAAACTCTACGCATTATCTTTTTTCACAAAGTTATTGCTTAAGGAAATTCATAAAAAACTGATGAAAATTAAAATAAAACAAAACCTGATCTAGAAAAGAAAATCTAAACAGAGTTGAGTTTAGAAAAACCAGGTACCATCGGGATCGAGCTGCTTGCAAAGCTGGAGATAAGTGATAAAGAGCACACACCCTTTACTTCCACTGCGATGATTAGTGATGCAGGTGTGCTTGTGGAAATACTTCAACTGCTTAAGTGTGCAGCAACCCAGCATCTCACCTAAAAATAGAAACACCCAATCAATCGATTTCTTTTTTCAGATATCACAGGTTTTGCACAGTTATCTCCATTGCATAATTTTCACCCAGGTAAGATAGGAGACATCCACTTCTTAGGATCTTGTTGATTGAAATCTTGTCTGTAACACATGATGTAATCAGCAACTTTTACGAATTGACTCCCCAATTCGTACTCTATTGTGGATTGTTTATGACATCTCCGACACTGAACTTTACCAGAAATCATGATTTCTCCACTGGTGTATTGTTTTAAGCTTTTGATAATAATCTTGGTGATTGGTTTATTGTTGGAACGTCGGCAAACATGTGAACGAGGAGGACGGTCCATTGTATTACTTTCTACATTTGGCCGTTCAGATGTCGATGATCCGGTGGATATTGCAGTTCCGTAATGTACTAGAGGAGCGGGAGATGGAAGTAACCATCCCAATGAATGTTGTAGCTCGTGTTGATAATCGGTAAGTAACCATTGGATGCTCCTTGGCTGTTGCGGCGACCGACCGGAAATAGTATGATCAGGTTATGTCTCCTCTCAACCCACAAACAATTTTAAACATAATAAACTACAAAAACAAAATGAATAGTATTACAAAAACTAATCCACTATTCGAACAAAAATATCTCCCGAACCGTAGCATCAAACCACAATCCGACTGGTCAAATTGAAGCCCTAGATGTTCCAAACGTACTGTCCAAAATTCAACCAAAACTGACACCATTTAAGCTTTGATCAAACATTTTAACCGCGACTTCTTTAAAAATCCGAAAATTCGATTTTTCACTATACTAATCTACCTTGAGGGAGGGGGACAGCAGCCCCGAACCCTATAGTAGACCGCCCCTGAATAAGAACTTGCTTGAAAGTGCAGGAATGATATGGAAAAGAGGTTAATATTCTTTCTATCGTATTTTAACATGTTCGTAAAAGACTTAACTTGCACAATAGTGTCAACGTTGGACATATCACTACGTTTCTGCAGGCTACTGATTTGATCAATTTGAACATCTCTTCGTTAGGCGTGGGAACCCATTGGAATGTGTCCAAAAACTGACCAGAGCCTCGTTGAACATATTGCATCGGCTTATAACCCCAAGCAAGGTTCCATCTGAAACACCATCAACATTAGTAATATGACTTTCACCAGCATCCTGAACTTTCAAAACCAATGATATACAACCCATTGCTCTATCATCGCCCACCATAGCCTACTGTATCGCATGCGAAATTCGAGACATAACTCTATTTAAAAGACCGGCTTCCATGATGTGCAACCCTTTGAAACACAACAAAAAAACCATACTCCTGGACGAGTGGCGTAGCCAGGATTGAAACATAATGGTATCCTGGACCTTATAATAATTTTCAAATCAATATATATGATGTGCAACCCTTTGAAACACAACAAAAAAACCATACTCATGGACGAGTGGCGTAGCCAGGATCGAAACATAATGGTATCCTGGACCTTATAATAATTTTCAAATCAATAAATCAATATATATATATATATATATATATATATATATATATATATATAAAATTAAATAAATTAAAATAAGATACAAAATAGTTATAACAAATATGGTTTATATTAAAATATAAATATGCTTTATATTAAAATCTCAAATATTGAATTGTCATTGTTATAACATAATCTACGTTACACAAATAATTAAAATGTGATTAAAAAAAACAAAAAAAAAACAAAAAAAAAACAAAAATCTAAGTTAATTTTACTTGTACTTTCCTTTTACTCATAGCTTAAAAATGTTGAAAGATAGTTGGGTTACTAATTGTGGTAAATATCTATTTTTCCACAAATGTCACCAAACAATCATTAACGTTCATTCCATTTCTCAACTCATTCTTCACATAATTTAAACCTAAAAAAACTCGCTCAACACTCGTCATTGCTATGGGTGCTACACTCATTCTTAAATAAATAACAAGACAAACATGGATATAGTTATTATGTTCATTATATTCTAACCAACTTAGATATAAATCAAACCAAGATACCAAGATTGCACAAATGCATGTGGTTTTCCGTTAAAATCTAGAGGAGGATATTTCTCCTTACGGGGTTGAGTTGGACTCCTTAAGATGTAAGTTTTTCTTATCGAGTCTTGAATATATGAATGAAAGCTAGAGATTGAGTCTGTTTTCCCTAGATCAGCCTCAAAATATTCCAACTTTGAAGATTGATCTCTTCGACTTCAGGTTGTGGATTATTGACCAGTAGAACATGTGATGCCGGAATAATAACTTCATCTTGTGTCTCACTGTGGTTAACTTCAATAACTAAATTAGAGACATTTTTATTTACTACTTTAATATATAGGATTTACTTTAAAATATATATAAATCATATAATGACATACATACAAAACTCGATTAACAAAAAAATTTAAACTTACCAAAAAAAAAAATACAAATTATGATTTATGCAGGTCTATTTGCTCTTAAATTGAACTCTACAGTATCGTAACAAAAATCATAAATTAACCAAGATCAACCAATGTAACCATTAAATAATAACATAAAACACGTAAAAAAAATTCAATTTTGAAATTTAATAACATAGAAACATAATAAATACTTTAATGTTTAAAGCTGCGATTGAGAAAAAAAAAAAACAATGTAATGCTCGAGTTTTCTAATTAATAGGTAAATAACAGTTGTTCTAAAAAAACTGTATATATATAACTATATTTACATTAAAATAATATAAATATATTAAAATAATATGGACCAATAATTTATATATAATAAAAAATAAATATTTTAATATAAATATGTTATTATATATATTTTTTGTATAAAATAAATAATAAATATATAGGATATCATATATTAGAAAAGTTTGCTTAAACTTAGTATAAAATAAATGATAAACTCAAATATGGGATATTATATAGCTTAAACTCTTGGGTTCGTGGCTAGGTTGTTTGCCAACCCGACTTGATATACTATTTATCCGATCAGGTGGGTTTTTGGAACCCACAGACACCCACCTGGTTCTCCCTAAACCCTGGTGTTAAAAGAAAGGAGATTAAAAAGAGAATGACATAAAATAACAAGAAATAGCAATTATCATATTTTATTTCTCACCCATATTAGGGTTATAAGTTTTTTATTATATATATATATATATATATATATATATATATATATATATATTTATCTTTTATATAAATATAAGTTTAATGATTTAACGAGTGATCAATAATATTTTACTTCTTTTTAACATGGTTTTAGAATCGGTTTATATTTTCGTTCAAACGGTGGATAATAACTTTAAACATCCGTTCGGTTGTTTTTTAGATGTTTTTAGTGAATTATGACTTTCGTGATAGACAAGTCTAGTCTCGTATCGTTTTGGTTTTACCAGGGCTCTTAATACCTTTTGAAAATCTTAAATCAGACCGGAATCGAATCTATGAAAATATAATCTAGAACGGGATTTAAATTTTAAGGGTCAAATTTTTAATTTGATTATAAAACTTATAAATGGGTAGAAGAGAGCCGAATCAATAAAATTAATAACTCAGTATAATTGATAACAAAATAAAAAAAAACCACTAAATAATAATATCAAAATGTTTTATGAAAACATATCGAATCGATAAAATAATAAGAACCGACATTTTTTTATTTAATTTATTTTTTATACATCGTATTATTTGTCAAAATTATTAATTAAATTAACATCTAAATTTTTAAATTTTATTATTTATTTAAATAAAAAAATATAAAATTAAATTAAAATTAACTTTATTAAAAATATCTATGGACCAAATCCGTATGAATCGAATCCGGCAGAAACCAAACAATAACATGCCAAACAGAAACGGGACTAGACCAAACTAAAACCGAACAAATCGTAATTGAAATCGTATAAGACTAGACTAAATCAAATATAAATAATTTTTACTTCTTTATAAAAATAAAATCCAAAATACTATTTGTTTGAATCGGACCGGTCCGATTTTGTCAAAATTTAGACCGAACTAACCGATAACCATCTTAGACAAAATTTATCTAAATTTAATTTAAAATTTTATAAAGTGGATAATTTCCGTTCTCTTTTGATTTTGTTGGATTTAATTTTCAATAATATTTAATTTTTAAACCGACGCAAATACCTAAACCTGATGTAACCTGAAAATGGAAGCATCCCGGATAATATGTTATATATATATATAAAAAAGAAAAAAATTGACATTTCAAAACAGTTTGAAAAATAAAACTTGCATAAAATATATATTTATGTACTATAAGGTATATATCATTATGCTTAGAAGGTGGTGGGTGGTGTATCTGATATCAAATATTTTAATCTATTGCTTTAGCTACGAACGAATCATGTAAAATGTATATTTCGATTAGATCATAACAAACAATACAAAATTAAATTGAAGAATAACATCACGTGTTTTTAAGATCCGAAACTTTCTATCTGTAAATCTAAGTGAGAGACACGACTAATAATAACAATATGATTATAGAAACTATGATTGGATTTGGACATACTTTTCGCGAGTGGAACCCTGAAAAATTCCTTGAGCCAATTTCACGCTCAAAAGATGAGATCTTAGTCGTCACCCATCTGGTAACTTTCTATATAAGTTTCAAACATTTTATTCATGAAATTATACTTTTAAATAAAGCCATACATGAAAATTTTAATATTGGTATTGCAATGTAATCTATTACACATATATTAACAAAATAATGAATTAAAAATGGCTAAAAGTAATAGTGAAAGATATTTTCAGAAATTGTATTAGACATAAGACATAAGTTAAAATTATGAAAAAAATGTCAATAAATATCCACTCAATTTTTTATTAGCAACTAGTACTCGAAAATAGGATAGCATTATTTAGTACCTCAACTAAACCATGGATAAAAATACCATCGGTACAATATATATCCGTCTTTTGCGTCAAATCGTGTGTTTTCTTTCAAAAACCCCTTTAACAAAAAAATAACCTTTTTTCTTTCTCTCTTCGAACTTCCATATACCCGCTATACCAAAATCTCATCGCAATAGTTTCCTTTACACTGTCGAACCGAAGTTTGGTCGGTCACCGACGTCGATAGCGTGAAATCACTAACCAAGAGGCCTTACACTAGAAACCGTCGAGTATAAATCGATGAAAAGACCAACGATCACTCATACAGGTATCGATTTTATGAGAAAAGTTATCTCATTTCTGTGTTTTTACTAAGTTTAAAGTGCATGTAGTTGTTTTATTACAATCGACGTTGCTTAGTTATACTGAAATTTTGTAGTTATGTGTGTATCAGATATTAGGTATTGGGTTTATTGTGGTGGACATTAGGGTTTGTAGTTGCATGTATTGTGTATCAGTTTCTGCATGTTGTGTTGTCTACTGGATGAAGTTTATTTAGTTGTTTCTTGGTTTAGTTCATGTGTTCTTATTTTCCATCTTCTATCAACGTGCACGTGAAATTTACGCAGACTTCGTATTTTCGTAGTATGTAAACTCGAACAACTCGCATCATCATCATATAGATATTAGAAAAAATTGCATCCTTGTAGTTTATTGGATGGACCATCTCGTTATGTTAGTATTTTAACACAACTCGCTATCTGATTGTTACACACAATTCACTATCTGATTATTTTCCAAATAACTCGCGCTTGACATGGTTCAAACAACTCACTCTTTTTAATGTTTCAGTATAACTCGCTATGTATGTTAACAAATAAATCGCTTTATCAAATGCAACAACAACAAGCGTTTTGTTAGTATTATTGATTAAGCTAGTTATGTTATCCTTACCTTATGCGAGTTGTTTGGTATCTACCATTGACGATTTATGTTTTTACGAGCAATATAACTGCGAAACCAAGCTTCTTATGCGAGTTGTTTGGTATCTACCATTGACGATTTATGTTTTTACGAGCAATATAACTGCGAAACCAAGCTTCTACAGGTCATGATTGGTGAGCGTTATGAATCTGATGAAACATAACTTTATTACCTCTGCCCACATTGAAGCTACGAGAGACACACATTTCTACACGCTTTTGAAGATGTCATTCGACCTCCGCGAGGAGAAGATCGCGAATAAAAAGTTTTATGCGCTAATTGAGTTGATTATAAAGACGTTCTCGGTCGAGGAAGATGCGTTCCAAATAGGGTCAAAGTTGGTCAAGCTAACGAATGACAATGTAAATGCCATTTTTGGGGTTAAGCACGACACATAGGAAACGCATTTAACAAAAACAGGAGGATTCTTTAGCAAATACATAGACAAGGTCGTGAATGATTCAAGGATAATGCGAATATATTTCATTGGTGAAACTTCAAGGAAAATTAGACCGATAAATACGAAGAACGTATCGAACAAAATTATAAAAGTATCTCTAAATCTAATTTATGTTATAAATTAGAGAACATTTCTCGACTGTTGATATTGTTTTTTTGCTCAACCCTATTATTCTCAGTCTTGGGATATGTAATGGGCTATAATGTAGTTTATTTTATCGAAGACCTCGACAAGATAAACGACTATGACTTGTCAGGATAAGTAGTGCAGAAGCTTCTCTAGTCGATTACGGTTTGTGTTACTGAGAGAAAAACCGATAAAGTTATCGGTTGCGTTGCACTTCTATTCGTAAGAATGTTTTCTCTTAATTAAATATAAGTTAACATAGATCTTCTGATGATAATATTTTTCGTGATGCAATCCTTCATCGTGGAGCATACAACAATTGGGCTAGACCTCACGAAGCCGAACATGATCCTAAGGTTTTTCAAATGGTGGGGATTGTAGTGCAAACAAATGACTATGGAGTTGATTGAAAAGCTAAACTAGTTGGGAGATGATGAGGTTATATATATATATGTGTGTGTATGTTTAAAAGAAATCACTTAGTTTTATATAAAGAACTCTTATAGTTAAGTATAAATCAACTCTCAACGTTGTAGTAACATCTAACTCCCACGGTTGTAACATAAAATAACTCACATACTTTAATTATAAAAAAAACTCTCAAAATCCCATGTTTTATAGAACAACTCGCACTCTTATTGTTGGTAACACAAACAAATCGCTCCATGTATTATATATCAACGTGCAATCTTGTTGGTAATATAAAAATCCAATATTGTGTGAACATAAACAATTTGCGCGATCTGTTTATTGTATTAAACAACTCGCGTGGAAGTATTAAATTGGCTGTTCTTCGCTTCATAGGTTGTGAAGGCTGTCCTAGTGTTGACAGAGACTGAAAGAGCAGCATTCAAATGATTAGAAGGAAGTGAAAATCAAAATACTGCACCCGTTGTACCGAAAAAGGCATAAAAAGGTAGAAAAGTATAGCCTAAAAAACAAGAAAAAGGACAACCCACAGAGGGAAACAACCTAATCCCGAACCAAGCAACCAACCTCAAACAACCCGACACCAATGATTCCATCAACAACAACCCATACATCCCAACCAGATATCGGGGACGTACACGATGATAGTATACATGTAATGCTATCTGGTTTTGTATTCCAAACGCATATAAACTACTCCGAAGAAGACTAGAGGAAATAGAGATGCAACAACGTCCCAAGGTCATACCAACATCCCAACAAAGAAGACAACAAGTTTTAAGCACCATTCTCATTCCTGTTTTGTTAATCGCAGAGAGCTGAAGAAACAAAAAAGAGAATGAAGACCTATACCGATAAGAATCATCTAGAGCAGAAGCTTGACAGACAGGGAAGAAAATTAAGTACGTATTTTAGTTTGTTTTATATGTTAAATTTTTTTCATCCTCACAAAACAATTATAATGTGTCTGGTGTTCTTGTGGCATATTGAAGAGCTACGGAAACCGATAGCGGCACTTGAAAAACAACAACTTGATAATGCATTATCCCTACCTTTTTTCTTTACTCGAAGCTGTGCCAAAGAAAAGGAAGATGTGCTACCGGTACTACCAACTGAAGCGGTTTTAACTGAAGCTACTGTATGTCTTTTAGGTGCAAGGGGTGAAAGGCTGGTACCAGCTGAAAAAATAGCAGTTGTGCCATCTGAAATGCGAGCCCAGGCTACAACATCGGAAAGGAAAATAAAGGAGGTCGAAAAGGTTAATTAAGTTATACTAGAGGAAGAGGTTGAGGATACAAATTATTCACCTATAGTGGTACCATCTGTTGTAGTACTGGAGGCGGTGGTATATCATACAACTCAGTGTCATGCAGAAATGGTAGTGCGTGACAACATGGAAGTCCTGCCATTGGTGGACAGACTGGAGGGGGTAGTGGAGACACATCGGTCTCCTCAACCAGAGAGACAGACATACCAGTCTCCTCCTCTAGAGAAGATATCGACATGTTAGAGTCCCTCAAATGATACAGATACAGATAAGTCTGTTCCAAAGGATATGAATGCAAATGAGCCACCGCTTGTACCGTACATGGAAAGTGAAGGAGATTGTAAAGAATCTAGAGAAAATGAGGTAGAAGCTCGCGAAAAGGAAGTGGCAACCGAAGAATACGGACTTACGGATGTAGAAAGTGGTGAAGATATAAGTGGATCCAAAGTACATTCAGATTCAACTATGTGAATATATGTTGTGATATACTTTTTCCTAAGTGATATTGTCTAGAGGTAGCAAAATGTTGGGTTGTTAAACTTTGATACATTGTTTTTAAAAAAACTAGCAGGGTTAGTGTTTTAAAAGAACTTGCATGAATGTATTTTAAAAGAACTCGCAACACCTTATGGGAAATAACTCTCGTGATATGTGTTATAAACAACTCTTATGATATGTGCTACAAAAAACTCTCATCATATATGCTACAAACAACTCGCATAAGTGACGGTCAAAGAACTTTCAGAATGTCATACAAACAACTCGTATTTTATCTTTTTGTTATACTTGTACTTGGGTATCTAACATATGAAACAACTAGCATACTAAATATTCAAAGAACTCTCCTTAGTCCCATACTATGAAAATCTTAAATTATGCATTTCAAATAACTCTCATGTTTAGAAAACAAAAAACCAGCATGTAGCAAACTCTTGCATTATAAAGAACTCTCGTTTTATATATTGCGAAGAACTCGCATTTTAGTTGTTACAAATAACTCTCATTTTTTATTATTGCAAAAAACTCTCATGTTTGATATAAAAAAACATGCATACCAACAAAAAACTCAACAAGAACAACAACAACCAATGTTTGAAAAAAGTGAAAGGCTAACACAAACCAAAGCAGCACCGTCAGTACGACGACAAGCTCCAAAGTCTGCCCAACCCTGCACAAAGTCAGAACTACTTTGCCAACTAGAAACATCGGTAGAAGTCCCACACTAGCCGGAGAGGTAGTTGAACACCAAATACCAGACTACACAAATTCAAAACAACTGAGCCAAGCAGAAGTGGTGGAACCAGTACTAAATCCAGAGAAAAATCAAGAAGGACAAGTTGGGAAATCAGCTGATACGCCTAATAACATAGTGTGTTTAGAATTTTTATTGATGATTATTACATAAAATATACACAGTTGTTTGTTGAAAAAGTTGATCAGGTTGATCTTGATGCTATGCTGCAACAGACTTTGGATTCTATGATAGATGATACGATTAATTAAATTTTTTGAAGATGGTGCCGCTGAAAATGTTGTAAAGGAGTCAATAACATTGGTGTCGCTGCGGATATGGTAAGTGGTTTTTAAATAATTAAACATAAAATGTGTTCAGTTATGATGTTATAATTTGAAAGTCACTTTTCTATGTTCTAGTCAAGGATAAAAACAGTGGAAGATGATGATATGCGTACTAATTTTTCTCTTTTGAGTCTGACATAGGAGTCTCTGGAAGAGGTAAGTCCAACACAAGAGCCAGAGACAGAGGCAGAGGCAAGTCTCTCTGATTAGAAAAAGACTACACCAACAACGCAGATGATCGATGTTAGTGAATACCACAAAGTCCTTAAATTTAAAAGCGAAGAAAAACAAGAAAATCCTGAAGTATGATATTTACCGATGTCACAGTTTACCTATAGAGTTAACGTGGCCATGAGTGAAGTGTTTGCGCTAACTTACGAAGAGGAAATGGACTACAAGGTATAATATAAAGTCTTGCATTATCATTTGATGGAGTATGTTTATTAATATCTCATATTCGGTTGTATGACTCCAAATTGTCATTTGGTAGATTTTTGACGTTTGGATTCTCAAGATGCTTAAAACAGTAGATTAGAAATTTCCATGCAAAGGTTACCCTGGAGCCACATACAGCGCCATACAAATTTTCTGGCCACACTACGATAAGTTTGGTTATAAATTACAAAGAACTCACATGTTTCAATTACAAAAAACTCGCCCATGGTTGTCTATAAATTACAAAGATCTCTCATGTACAACTTAAAAAGAACTCACGCATGGTTGAGTAAAATATACAAAATAACTCTCATGTTTTGATTACAAAAAACTTGCGCAATTAGTTGAGTATAAAAATGAAACAACTCTCATGTTTAAACTACAAAGAACTTGCATATTCCGAGTTTAATTTGATTTTAATTGAATCCAAAAAACAATGGCCGACAATGAAGATCTGTAATGTCTGGTTGACGAAGTATTCGAAAATATGAGGAAAAACACGAATACTGTGCTCCTTCCAGTCTGTCATATAAAGAAGGATACAATGAACCACTGGACATTGATTGCTATTGATATAGACAAAAGAACGACAATAAACTATAACCCTCTATTGCCTATTAGCAAACACACAATGTTGATCCGCTGGCAAGTTTTTTCCCTTTTTTGGAAAAAATAAACTCGGTAGAGAAGTATTTGAATATTTGAGAAAATATTTTCAACTAACTAGCTGGATTTAATTAAACAACTCGCTGACTTGTATTAAACCACTTGCTGACTCGTATTCCAAACAAATTGCTTTCTCGTATTTTTGAACAACTAGTTGGATTCGTATCAAACAACTCGCGTCCTTGTATTTCAAACAACTCGCTCTAGTCGTTATTAAAAAATTCACGGTCTTGTATTTCAAAACAACTTGCTCCAATTTTTACAGAACAATCCACAGTTCATTATTATCTGATACATGTTATAGACTCTTATAAACAGTTGACATATTGTGTCCACAAATGATACTTACCTAAGTCAAAGAATGGATATAAAGTGAAAAATATCAGAGAGATTCCACAACAACAACGAGGCACCCTCGACTGTGGTATTTTTATTTGTCAATACGCCAAAGACATTATTTAACAAGGCTTCATGTTGAAGACTTACCGATAAGATATGGCAAGAACTACAAGAGCTGAAGTGTTTTATCATTTCCTAAATGATACCAACACTAACTCTTACTGGTACATATATTGGTAGGTAGTGATCTTTTTTAAGTAGAAAATTTGTACATATCTTTTTTATATCAACACTATCATGCGGTGGTAGATATATTGGTATGAATCTTTTTTGTAGATATATCAGCATGAAGATAAAACACTCATATTTGTTTGATATATATACCTATTTTTTTTAAAATAAAATGTAATGTATTATTTTCGAAATAACTTGAAAGAATATGAATAATTGAATAGAACACTCATGTCCGTCATATATAACAAATTGTAAAATGTTATATAATTTATATCCAAACAACTTGCATTGGTATAATATTTAACAACTTTCACTATTTATCTCGATAAAACAACTCACAAAATATACGTGGAATTTATACTAAAAAAATCATATGATAACATGTTTTATTACAAAACAACTCGCAATATTCATATTTTTCTTTGTTAAAACAACTCGCAAAATGTTACCGAATACGAAACGACTAAAACGATGCATTGGTAACTGATATATGCATTGAGTACGCAAAAATCTATCTAATCACGTCAGCTAATTTATTGATGATACCCTCGTTTCTATCTAAGGCCCTCTTACACTTCTTTAACAAAAGATACCCTAAGTTCTACATTTTTGTTTGGTTCCATCCAAAGACCTCGTCAAGTAATTCAACCTAAGTTGGTCAAAGAGCTACCCTAAGCTCTAAAGTTTTGGCTTGGTTTTATCCAATGACCTCATAAAGTGTTACAACCTTAGTTTATCGAAGAGATACCTTTAACTCTATATTTTTGGCTTGGTTGTACCCAAGGCCCTAAAAAATACCTGCAACCTAAGTTGGTTGAGAAAACTATCTAATATTATATTTTATTAACCAGTCTGACTCGGCCTCTATAAAGCATTCCAACCATAGTTGCTTGAGAAGTTGTTGGTCCGTTTCAGACCAACCTTTGTAAAGTATTCCAACCTCAATTGGTAAAAATACCCATCAAGATTCTAGCATAGGCTCTTACCCCAAAGAAGGTTAGTCTGGGCGGAGTTGAAACAAGATAAAAAAGACATATGTAAAATAAAGACAGAATGCTATAGTAAAATTAAAAAAAGTTCCGCAACATTTTACGAAATTAAACGATCTGAAATAAATAAAAATAAACATACAACAAAATTCCCTCAGCTTTTAGGGATTTTAGTCATGAAATTGAAAAATTAGTACAACAAGTAGAGGACAAATTTTGAAAAAAAAAGCTACATTTATTCAGAGAATCATCTTTACAATCGACCATTTTGGCGTGTTTTTATTGGTGAAGAAGGACAATAAGTGGATTGGTATGGGCAACAATATATGTCATGGTCTCTAGAGTCACAAGGTAGAGGAGAGCTTGATTTTCAGTATCCTTAACATGTTCATCCTTTACCATAATTTATTTTTAATATTCAAGCTTGTCCTCAAACTCGAGGGATACATCTTTTGGTATGTTTGCTCACTTTCTCAGAATGACCCGAGTTTAAATTGGGGAACCAGTCATGAAAGTGTAGAACCATCTGCAATTGGACGAACGCCATTTCTTGAGGTCCTTGGAATAAGCTTTTGCCGTATTTTTTAGAGCTAACTTTTGTATTTCTATATTATTTCGAGATTCAATATTGTGTTACCTTTGGTTTCCAGAGAGCTCTGAAGGCCATCAATGATCTGTTTTATGAGTTCTTGGTTATCGTTGTCAATCCTCTCGATCTCAATCATGGTGGACTTCCAATGCTCATTTTGGGTCCAGTTTCCTCACAACTCTTCACATACTTGTGGGTTTCTTCATTAAGATCAAGAATTATAGGAGGTTGAATTTGAATTCATCGGTAAGGTTTTGGAGCATGAATAAAGTATTATTCATATCTTGTAAGTTAACTATGAGTAAAATAAGTTTGAAGTATTCAAACTTCAAGTCACGAAGACAAGAGATTAAAGTTACCAATGTGTTAAGGGTAATAGTCTGGCACAAGCCTCGAGTAAAGACTTGCTGGTTTTAGAAGCAGTAGACCTCTTAGCATTGGTGTATTAAGCGACAACCCTTAACAGATTATAAGTACCAAAATTTTTATAAATTTGGACCTTACCATTGGCATCCTTGGCTCACATGTCCTCGTGCATGGCTCGACTTGCCAGAAACTTACCATAAGCCCATTTTAACTCGGTCTCGGCCAACCCTTTTTTCCTACAACCTTTTGGCGAGTCGTCCAATACCATAATCTGCATTTTTTATCGTTTCACCTTGGTTAGACGCTTTAGCGACAACCGTTCCCAAGCCATCAACATCCAAAGATTAATCATATTTAGCTTTCTTCTGAGCAGAGTAATAACTTTTAATTTTGATCGGGCGCTTGCTGGAGTATCGATGTCGTGCTGGTAAATAAAAGAACCAACTCATGATAACTTTAAGCTTATCTATGTTGGTTACAATGACATCCTTGGTTCCTTCAGGGTTTAGCTATTTTTTTTATCTCCAAAACTTTTAGTTACTGAGATTATCTACAATAAAACACTGATGGACTCTGCACTCCTAGTTATCTGAAGACCACATGCGTAGCTCCAAACATTGCTCATCAACTTTTTCTCCAACCACACAAAATAATTTCCTATATTGTGACAAGTAAATTCCAAATTGATCATGAATACTAAAAGATTAAAAAATATATTATGACAAATGGTTAAAAAAGGCGAGTAGGGGGAGAAATGTGCCTGAGAAAGACTCGACCCTTACTTGTGCTATTCTATTTGATTTTGACCCGATAAGGTAATCAGAACTTTGAATGTTACCTTATTTCAAGAACAAAGTTAATAAGAAATGATAAAAAGTAAATCAATCACATAAAAAGTGACTTAACATGGTTCATATGGTGAAGAAACCATCAATCCACGGGTAACCAACACAATATAGGAGGTTAAAAGAAGACTCTCAAACACTAATCACTCAATAAATCAACTTTGTTACAAATCTCTCTTTCGGGCTTACAAATAAATCGTAAATCTTGGAAAATTAACTCAAGTGTTTATCTTTTACCTCACTAGACTCTCTACAAAATAGGCTTACTGATTTTCTTTACCCCTCGTCAATTATCACCCGTCTCGTCACACCTTCACCACACGTTATGCTTTTTTTTATATACTTACAAAAAACCTTAGTTCTCCAACAGATGTTCTATATTAAATCATATTAATCAACGATCGTAATGAATCCCTAATCATAAAATACAAAACCTAATAAATATGGAATCCGAGTTAATAATAATCTTAGTTAAAATAAAATACACAATTAATAGGAAAACTAATTAATAAGAAATTCAACTAATATATAAAAATAAAAATAGAAGACCGATTTAAAGATAAAAGAAGTCTAGTTCGATAAAAAAACTTAAGCCCAACTCCATCATATCAAAACACATCGTTTTACTGGCATCGACACATATCCTCGGAAGCATTTGCATAAGTCCCCGACAATATCAGCCAGACAACATTGACAACACGCATTAGACATGCCATCAACAATGACATTGGCCCAATATCGGTACCATCGGCCATGATCTTCAGTCCAATAAAAACAACCATAATTTCTTCGGCTATACTGAACTCTTAGGTTTCAATAGACTCATTTTACATCTAAGTCCAGTTAGGCATCCAACCATATAAAAAATCAATGGTTCCATCCGAACTGCTCCGATCATATTTATCCAGCTACAACGCTTAGTTCCAATCATCCATACCTAGTTTTAATGTCAGCATTTAGTTCAATTTAGGCCCTTAGTTCCAAACTTTAGTACTTAGTCCCAACTTCACCATCCAACTTAAATACTAAGTTGTAGCTTACACCACCAAGTTATAACTTCCACACCAAAGTTAAAAATTCCATACAAATTTAAGATATTTGAACTAAGTCAAGCTAGTGATTATGTCGTTGTTACTTTGAGCCTATATTCAATCATTCTCCACCTAGGCTTACAACGATACCAATATCCAATATCTCGATGCTCCAACTACTTACCGGAGATAAACTGTCCACCTGCACGCTTGAAATGATAAATTCTCATATAGTTCTTGAACTACATTAAGGCAATTCTCCTTAACAGACCAGTCTCGTGACCTCGTACATCCAAGAAGACAATAGTAACATCCATCTCACCTATCCCAATATCAGACCGAGCAACACTTTACAACCCACTGTTAAATTTCTCTTGTTGCTCCATAGTTTGAACATAGAAAACCTTTGAACCATCAAAATTCAAGTCAAGACCCAAACCCAACAACGGTTGAACTTCCTTTGCAGAAGCCGAACTCGAACCCAAATTGAAAATAACTTTGGCAGATGATTCCTTATTTCCACCTTGATATTCAAATTCCATCTAAACTCCATCTTTGAAACTAACACCTATACATCTCTATGAAGATCGAAAGTACAGGGGCACTCGTTAACGATGATAGTTGTCTCAAAAGATTCTTCACTCAACCTCTTATTTTGTCCAGCTGGCAGAAGCATATCCCTTACTCCTGGTAAGCTTTGACTGATCTTCTCAGTTATTTCATGCTTCGAGGTATTCTTCAAGATTCTACGCTTGGAGATACCAAGTTTAGAACAATAGTTAGTCCTAAACTTCTTTATGTACAACCGGATTGGATTGTCACCTACTTTGACAAGCTCTCAAAAGCCTCCCGTCGAAACCCAACATACCCATTTCCAACACTAGACACCCTCTATACTATAGACCTATCCAAACTAAAACATCACCAGTACGACTAGTCTCCATAACAACATGTGAGTCTTGCAAGACCCTAAGCCTCCAATCTCCACCCTTATACTCAAACTCTTCCTCATTGGACATACTTATAGACAGAAGTTTACATTTAAGTTTAATAGCATACTTCACATCTGTTAAATTTTTTCTAGTCTAATAAACACTTGAAATAAGTAATCCTCATTCTATTCACAATGCAAGACGTATCATTCCCAAACGATCTTACGCCCTTCGAACACTTTGACATTTTCAAACTAATATTTGTCAGAAATTATATAAAATGATACTAGTGCTATTGTGTCTGAAAAAAAACCCACTACATTATCAATATATACATAATTGTTCGAAACCATCAATATTATACTATTATTTTATATATATTAAAAGTAGTCTTGCTCGTCAAATATTTCTTCAGACAATTTTTTTAAATCTATATTATATCTTCAGATAATTTTTCCAAATCACCATTTATATTTTAATATAGGAGAAAAATATTAAAAACATAAATGATGGTTTAAAAACTCCTATCGTTTTTCTTATATACAAGAATTACAAATACTCTCATACCTGTATATTTGAACCGTGACGTTTTTTACTATCATTAATCTAGAGACAATTTTTTTCCATTCAGAAGAAACTATATATATACCTCATTGACAATTTTTTTTGTGTTTGATCTCATTTCTTTTTCATGGGATCTACCGATACTAGTCACTAGTGGAATGGCCATAAGAGAAAGTTCCTCCATTTTTAGTAAATCCAACATTTTAAGAAGCATTATTTCCCTATAGTGATTAGTCATCATTCGTCTCATTGTTCGTAATGACCGCCTTTAGTGTAGAATATAAAAGGAAATAATTTTTAATACAACCAAAGTGGACTTACCTGTAAAACTTTATCTTTTAAAAATAAGCGTGTAAGAATTTTATTCTACTATTATTATTGCACTTTTATTAGAGCGAGAATGAGTCCACTAGAACAAAAACAACGGTCAAAATAGGATATGTTAACAAATATATAAAGCCTTCAAGACTTTTACTCTTTTTATTTATAAATAAATAAAAGTGTAAGGTTTTATAATTTATAATGATATAAATAGTTTGAACCTGTTTATCTGGTATTTAAATATTTAAAAAAATTAAAATTGATTAAAAATATATTGTTTGTGATTTAAATAAAAATAATTTAATATCTTTTAATTATTTGAAATATTTTTTCAAAGTGGATGAAAATATAACCGTTAATAAATATTACGACAAATGAGATAATAACTTTTTTTATAAAGTAACTATGTTATATGTGAGAGCCTAAGGATCATCACTACACATAATCGAACACAATTGTATAAGGATAAGATCACAAGACTATATGTTCTAAAAAGAATAAAGTAAATATGTTTTTTCTATTTGCATCCTTAAACCAAGGATCAGTTGAAGTGACCAATAATATAATAACAAACATAATTAAGAATATGTTGAAATGAGTAAGAGAAACTTGTCCGAAGTACCTACGAAAAGTCTTATGGTCATAAAAGCCACAATTAGAACCGCATTAGAAGAACCTCATTCACCATGGTATGTGGAATGGAGGTAGTACTGGCAACCAAAATATGTATGCCATCTCATAGGATTGGAGCATATGGCAAAAGCCCAAAGTTTAGAGCTAGATGCAATTGAAGAAAGAAGAGCCAAAGAACATCATCAGTCAGAGCATTATAAAGTGTTAATGAGGAAAAATAAAATTCCAAAGTGTAGTTCATGAGTTCTGAGTTAGAAAATAAAGTACTACGAAGAGCTCTATTTGATGAAAAAATAAACCAAGTTTGACACCCCTGGAATATAGAGCATTTGAAGCTATATCATAGTCTTTAAGACTGAATCTTGTAACTTACTACTAGTTGTAAAACGTATTTATTAAATCACAGGGATATACTTTTCTTTACCTAGGAGGGAAAAAGGTTTTAAAAAGGCATTTGATATTAACCAAACATTTTTCGCGCAAAAAAAAACTATCATTTTATATTCTCTAAAAAAAACATAAACTAAGAAATACAAGGCCAACACGCCAAAATAGAGGATTTCAAGAAGACTGAGGGCTTTAAAAAGTTTACCACACATCTCGGGTGATCAACAATAAATCCTTAAAGAATAAAGGGTTTCGTTAGGAACACCGAAGACTTCAAAAATAATATAATAATAATAAGTTTCAGATGACCAAGAATTAATCGTTAGACAAAAGTAAGTGTTAGTTTCATCAAATAAAAATAAAAAGAGCAAAAACCTTTAATAAGATTCATACACCCTAAACATGCATGGAAAAATACTAGAAAAATCCAAGAAAAGAAAGGTCAACAATATACGCGTCACCTTTAATCCAACCTGATAAATAATGAGAGTCATGATATGTGTCACGCCATTTTATATCCTTCATTCATTTAGCTTTTAAGACATAATACTAGAAGAAAATAAAATTACTGTTGGGGTATTTTTTGTGAAAGTCTGGAACTAAACTAGAAAAGGCGTCAATCACGTCTCATGAACAGAAGTAAGAATTATTTTTTAATAAGTAGTAAAATCTTTCATCCGAGATCGACACTCAGTAAGTAAATTTTTTGAAACCGAGTTAAACATTGACTTCAAAGCATTAGATTATCCCTGCAACCTTGTCTTTACAATCCCGGGTTCCACTTTGAAAATAATAGGCTCTTTGTCAATAGATATCCTAATACTTTCTAAAACAGTTAGCTCAGCCTTAGAAATAGCCAGTTTTTCTTTACAAGAAAAAGTGACTTTCCCTTGAACATAAGTCATATTTCTAAAACAACTTACCAAAATGGCAGCTAGGTAGAGAGTTTCCTAAGTGTGAATCAATGCACTATCTAACTAAGACAATGTAAATGACTTGTTCTTCAATTTGTTAGTCTTGGACTACAGTTCAAGTTTAAACAACCTCTCTTTCTCTTGACAAGCTTCAAGCTCGACCTTAAGTTGTCTTTCACTTTTAACTTTAGCTTCAAGATCAGCTTTCATAAAAGAGTCTCTTTATACAAGTTTAATAAAATTATCAAGAAGGGTCCAAAGATAAAAAAGCATAAGTTACAAGATAAATATTGGATTGATAACTAATGGTTAAATGATTAAAAATAGAGAGAAGTACTAGTAAATACCCATTCAACTACCTAATTACCCACTAATACCCGAAATTAGGATAATATCACTTGGTACCTCCACTTAAAATTTGGACAAAAATACCCCAGACTATATATACCACAGGTACCTTCACCAATACTAACCTGAGAGTTGTTTGAAAAACTAACCTGAGAGTTGTTTGAAAAACATACCTGAGAGTTGTTTGAAAAACTAACCTGAGAGTTGTTTGAAAAACTAACCTCAGATTTGTTTGAAAAACTAACCTCAGAGTTGTTTGCAACTCTCTCGATTTTGTGAGAGTTGTTTGCAACTCTCTATATTTCCTGAGAGTTGTTACTGGTGAATTTTTTTTTTATAAAAAAAATCATCAATAGATCTAGTTTTGTTCATCTTAAAAAACAAAATCGATGGTACTTTCATATATTTTTTCCGAGCTCCGGTTTGAATGATATTAATCTTTTAAAAAATAAAATAAAAAGAGAAAGTAAGAAATAATTTTTTTGGTTACGTGATTGTTGATGAAGGGTGAGGATAGTTCGGGTATTAAAATAATGTTAGGTATTAAGTGGGAGTTTAATAGTTGAAATGGGTATTAAGAGGTAATAAAATGAAAATTGGGTACTAGATGACCATATAGTAGTTGAGTGAGTACTAAAAGGGTAATTTCCGTTAAAAATAACCTAAAAACACAAGATGGCATATACACATTATATAATGAGTTCCTGCACTACGATATATAATAGTAAACTAATTATAAGAAAATAAAAATGAAATCTCGTCTTACCACAAATATAAAATTTAAGTTCATATTCTCTTAGCTAAAACCATGCGAGAAAGATGGATTTAAAGTTACCTCTAGTTGGCCAACGTATTAAACGAAGTCGATATTCAAGAAGTTTGCTATAACAATAAAACATATGATATTGAAGTGAAAGCTTCAGCCAAAGGTGTACCCAGATTAGGCAAGTCACCGTTTGGATCCATAATCCTAATATCCTTAACTTATGTATCCACAACATAAGGTGGTGACAAATCAGCTTTGGTAACCTTTGACATCTATGATATTGGAGAGCTGCTAAGGATTTAACACAAGCTTTCATGGTAATACAAAACGAGTTGCCGAAGAAACTTCGACAATAGTTTCATTATCAATAGGTAAAAATCCAACTATGTAGATGAAGACTTTGTAATTTTAGGAATACCTTGTAATTTTAAGAATACCTCTGTCTTGTTTTGTGAGAATCAGAAACGAAAGAACTCATCACAATCTCGTTTAGTGTTCGTCTTATCTTTAATAATTGTCTTATATTTCATAGCTACAGAATCATGTTTGGGCACAACCTAGAGCATGGTATTTATATATTTCCTGTCAAAACGCGGTATTCATTTTGACGTAGAACCATGAAAATAACAACTCTTTTCGAAAGAATAGAAGAGATGATGCCCATTGTTAATAAATCTAGTCCAGCCACATCATCATTAAAAGGTACGCGTACATAAAAAGCACGTTTAGGAAGAGAGTGGGTAGGATCTGAAGGCTCACCAGTAGTTGTCTTCACAAAATACTTTAAAGCAGAAGAAGGTTGATGAGTTAAATACGTACTTTTCCGTTCAACTATGGGAGCCAGAGGTATATCATTTTCATACATGCTTAATTTTCTTTTAGTGATAATGATAATATTATCAGAAATATTACCTTTGGATGCCGAAGTCGTTTTTCAGCATTTAAAGGGGCATCAGTTCTATCATCTTTGACCTTCTTCTTGAAAATACTAGGCCAAGCTCCTCGTTTCTTGTCTAAGCAAAAAAAAACTCATAATAATTACTTTGTAAGCATCATAGGTCTCGAATTTGGTCTCAAAGTATTAGAAGGAACAACATATACATTCCACGAACTCAGTCCTTTATTTTGTTACGCAATTCTATTTTGGAAGAGCGTTTTCCAACAACATTTTCGTTTAAAAGTTTTGTCTTTATAACATTTTTCCTCATTGATTTATTCTCCAAGTCCTTTTTAAATGGAGATGATTTTTCTAGAGTATCTTCCTTATGAGAACTACAAATAGAGTAGCCACATCTTACATCAATATTTGATCGTAACCCGCTACAGACAAATTCCTCGTGCACAACAATGTAAGAGTAGGAATAAAAAAACTTGGAAGTTTCATTCATAATTTGAGTGTACTTCTTGCGAGTCTGATCTTCTTTTTTTCAAATAAAAAACATCTTAACAACATGATATGTGAAAGAGAGAATAAAACACAAAATATGAAACACATAAAAGATAAATTCAATAAAGAAATCTTTACTGAAAAGGGATAAATTTACGCTTGGAAACCCAGTTTTGGTTGATAGGAGGATTTTATCTTCTGTACTTGGTCTCTCAATTGTCAGCGATAATTTTTTTTTATCCTTCCCTACTTTGTTATAAGTTGGAAGTTCAATAATAATTTTGGGATATGAATTCATCAAGATGTAGAAACATGGGTGGTTGGTCTTTTGGATGGAAACCTTAACGGTAGTAAGGAATTCCTTTATCGAGAAATGTTCAAACGAACTTCTTGATAAAATTATAGCCAAAAGCAAAATAATCCCAAGTTGGGAACAAGTTGGATAAACTAAAGGTCTATAATTTAAAAACATTTGACGAGGATTGAAGCGAGAGGAAATCAAAGCCATATGGTCAAGATAATAATGGAAGAAAACAACTTTACATTCACGAGCGTCGAAGAGATTTTCCTCATTTATAGGAAACTTAATGTTGACATTATGTAGAATCACCCAATAGGGAGTCGTTTTACAAATTCATTATTAATAAGATACCGGTCAGATTGATAATGATGTTATCAATCTGCATTTCGTTTAGATTTTCATATTCTACATATGGTTCATCTTTGCAACTACAAACATCGTCTTGGTACTACCTCATGTTTTCGACAGTCTCATACCTTCAAGAGTGAAAAGAGCAAGATGATAATGTTAATATGAAACAACAAATTTAAATGATTTCTCTTTTGTAATTTAATTTTCCTTTTTTTCCTTCATTTGTGTGACAAATTAGGTGCGAAACCTTAACATATTCTTCTTCAATAGAAAAATCATCTCCAAATGAACCATTTGTTCTTATTATTTTGGTTGTCTGAGTTCTTGCTATCTTCGCTCATTCTACCCATTTATAGAAAAAATATTCTGACAATAATAACTATAAAGTAAACAATTCAAGAAAATAAAGAATCTAGTGAAAATATGAAGAGATTGTAGAGCGAGAATGTGAAGACAGAAATCAAAATAACAAAAGTAAGATATATTTATACCCATATATCTGAATAAATTTCAAACTTATTAGTTCTTTCATTCTATGAATTAAATTAACTTACATGATGAGTAGCTCAAATTTGAATAAGTATGGAGGGCCATGCTTGCAGAATTGGAAGAGCCCACACGTCTGCTTAAAACCTACACATATAAGGTTTTTTCAGCCACTTGCATTTTCACCAACACATATAAACCCTCAAACTTCAAAAAATTTGCCATTATATACCCTAAATAAACATAAATATCCTGGAAATGAAGTTCCTTTATGCTTAAAAACATCCACCACCATACCACTTCAACCAGAAATATAAAGAGATGATGTAAACCTTGATATATTCAAAAAGCCGAGAATATTTTTATGCGCTGATCAGCCCTTACCTCGGTCTTTGTCAATGACTAAGAGATACTCAAGAAATTTTAACAGCAAATCAAAACTGAAGAAAAACACCAACATCCTCGGCAATAAAGAATTA
Organism: Limnanthes douglasii subsp. nivea; assembly: GCA_036936605.1. Classification (NCBI taxonomy): domain Eukaryota; kingdom Viridiplantae; phylum Streptophyta; class Magnoliopsida; order Brassicales; family Limnanthaceae; genus Limnanthes; species Limnanthes douglasii. The sequence goes on along the minus strand of JAUPFV010000001.1, from coordinate 246,439,293 downwards.
AACAAGCAGATAATCAGTTTGTATAGTCATTCCATCATCATTCACCAAGTGATTGTAGGGCTACTAGAATGCCTTCATAAAACGTTCGGCCGACAAACATTCTCAACTAATCGAGGATTTTAAAGCAATACTAGCACTTTGAATCATTAGTAATCCTTTCTTCATTCTTCATCAAGGACTAATGGGTCACTCAACTAGAGTCAATATATGATTAAAGCATTTGAAGCCAATAATAAAAAAAGTAAATACTAAATAGGTAATACCACAATAGTCTACTCATTGTTAAGTGTACTTTTTTTTTCTTTCGTAAGATAGAACTTTTTATCCATTGATGAGATCTTATATTTTTGACACTGTAAATTGCTTTTATCCGGAGGGCTATTTGGACATAACCACTGTTTTAAAAAACCAAACATGACAAATATAATGAAGTGTGACTAAGCTAGATACTAGTCCTCACATCTTGGGCTAATGGGTCCTTAAACTTGACTCGACTCCACAATCTGAACCGACAGGCCCATGGGTCATTAATTAAGTGTAAATACCCCAACCAATTTCATTAATGAGGGTAATCAGAGTTTAATACTAGCACACAACTTAATTATCTCACTACTATCTACCCTAAATATTAAATTCCCAAAACACTTTACAAAATTACCCTCAAACAGAAATAAACCACACCAAATTGGTGACCACAGTGGGAGCACGAAGGTGCCTGAATTTCAAAATTCTAAATCAGCAAGCAAAGTAGTTCGGATGGATCCGAATGAGCAAAATATTCCATCTTCTAAGGTGGAAGTTGCAAAAGAAAAAAATGAATACACTATCGAGGAGCGCAATCAATTGAGAGTTGAGATAGGGGCGCTGAGAGAAATAAAACAAGCAAAGAAAGGGGTTAAAGAAAAATCATGTGCGTCGGTACTTCACCATACTGGAAAATCTTGGAGAGAACGAGCAGTCTCTAAAAACCCATCTCAGTTCCAAGAAGACACACCGATCTAAACACGTGCAGAGTTCTACTTTTGTGTCCTTCAGCAGCTCATCTAATGAGGTAGAGCTTGAAGAATCACTGTCTTCAAGTAGTGATTAAGGACGCTCAAGAAAAGAAAATGAGGTTGACTAAAAAGAATTCAAGAAAAAGGGATAGACATGACAGACTTAAGAAGCACCATGGTAAGGGTAAGGGTTCAACCAACTAGCATATTGACTAGTTATTGATTGATCCCTTTTCTTTTCAGTTCAAACCATGTATTTTTGCTACTCCAAATGAAGATACCATTATTTTAGTCGTAACAAGAATTGGAGGCAATCGCCTTTGTCTGCAAAAATACTGTTCAGAAATCTTCCTAAGAGGTTTGACAACTCCTAGATGGAGAAATATGATGGGAGCCGAGATCCCGACAACCATCTGGAGAAATTTAAGAACTTCATGATTAATTTTGCCAACGACGAAAAACTATTGTGTAAGAAATTCTCTCAAAATTTCACGGGAAGCAACCTCAAATGGTACAATAGTCTCCATCAGGGATGCATAAGAAATTTTGATACATTTTGGGTTGCCTTGCGAAAGCAATTCGTTGGAAGCAAGGAACTTAAGGGTAATGGGGACACCATTATCCATTGTGCTTAGGAGCCAAATGAGTCTCTAAAGGAGTACATCAACCGGTTTGTGAATACAAAAAATGGGCTAGCAGATTTCTTTAAACAAGTTGCAATTTCTTCCCTCAGACAAGGTTTAAATTCTGGTAATATAGTCGATTTAGTGACTCAGAAGAAGGCTATGACCTGGTAATTTAGCTGATTCAGATGGGTAAGCAAATCAACGCTGAGGAAACTAAGAAAACCCGAGTACACCGCCATGTAAAGTTCACTACTACGACAACGAATCCTCCAGCTTCTAATCAGTCTGGTTACTGGGTAAAAGAGGCTGGACATGGATCTAACTGATCAAGGCAAAATCAGTCTAACCAAACTCAGAGCCAACATGTTAGAAACAAGAAAGGACCATGGGTTCAACCTGAGTAGTTTGCTGAATTGAGGGAAAGTATGGCTACAATTTATAACAAAACTAAAAATGATGTGCACTTTAGAAAGCCAGCAACATTGCAATCCTCCAGAGAAAACTGGACCACCCGTTTCTGCCAAAAACACAATGACATACGCCATGATACCCATGATTGTGTAGCCTTGAAGCAGGAGGTCCAGTACCGCATTGAAAGGGTGTAAGTTAGGAGCCTATGTCAAAAAACGAGGGGGAAGAAAATCAGATAATGCACAAGCCAATACTCCCCGAACTGGTCCTTCGAACAAATCCTGGAACATCCACACAGGAAGGTGCAATGGTAATTACTGAAAGGTTCGATATAGACTCTGAGTATCTTGATCTAGATCCGAGTCGAAATCAGGTAGGGGTAATAATAGACAAGACCAAAACTGTCTCCGGTCTGATTAACGTTTTTTAGGCATTGACCATTTTCGGAGGGGATATTGTGACTACACCTTCTAGTTCATAAAGGAAGAGGCATGTCCACAGTTTGGCCACCTAGTTGGATGGAGGGATGTCCACCCACCTGTATCAATCCCCATCTCTCTTTATAGTTTTCGATGAGGATGACTCGAGAGATATTGCAGGGCCTCCTGAAGATGTTGTGGTAATAGAGACATCAATAGGAGGAAATGATATACGCTGAATTCTAATTGAGACATGCAGTTCGGCAAACATCCTATTTTTAAGCTTATAGAAGTAGTTGAGAAACCCTTCGGCTATACAACGTTCGAAAAAAACCATCGTAGGCTTCATAGGATGTTCTGCAGATGTGATTGGGGAATTCAAAGAGGAGGTGTTGCTGGTCAAATGACCCTTTAAGAAAATGGTAAGAGTATTATTTGTTGTGGAGGATTTCCCAACCTCTTACAATACAATATTTGGGAGGTCTTGGCTCTCCAAATTGCATGCTGTGGCCTCTACTATCCACCAATGTTTGAAATATGTTGTCCATGGACAAGTAGGTATTGTCTGGAGCAACCAGAAGGTAGCCAGGGAGTGTTATGCAATAGCCCTTGCCTCTAAGTATTTAGAGGCCGTCAAGGTTAACAGAGATTAGCAGCTATTGGAGCCTTCTGCCGATGAGAATGAAATTGATGATCCCAAGGAGGCTCCCAGTGTCATAATACATATTGAGGAGGTTGAAACCCACTCATTCGCTAAGGAAAATAATGTTAAAATTGGTACCAAGTTAGAACCAGATTTGGAACACCGATTATTGTCCTTTTTTATGAATAATCAACATGTCTTCGCGTGGTGCAATAGTGATGTTACTAGAGTGCCAGTTGTTATTATTTCTCATAAGTTGTCCATACGAACTGATGTTGCGCCAATTGTACAAAGGAGAAGGTCTTTCTCTAAGGAAAAAGCAGATGTGATTGTTCAAGAAGTTGATCGTTTGACCAAGATGGGTCACATTAAAGAATCTCAGTACCCTTTGTGGATTGCCAACCCTGTTCTGGTCAAGAAAAATAATAGCAAATAGCGCATGTGCATTGATTTTACTGATCTTAATAGGGCATGTCCCAAAGATATTTATCATGTTCCTCGGATAGACCAGTTGGTGGATTCGACTTTAGAAATAAGTTATTATTATTATTCATAGATGCTTTTTCAGGGTATAACCAGATGCAAGTAGATCTGAAGGATGAAGACCACACTACTTTCACTACAGACAGAGGTCTTCATTGTTATAAGCTGATGTCGTTCGAATTGAAAAATGTTGGGGCCACTTACCAAAGATTAGTGAATAAAGCCTTTGCTAATCAGATTTTTAGTAACATGGAAGTTTATATAGACGATGTGATGGTTAAAATCTTGGAGGAAGATACACATATATCTGACCTTCAAAAAACATTTTCTAACTTGGAGGTTGTGGATTTGAAACTAACCATGAAAAGTGTGTATTTGGGGTCTGATCCGGAAAGTTCTTAGGTTATATAATAAGTGAGGAAGGAATTCAGTCTGATCTGGATCAACTTAATGCCTTACTAGCATGGACCCTCCTCAGAGCATCAAATAATTTCAAAGGCTTACCGGACGATTAGCTGTTTTGAACATGTTTATTTCAAGATCATCAGACAAATGTGCCTCGTTTTTCCAAGTGTTAAGGAATGCTAAAAAATTTAATTGGTATTCACAGTGTGATCAAGATTTTATTGAAATCAAGAAGCATTTGTCTTCACCTAAGACTCTCTTCAAACCTGGTCGGGGGAAAAACTATACACATACTTAAGAGTATGAGAATATGCAATAAGTGTTGTGCTAGTAAGAAAGGTGAATAATTACCCTCGTCTGGTGTATTACATTAGCAAAAGTCTGTTGGATGTTGAAAGAAGATACTTAAAGTTTGAGAAACTAGCATTGGCCTTGGTAATTGCGACAAGAAAAATGAGACCATACTTTCAAGCTCATTCTATTATCGTTTGAACATCTTTAACCTTGAAAAGTATTCTTCAGAAAGTTGATGTGTCAAGTAGAATGACCAAGTGGTCACTGGAACTGGGCGATTATGATATTGATTTTGCGCCCCGAACGGCGATTAAGGCCCAGTCAATGGCTAATTTATTGGTAGAATTTCATGCTGATAAATTCTCCGGACAGATATCAGAAAACCAGTCTAAGAAAGAATGGGTAGTTCGAACATATTGTGGATCAAGTACTATAGGTTATGGGGATGAAATTTGTTTAACTTCTCCCTATGGTGACAATATGTACCATGCCATATGTTTTGGTTTCAGGGCTTCAAATAATGAGTCTGAATATGAAGCAGTTATAGCTTGTCTTAAGCTAGCCCTCATATGCGGCGGCAAACGAGTCTGATTAATGAGTGACTTCCAATTTTTGATTCACCATGCTCAAGGACAATCTGAATCAAAGAAAGAATAGTTGATTAAATACTTGCTAACGTTGAAAGAAGTTGCCGCAAACTTCAAAAATATCTGCTATGAACATATCCCTAGAACGGAGAATACTGTGGCAGACTCTTTGGCAACTATAGCCTATTCTGAATCTTACCCATGGATTATTGTGCAAGAATGTTCATTTGTACAGACAGGCTAAGAAATAGAGAGTGAAGAAAGTATGAGTATACTCGTTATTCAACCTAAAGACTGGAGGTATGATTTTCTCCAGTTTATCTCCGATGGGATATTTCCTCCGGATAAAGCCATGGCTAAGAAAGTCAAGTATAAGGCTCGTGGTTTCTTGATATTAAGGAAATTTCTTTACAAGAAATATTTCAGCAGACCTCTCTTTCGTTGTTTGGGACTTGAAGAATCCCAAGTTGTGTTATATGAACTACATGATGAAGAAGGTTCTGCACACTGTGGCTATAAAGCCTTAACCAGGAGAATTTTATTAGCAGAGTAGTACTGGCCAACCATAATGGCAGATGTTAAAGAGATGGTAAAAAAGTGTGATCCTTGCCAAAAATATGGAAATGAAATTCATATGCCAGCAGTTCCTATGGAATCCATATCTGAACTAATATCCTTCGACAGATGGGGGTTGGATTTAGTTGGGCCTCTTCCCATGGCATCCAGTGGATGTAGAAGAATCATAGTTGTTATTGACTACTTCTCTAAGTGGATAGGGGCAGCTCCTTTAGCTGGAACAACTTCTAAAGAAATTATTAAATTCATCTTATCTAATATATCTTGCAGATTTGGGGTTCCCCGAAAGAATACCATAGATAATGAGCCACAGTTTGATAATAAAGACATGGAAATGTTCTGCACGTCCAGAGGAATTCAACACTATTTTTCTTCTCATTTTCACCCTCAAGCGAATGGGCAAGTTGAAGTTGCTAATTGGACAATCTTGTCCAGGTTGAAGAAGAATCTAGAGGGAACTGGAGGAAAATGGACAAGATATTTACAAGAAGTATTGTGGGCTTACTGAAATACACCTCGGGCTGCTACACAAGAATCCCATTTTTCTCTTGTGTATGGAATGGATGCAATCACTCCCATAGAAGCTACTTTGCCATCTCATAGAGTCTAAAACTATTATGAATAGGCTAATGATATAGGTATCAGGAATCAGTTGGATTTGATTGAAAAAAGAATATTTAAAGCGCATTTGAGGTTGGCGCATTACATAGTTTGATGAGGAGCAGATTTGTCGCCAAAGTTAAAAGAAGATATCTTCGGTTATGGGACAAAGTATTAAGAAAAGGATTTTTACACACCAAGTAAAAATTATTCGGTAAAGTGGCTCCAAATTGGGAAGACCCTTATGTGGTATGTGGGAAAGTTAAAGTAGGAACATACAGGCTCCAAGACAAGGAAGGGAGAGCACTAAAACACCCACGGAACGTTGAACATCTCATGTTATACATAGAATAGTACTCTATTGTAAATATTTACTTTTTAAGTATCAATGTAAATATTATGGGGCATACTCTTTCCTACCCTGGTGGCCCAAAGAGGTTTTAATGAGGTGTCCGATTTTTTTAATAATATCTTATGCCTTCTTCAAAAGTCTGGTGCAATTTTGTTTTTGACTTAAGCCATAGTATAAGGTGGTCGGATATTAAATGCTTATTAAACACTACGGTTATCAAATGTCTTTGAGTTGATCGGATATATTAAACACTTGGTCACATTTATTAAACTCATGTGGTTGAGATGTTTAATACCCTTGTTTAACACCTCTGAAATATTGAAGGCTATCTAAACATTGGCTATAAGAGTTAAACAAAGGGAAATATGATATTAGAATATGATCGAACTGAAACCGATCCATGATTCACAAATTCCTTGACCATTCAAGGACTTTAAATTTTATAGAACAGAGATTAAACAAACAATGCAACAAAATGCCTTGGACATCCAAGGACTTTAGTTTCTCAATAAAAAATACACAACAATACAATACAACCTTAGGGCTTGTCCCCTTCGGTTTTTTCTTCACTACCATATTTTTTCGGACTTTATAGTTCAGCACTTGAACTCTCACCAACTTCTTCATTGTCTTCAGAATCTTCCCCACTTGAATACTTGTGCTTGTAACCATCAGCCATTGTATGAAAAGGGAGGTCATCGTATTCCAAAAATTCCCACAAAGGACCAAGACTCTTCTTAGGAAAGATCTCATGGAACAGTAAGATCATATCCGATTTAATTCCATCATCTCTCTTCTCTAGGGAATCCACTATTCCACTAGAATACTTCTCTATCCCTGCATTAATTTATTGAGCTTGTTTACTTACTAAGGAAGCATTCTCATCGGTCTTCTCTTGGACAGTTTTCTCCAACTTGACTTTGTCTTGGGATAAAGTCTGGATAGTTTTGTCTTTAGCTTTTAGTTGCTCATTCAAAGCTTTGATCTCATTGGAGGAAGAAGTATCCAGTCCGGAATAATTGGTCTGGAGGTCTTTGTTAGCCTCTTCTGACTTGAGAAGTTTGGTAGCTAAATCCTCATTCTCCTTCTTCAATAATTCTATGCTTTGTTAAGCGGCAGAAAGACCGTTTGTCAAGCTCGTTTTCTCCGTAGTGAGGAAGTTTATGGTAGTTGTTTGATCCATCACTTGCCTCTCTAGATCAACCATTGGGCGGATGTAACCCAAGAGGGCATGACTCAGGGTTTCTTGCTCACTTGATATCACGTAATTTTCACCGTTATGAGTCACAACATTGGCGAGTTGGCAGGCCGATAAAGCCCCGCGAAGTCATCTTTGTCTAGTTCGTTGAAATACCTCTTAATATTCTGAAAAGCATCGAGATTTACCTCTTCATCAGCATTGGCTTGTTTGGAATAAAGGTTGGCTATAATTTCTTCTTGCAATGTGGGATCAACAGGAGCTGAAGGAGGAATTTCTGAAGGACGTAGAATTATCTCTTATCCCAGAATAACTTATTTCTTCTTTGCAGTTTTTTCATCACTGCTTGCTTTGTATTTCTTGTCCTTCTTCGTAATCTTTGGTTGGTTGTCCGATCCACCATCCTCTTTAACAGTAACATACACTGTTTTCAGTAGAATAACTTGGATCCCTTATTGGTTCTCCGAACCGGTTACTTCGGTGGTTGTCTGAAGTGGGTCTGTTGCGGTTCTATTGTTTGTTTTTGTTCTTCATCTTGTTCAGATGACTAGGGGCTTTGGCTATGGACGACAAGTAAAGCTTAACATCTTTAACCTCAGTTCTTCTCAGGATAACATCTGCAGGAGGAGAGGTGGTCAGTTCTTCCCAGGAGAAGTCTCTTCTCCCTGTGGTATTCCACACATGACACCTCACCAAGTTCCCCGAGGTAAAACAGTTGTGGAAACCATTCTCCCATTTATCCAAGGCCCAGGAATTTAGCTTGGCGCAAGTGTCTTGACCTGCCTCTACATAATCCGAGAAATTATTTAGAAAAACTAAAAATAGATACAAATCAGTTTTGAGTAACCACCTAGTATTTGAAAAATTAAAGGAAACATGAATAAAACTCACCTATGCTCTTCCAGCGACTGGTCAGCTGGCTTGGGATATAGTTAACCTTGATCTTCTTCCCATTCTCCCAGGATCCGCTGATGAACATGAACTGTGTCCTCAATGGCTTTTACGACTCCAGAAGGTCATTCACTACATTCTAATCATTTCCCAAATTGTAAAGGTAGAAGGGAATGTGATGATTCTTGCACAAATTCGCCACAAGAGCGAATTGTTTCATTGGCAGTAGAATCTTGGATAGTTTGGAAGCCATGATGCCAGCCATCAGAGTGTACCACGCATTTGGGCTCAGCTGACTCGAACATAACTTGATCAGGTGGAAGTACCTGACTATCTCTGAATCCAAAGGAAACCAGAGTCCCCAGTTCAGCACCGTTGTGTAGACCACTAGCTTGTTGTGTTTCCAATCCATCAGAGTTTCCAGGGTGACCAGGATTCTCACCTTGACAGACTCAGGGATCCCCAACTTTATACGAATACGACTCAATTCAGCGGTATGGGTGTATACGTAGACTATATTCTAGAGGGATAACAGGTATTTTACGTTGACCTTCTTGAAATTTGGCCTTACTTTCCCTTTGAGACTCTCCAAAGCGCACATGGATGAGTCAGACCCATTTTTTTTTCTTATTAATCTGTAGCGGTGTGCCCCGTTTGTCCGGATGCCTCAAAATGAGTGTTATCTATACTATCCTCCATATTTTCTTCCATTGCAATGGAAGGTTGTTCGGATGGCTTGGCTTCTGGCAGGGACTGCTGTCCGGATGATTTGGTTTCTGGAAAAGGCTTTATGGTCTCCGATCTAGTGTGTTTCAAAGAGGTAGGAGTGGAATTAGCCTTGGATTGGTGAGTTATTCGGTGAGGGGTATGCTTCTCAGGGAATTTCTCGGTGTCTGAACCTATGGAAATAAAGGGTGAAGGCTTCCTAACAATGGAAACGGCTTTCTCTTCACGAATAGGGTTTTAAGACTCTTGGATAGAGGACCCTGATTGAAGATGAGAAAGGGTTGAAACAAAGGATAGTTTTCTGACCCTTGGAGACTTTCAAGACGATGAACCTTGGTCTGTGTTTGCTTGTAATTGATTGATTCCTTCACCAGTAGAAACAGGAAGACCAACAGTGATTATTTCGTCTCTTGCAACATTTCTCGATCTCTCCAACTCAGAAAAATTTAACCAACCTCCTTTACTAGTGCATTTCTACTTGTGAATATAAATGACTCGAACACAAATTGAAAAATGTACTAAGCTTTCTCTCACTAGAAATACTTTTGTTTTTTAAGACAATGAAACAGTGGAGCAAATTTATATAATAGTGAAAATTATGAGTTACCTAGGAGAAGATAAAACGATCAAAGCAATGATTAACGGCTACAAAGTATGGGAGTTAAAACCTAGGTAAATTTCTAGCCTAGTAGGTACGAGAATCTAGTTGAAAAACGGTTGAGAGGTCAAACCAGAGTCCGACACATGTCCCACGTTGAAAAATGACTCTTGAAATTCTTAACGGTAAAATCAGTCCCACCAAATTTCAAACAGAGTGACTCTTGAAATTCTTAACAGAGGAATATATAGTCTGCAGTTCGGATATAGAAATAGATCGGAAAGAGTTGATTTGGTTTCTTAAACCTAGCTCTTCCAAAGATTCTTTGCAAGACCTAAAGGGGTTACTAATGAGGTGAGATATTTTAGAGACTGTAACTTGCTTTTATCCGGAGGGTTGTTCACCTGTAACTACTATAAAAAAAACCGAACAGGACAAATGTAATGGAGTGTGACTAAGCTAGATGTTAGTCACCTCACATCTTGGACTAATGGGTCCTTAAACTTGACCTGACTCCACAACCTGAGCCGACAGGCCCATGGGTCATTAATTAAGTATAAATAGCTCACCCACTTTCATTATGAGGGTAACTATAATTTAATACAAGCACACAACTTAATTATCTCACTACTCACTACCCTAAACATTAAATTCTCAAAACAATTTACAAAATTACCCTCAAACGGAAATAAACCACACCATCCATAATGGAGGTTTTGGGCGACAGTGGTTTTTAATAAGACATAAAAAATTTATACGAACCAAATTGAAGACGTCTCAAATAATAGTTCTGTTACGAAAAAAATAGAACAAATAGACCTTAAGACTCTTAAGAGTCTAGACAAAAATGAATGATATAAATATTTCAATAGGTAAAATATATAAAATATAATAGTGTTGGATGTAAAGACAAAAATTCGGTAAGCACCATGTTTTAAGTGTATAATCATCCACCAACTTCAAGAGATGTTTGGATAAAATGCAACAAATGTTTCGGCCAATGTCAAATGCTTCGTACAATAAAAAAAATATTCCTTCTTTGTTACTCGCGCAAGGAATACGACGCTACCGATAAAGATGTACATAGTTCGTCTTGTCAATATTAGCACATAAGTTACTTAAGAACTTAAAATCCATAAAACTTGGTCAAAGATACGAAATAATATATAATCAAATCTTCATATTATCTGGGAGATATATTCTATAACTATAAACTCTATAAATAAATACCCAATTATCATCATCCACATACTTTTTATATGTTTAAGCAATACTAATTATCTACATTTTTCTCTAATTTTTAGCTTATTACAAATTATAGCCAATTGAAGATTTTTCATCATCACAAATTTTTCAACATCATAACCATTAAAATTATAATTTAGTATCGATTTACTTTTATTTAACACAATTTTTTTAATATAAAATAGATATCTAAAAAATAAAAAAATATAACATGGTAAAATCACATTAAATCTAGAAATTTTTAAACCACCAAAAAATAAATAGACATATATCATTTAATCTCTTATTAATATTGTGCAAGTTAAAATTGAATTAGTTATAATTTGGTTTAAATTACAAATTTAAATATTATACTTCAAATTGTAACATTTTAAACCATGAATATTTAATTTTTTAATAAAAAATCCTAGATTTTACAAAAACAATTAAAATTTCGAACTGAAAATACCTTAAAACTATGCTATTAATATCAAGATATTAAAATATTCTAACATTATATATTTTAATTTGTAAAACTTATGCGTCTAATACTAACAAAAACTTATTTGTAGAATATATTGAGATAAAATTAGAACGGTATAAATTTCTTAAATACAATTTTAAGAAATATGAGTTATCCCATATACAAATCATTATTAGTCTATTGAGGGTCATTTAATAACTCTTTAAATTAAAATATACATTTTTTAATTTGAAATAAATTTCCTTTAAAAAATGTTATTTTTTACAATAAGTTTATCAGCTCAATGTAATTCTAAAAATTACTTTAAAGTTACTCTCTATTGAGGGTCATTAAAGTTTATTTTTGTGTTTATTTTTTGTTTATAATTATTCTATTTATATTTTAGTTTTCAAAGATTAGTTTAGAAAATATATAGCTATTTTAAAAAAAAAAATTAATCATTATAGTTTTTTTAATATTTACAGCAACTTAAAAAAAATTGAACCCAAATATATATATATATATATATATATATATATATATATATATATATATATATATATATATATATTATAATATCATGTTTCTCTCCAAGAAATCCTTTCTTGAATTCTATGAAATCCTCACGATGAGTTGATGATGCCTATCTCTTCTTCAATTATTCAATCCTTCTTTCTGTTTTATAAAATCCTGCATCAACAATGGAAACAACACAATTAAGTCTAAGAAATGAACAAGATCTCTCTTAGATATAGAACAATATTAATCAAAAAATGGATACATATCCTCCAACAACAAAAACAAAATATGCAGACCTATTTAAACTAGCTAAATCGAACCAGAACTTCAATCCAGAATCAATCAGCCACAAAAAAAAACCACATCTCTCTTCAGCTCTCTAAGCATGTCAAACAAACTCTATTGAAAAAAACTAAATTTACCTTAATTGGTAAATTCGCTAAAGGTATTCCTAAAAGATCACTTATGACAAAATTATTGAGTGATCGAAAATTTGCAGGTGTTTATAGTATCTCACCATATACTTATGGGGTTCTCTCTCAAGGAATATATCAGCAAGATTTGGTCAACAAGTGTATGGACTGTTGGCATTCTGTCATGAGGGTTTTGAAATGAACACAACATTCAATACCAAATGTGAAAGCCCAATAACCCCTATTTGGATTAGGCTTTCAAGAATTCCCAAATATTTGTTTAACAAAGAAATTATTGATACAATAGCATCTACTATAGGTCTCCCTATCAAGTCTTGGGTCCTGGAGCGAAAGAGTGCATTATATAATGCGTGATATGTCTGGCTCGAGATAGATGTTACTCAGAAAATTCATAATTCTATTTGGGTGGGTTTCGGTGAGAATGAGGGATGTTGGATTGATGTTAGCTATAAGAAAATCCGTCTTTACTGTCACTCTTGCAAACATATAGGCCACAATATAGACAACTGCAAAAAGTTTACTACTACCATTCAAAACAAGAATGAAATAGAAGACCCTGATAGTTAAAATGTCAAAGTAGCAAAAATAGTTAATAAACCAAACCTAAGGTCTAAAAATCCATCAGACTATGCAACTATCCATACTGAGACCTAACTTAAAATATCAAAGTAGAAAAAATGGTTAATAAACCAAGCGTAAGTTTGAACGACCATGAGGTTACACAAGTAGACATACTGAGCTCTAACTTAAAATACCAAATTAGAAAAAATGGTTAATAAACCAAACCTTATAATAACAAGATATAAGGTTACGCAAATGGACATACTGTACCTTGACGTAATAATAACATATATATACCGACCCCATGACAAGAATGAAAGTAAAAATATGTTGTCAAATTAAAGATAAGAAAATATATAAACAAAACTCGGCTACAATTTAAAGTCAAGAATAAGACATAAAGATTTTCTCAAAAAGTACAATGAAGTTAAGAAGAAATAAGTTACTAAGATAAAATAATTCTTGCAGCAACAACCTCGTCGAATCAACCAGTACGAGATGGAGAGCTTCTTCCGGTAATGACCGTGTCTACTTGATTAGTAGGAGGTGAAATTACATTGACGATGATACCATCATTCTGGCCTAGTAGAACATACATTAACGACAACCTCAAAAAGTACAATGAAGTTAAGAAGAAATAAGTTACTAAGATAAAATAATTCTTGCAGCAACAACCTCGTCGAATCATCCAGTACGAGATGGAGAGCTTCTTCCGGTAATGACCTCGTCGAATCCGAACGTTGTCAGCATTCCGAGGAGATTTTATAATTTTAAAGGGAAGAGGAACGAGATTGGTGGTATGACGTGAAATAATTTTTAGATAAAGGAAAGTTACCGGTTGACAAGGATTTGGCTAAGAAGTCGAGGTTCAAAGCACATGGGTTTATAGTTTTTGGAGACATTCTATACAAAAAAAGTCTTTAAGTCGGTCATTTCTACGATACCTTGGAACAAATGAATCTCAAATTGTATTGTCTGAATGGAATAATGGGGAGGGTTCCGCTACTTGGGGGTTTAAAAATTGGACGAGGAGAATGCTTTTAGTAGGATATTATTGGCCAACTATCATGATAGATGCTAAGGATTTACTACCGAGGTATGATACTTCTCAAATATTTGCTAATTCGATACACATACGAGTGATACTGCTTGATTCTATTTCTGAAGAACTTCCATTTTATATATGAGGCTAGATTTTGTTGGTCCTTTACCAATGGCTTCTAGGGGATGTCAAACCATCATTGTTGCAGTGGATTATTCTTCAAAGTGGGTAGAATATGAGCTTTATCTGCGACAAGAACCAATGATGTTATCAAGTTTATTTTTACTAACATTTGTTGTATGTTTGTAGTCCCGAGAACAATTATCACTGATAATTATCCACAATTCATTAAAGTATATATATAAAGGCTTTTTATTATTCGAGGGGAATTCACCAGTGTTTTTCAACACCTTTCCACCCTCGAGAAAATGGATAAGAATAAGTAACCAATAGAATCATTCTAGATGGTATACGAAAGAACTTAGAGGGAACAACAAGGAAGTGTCCAAGCTATCTTCAGGAGGTACTATAGGCTTACAAAACAAAGCCTCGAGCAGCATCTCATTAATCTAATTTTTCTTTAGTATATAGGATGAATACGGTGAGTCCGGCAGAAACTATTATTTTATCTTATAGACTACTTAATTAGTATGAGAAGGATAATCATGGATTAATGAGGGGATATCAAACAAAAAAAAGGCAACAAAAGAGAGTAACATAAGTTGAATCGTAGTGAAGAAATTTTTATTTGCCACTATAATATGCCGACGAACTTTCTAAGTTACAATTTGAAGAAGTCTCGTTCTCTATGTATTCGTTTTTCGATGATCTATATTTTTCATTTTAAGATTCTTCATATTCAGAATCATTGGATTCATTCAATGTAGATTTAAGAATATATTGAAGACGATAGACTTTGGGTACCATTAGCCAATAATTCTTTAATTAAGATTTATAAACATGTCATGAAGATCAAGAATTAAAGAACTTTTGGCATCTTTTTGGCATCTTTTTGGAAATTTTACAAAGTCTTGAGAGAATCGCAGGCACATTCATCAACAACAGCGATCACAACGAATTTATTGGCTTTTTCAGCTTCAAACTTGAATGTCTTTAATTCCTCGATGGCCTTATTTTTAGATTGTTCACTTTCTTTGTATAAAGCGTGGAACGCATCATAGTTTGTGTACTTCTCTTTAATTTATTCCATGTGTCTTGCAGATATTTCTTTTTATGCCTGTATCATGACATTATGGAATTCACTTTTTCTTCTTGAAAGATGTAGAATTGGTTAACAATGCATTTTGAGCCGATTCAGCCCATTTTTTGTTAGCAATAAATCCTCTTCGAAATTTACTGACCTCCTGAGCGATCGCTTCGTATTTTTCACAAACAGATTTGGTCTTTTCAGTGAAGATATTCTCATCAACTTCCAATTATTTATCACTCCTTTTAAATTATGTTAAAGGTCAAACTATGTTATGAAGAGTTAGTGAGAGTTCATTTGATGGGTACAATATAATGGTTAGTGTTTGAGAATCGAATTGATGGGATTATTAACAAAGAAGACTATGTGAGTCATTTTCTACAGGAGGATCGTTTTCTTGATCATCATTTTCTGTAGGATTTTCTTCTTGTTCAAAATGTGATTCATGTTGTGAGAAGTACTTATCTTTCTTTTCATCATTGTCTTCGAAGAATTCTGGTGTAGATTGAGATGAGCAAATGGCTACAACTTGCTCAAGAAGAGGTTCTTTGGGATTTTCAGTATAACAATGTTTCTTCTTCTTCGAAGCAACATTTTTCTTCCTCTCAGCAATTTCGGGAGTAGCGGTGTTAACTTGAGGAGTTGTTGATTCGTCGGTTTTTGTCTTAAATGTCTTGTTGTCCTCTATACTATATTTTGGCATATTTTTGTTGCCTTTAGATGGTTCCCCTTCGATATTCCTTTTCAATTCATGAATAGGAGTTATGTACCTTGCAGGGAGCATAACTCGAGCGTCTGGGGAAGCTAGTTGCTTAACCACATCGAAGGGATCGAATGGGTCTATTAGTTTCTTAGGTAGCAAAATAGTCTCAGGGAATTATTTGATAAATAGGTCTAGACCATCTTTCAGGGATCAAAACATTAATGAAATTAATTTGACCATTTTTCCTTAGCCCATTGACTTTGTTGTGTAAAAGCCTCATTGGCAGTTGGAAATATACTTGAACACTTTGTGATTTATACATCAAACAATTAAGTACTTGGGTTTTTTTTGAAAAAATAATAAATAAATAACAAAATCAAAAGTGCTTTAATAAAATTAGGCTTACTTGTACTCTTCCATTTGAAGAATATCCTTCTAGAGTCCTTTTAGGAAGTTTTTTTCTCATTTTCCCAGCATCTGCTAATAAAGAAGAATTTTGTCTTTAAAGTTTTTCTGTTTTGACAAGATCATCAACTATTTTAGAGGAATTCCCTAGAATAATATCGTAGAATGTGAGGCAAGAGTATTTCGACACAACGGTCTTTGTAATGAATTTCTCTGTCAGAAGTTCGATTTTAGAGATTCTTAAGGTCATAATGCATTATAGCAACGTGAAGCATAGGGTTGTCTGACTTGGACACAAGTTGATCAATTCAAATTATTTCACCATAGTGGGATCCAATGAGAACCGGAGGCCCTGGTTTAGGATCTCTGGATACCACCATCTTTTCCTACCCACAAGATATTTTAGTTTCTATTTTTATAGGCAGACAAATAATTATTGAGTTTGGAATTCCGCATTATTTTCGAAGTTTTGGCCCATCAGATTCCAAAAAATATTCGTATTGAACTTTGTTGAGGGCGATGTGATACTATGGGAGAACTTAGTTACCATTCTCTCCAAGAATGGGTAACATTTTATTTGGGTTTTTTCTTTTTAGCATTAGGATTTTTTTCTTTGAGGGCTCTCCATGAGTTTCGACCTGACTCGTACTAACCATGGCTTGTACTTCTTTAATATTACCAGTTGCTTCATTTAAACCACCAAATCTTGATTCATGGCTTTTGGTCTCTTCAGAAGACTCATCGAGAAGTCGGGGAGGATGTTAGGGCAAGTTGGTTTTTGTTTTTTTTAGCGAAAGAATTCGATGGGAGAAGGGTTATTTTTCAATGAGCCTCCTAAGAATTCTCTTCGATTTCTGATGGTTCCTTCAGGGGGGATGATCAGCTTTAGACTTTTTGTTATTTTCTCTTTTGATTTAAAGGAATTTTGCCTTTTTTAGGGGAGATGGTTGTCTTTATTGTTCCCACTGCAAGAAATTGGGATTGACATATAGGTTTGTGAGAGAAAGCTTTCGGGTTTAGATTTTTGAAGGAATATTCAGGGAATAAGTAATTCGGTTGGTTTCTTTATTGAAGGCTATGAACCGTAAGTAAAGGTTTGAACTAATGGTAAATTTTTGTCAGAAAATATTTCAAAAACATTTTGTCTCTCAGCTCTTTGAGCGATTTTCAGCCAATCCCAAACATTTTTTTTATTCCGAGCATATACGAAGGGAGCAACTGTAAACACTAGTTATAATAGAACTTGGACCGGGATGGTATTTTCCTACGAAGTATAACTGGAAACTAGAATTTTTACGGTAAAAGGATGAGGAAAATTGTTTATGTCTCTAACATTTTATATTTCTAAAGTTGGTAAGTAACAACTTCTGAGAAGAGAGTTTTAAATTTATAAGAAGTGGATTTGGAGATCAACGGTTACTTAGTGAGAATCCCAAGAGCTTGAAGTATGGAAACATGGAGGGTATGATATGAAATATTTAATAAATATGGTTGTACTTAGTATAATTTTGGGATGAAGTATCCAACAGAACCACCCATGTGATTCAGTAGGAATTTACCTCTACTATAAATAGGTGTACTATTTCTTGAAAATAAAAACACAATCATTATCTTGACTTTTACTTTTCATAACTTCTCTCTCTAGAATACTTAAACTCATTTTCTCTGACTAAAAATCTAATTACTTTCTTGGAGGATATTTTAGACCAATTATTGAATAGACTGTACCAATAGTTTTAGGAGCAATCAAAGATAAATTGAAGAAGTTATAATAATAATAAAATATACCTTTATTTCAAGCTCAAGTTGACTTTGTAAGATGTCAGCCATACTCATGGTATCGTAAGTTGATAAATTAGGACAATATTTGAGTTCGCTAGACATCAGTAATGCTAAAGTTGGAATTGTCATATAAGGAACTCGTTGTCTAGTATTTAAGAGGGATGTAGGTTGGATAGTCGAAAGATTAACAGTAGGAGTGTTGTCTTCGTTTATATTTGGATTTGAAGGACTTGTAGAGGCCATGCATTTAATTTTTCTCTGGTTAGGATCCAAAGTTGCAAGCTTGTTAGGTTTGTCATTTTTTTCCTTGTTTGTTTGCTCATCAAAAGAGGTGAACTGAGTTTTTTTATTGGAAAAAGGAACTTCATTATAAGTGGAAGGATTTTTCTTTTTCGAGGTCGGGACCTCATTAAAAGTAGGAGGAGTTTTCGTATTGGTAGCAGAGCTTGCATCACAAGTAGAAACATGTTTATTGTTAGTAATATGGATTGTATTAGGAGTACAGGTATTTATTTTTTCGGACCAAGTACCTAGTCAGAGGTAAAAATATATTTTTTATACGAGGTCCCTACTGAAGCTTGTGATTTTTCTGGTTATTGCCTTTTTCTTTGGAGATTCTCCGGGAAAATGCAGGATCGTTTCGAGAAATGTTAAAATTGTCATTTTAGTCAAAAGGATTTAAAATACAATCATTTTTATTTATTTTTTTGTGAGAAAATTCCCCATCATGGTCAGTTTGTTTCTAGCAAACAATCTTGTAGTGAGAAACATTATCAGTATAGTTGGAATCGTTCAACATTTTGTTTTTCAAAATATTAAATCCAATCTCAAAGCACATAGAGCTCTTACATAGACATTTATTGGAGGATAAAACCTTCAATATCTATATCAGTTGCTTCTTATCTGTTTAAGGTATGGATATATTTTTCGTCATAAGTCATGGTGAGCTCTTAGATAGACCAAAGCTCAGATAACAAAAAACCGTATACAGTAAAAATTAATGGTAAAAAGATAAAATAGGTGTGTTTTCCAATAGTAAAAAATGAATGGTAAAAAACACAAAAAATATTTTGCAAATGATTTACTTTATTGCTATCATAGAGTTTTTTGAATAACTATTGAACTCTATCAGTTGGATCTGCATAGAAGTAAAAAACACAAGATAGATATCAGCAAAATAAATAGTAAAAAATAGCTCAAATAGAATAAAATAGATATTACCTTACATGTTTCCATCCTTCTTTTTTCGACTTGACCATAGTTTTTTTCGTCATGATATTCTCAATTCTCCGAAAATAACATAATTTTTCCGGGTATGGTTAGTAGTGAGTAAGTTGATAGTTCGATTGGAGATTTTAATATATATATATATATATATATATATAATAAAATGAGTCTTTTGAAGTTTCAATATATCGATATTTATGAGGAAGTCTAGAAGATGTATATGTATATAAAGAATTTTTGAACTAATTATTACACTAAATATTATATGCCACCTATTTTCAATTAGTTAGAAAGGGCATATGCGAACATATCAAAAACATTCTTCGATAAAACAATGAAGAAGTAATTATATACCCTAGTGGAAAAATGTGTAAAAACATGTTTCGCCTTTTCCGTTGTGGGGAGGCAATTCATCGTTTTGAGGAGCACTGGTAACCATATTATTGAGAAAATTGTTTTCTTACTAAATAGTAAGATGAAGGTATGTGATGATATGATGATGGTGGATATAAACCTGTTACGACTTTTATGATTGGATTTATATTTTGTTATGAGTATCGTTTATGATTTTGTTCTGAGTTTTATGATCTTGCTAATATCATGTTTATATTTTACTTATAGTTATTACTAATCATGTTTTAACAATCTTGTTATGCTTTTTGTATTCTTTTTCTCCGAAACTGTAAGAAAATATATTTTTTAAGCTAGCATAATGTTATATTGACACACACTAAGCTTAATACCTACATAGTCAAATATATTTTGAGAAAATGAACATAAACAACAACAATTTCGCACATAGTCTGTGATAAATTTCTACATTATTCTAGATTGTACGAAGTAGTAACTTTATTTTCATTTTGTAGAGCCAAATAATTACCCTTAGGGAGCGTTGAGATGCGACATATGCAGCATTTTATCGCATTTTGGTTGCAAAAACAACCATACGAATTGTGAAAGTATGCAACTTGTGATAAATGCCACTTATATCTCGAGCTATGTGATAAATGGCCTCTAGATTGTCTTTCAAAGGAAACTCAGTGGCGCATGTCCACATGTGGCCAGTGATTAATAAATATTGTTAAGGATAACGTAATCCAACAAATGGAACAAAAAGCGATTACATTAAACTAGGGATGCTAATATTTTTTGAACCCGTGGGTACCCAACCTAATGGGATGGGCTATGAGTTTTAAAAAAATTCTATTGATGGATTATGAGTTTCAAAATTTATTACCCACCCAATTTAGGTCGGGTTGTGGGTTTAAAGAATTTCACGCGGGTACCTAACGAGAACCCGACAGGTACCCAACCGGAATCTGACGGGTACCCGCTAAATTAATATTATATAAAATAATATATTATTTAATATTGTTGTTAAAATTTTAAGCTAAAGTTAATAATATTAGTATCAGTATCAAAACTATCTCGTTGTATACCTGAAATCAATTTGTGATTTTTTAGTTCAGTTGTAAAACCCTTCTATTATATAATATAACTTAAGTTATAATTTATATTATAAAACCTTACTATAAACGTTTTAATCTAATTTTTAAACTATTCTCTTTTGCGATGCTTCCTAAATCAAACCCAATGATGTAAGGAGACAACTCACTGAACTCAGGCAAAGAACCCAGCCCTTTTTCTATTTTATCAACGTCACCTTGATGCTTCTATCAATCCCAAGTAACCAATGAGGTAATTTATGATTATTTTTAAACTTAGCTTCCTAAGTAATGCCAGTTTGAATTCTGATGTGCTGAAAAATTGTAAGCTATAATCGCTAGAATTATCAGATTTGTGTTGTACTTCATCAAATTCAACTGGTGGGATGGGCTTTATATTTGTAGAAAGGTAAAAACTAGATTAACCAATGTTAAGACTTTATAATCAATATTAAAGACAAATTATAATTAGGTGGTGTTAGATTAGGTTGTAGTATTATAAGTTCTTTGTTTATTCGAGAACTAGTTATGTTTCATACTTTTGTTAGTGTAGGATCGATATTGCATTAATTTCTCTACATTTTTGTTTTACTTAGTGTTTTTTATTGCTTCTGGTTATGTGACTTAATTATGTATCATGATATTTTGACATACTAGTCGTTTAATTATTTTTCCGTTTGTTTTGTTCAACATTGGATATGCATATGAGTGTTGTTCGATTTAGTCATATAGAAAGATTTTTGCATATTATATATAAAGTATAAACACTTAGCAAACTAAATTTCAGAAAACATAAAGAAAGTATTCATAATATACCTGATAAAATAAAAAACTAAATACCAAGTGTAATAGAACCAAAAAGATCCACAAAAAACATAAAACAGAAGATAACATACTCTAAGAATCATAATTCATAAGAACCGAAAGAGAAGGAAAAAACTTACCTTTCATTTCTACTTTTGAAAGTTAATTAGAAAATGGTTAGATGCACAACGCATATATACAATATATAGAACTCATTTTGTGTTGTAGATACTATGAATTAAACTTTTCAAGTATGTCAGTGTGAATATTTGACCATACTTTTTGTGATAGGATGTAGCTAGAAAAACATATTTCGTACAATTTTTGAAAAAAATACATAATGTACCACGTTGTACTGGAATATTTTACTAACTATAAATCTACTGTATAGTTAACCTTATCTTTCTGCCCAATTACTCCATCATACATGTTAGTTACTGGCCATCATACATGTTAGTTACTCCATCATACACTTGGAAAATATTTGACGAAGTTTGGAAGGATATTTGTAATTGCAAGACAGAACTAGTTAGAGACACTAAAATAGATTCAACCATCAGAAAAATCATTACTTGAAATGTACAAAGTGTCCAAGAGTTACTTTGAAGAAAAATATCATATTTACTAGCTTTTTTAGGGCGGAAGGAAAAAAGAAAGTTTGACTATTATAATTTTAATCAAAAGTATGCAAGATGAACACTAGGGGAGATAATTATACTTCATGAGTATCCTCTCTCCATTGTCAATCACATGAGATTAGAATATATTCTAGTGCTCTCCAACCAGTGTTCAAAATGGTTTCAAGAAATACCATTAGAAGCGATATACTCAAAAATATATGAAAACATAGGTTGAAGAGTATGAAACTAATTGAACAAAATCGAAATAGGATTGCAATCACCACCAAAATATGGACATCTGGGAAACCAAAAGAAGAGATACATGACATTTACATCACATTTAATTGACGACTTTTAGAGTTTGAAAAATAGCATGATAAAGTACGATATAAATTTCTAATATAAAGTTTTTAATATATTAAGCATTAGCTTTATTTATTTATTTTTGTTTGTTATTTTAGGTTTATTTATGTCAAATATTCTCATACGAAAGAAGTATTATATGGCTGTTTTTAGATTAGATTAAAAATATGAATATATTTATTATTACCGTGGATAACTGCACAACAAATGATGGCATTATTAGAGATATGCTAGATAGATTAGACCGTAACAAAAAAATTGTTAGATGGAAGTGTATTATATATGCGGTATTATTACCATGTATTTTATTTAATCCTAAAGATGGTTTAAAAGTGATCAAAGATGGTATTGGTTTGCATCAGCAAAACTAACATAAATATTTAGGTTGCCCTCAAAGCAATAAAATATTTTATCAGATAAAAAATTAGGTCTCAATTGTTCCACTAGATGGAAGTCCGGGTATTTTATGATTCAAACTTCTCTAATTTATAAAGATTTATTTACTTGAATTAAACAACAAGAACAAAAACTATAGAGCATTTCTAAGTTCAACTGATTGAAAATTCGCTAAGGAAAATTATGATAGATTGAAGTTATTTTTACGAAGTGAATAAGATATTTTGTAGTTCCAAGTTTCCTATGTCAAATTCATGTTTTCTTAAAGTATGAAATATTGAAAAATATTAGTGAGAGTGTAACTGAAAAAATATTAGTGTGAGTGTAAGAGATCTTCCAATGATATTATTAAGTAGTTGGTTGCAAAAGTGATAGAGACATTTGATAAGTGTTGTGATGTTATCCATAGAATTGTGGCATTGCAGCAATGTAAGATCCGAGATATAAGTTAACATTGTTAGAGTTATTATCTTCTGCAGTTTACGGTGCAACTGCTTTTACTGAAATAGAAAAAAAATTGAAAGTGTTATTATGATTTTCTTAATAAGTATCAAGTTAAATATAACAGTCCTATGGATTTAGATGAAAGTTTCTTTGATGACAGTAGTATGCTTTCAGATTATGATGCCTATGTGAATGAGAAAAAAAATAGGATAACATAAAGTGACTCAAAGTTAGACAATTATTTGAAAAAATATGTATCGCAAATAGTTTTAATTTTGGTATATTGGCTTGGTGGAAATCGCATTGATTAAAATATCCAACCTTACAAGGTATTGTTAGAGATATATTAGCTATTATGGTGTGTATTATTGCATTTGAGTCTACTTCTAGTACGAGCGGTCGATTAGTGAGCCATCAGCACAGTAGACTTCATTCGAATACATTAGAGATGTTACTTTTCATGCAAAGTTGGTTATGCGGATTCGAAATAAAAAATGATGGTATGTATTTTTACTCAAACTTATTTTCAAATTATAAAGTTACCAAAACTAAGACAAGTATTTGTTTCCATTAGATGGTTTCATTATGCATTCGGTGGTTATTTGATAATTTTTGAAGATGTTGATGAAGATGAATTGGTATGTTTATATTTACTCTGTAATATTGAATAGTATCACAAGATGTTGATGAAGATGTTGATGAAGATGAATTGGTATGTTTGATAACCAGTATTGCATTTGGTTTCGGATGATTGTTTTTAACTAAATGATATTCTTGACAAATATTGTAGATGGTGCACATGTTAGATACATTCTCAAGCTTATAACTCGTCAAACCCACATATATTTCCCTATCACAAGAACTAATTAACGTTAATTCCATAAGTTCTGTATGTTCGCCTTGAGTTTATTGGATTGCAAATGGTATTCAAAGTGCATGACCGGTTTTTAGTTGTGTCGCCCGTTTACAAAGACTATTCATCAATAACCAATGTGTCATTTAACTCGAAATGATCTTAACTAGAAAGGAACAATCATATTTTTTCATCTACTGTTTTTTTTCTTCACACCATCTTCATTTAATTTTAGTTTTCAAAAATCATACCTCTCGTATTTGTAGTTCATCCTAGGAATTTTACCCCACTTACCACTATCGTAAAGGGTAATGCTGATGATGAATCATATTTTTTGGTATTCGGTTATAACCCATGTGTCTTAATTGATTTTAGTGTAATATGTGTCCAGCATAAAGGAGTGTGTGTGATCAGCCATCATACATGTTAGTTACTCTAATTATTCAAATATACAATGGTCATACGAAATTAGAAAACAACACTGAAACAGATAAGATGACAAACATAAGACAAATTTGGATATTTTTGCACTTGGATACTGGCCATCATACATGTTAGTTACTCCATCATACACTTGGAAAATATTTGACGAAGTTTGGAAGGATATTTGTAATTGCAAGACAGAACTAGTTAGAGACACTAAAATAGATTCAACCATCAGAAAAATCATTACTTGAAATGTACAAAGTGTCCAAGAGTTACTTTGAAGAAAAATATCATATTTACTAGCTTTTTTAGGGCGGAAGGAAAAAAGAAAGTTTGACTATTATAATTTTAATCAAAAGTATGCAAGATGAACACTAGGGGAGATAATTATACTTCATGAGTATCCTCTCTCCATTGTCAATCACATGAGATTAGAATATATTCTAGTGCTCTCCAACCAGTGTTCAAAATGGTTTCAAGAAATACCATTAGAAGCGATATACTCAAAAATATATGAAAACATAGGTTGAAGAGTATGAAACTAATTGAACAAAATCGAAATAGGATTGCAATCACCACCAAAATATGGACATCTGGGAAACCAAAAGAAGAGATACATGACATTTACATCACATTTAATTGACGACTTTTAGAGTTTGAAAAATAGCATGATAAAGTACGATATAAATTTCTAATATAAAGTTTTTAATATATTAAGCATTAGCTTTATTTATTTATTTTTGTTTGTTATTTTAGGTTTATTTATGTCAAATATTCTCATACGAAAGAAGTATTATATGGCTGTTTTTAGATTAGATTAAAAATATGAATATATTTATTATTACCGTGGATAACTGCACAACAAATGATGGCATTATTAGAGATATGCTAGATAGATTAGACCGTAACAAAAAAATTGTTAGATGGAAGTGTATTATATATGCGGTATTATTACCATGTATTTTATTTAATCCTAAAGATGGTTTAAAAGTGATCAAAGATGGTATTGGTTTGCATCAGCAAAACTAACATAAATATTTAGGTTGCCCTCAAAGCAATAAAATATTTTATCAGATAAAAAATTAGGTCTCAATTGTTCCACTAGATGGAAGTCCGGGTATTTTATGATTCAAACTTCTCTAATTTATAAAGATTTATTTACTTGAATTAAACAACAAGAACAAAAACTATAGAGCATTTCTAAGTTCAACTGATTGAAAATTCGCTAAGGAAAATTATGATAGATTGAAGTTATTTTTACGAAGTGAATAAGATATTTTGTAGTTCCAAGTTTCCTATGTCAAATTCATGTTTTCTTAAAGTATGAAATATTGAAAAATATTAGTGAGAGTGTAACTGAAAAAATATTAGTGTGAGTGTAAGAGATCTTCCAATGATATTATTAAGTAGTTGGTTGCAAAAGTGATAGAGACATTTGATAAGTGTTGTGATGTTATCCATAGAATTGTGGCATTGCAGCAATGTAAGATCCGAGATATAAGTTAACATTGTTAGAGTTATTATCTTCTGCAGTTTACGGTGCAACTGCTTTTACTGAAATAGAAAAAAAATTGAAAGTGTTATTATGATTTTCTTAATAAGTATCAAGTTAAATATAACAGTCCTATGGATTTAGATGAAAGTTTCTTTGATGACAGTAGTATGCTTTCAGATTATGATGCCTATGTGAATGAGAAAAAAAATAGGATAACATAAAGTGACTCAAAGTTAGACAATTATTTGAAAAAATATGTATCGCAAATAGTTTTAATTTTGGTATATTGGCTTGGTGGAAATCGCATTGATTAAAATATCCAACCTTACAAGGTATTGTTAGAGATATATTAGCTATTATGGTGTGTATTATTGCATTTGAGTCTACTTCTAGTACGAGCGGTCGATTAGTGAGCCATCAGCACAGTAGACTTCATTCGAATACATTAGAGATGTTACTTTTCATGCAAAGTTGGTTATGCGGATTCGAAATAAAAAATGATGGTATGTATTTTTACTCAAACTTATTTTCAAATTATAAAGTTACCAAAACTAAGACAAGTATTTGTTTCCATTAGATGGTTTCATTATGCATTCGGTGGTTATTTGATAATTTTTGAAGATGTTGATGAAGATGAATTGGTATGTTTATATTTACTCTGTAATATTTAATTTTTACCTTCTATTAATGTATGTAAGATAGATTTTTATTTATCATTCCAAGAAATATCCACCGAATAAATTATGTAATGCTTGGATCTCCTATCTTTTTACTTCTACAAGTTTGAAACTTTGAATACGTAATCCTTGTCTAGCAGTTAATATATATATCTCATATTTTTAGTCTTGAACTTATGGTGATTTTTGATATAATAATTTGAAACACTGAGAAGTTATAATATACTATATATGAAAACCTTATTATGTAATAGCTTGGAACACTGAGAAGTTAATATTCTTGAACTCTTATTTTTAGTCTTGAACACTAAGAATTTATTATGTATTATGGTTTTTTATTTATGTATTATGCTTTTTGTCACGTATTAATTTATGAAAATCTGTTTTTGTTATTATTTATGAAAACTTTTTTTGTTATTATTTATAGAAACTTTTAAATAATGAATGTGACTTAGGTTGGAGTGTTTTTTCAAAAACAATGGTCTTAATTTTAGAGATGTCGGGTTTTTCTCATAGATAATTTTCCAATAGATATTTTACCAAATGAAATTACTGCCCGCGGATAGTTTTCCATAAAATAAAATTATAGCTTTATTGGCTACCCATGGATTGGTATCCAAACCCGGCGGGTTCGAGTGTGGGATAACAATATTGTCACCCGAAGGGTGTTGGTTTGGGTTCGGGAAAATATAGATATAGAGGTTATGGGTTTAGCTATATTTTCACCCATTATTACCCATTTTCATCCATACATTAAACATAAACTGAAAAATTATCAATGCATATACAATAGTTTAAGAACACCAAATAAAAAAAATGTATGAGATATGACTCACGTCAAACATTGTGAAAAGTTATATCCATAAAAAATATAGTTATGGGAAACAAGCTTTCATCCCCGCTTGTTCAACAAGGTTGTCTTCCATCTCTTTCAACATGTAATTTTAAATGTAATCAATAATACAAAAATCAAACAACTTGCACGCTATTGCCTGACATTGTTTGGAGGTTAAAACCCCGAAAATTGGAAATAATGTCATATATTCAAACTTGATCAGATAATTTTTCATGACCTTATACATTCAGCATCATATATGAAAAACTTGTAAGATTTACCATACACGTAGTGCACTCAAGATACAACTTCATAGAAGAATCTAGTAATTTCATCTCGTCTTGTTCTCTTCAAAATGGTGGCGACTTTCGGCAAATGGTTATCTTCTTGTGTAGTCTATTCCATGTCAAAGAAATTATGTTTAATTTGTTATAATAGAGAAATGAATGAAGAATTAGGTCACAAGAGAGATATTAAGTCAACAACTTCGGGTTCTTTTCACGATGAATGCAGCTTTTATTTATAAAGTATCAGTTAAAGATAGCGTAATCAAACAAAACTAATCAAAATCTGACACTTTTCATATATGGATATCGTAACAAACGAAGATGAATGAATTTTCGACACATGTATTAATATTATTTACAAGACATTTCCTTATCTTCACACATGATGAGTACGGTTCAATATTACAAGATCACTCACCCTAATAAGTTATGTTATTATATGTCTAACCACAACAAGTTATGTTACTTATTTGAGAAAACTGATCAAATTAGAACATAATCCAAATAAAGTTCAATTATAACATGATTATGTTCAAAAGGAAAATGACAAATGAGATATTACATAATTAATTTCGAGATAAAAATGACATAATAAAACGATGCATTAAGAAGTTTGAAAATAAACATCATAAATAAAATATAACATAATCACGCATATTTGGTTTGACCGGTTGTTATTGCTTCTTTGTCACGCACTAGTGTGAAGACCACGCTGATTTAGGTAAACAAAATTAATCCTCCGGACTACATAATTTTTCAAACATTTGCTTATTCGGTATTGAATAGATTCCATACTAGGGATAATCCTGACTGCGGTACATCTGGCACCATAAGAACCTATAGAAATTAATTTTAGAATTAGAGAAATATTACAAATTTAACATAATATAACATAAAATAACGTTATTAATTTACTTAGGTGAACGAAATCACAATCATGTACAAAATAAATTCCAACCTCTTTTACATGTACCGAATGAGGTCGAAACCGCTAAGGATAGATATATATAAGATTGGTGGAGAGACACATTCTATAAAACATATTTATATCAAGTGGCTATTACTAAGCCTAATGACAAGTAATGTCATCCAATAACGTTTTGTGATATACTCTTAAACCAAGCTAAAGTATCAAGTACTCAATCTAAAACATTTACTGAACCTTACACTTATATCCAAAAATCTTGATGCTTATTTAATTTGGACATCAAATCGTGTCTCACATATGACCACTATTCTTTTGAACTATATATCATTCTACATGCGATCTGATAACTATAGTATTTGATAACTATAGTATCTGTTTAGCGCAACCTCTTCCATGCTAGTAGTATATTAATATGAATATGTGAATATGTTATCGACAAATAAAAAAGCTTTTTGTGGGAATTATATGTAGTATAAATGGATTTAGTTTTAATGTAGTTGTACTACCTATCGTATCGGGTGTAGTAGCACTTCGGGTTTCCTCAATTACATATTCAAAATAATATCTCTCATATTTAGTCGATCGATTGGGACCAAATTATTTTCTAACTCTAGTGGTAACCAGTTTTTAGCTCTTAGCGCTACGACGTAACTTGATTCTGTTTAGGATTTGCATCATCTTATTTATAATATAATCTTGAAAATCTAGCTAGTAACCGTACATAGCACTATCTTTGATGGATGGTTTTATGATTATAGCATCTTCAAATATATTTTTTATCTTTAGAAACGATGCCTAATATTCTCCAAAATATATCACAGTTGACCTTAGGAATGAACATTTGTTCTCTCTTCATACTAGTTATTTCAAATGCACAAGGAAACCATGTGTATATTCATATAATACAACCATATAATACATGATATACGCTTATAGTTTTAGCATCTTTATAAGTCTCTTCAACTATATGTAAGGTCGGAACTGATAATTTACTTTTTATCTCGTGAAACATATGATTTTTATACATAGCTTTTGTACACAACTTACTTTTATTGAATGATTCAAAAATATTAAAAAAATGTTGAATATCAAGAAGTGCGTGAACTCTGGCTAACAGAAGTTCAAAATTTATTTTACTTGACCTAATGTAATATTTTACGCTCGCGTGAGCGCTCTCAATCCTATAAAATAAAAATAAAAATAAAATATTTTGATTATAATATTTAATTATTTTGAAAATAAAATAAAAATTTGAAAATAAAAATCTCATGTACTTATTGATTGTTGTGTTCCCCAAATCTTGAATATCGTTCATCAATTAAGTAAGAAATTTTCAACATATGGTGTTATTCAAAAATTATTACATAATCAACAACCTCTGTAAAAAAGTGAATACTTCGTTCATCATTTCTAGTTTTATGTTATACTCTTCCATGATGTTTGGTTTGTCAACAACATTATAAAATTCTATAAACACATTCGTCCCTTTTAGTCATCATTTTTTGTGTTTAAAATAATATTATTGTTTATATCTTATTTTCTTAACAAGTGGATTGTGTCTACAGATAAATTCCACGTATAGTTGGCTTTCTTTTCGATATCATAAATACAAAACCAACATTAAATGTAAGTTTTGTTGAAGTTACACCAATAATATTGAGTAATGACTCGTATTTTTGTACTATCCATAATAATTACTCATGAGAATATATATACAACAACTCAATACTTGTAGGATGCGCAAAATAAATTTGATGATCACGCTTGTTGCCTCAGTTGTTTGACACTGCACGAAGTAATTGTGTTATTTAATTTTTGTTAACCAGTATTGCATTTGGTTTCGGATGATTGTTTTTAACTAAATGATATTCTTGACAAATATTGTAGATGGTGCACATGTTAGATACATTCTCAAGCTTATAACTCGTCAAACCCACATATATTTCCCTATCACAAGAACTAATTAACGTTAATTCCATAAGTTCTGTATGTTCGCCTTGAGTTTATTGGATTGCAAATGGTATTCAAAGTGCATGACCGGTTTTTAGTTGTGTCGCCCGTTTACAAAGACTATTCATCAATAACCAATGTGTCATTTAACTCGAAATGATCTTAACTAGAAAGGAACAATCATATTTTTTCATCTACTGTTTTTTTTCTTCACACCATCTTCATTTAATTTTAGTTTTCAAAAATCATACCTCTCGTATTTGTAGTTCATCCTAGGAATTTTACCCCACTTACCACTATCGTAAAGGGTAATGCTGATGATGAATCATATTTTTTGGTATTCGGTTATAACCCATGTGTCTTAATTGATTTTAGTGTAATATGTGTCCAGCATAAAGGAGTGTGTGTGATCAGCCATCATACATGTTAGTTACTCTAATTATTCAAATATACAATGGTCATACGAAATTAGAAAACAACACTGAAACAGATAAGATGACAAACATAAGACAAATTTGGATATTTTTGCACGTGTGATCAGCCATCATACATGTTAGTTACTCCATCAATAGTATCACAATGATACTGGCCATACCACTGAGGATTGTATTGCGGCTTTCATCGTTGACGAACACTTGCGCTAATAAGACAAAGAAGTGGGGAGTCTATGCCTTGAATGAATCAGTAACAATGAATTAGTGGAATGAGGGATCAAGAGACGGATAGTTGAAACAAGAAGTGCAGAATTTGATTGAAAGAGGAAAGTTGGGGGTGTATGTTAAAAGAAGAGGTGGAAATAGGCCTGATGATGCTCATCGGGCTGGTCCAAACAATGCAGGCACGTGGGCTCCGGATGGGGCTATGGTTATAATCGAAAGGTTTGATGTAGAGTCAGAGTATTTAGATCCTGATCCAACCCGGAATAAAGTGGGTGTTATCACGGAGCATTGCAAGACGGTGTCTGGACTTATTAACTTTTTTGAGTCATTTATAATATTCGGAGGAGACACCATGACTGCACCAACTATTTCTTCGAGAAAGAGGCACGTTCATACTTTAGCTACCCAACTGGAAGGAGGCATGACTTCCAACCAATCACAGATTCCATTCCATTTTATTGTTTTTGATGAGGATGACTTGAGGGATATTGTTGGTCCCCATGAAGATGTTGTTGTCATAGGAGCACCCATTGGGGGGAAATGACATAAGACGAATTTTGGTGGACACCGGAAATTCTGCCAATATTCTCTTTTTAACTTCCTATAAAAAAATCAAAAAATCCAGCAGTAATTCAACGTTCGAACAGGTCAATTGTGTGTTTCACTGGAAGCTCAGCATATGTGATCGAGGAGTTCGAGGAGGAGGTTTTATTGGGCAAAGGCCCTTTTAAAAAGATGGTTAGAATACTATTCGTTGTGGTGGATTGTCCCACTTGTTATAATGCTATTCAGAGGAGATCTTGGCTCTCTATGATGCATATTGTGGCTTCAACAGTCCACCAATGCTTGAAGTATGTTGTACAAAGACAAGTGGGAGTTGTTCAAAGTAGCTAAAAGGTAGCAAGAGAGTGTTATGCAACAGCACTGGCTCCTCGGACGTTGGGGGCAGTTCGGATCAATGAGGAATAGCAGTTTGAGGGGCCCTCTAGGGGAGAGGGTGAAATTGATGACCCCAGAGAGACCTCTGGTGTTTTAATACCAGTTGAAGAAGTTGAAACTCACTCTCTGGCTGAAGGAAAAAGTGTCAAGATAGGATCCAAGATGGCATCAGAATTAAATGGTAAAATGTTAGATTTCTTGAAAGACCATCAGCATGTCTTTGCTTGGTGCAACGCTGATGTTACCGGAGTACCAGCAGACATTATATCACACCAATTATCCATCCGAAGCGACATAGCACATGTTGTACAAAAGAGGAGAGCCTTTTCTAAGGAAAAGGCTGATGTCATAGTTCAAGAGGTTGATCGGCTTACTAAAATGGGGCACATAAAGGAATCTCAATACCCTTTATGGACAGCCAACCCGGTATTGGTAAAAAAGAAAAATGGTAAGTGGCGTATGTGCATTGATTTCACAGATCTCAACAGATCTTGCCCAAAAGATTTATATCCGGTCCCCCGAATTGATCAGTTGGTAGACTCCACATCTGGAAACAAGCTATTGTCATTTATGGATGCCTTCTCCGGGTATAATCATATTCAAGTTGATCCAAAGGATAAGAAAATACCACTTTTGTTACTGATAGGGGCCTCCATTGTTACAAGGTAATGCCGTTTGGGTTAAAAAATGTTGGGGCTACTTTTGCTAACTTGACAGATCTCCAAGAAACTTTTGCTAACTTAGTAAAAGTAAATTTAAAATTGAACCCAGAAAAGTGTGTCTTTGGAGTGCAGTCCGGGAAATTTTTGGGGTATGTGATAAGTGAGAAAGGGATACAGCCTGATCCGGACCAACTTAATGCTTTACTACAAATGGAGCCTCCTCAGAATATTAAAGAGGTACAACGATTGACCGGGAGACTGACTGCACTAAACCGTTTTATTTCAAGGTCTTCAGACAGGTGCGCCCCGTTTTTTCAAACTCTGAAAGGTGCAAAAGAGTTCAATTGGTCCCCACAGTGTGATGAGGCCTTCAATGAGATTAAGAAGCAATTGTCTTCTCCTAAGACTTTGTTTAAACCCATTGATGGAGAGACCCTCTTCGTATACTTAACAGTCTCTGATTGTGCTATAAGTTCAGTGTTGGTAAGGGAAATAGATAATTATCCTCGTCCAGTGTATTATATCAGCAAGAGCTTGTTAGATGCAGAAAAACGGTATTTAAAACTTGAAAAATTAGCACTAGCCCTGGTGATTGCTGCGAGGAAGATGAGGCCCTATTTTCAGGCTCATTCTATCATTGTCCGGACGTCTTTTCCCTTACAAAACATTCTCCAGAAGGCCGACATTTCAAGTAGAATGACCAAGTGGTCAGTAGAACTGGGAGACTACGATATTGATTTTGCCCCTCGAACAATAGTCAAAGCCCAAACTGTGGCTGATTTCTTAGTTGAATTTCATTCAGATAGGGATACTAAACAAGCAATCAGGGTTAAAGATAAAAAAGTATGGGTCATCCGTATTGATGGTGGATCAAGTACCATGGGTTGTGGTGTTGGGATATGTTTAACCTCTCCTTACGGTGACAGAATGTACTAGGCTATATGCTTCACCTTCAGGGCTTCCAATAATGAGTCTGAATATGAGGCTACTATAGCTGGTTTGAAGTTAGCTCTCATCTGTGGAGCCAAAAGGGCCAGGTTAATGAGCGACTCTCAGCTTCTTATCCATCATGCACAAGGCCAATCTGAAGCTAAAAAAGAGCAACTGATTAAATATTTATCCATCCTCAAAGAAGTGGCCCTCAATTTCAAAAGTGTCACTTATGAGCACATACCTCGAACGGAAAATACGCTAGCAGACATCTTAGCAACCATAGCCTACTCTGAGTCCTACCCTTGGATACATGTGCAAGAATGCCCATCCATTCAAATTAATCCGGATAAGGAAGAAGAAAGTTTGAATATACAGATAAAACAGCCCCAAGATTGGAGATTTCCTCTCCTTCAATATCTCTCAGATGGCATCTTGCCTCCGGAAAAAGCAGTAGCAAGGGAAGTAAAGTACAAGGCTCGTGGTTTTGTCATCTTAAGAGATGTTCTTTATAAAAAATCTTATAGTTAACCCCTCTTGCGATGTTTGGGAATCGATGAGTCTCAAATGGTGCTCTCCGAATTACATGATGGTGAAGGATCAGCACACTGTGGATTCAGAGCTTTAACTAGAAGAGTTTTGTTAGCTGGGTAATATTGGCCCTCCATAACGCAAGATGCCAAGGAGTTGGTAAAAAAGTGTGATCCATGCCAACGATATAGTAATGAAATTCATATCCCAACTGTCCCTTTGGAGTCAATTTCTGAGCCAATACCTTTTGCTCGATGGGGGCTAGATTTAGTGGGACCTCTCCCCATGGCATCCGGGGGGTGCAGAACTATAATTGTTACCATTGATTACTTTTCGAAGTGGATCGAAGCAGCCCCATTGGCAGGAACTACCTCGAAAGCTGTTATCAAATTCATCATGTCTAACATTTGTTGCAGATTTGGAGTTTCACAGAAGATAACTACAGACAATGGGCCACAATTCGAAAACAAGGAAATTGAGACTTTGTGTGCCTCTAGAGGCATTCAACATTGCTTCTCTTCTCCTTTCTACCCACAGGCAAACGGTCAAGTTGAAGTGGCTAACAGGACAATACTGTCCGGTCTTAAAAAAAATTTAGAGGGAGCTGCTGGAAAATGGCCAAGTTATTTACAAGAGCTCTTGTGGGCTTACCGGACAACTCTCGGGGCTGCAACACAAGAGTCTTCATTTGCCTTAGTATATGGGATGGATGCCATAGCTCCCATAGAGGCTACTTTTCCTTCATTTCGAGTTCATAATTTTTCCGAACGCGCTAACGAAGTGGCAGTCAGAGGCCAGCTTGACTTAATGAAAGAAAGAAGAGTTAAGGCTCATCTTAGAGCCACACACTATCAAGGTTTGATGAGAAGCGGGTTTGCTTCTAAAATTAAGAGAAGCGATTTTCAACCAGGGGATAAGGTATTGAGAAACGTCTTCCTACATACCAAGGAGAAGCAGTTCGGTAAGTTAGCTCCAACTTGGGAAGGACCATATGTGGTCAGTGAAAAGCTTAAGCCTGAGACATACCGGCTCCAAGATAAAGATGGAAGGATTTTGAATCACCCCTGGAACATTGAGCACCTCCGGTTGTACTTGGAATAAAAACTATGTAAATATTTACTTGTTTCAAAATTCATGTAAATATTTGGGGGCATACTCTTTCCTCCCTGGTGGCTCGGGGAGGTTTTAATGAGGTATCCGATCTTTTTTATAAAATATGATGCCTTCTTAAAAGATTCTGAGTGTTTCAGTTTATACTTTTCTTTGAAATTTTTTATGGCAGACCAGATTGAATTGGTGGAGTGATGACTACTTAAACATTTGTCATCGGAGAATTTAAACACTCTCACTTTAAAATACTTGTAAAATAACTAAGGGTTGTTTAAACATTAGCCACCAAAGTTTAAAAACTATGAAACAATGCAAGAGTTGTGTAAAATGAAACTACCCATTAAAATGTACGAAATGCCTTGGCCATCCAAGGACTTTGAATTCTCAAAACAGAAAAGTTTATCCGGACAAGGGCCGGACACGGTTACAAAAAATTCCTTGGCCATCCAAGGACTTTGGTTCAATCACAGAAAATTAAAAAGATAGTTGATACTTTAAGACTGAGCTTTCTTAGATGGCTCAGCCTCACTTGGCTTCTTCTTCTTTGGGTCATCATCCGGACTATCCTCAGTATTTACCTCTTCATCGGTTGTGTCATCCCAGCCACTGGAGTAGTTGTACTTATCGCCATCAGCCATGGTGTGGTGGGGAAGGTCTTCGTATTCCACGAATCACCATAAATCTCCCAGTGTCCTCTTTGGAAATTTTTCATGGAAGAGTAGGACTATGTCTGACTTGACTTTGGCATACATTTCCTCCTGAGAATCAATCACCTTGTTGGTATAAGCATCAGTCATAGCCTGGATTGTTTTCTCCTACTCCCTTAACAAATCAAATTTTTCTTGTTCACCCTTGGACACAATGTTTTCAAGAGAGATCTTGTCATTGGTTAGGATCTGAATGGTGCTATCTTTGGCATTCACCTCCTCTTTTAAAGAAAAGAGGTTTCTTTCTAGATCAGATTGCTTTAATTGGAGTTCTTTGACAACTCCCTCCGAAGTGGCCAGCCTGGTGGCCAAGTCCTCTTGTCGTTTCTTCAACTCCTCATTCTCTTTCTTCAATGCCTCAGCACTTTGGTTGGCACTAAGGAGGTCACTAGATAGTTTCTCTTTGTCAGAGTTGAGGGTATTGATGATGGTTGATTGATTGCGCACTTGCTTCTCTAAGATAAACATTGCCTGGATATTGCTTAATAAGGAGTGGGTGATGATGTCTCTCTCACTCAAAACAAAAAATGAATTACCATTGAAAGTGACGATGTTCGAAGAGCTTGGGGGGAGGTAGGTTCCAGCAAAATCATCCTTGACAAAGTCTTCAAAGTAAATACCAATCCCTTGAAGCCGTGTGATGTCGATACCATCAGTGTTGATATCCCCTCCGGCACCCTCTCCAGTGTGAAAGTCACTTGGAATTTCTTCTGGTTGAGTGGGGTCAGCTGGGTCAACTGGAGGTAGAGACTCCGGAGCCCGGAGAGAAACTTCATCTCCCTTGGAGGTTTTCTTTTTCTTGGCATCCCTATCTCCACCTTCTCCTCCCTGTTTTCTGTTTTTTTTTTGGAGCCTTTTGGGGTTTTGGAGACCCAGCTACTTCCTTGGTGCTTTCGTGTTCCACCACTTGCAGTAAGGCAACATTGATCTGCCCTTGATCTTGTCCCTCTAGTTTTGTTGGGAAAGCTTCCTCCACCTCGGTAGGATTGGCCTCAACCACACCTTGCTTAGCCTTAACTTTTTTCCCTTCATCTTGCTTGGGGATTTAGCTCTGCCCAGCAAGACCAATTTCCCATCTTTTCCCTCTGTCTTCCGGAGAATCACTCCCGAAGGGGGTGGAGTGGTTAATTCCTCCCAAGACAGGTCCCTCTGGTCAGTTGTATTCCAAAGATAGGATCTGGTTAAATTGCCTCCGGTAAAACAATTGTGGAAGCGGTTTCCCCATTTCTTAGCAGCCCAAGCATTTAGCTTGGCACAAGTAGTCTGCCCATCCTCTAAGTAATCATTGAAATCCATGGGCAGCACTACCAAAAAACAAAAGAAGAGGAATTAGATAAAAAAATTGTTATAAGTAAAATTAAAAGTATGTAGTGAGATTTTTGCCATCAATTCGCCATATGCTGGTAAGCATGCTTGGGTTGACACCAGTTTTAATTTTCTTCCTATTCTCCCAGGCACCGCTGATGAACAGAAATTGAGTCTTCCAGCTTTTCTCTAACTCGAGTAAGTCATCCACCTCCTTGTAATCGTCGCTCATGTTAAAGTGATAGAAAGAGATGACATGGTTTCTCCAGAGGCTTGCTACAGCAGTAAATTGCTCCATCGGAAGAGGAATTCCGGAAAGCTTGGAAGCCATGATACATGCCATAAGGGTGAACCAGGCATTAGGGCTTAGTTGACTTGAGTAAAGCTTTATCAGATGGAAATATCTAACTACTTCTGGGTCCAAGGGAAATCTAACCCCCCATTTAAATAACTCAGTGTAGAAAACTATCTCACTGAGTTTGCAATCCATGGGCGTCTCCGGATCAACTAGTATCCTCACTTTAACATTTTCTAGAATCCCCCCCTTCGTCCTCATCCAGCCAAGTTTAATTGTATGAATGAAAGCATAATTGATCTTCTGCATGGCTAGCAGATATTTTACACTTACTTTGTGGAAACAAGGCCCCACTTTTCCTACAAGGCACTCCGGCAGGTCCGGATGCTTTAAACACACTTTCTCTTTGCCTTTGCTCTTTTTGGTGATGGTAGTCTCACTAGTTTGCTCGGAGACGTTAGTCTCAAAAGGGGCTTCTTCGATGTTCTCCTCCATTACATCCTCAATTACCATGGAGGGATTGTCCGCTGTTTTTGGGAGAGAAGAGCTAGTGGTTGGCTCAGTAGGCCCTACGGACTGTTGAGCCTTCTTTTCTTCTTGTGGTCTAGAGTCCGGCTGGGGCTCAGATCTGGAGGTCTCTTTCCGAAGGCTTGAACTGGTTGCCTCCGGACCGGATAGCTTGTCCTTGGGAATTTTAATGGGTGCTTCTGCCCCTGTAGTCTTACTCTTAGCCCCAGATTTAGAAGGCGTGGATTTTGGAGGTTTAGGTTGTGCAGTAGCAGCCTGCCCTTTCACCAAACGACCCTTCGTCGATCTACTAGCTTCTCCGGGGAAATATCAGCGTCTGATCCCATATCAATGAATGGGGAAGGTTTCCTAAGGCTTGTAACCTCCTGTTCTGGTTCAACAACGGGCTCTGATTCTTGAACCGATGAGCCTGAAGCGATTGGAGAAAAGATGGGCTGGAATAACCTTTTGGGTTTAGAACCTTTGGCAGAAGATGAACCCCGATCAGGCTCCGAGCTTGGTGTATCAGGCTTGTCAACAGGAGAAACAGGGAGGCCCGCAGCAATGCGCTTTTCTCGTTTGACTTTTTGAACTTTTTCTAACTCCGACAAGTTGAGCCACCCACCTTTTACTAGGGCGTTTCTTGCTGTGAACATAAACTCACAACAAAAGAAGGGTTTTTTTAGAGGTAAAAGCTTTGAAGATTAACAGAGTAGAGATAATGAAGATGATAAAATAGTGAAAAGTGGACTAATTTATACTAAAAGAACAAATGATGCTTTGATACCTAGGAGAATACGAAAAGATAGGTGTAATGATTAAAGACGGCGCTGATGTCACCAACATTAATTAAGAGGTTACTTTTCGAAGCAAGTGGAAGCGCCATTCTAGGAGGAAAACGGCCGGTGAGGCGAATCAGAGAAGGACACGTGTCCCACTATCTCTGGTAAAACCGTTCAGCTTCTAAGGGTTTTTAATCAGTCCGGATAAAGTCGTTACACATTTCGAAATGTCCGGACATAGTTATGTGTACACTTGAGCGATTTTTTAGGTCTTGTCAAATGCCTTCGAACATAACCTAAAAAGGGGCTACTGATGAGTTTGGATTTTCTCACCACTCACTGAGGGAACCGGACAGGGGCAATTCGGACAAAAGCCACCCACTGAACCATCCGAACAGGACTAAATGTATTAAAACCTAAATCACTTCATGACTAAGCTAATTACTTACTTGCTTAAAGATTGGCAGGTCATTGAACTCGACCCGAATTCATAAGTTGACCCGAAAGCCCATGTGGCCCATAATTAAGGGTATAAATACCCAACCACTTTCATTAATGAGGGTAATGAACATTTAATACAACCAGGCAGCTCAAATCTCTCACTATAATCTATCCAAACATTAAATACCCTTGAAACATCACAAAACTCTAGACAAAATTACCCTCAGTTGAAAATAATCCACACCAATACTAATAGCATGTGTTTAAACCATAAGGTATTTTGTTCCCTGAACTTAAAACACTACATAAGTAAGAGTCATGAAGATCCTCTTATCTTTTCATTTTCAAGCCACCCTTTTTATATGTTCTACACAAATGCAACCATCTTGACTAGTTAATTGCTAGTTTAGATTATGTTAATCCACAAAGAAATCTGTTATAGATTCCTTCATTTTTATAGATAACAACTTTAGGGATAAAACAACTTTGTATATGATAAGTAGGAATAGTTAATATCACTAGTTGTATTAGTTTAAGTATACGACCAATGGTTAGAAGCTTGATATCCCACTCAAGGACCTTTTTCATAATTTTGGTAACCAACTCATCAGATTTTCAAATTTTGTTACTTGTATGGACTGTTATACCAAGATATTTGAGTGGGAAAAGACCCTATTTAAGGCCAAATAGATTTTCCATCTTCTTATTTTTTGTAAGAGGCATCATTGTAGATGCAAGTTTCTTGATTTTGTCTTTGTTAATTATTTTACCTGTTCTATTTTGATAATTCTATACAAACTTACTAAGTACTTTGATGTTTGGGGAGGATCCATTAGCAAAGATGACAAAATCATCTCCAAAAGCCATACAATGTATGTTCAATGAACTTCTTGAGTTATATCTCAGCTTATGTCTGTCTTCAAATAGCTTTCTTAGCTAATTAATTAGGTATTCCTCAGTAATAATGAATAGAATTGGGGATATAACATCAATGTGTCTAACTACTTTTGTAGACTTAAATAACATGTATTTTATTTTTTTTCTCATTATTTTCTTGACATAGTTGTGAAAACTAAAAAGGACTTTCCTAAATCTTTGACCAATTAATATTTATTTTATGCTCCTAGTAAGCTTCTTCTCTAACCAATAGTTGTAGGTGAGTAGCTTGAGCTTTGGCTAGATTAATTTTATCTTTTGTACTCTTGGTGTCCTCAAAACATATTTCCCTAAATTCAACTTCTTCTTCTAATTGAATTATAGCATCAAAAAAATTCCAAATACCTCACAATTCCAACTTTTAAGCTTGTGTTTTAATCTTTACAATTATTCCAAAACACATGAATAGGATAATAATACATATCCTCTTTCCAGTTTTGCTCCACCGTACTTATAAACTCAAGATGCATACCCCACGTGTTTTGGAACTTAATTATAGATTTGATTATATTTTGGTTAGCTGAAATAAAAATAGTCAATGGAGTATGATATGAACATGTTCTAGATAAATGCTTAAAATTTTGTGTTGTCAAAATAGTCCATCCAGACAGAGGTATAAATGACTCTATCAAGATGTTTCTATTTTATGTTTTTAGTCCAAGTGAACTTAGATCTAAAGTATTTAGTGTCTTCTAGATGACGATCAAGGATAGCATTGTTGAAGTCATAAATGTTTGTCAGTCATAATGTAGAGTAATATAGTTTCTCTTAAGAGTTTTAGATTACATTGAAGTCCCCCATAACAATTTATTCTTTAAAGTTGTCAGTCAGATCTCTTAAACTATCCCATAGATAAAACCTTTGATCTCTCATGCATTTAGCATAAACATCTATGGCCATAAAGTATTTTTACAATAAAAATATATGTTACTTTAAAGTGAAGTAATTGTTCTTAATTAGGAATAACATCCACATAAAATTATATTTCCATAATAACCACATTTTGTTGTTAATGTTGGCAGTACTAACTTGGAAACCAAGTTTTCTTGTTATAATGTCTAGTTTTTCTGCATAAATCATAGGATTTTATATAGCCATAAAATCTACCTTTTCAAATATTTTAACTTTAACACATATGAGCCTTTTGAATGTCCATTTGTTCCCTAGACACTTCATATTCTAGTTAAGAATTGTCATGGTCGTTTTGAAGATTTTGTAAAGGTCCTACCAGACCCTTTAAATTGCAGAGCTTTGGTTGAAATCGATCATTTAATATTTCTAGTTTATTCTTATTTACTCTTTTACTTAAAACCTTCTTGAATTATTTTCTTACTTTAATTTACTAAGGATATGAGATAATGGTAGACTCTTCTTAACATATCCTTTTTTGGTAGGATTTATCTTTGTTGTCTTGTTTCCTTTGATTGATAATGTATGTTCAGTGAAAGATTACTCCTTTAATTCGTTTCCAATAATTATTGAAGTTTGAATATATGTATTTTGGTCTTTCGTATCATATTTTTTCCTTTGGGGTTTTGTATATGTTACATTATATATTTGCTTCCCAGAATTCATTTTTTATGATAATGGATTTTACTTTAGGAATCCAAGCCGATTTAATAATAGATAGATGTTGGGTTTGGTTTATCCTAGAGTTATGTTCTGCTTTCTATGACATGAGTTTCTTACAGTCTGATTCATTATGGTCTAGGTGTAAACACTGTGAATAGTACAGAACCCGCCATTTTCACCAAATCATATTGTTGATAAGCTCCTTTGAGATATCAAGCTCGATCAAAACTTTAATGTCGTTTAGTTTGGCTCGATTCTTTGCAGACAACTAGACATCTAACGGCTTTCCTATTAATTTAGCGATTGACTTTATAGTACCCTCATTAAACATGGACTTTGATAGATTAGGTAGAGTAATCGAAATGAGAGTTACAGAAGATTCTATATTATGGTTGAAGAAAGGTTGTCATTTTAACAATCTCATTATTGTTTTCCCAATGGTCCACACGTTTCTTCTCAAGATCCTTTTTATGTTCTCTTGAAGATAAAATTCGATCATTATATGTCTTGGACCCTACTGATAGAGATTGAACTCTCCCACGAATCCAAAAGCATCCAAAAATGTATGGATGATGACCAGTTAGGTCCACCTGTTGAGAATTTGCATAGTAAAGCATGTTTCAAGTTTTGCAGAAGTATTTCCTTATCTTAGGCTGAAAACTGAATAGCCACATGGTCCTCTTTGTGTTGAATCTTTACGTTGT
The DNA here is from genome assembly GCA_036936605.1 of Limnanthes douglasii subsp. nivea. NCBI lineage: Eukaryota > Viridiplantae > Streptophyta > Magnoliopsida > Brassicales > Limnanthaceae > Limnanthes > Limnanthes douglasii. The sequence goes on along the minus strand of JAUPFV010000001.1, from coordinate 246,396,319 downwards.
GATGTTAAAAATCCCTTGATTTAGTCTTTGTGATATATGTCTATGATAATTGTGGTAATCTTGTTTTTTTGTCTTGTAATTGGTTTTGTATTCAGAAGTTTTGAGGTGTAGATTGTCCGAAGGTTGGGTTTAATTTAATAATAATTTTTGTGATTCTTTTTGGGTTGGAGAAAGAATTTTCATTTCATGTCTTTAGGTTATTTTCATTGCGAGGTAAAGGAGAGAACTCAACTTCCAGTTTATTTTATTGTGAATGATAACTTTGGGTGCCGTCTTTGTTTCTTGAAATAGAGGAGACATGCTTGAATGAAGGGTTTAAGGTAAATTTTGATGTTGAAGTATGAGTTGTTGGCAGAAATGAAGAGACTTCTCTTTCCTCCATGACGACTTCCGGTGAGGACTGGCGGACAGCCAATCACAATGACAATAACAACGACAACAACAACGGCCAGGAACAATGTATTGTTTTTGTGAAGTCAAAAAAGTATTTCTTGTATTTTTTTTATTTTCAAAAAAATCCAAAAAAAATCATACTCCAATCATTCGCGAAGCAAATGTCCATCTTTCTTGTGAACTCGAAAAAGTCCAGCAAATTTAAATAATTATAAATGTCGTTAATAGAATCGATTTGATAAAAAAAAGTAGTGTTTAGTATATAAAATTAAAATTGGGGATTAATTATATTGATATATATCGTTTAAAAAAGTTTTTTTTTAAATAAAAAATAAATAACAAATATAAACAAATCTTATATAAATAAAAATACGACCTTATATTTTGAATTATGTACTTTTGCTTCTATAATATTTTTAAATATATATTTTATCATTTAATGATACTAAACACTTTTTTTAATCTATTTATTTCACGGATAAGTATTCGACATAAACTATCGAAAATTTATATCATAAATAAATAAATACTCCAACTTATAGTGGAATTTGATGGTAAGAGAATATTAGATTCTGATGTATTGGTGGCTTACAAAATGATGGAGTACCTGATTCTGATCAACCCAACATGTTTTTATTTTAAGCTACAAATTGGGGAAGTGGAATCATCAAAAAGTTGGAACTAGTTATATTGTTTTTCTTGGTTGAAATAGTTATACTTTAATTACAGCTATTTTAACATATTGAATTTAAGATGATTTAGCATACGTAGATATAAATAATTCAAAAAAATAAAATGTTTAGGTTTGGTTTGAATTTTAAAATAAAGTTTATATATTAAATTATAATATTAAAAATTCAAAAAATTCAATTTGTTTGGAAATAAATGGTATAATGTATAAAAACTTGAAATTTTATATTAAAATTGTTAGTTCATATGAAATATAATCTTATAAACTATTAAAACTTCCATATTTTAGTATTAAGAGAACTGTTTTTTTTTTTTAAATAAAAATATATAATATGATTGTTATTCTGATTTTCTCTATGTTCACCGACATACAATTTTACCATATAATTTCTGCTACAAGTTACAGAAAAGTTGGTTATTAGATACAAGACTAAAGATGGGTTTCAAATTTTTCTTTCTCAACTATGTTGTGGTTGTTTTAATTCATCAAATTTTCTTTTTTTTTTAGTCCTGGATATATAATTTTGGCTAACGAACTCCAAACTCAGTTCGAATATAGCATAGATAAACTTAACTTACATAATTATATTTTTTTATGTGGTTTCACTGAGTTCGCGTAATTCAAGTTCATGGTATGTTAAGAATAATTGCGTGGAGATGAAACGTAACTCACATTAAGATGTTTTTTATATTTTCCGTTTTGGTCATGAAAGATCTCGTGAGGTTTTCGGGTCTAAGTCGGACAATATCTTGATAATATGTAGGGTATATTTATATATTATTAACATAGTATCAGAGCCAAGCTCGAAGCAACGTGAGACATTTGAATTTGTTGATTATCCAGCGATGTTTATTCCGCTGTGATTAGGTGACATTATTCTGTCTATCAACACATCCAACGATATGTTTCCGTTGTGATTTTGCGACGTTCATTCTGCCGGAGATTTTTATTCCACCGATTAATGGGATCAAGTTTAAAGGGAGATGTTGCAGAGTAAACTTCATCCGATACTTGGTCCAGAATCCTGCATTGCTAATATTGAAAAGAATAAAATGTATATAAGTGTGAACTCACCTCAACTAGCAAGAGACCTTTTGGAAATATACCAAAAACAAATTCGTACATTTGGTTATAATGAAACATTTTCATCAAAGTTTCTATTTCTTTTTTGTGAAATGACCATTTTGTCCATCTCATATAAAAACCAATTTTTCAGCAAAAAAAAAATTATCTCTTCTTCTTCTCCAAACAAACATTTTTCCTAAACTAACCTAAAACTAAGAAAAACACCAAATTCATCATACATTATGGATTTAAGTGATTTTAATGACACTTTTAGTTACAATGTGGATGATTTTGCATCGGATGAGGAGGAGCCTTTGACGGACCATCTAGTTGAGGTAGATTTCGATATTTTTTGCTTTCAGTACAAATATCGCACTTATCACGCGCTAAAACGGACGAACTACGTACGCAGTCTGCGCGAAAAAATGCATAAATATGGACTTGATGTTCATGTAAAAATCGTGAATAGGGTGCTTGTGGTTTCTGTCCAAATCCCACCCTTAACGCGCGCACGATTTTTCCCAAGTCACACACCCAACACGTGTATTTCAACACGTACGATTGCATATTTATTATGTAATATTTATTTTTTAAGTTTTTTTATTCTAGTTTAAAATAGTCAAAGAAATATATTGTATATTTATTATGTGATATTTATTTTCTAAATCTTTCTATTCTAGTGTAAAATAGTTAAATAAATATGTTGCATAAACTTAAAAAATAAATATCACACAATAAACATGTGATTTATTTTTTAAGTTTTTATTCCATAGAGTCAAAAATATTTATTATATTATGCGATATTTATTTTTTAAGTTTTTTATTATAGTTTAAGAAAGTCAAATAGATATATTGCATATTTATTATGTATCATTTATTTTCTAAGTTTTTTTATTCTACTTTAAGATAGTCGAAGAACTATATTATATATTTATTATGTAATATTTATTTTTAAATATTTTTATTCTAGTTTAAGCGAGTAAAACAATATTGCATATTTATGATGCAATATTTAATTTCTAAATCTTTTCCTCATAGTTTAAAATAGTCAAATAACCATTTTATTGAAGTAATAAAGACAAAAAGAAAAAAAACGAGTTTAATTTTTACTCAAACTATTCGTGTGAGAATTTATCACATTTAATTGGATAAGTAACGAAATAATAAATTTATAACTACATATTCACATTTAATTAAAAAAACAATTGATGGTTGAATAAACGTAAATTCGTAACACAATATTTACACAGTAGAAATCGCGCATACTATATGTCTAATTTGGTCTAAATCGCGCACACTATATGTCCAATTTGGGCTAAATCGTGCGCAGTGTATGGCCAATTTGGGTGAAGTCGCGAACACTGGGTGCCCATAATAGCCGGATTCGCGAACCCAGAATGCGTGAATCCGGCTATTCTGGACAGCCAGAATGCACGAAAATGGACGATCAAAAGACTTAGTGGAAACCACAACCATAGCCAGATTTTTAAATCCTTTGAAACTCAACGAAATCTACAAAAAAACATACCAAAACGTAGATAAACACCTAACTACACATATGCATATAACTATATTTCCAAACAACAACAAAAACCACAAAAAATAGAGTTTTTAATCCAAAACTAAAACTCTAAATATCACAAAAATATCAAACTAAATTCTAAAATGATTACACCAATAAGTAGAGAATACATACCTTGACGTTTTTTGAAACTTTGGATTTGAAACATTTTGTGTTTTTTGATCGACGAAGTTGAGAGGTTTTAGGTTAGAGAAGAGAGATAAGAGGGAGAGTTGGTTGAGAAAGGGTTTTTATATAAAGAGTTTTTAGTAAAGTTTGGGATCTCATTATAGCCAAATGAGGTCTCATTATAATAAAAACAAAGTCTCAGTTTAGCCTTGCCCAAAATTTTATTGAGTAAAAAGAATACAAACATGTAGTACCCAACCTAGTAAAACAGTTAGACGGTCGTTGGATCAGTCGTTAGGACACTACAAATATATGCTCATTGTGGTGATGCCCTTATTTCATACTCGGTCGAGCACTTTTATTTAGGATTAAGTGCTTTTTGTGTGGGGAAGTGCGGTTGGACGACCCCAAGTCCATACATTGATGGAATTAGGTTAGTAAGGCTCAACCTTATATTATTGTGGAGTCTCAACCACCACAACCTGTTATATATTATTTAAAATCGCATAAAATGATATATAACAAAACTCGAAAAAACATATAGAAATCCTTTTCTAGATTCACCTAATAAAACAAAAACCAAGAACACTTATGGGTTTTCCTACTGTTGTCCATCTAGTATTCTTTTGTTCTTTTTTGTTCTTCAACGATTCTGTATATTAACTTAAGAAGTAGAAGAAGTTAGTAAAGAAAGGAGTTTGGTTTCCATACATTGAACGATATCAAACTAAATATTTTTTTCTCGTAATGTGAACAATAGGATGCAACATTATTCACATTACCATTACTAGTCAATTACTTGGGTCAATTATGGAGCGTTAACTAAGAGTAATATGATTGTAATCGTAGATATTTACTCTTAAATGGTTCATACCTTTGGAGATCTAATACAATACATATATCAATAAATATTTCCAAGCATATATATATATATATATATATATATATATATATATTGCAATAAAATTTAATGTGCACAATACTGCAAAATATAACATCAGATCCTATTACAAATTCTTCTGTTGAAACTAACAGTCCTCTAAATCAACTACATCCATACTGATGGTGTGTCCCTAGGAAATCTTAGGCAAAACCACATTTGTTAGAGTATCTTAGCTATCATGGAGTTTGTGATGATGTGCTCTATATTTATCTGACTACTTTCAACTATCACTTTAACATAAAATAACTTTATGTCTACGTGTTTGGACCTAGACAAGTTCTTATTACTGTTAAAGTATTGCACTGCGATATTCTACATCCACAATTACCGGTTTGATGCCTCAAAGCACGTAATAAATTCTTCCATCATTATGGACGATGCAATAAGTGTTTACTTTACACTTTTACTGGATATTTCACCTCCAACCAATAATAATAGGTTTCCCGACGTGCTCTTTAGTGTGTCTACGCATCCACCAAAATCTGAGTCGAAATACCCAATGACCTCTAGTTTATCCGACTTCACATATGTCAACATGTGCCTTTTTGTTCCTTGCAGATATCGGAGTACCCTTTTAACTGCTTTCCAGTGATCCATTCCTGGGTTACTAACATATATCCCTAACATATTTACAACAAATACAATTTCCGGCTTGGTACAAACGTTAGCATACATCAAACTTCCAACTACCGAAGCATAAGGGACCATTTTCATTTCCTCAATCTCAAGTTTTGTCTTAGGACATTGACCCAGACTAAGTCTGTCACCCTTTTCTATAGGGGTACTTAGGGATTTGCAATATGAAAATCTGTAACTTTGTAACACACTTTCGATGTATGCATTTTGTGATAATCCAAGAATACCACGAGAGCGACCCCGATGTATCTGGATTTCTAACACAAAACTGGCATCACCAAGATCCTTCATATCAAACTTGTCTTATAAAAATATTTTTGTAGTATGTAATAATTCCTTATTGTTCGAGGCAAGCAATATGTCTTCCACATATAATATAAGAAATATGAAATTTCTCCCACTGAACTTGTGATATACACATTCCTCAACTGATTTGATCTCAAAGTCATAATCGACTATTACCTCAAGGAATTTGTGATACCATTGACGAGAGGCTTGTTTAAGCCCATAAATAGATTTCTTAAGCTTGTAAACCAGATCTTTTGAGTTACTTTCCACAAAGTGTTTTAGTTTCACGATATAGGTTGTTTCATTACTATTACCATTGAAAAAACGGTCTTAACATCCATCTGATGAAGCTCAAGGTCAAAATTTGCAAATCATGTCATGATTGTTCTAAAGGAATCCTTCGTCGATACCGGAGAAAAGGTTTCTCTAAAATCAATCCCTTCCACATTACCTATGGAATCACGTTTGGTTTTGTAAACCCATTTACAACCAATTTCATTTTTCCTTCATAGCATTAATCCACTTCTGAGAGTCAGAGCTTTCCATGGTCTGTTTGTATGATGAGGGATCATCTACAGTTTCAGCACATAACTCATCATGCTCGTGAAGATATACTATAAATTATGGACCTATAGTACTCTTCATTTCTCTCATGGACCTTGTTAAGGGCACTATTTCCTCTTGTTGCACTTCTTGAGGAGGTAGATTTTGATCTTTATGAAAGATGTCATTTTGATTCTCTTGTGGATGATTATCTTGAGATTCTTCTTGTTCTAACTAGACCATATTTATATCCTGGTTAGAACCTCAAGTGGAGCATCACTATTAATTTAGACTTACCTTGTTCTAATAGGACCGGCATGATTGGCATTACATCCCAATCTTCTGATACCTGAGTATCCCCATCAAAACCTTCATGAATCTCTATGGATTCTCCTTCCCCTTCCCGTCCAAACTCAACATCCTTTAAAAACTTGGTTGTTCCTGTCTCAAATATTGTAACAGTAAGAGAATCATAAAACTTAAATCCTCTGGAATGTTAGGAATAACCTATGAAGAAACAACTAACTGTTTGGTTAAGTTTCTTTTCTTGATTTTTGTAAGGCTTCACCTCAGCTGGACAACCCCACACGTGAAGATGCTTTAAATTGGTTTCACGCCCGTTCTAAAGCTCATATGGGGTCCTAGCAGTAGCCTTGGTGGGTACTCGATTGAGTATATAAGCAGTGTATTTGATTGCTTCCTCCTAGAGAGATAATGTTAGAGACGAGTGACTTATCATGGCTAAAAAACACTGTTAGTCCCCCATGTTTACCACTTGTATCAACATAGTCCCTTTCGTTCATTTCTGAATAAAACTCATCCCCTTCGTTTTAAACGTTTGCACGATTAGTACCTCTGCATATTCTGGGGGACCAAAAGTGATACAAAACATGGGATTTGGGGACCAAAAGTGATACAAAAATTAGAATTTAAGTGCCACGTGTCAGTTTTTTAGATGGTTTATATGTGCGGGGGGGCTATATTTGCAAATTTTTAAAACGAATGGGATGCGTTTTATGCAGAAGTTAACGAAAGGAACTATGTTGATACAAGTGGTAAACATGGGGGACTAACAGTGTTTTTTACCTGACTTATCATGCATCTAACTATATTTTTCAGTGTTCGGTTCCCTCTTTCAGATACACTATTCATGCAAGGTGAATCGGGCATAGTATATTGTGGGACTATTCCACGCTTATCTAGGTAGTGTGCAAAGGGTCTTGAAATTTGTTCACCCAATTCGTCATATCTAACATAGTATTCACCACCATGATCAGATATAACAGTCTTAATGCTTTAGCGATTTGTTTCTCAACCTCGGTCTTAAAATTTATAAACTTATCAAAGGCTTCAACGTAGTCGTTGATGAATAATATAAAGTACCATTTCCCAATCCACGATTCATGTAGAAACGGTCCACAAATGTTGGTATGTATCAACTCTAGGACTTCCCTTACTCTATATGCCCCTAAATTGTTTTAACTTTGGTTTGTTTCCGTTTGATACACTCAGACACATATACCGAAGTCAGAGTAATCAAGGGGACCCAATAAACCTTCAGCAACAAGCTTGTCCATCCTAACTTTGGATATGTGACCTAACCGTTTGTGCCACAGTTTAGAAGATCTTTTAGATTTAGTAATGTTGTTTGGTGTACGTTGTGTATTCATAGCAATGTTGTGATTATTAATAGTATTCAACAATTACAAATTATCCTCTTTAATCAAATTTATATTTCCAACAATCACATTATTTGGAGAGAATGTAAAATAATTGTTTCCCATCAGACAAGAGTAACCTTACAAGTCTAAAATTGAAAAAGAAATTAAGTTCCTCCGAAAAGTGGGAGCATACATTACATTCTCTAAAAATAATACATGTCCAGTGAAAATGTTTAAAGAAAAATCATGAATAACTAAAGCATCACACGAGCTCTCGTCTGTCGTTAAACTAGATCTTTTATCCTTACTTAGCATCCTACTCTTTGACGTACCCTACAAAGAAACACATACATGATTTGTTGCAGCTGAATCAACCCACCAAGTATTTCTTTTCACAAAAACTGTATTACTTTCTGAAACAACCAAAGATGTGGAAATATATTTTCTTAACAAATAAGCCCGACGTTTCTCACAATCTTTGAGCTAGTCTTTTGACATTTTCCTTTCTCTTAAGCTCTAACCCTTTTGCAGATGTAATCATATTAACCTCGGGTGTTGTGCCTTTAAGTTTTTCCTCCTCCTGTACACTGTGAGAAATCAACTCATTGATATTCCACTTATCCCACATGCAGTTATAAGTGGACTGGAAATACTTAAACCGGTCTGGTAGCGAATGAGATGTGAACCCCACTATGCATTCTTCATGAAGGCCTAAATTGATTCTCTTTAACTTTTGGTCAATCATTGACATTCCCAAAATGTGCTCCTGGATTTGACCTTTGTCAATATACTTTTTGGTTGCTAACTCAATGAGCAGACACTACATCTCTACCTTCTCATATTTGGAAAAGGCTTTCTCGACCTCCGCGAGAAAGACCGAGCCAGCGATAATACCTTTAGGGACATCCCCACACAATGCTACTAGTATCATCTGTAACAAGAGCGTCATGCATAACTTATTTGAATTATCTCACCTCTTATCGGCCGTATTTTCCTCTAGTGTACTTTTCGGACTAAGGGGGATGGTTTGGGAGTTGACAATGCACGGTCATAATCATTTACAGACAAAAACAGAAAAATATATTCCTTCCACAATTGGAAGTCCAAACAATCCAACATGGGGGAAAGTTCCCCAATAGATTGTAACCAGTGGACACTATAATGAGAACGAACAACACACAAAGCACATTAAACATCTTGACATATAACTGAAAACATATGCATCAACATGGCAAATACATGTAAAACATAAAATTCCTTGATAATAGATACATGAGGGCAAAACATACTAATGTGAAATTTTATGAATTCGAAAAAAATATCATGATCATTATTTTAATTTTCTAAGTACAATGAGACCTTCCGGAGGGCCGATGACATTTACTTAGATTAAAATAACCCTAATTTGATTTTCTTAAGTACCGGTGAAACCTTTCCGAGGGCCGATTTCACCTACTTAAAGTTTAAAAAATTGCAAGGATGAATTTAATTTAATATAAGTACCGATGAAACCTTCTGGAGGACCGATTTCATCTACTTAAAATTAAAATCAACAAAAGAACCATTTTCAATAATTTTCTTCGGTTCATGATTAATTTAAACCAAAACGTAAACCTCCTGGAGCACCGGTAATATTTGAATTTAAATTAATCCCCGAATCTTTTGAAGTATATGATCCATAAGAAAATTAATTTTACCCTAGTTTCACCTACCGATCTACGAAACCTTAGTCATACATCACCATTTAATCATTCAAACACATAAAATTTAATTAACAAATACACATACAACAATTAGCATGCCAAGCACATTTAAATTAATAATATAATTAATTTAAAAGAAAAAACAAATTTCCAAAAAGAAAAAAATTCTAAATTATTTTTCTCTTCTCCCGACCTGCGGCAGGTCCTGGGCATGCGTCTAGCCTGCAGCAGCATAGCTACACCTGCATCAGTTGTTACTGCAGTTCATGGGCGGGCGTCCAACCTTCAGCAACACTACTGCATATTGTAACAATTATTGCAGGTCTTGGGCGTGCGTCGAGCCTGTAGTAATCCTACTGCAAATGGCAGTTGCTGCTGCATTTGGAGTAGTTGCTGTTGCGATTCTTGGGCAGCGCCCAACCCACAGTAGCGTTATTGTCACTAGGAATTTTATTCATTCTATTAGGGTTGATTTTATGCTAATTTCAGGAGAAGGAATTTCAGACATCAATCAACCATAATTTAATCGAAAAAAACCCAAACTATCGAAATTACAATTTATTCATATTAAACGTGGAAATGGATAAACCTGCTTTTCAATACGAATAAATCACATAAACATGTTTTTCATACACTCCCTAAATCCATGCCCTAACCAGCTCAACTAACACATAATCCTAACGGCATGGATTCTTCACGGTGAATAAAAAAAACATGCATCAATATATATTCTCATACAATTCGATTATTTTATCGAATCCAAAAAAATGTTTTTGCAGGCTTTAATACCAACTGTTATATATTATTTGAAATCGTATCAAATAATATATAACAAAACGCTGAAAAATAAATAGAAGCCATTTTCTAGATTCACCTAATAAATAAACAAAAGCCAAGAATACTTACGGCTCTGCCTGCTGCTTTCCAAAGAGTATTCTTGTGTTCCTTTTTGTTCTTCAACGATTCTGTACATTAACTTGAGAAATTTTTAGAACGAGTTAGTAAAGAAAGAAGTTCGGTTTCCAGAAATTGAATGAAGCGGCCGTTGTTTGAATAGGGTTTAGGATGATGAATTTCTCAAACCTAGCCCTTTAATTGTAATCTTTACAATGTGAAGCCGAACATTGAAAAGCCCATCATTTATTACTTCCTTGTGTCCGAGAACCATAACCCGATAAATTAATAATTCAATTTTATATCCCTGATTTATTAATTCAGACTTAAGTGTTGAGATTTGGGCTCTCTTTATCACAGTGCCCAAATTCAACATGGCTACCAAACTTGAGCCCATAACACCTTTTCACCCATAGGTCTAATTTAGTTAATTAAATAACTAACTCAATTACTTTTAATTTGGACTTCTTTAAAGCATTGACCGAATAGTTTTATTTATCATGTTGGTCCAAATTATTGTTGGTCCATAAATATATTAAATAAATATATTCCAACATAACCTTCTTCTAAGAACTGAAAATTTTCAATGTTACTTTTTTTATACGTGTCATCTTTATTATGCGCTCGACATGGGTCATTATTGCTTGTATTTATTAAGAATGTTTTATATTTACACGCTTGAAGACGTTAGATGGTGAATTTCATTTTTTTCCATCTTAGACCAATGGTTAGCGAGGTAACTGAAAAGACAAAGACTAGATGTTTACCTTATAAATACTTAATGATGTATTTTTTCAAATGATTAAAATTTTGTTGAGAGATTTTCTTTGTGGTTTTTGTCACCCATCGCAGATTATTTCCGGAGCTATCTTACTTCTTTGCCAAACCATTAATCGAACATTTCCGAACAGTATTGAGCCACTAACCGAATACTCGCGAACAATATCGAGAAACTTGGTGAAAGTTACCGAGTATTGGTGAACATGTTGAATATTGCTAAGTACTAATGAGGTATATTTTTGCATTCGAGATTCCATATGGACCTTATTCAATCAAATAAAATCTTCTCTCTTCGTTCAATTATTATAGGAAAATGGAAATTTGTACAAGTCATTAGAGGTTTTAGAAGAGTGAAACTGCTAAGGATATTTCACACAACAAGGTAGACTTCATCGATTCTCTCTTTTTGGGGATGAGGAGTGGGAATAATTACCCTTGGTAGATGACATCGAGGTTGATAAACTTTTGACATCCTAATTTCCAAGACAATGATCATTCTGGTAAGAATTTTCCTCCAAATCTTGACACCCATATGGACATCTCTAATGATCCCAAAATCCACTCTAAGTTCATCGAAGCCGATACCAAGCCTCGAGGAATTGCTAGAACTTCAAAAAAAATGGTCTCTCATGTTGAGTCATTAGCCTTTGTTTCTAAAATAGATAAGTAATGGGTTGTCTAAACCATAGACGATACCTATTCATCTGAGTGTGAGGATGAAGACAGTTAACATGTCGCGACTCAAAAGATAACCATGATCATTGAACCTGCCATGTTTGCAAATCTATAAAACATCAAATATATACATCCCGAACCTACACAACTAGAGATCCCTCAGTTTAAAGGGATTATTAATTATGTTAAGGTCTGGCTGCTTATCTTTAAAGAGATTTCGACCTCTTCTGTCAATATATAAGTGGTTTACAAGATCGACATCTTTAACTATGAGGTATGCCTTCCTCTTCACCCCAAATTGTTGATCTTCAATGTAATCATAAATATATTTCCCATCCTATGAAATACAAAAACACTTGTAGGACCCTAAAGCAAACCATAGTCGCCTCTAGATGACCAAATATTCATTTCACCAAGGAATAGTTGGTATTGTGTGAAGTTTTCCAAGAAACACCTACTTTCCATTCTACAACCTTGCCATCCAAAGCCATCACAAACTTTTTTATGACATTCTAAAGCCGGAATCTAACTATAAGAGAAACTTTCTCTTTATTAGTTGGCTCCCTCTTGTTTTTTAGACAAAGTTGGTCTGCGGGTGCGCATGGAAAATCTATTTAGATCTTTAGGCTAGTTTTCTCTTTCTTAATGTTTTTTATCTATTTATCTTACTTCTTCAAATTTTGTACTTAAATATTGCTTGGGTATTGGACAAATGATATATAATATGTCCAACACTATTTAAAAAATAACCAAAACCATAAACTAGTTATCCAAACTTTTGAATCCTAAATTAGGTTCTCATTAATAAAATCAATAGAGTTGAAAATGTCAAAGTCGACCATAGAAGAGAAAGGAATTTTATTATAGAATTTTAGAACGTCTTAGAAGCTCGGCTAGATACCTAGGTAAAAAAAGGCATGAGGATTAAAAAATAAGGTGTTGGAGGCCGAGTCATCAAATAAATAGATTTTCAATACCATAAAGAAGCAAACAGTGAAGATCACTTCAAAAAGCCAAGATTTTGGCCAATATGTTGCTCCCCTTTCATAATATAGTCCACGACTTAGCGTTAGGTCATTGTGCTTCAAGTGTCTGAAGTCAACCGACTCAAAGGGGATGAGCTTGACTACCCGAAGAGAAAGAGGAAGGTAAACTATAATTTCTCATCTTTCTTGAAATAAACTCCCCGGGATGGTCGGGGTACCTTTGTTGTTGTTGGCTTTATTTTTATATTGCTTTTAACTAAAATCCACAGTATATTTTATATTATTTTGTTGAGATCTTTAGTTCATCCTGAATATTAATAATATTTGTCTTACTTTTTAAGCGTTGGAAAAACAGTTTAATGTATGTAATACGATATGATCGCATTCTTTCCATAAGAGGTGATCAATTCTCATATAGGAAGGTGATTGAGGGAGTCGTCATCCCATAAGAGGTGATCATTCTCATATAGGAAGGTGATTGAGGGAGTCGTCATCCCATAAGAGGTGATCATTCTCATATAGGAAGGTGATTGAGGGATTCGTCAGTCGAATACTTTTTATTTTCATAAGGGACTCAACGGTCCCGTCCTCTCTTGCTTCCATGAGGGAGTCAGCTCAATGACCCCTCATTTCTTAATAAAGGAGTTGTTAGAACGACCTCTTACTGTATTCTAAATGGATTGATTGGTCGAGTTTTGTCTTCTCTTTTTAAAAGAGTCGGTTGGTCGGCCTTTTGTTATTTTTCAGAGGGAGTCAGTTGGACGGACCCTCATTGCACAATCTTTCTTCCTTGAGCATTAAGAAAGTTAATATAGGCTTTCTCATTCTTTTTTCTTACGATTTATGACGTACACAACATTATATATAAACCAAAGTGACACATTGAATATAAGATAAACATATTATTCAATGATCCAGTTATATATTTGTCTCATTAAAACGTATATATTACACCACCACTAATCAGTAGTATGACTAATTACATAAAAATATTAAAAATAAAAAATAAATTACAAGTTTAAGTTAAATAAACCTTTGAATATTCAATATTTCAAAGTTGGGAGCGGAACTCAAAGGTTTTGATACATATCACACGTAAAAAAAAAGACGTTTTTTGAGCATTTTAGAACTGTAAGATGTTGTATATTGTAATCATTCTTTTACTATCAACTTAAAACTAATACTCCCTTTGTCTCATAATATCTGTCTTTCTAGAAGAGATTTTTTGTCTCATAATATTTGTCGTTTTCGTTTTCCAATGCAGCATTATTACATGTATTCCACTTTCAACCAATAAAATAGTTAACTTTCTGCATAAGTTATTAACTCCACCAATCAAATTTATTTTCTTTTATTTTTTCAAAGTCATTATTACTTTTCTTAATATTAGTGAAGAAACCTTAAACGACTAATATTATGAGACGGAGGGAGTATTACTTTTGATAAAGCTAAGTATTTCATTGGCTCTTATCGTATCCAATAGTTCTTTTTATATCCACGTCAAAGAATACTAAAATCCAACAGTGATGTATTGACTCTCTCCGTAAGTTTTAAGAAATAGACCTACGACATCTGATCCTCATCAATCAAATTAAAAAGCCTAGTATATGGTTTCCAAAAACACAATTGGGTTTTGGATTGTACTCCGCAAAGCAATGGCAGGTATCTGACTTTTTTACTATCTCCTAAGTACACATGTATATGTCAAGTTCTTTAGCTAATAGTATCATAAGCAATAAAACTCTTATAAATAAAAGTCTTATGTATGCAATGAGCCAAACTTGCTCACTCATGAGAATTTTCAAGAACAAAGAAGGATATTTTGAGACCAAGGTAGTGGAAGAGAGGCCGATTCAGAAATTATTGACACATGGTTTCTCATAATAATACAAATCTGATGGCTATGATCTTGAGGTTGCGGACTTCGATTTTGTCTATTGACAAAGTTCGGCTCAAAATGTATTCTCATATTATTATTCAGTAGTTAGGGTCAATTAAATTCATCCCTTCCTACCCTACTTAAAAAGAGCTCGACCACATTATCTATCAAAAAGGCTCTGAACATGCCAAAGAAGCAGAGAGACAACCAACGAGTTTTCAGATATAGGGGTTTGTTCATAATTCAATTATTTGAAAATATTTCTACTAATTTAGGATTTTGAGGTACTAAAGTAGGTTGTGCTTGCACACCTCTGTTTGGCCGAGGGAATGATTAATGAACTATTCAGAATAACTAAGAAATTTTACCTTCCTCATTCCAGACACATGCACCAGACGGAGCCCTACAATGACAACTTTATACTCATCTCTATTATTAGAAGGCTCAAAACAAAAACGAATAGCCTACCCTAAAAGAGACACCAACTGAACCACAACTCTACAACCCGGAGAGTTCGATCTTACTTCGGGACGAAATATCCACTATGGAAGTGGCTTGTCAGTAGAATGATCAAGTTTATCTACGTGAAATTTAGTTTGTAAATATATACAGTGCTTGAGCTTTGATTACGGTTTTCTTTCATAGGTTATATCAAAGTCCTTCACTTCTATCGGCTACGGGGTTGTCTAGATATGTCAGGTTTCTGCAAGATGTTACAAAGAAAGAATAACGTTTTGGAAACACATATTCGTAATTTTCTTATTACTGATAAATGCTGTTTCTTAGTCGAATCCGAATAATATAAGTTGTAAGTTGCGTCCACTCTAAAAAAAAGAGTTGGACCAAACTATTCTTGAGCTGAATTCGAACTTACTAAACCAGCCTTGATTAGACCTAAGTTGCTACACGAAAAAATAACATTCAAGCTGAGCAATAACTTTTTCCGACCAATTAAAGTCCTCAAATAAAACATACGTACATAGTCCATATTCTCCAGCTTGATTACATATCTGCACTCTCTTTCTAAACAATAGAAACGAAAGAAAATAGAAAACAAACTTATTTGTCAAGACCATTAACTTTCTGCCAAACTGCAATTAAATACACTGTAAAAAAACAATGTAGTAAAAAAAACACTAAATATAGACTAAAGTTTTCCCAGATCCATCACAAAATACATTCATATCATCAAATGTGAATTTTTTCAGATTCTGCCGCAACTTCAGCCGAACCGCCACTAGCACCTTTATACCGAAACCAGTTCGACATCAACAGAAAATAACCAAAATTCAATAACATGATACCCGCAAGCATGTAATAAAATAAATCCAGCCTCCCGTGATTAAGATCTTCAGGTAACCAGTTTCCGGTGGGCGAATGATTTGTGTAGTCGTGCACTATTGATATTAAAAAGGTACTTAAATAACTTGCCACCCCGATCCCACAATAATAAAGTGACCCGGCAAAACTTTTCATGTTTTCTGGAAATTGCTTATAGTAAAATTCCATTTGGCCAACGGCCGTAAACGCCTCGGCAGTGCCCGCTAACATGAGCTGAGGGATTAACCATAAACCCGACATCGACGCTATTTGACCTCGGCGTGCTGCCAACCCTAGAGTCGGTTTGGTTAATGCTATGTGCCGTCTTTGTCCTTCAACGATTGCGGACACAAGCATGCATAGTATTGCAATAAACATGCCTGTACCGATTCTTTGAAGGACGGTTATACCGCTGTCTTTTTTCGTGATTTTTCTAAGGATTGGGACTAGTATTCGGTCGTAGATGGGAATGAAGATTGTCATACCTAATCCAGAAAAATTGGTCAAATGAGGCATGATGTTGTAAACATAGAAAAAGAAAAATTGAAAATTGAAAAATGGGTCATTGCCTACCTAACATCAAGAAAACGACGTATGTTGCAGCCGGAATTTGGAAAGATCCGATACCCAAGCGTCGGTCAGTTTGAAGAGCTTGAAAAACTGCGTAAGTCATTTGTTGGATAATAGCAAGATAGTAGAGTGAAGCTGCGATCCAAATTGGCACCACCCTACACAGGCATTTGACTTCTTCAACTTGTTGCATACTGCAAAGTTTCCATGGATTGGTTGGGGATCCGTCGAGGTTTACTTGGTCTTCTGGAGTTATCATCGCTGCTTTGTCGAGGCATCTGCAAACATAAATAACATTTTCATTTAAGTTAATACGAAAATCTCAATAGAGTTATCTTGGAAGAACAAATGTTTAATTCGTGCAAAAAAATATTTCAAATTTATGCAAAAGAATAACCCTTATACATATTATACGAAGTTAAATACCTGAATTGATCGGTGTAACTGAGCTTCGAGTTCATAAACTTAGGTGGAAGATAGTTGTAAAGGTTTGATGGATTTTCCTTAGCTTGCTTCAACCGCCTCTTCTTAACGGAAACAACCAGCACTTGTACTATACTAAGCAATGGACTACCGCTAGCTTTAACTTTCACGTACAATTTTGTACCCGCGAAATAAATAATGCTTCCAAGGAACATAAGAACAGCTGGTATAGCCAATCCAATAGGCCAACTCACACTCGACTGAATATACACAATAACGGTTAAGGATATCATTTGAGCAAAAGTGAATGTGAAGAAATACCAATTAAAAAAACTGTCTATTCCTCTTTTTCCCGAAGTAGTTTTGGGGTTAAATTGGTCAACACCGAACGGTAAATTACACGGACGGATTCCACCCGCGCCAATGATTAGAAATCCTAAACCAGTTAATAGAAATGCTATTTGTCCAGCTGTTGGTTGTACGCATATGGTTCCTTGTGCTGCTCCACAAGGTGGTGGATGTAATTTTCGGACCGATGCTGTTAGTTGTATTACAAGTGAGCCCTGCATTAAGAATCAACGGTGCGCGATATTAGTTTAGTATAAATTATAAAAACTAGCTTTTTTCAAGCCTACCAAGTTTAGGAGCCAAACAACTTTTTTGCTTATAAGCCTAAAAGTTTAATGATAAAAAAAACTCTCAATATTTAAGCGTTAAATATATGGTTGGTTCTCGAGGCTAGTTCGGTACAACGGATTGTAAGTGGATTGGACTAAATCGAGCTAATTAGTCCAATTCTGTGTTTAATTGGCGTAGATAGTCAAACCAGCACATGACCAATCCTCAAGTAACTAATGATTCTATGACACTATGGTACATAAGATTGTGAATGGATTGAACTATTTTTAGTACAATCCTATGTATGATTTCGGCGTAGTACTAATAAATCTTGGACTAAAACAGTTCGGAGAGAGTCATAATATGAAATGATGTCTACACAAGACTAACTCCTCCT
Organism: Limnanthes douglasii subsp. nivea; assembly: GCA_036936605.1. Taxonomy (NCBI): domain Eukaryota; kingdom Viridiplantae; phylum Streptophyta; class Magnoliopsida; order Brassicales; family Limnanthaceae; genus Limnanthes; species Limnanthes douglasii. Next base: position 246,378,164 of record JAUPFV010000001.1, on the reverse strand, counting down.
CCTCTTCATCATCATCATCTTGGTCCTATCCAATTCAATCCAATCTAATAGCTTTTCTTCTATCCCCTCTAGTTTTATCCATTGTTCCAGACATGTCAGTAATGAACCAAAACTAAGTAAGAAAGATAAGTTACCACGAAACAACACACTATCGAAAACCCAAGTGTTTTATATCGACCGAAGTAAGTGTCGCAAAGAAAAGCAGCAATGAAAGTTCCAAAATTTGTAGTGCCACTAAAGATATTGATGATCATTGCAGCTGTGATGCTCTTCATGTTAAACACAGTTGTTAGATATATCAACAGATTGGACAAAGTCCCTATAATCCCCAGCTTTTCGAAAACTTCATTTCCTGCCAAATTAAACCAATTTTCATGCTACTGAGCACCATATGTAATACATACATGACCCCTAAAAAAAGCAAAGCAAGTACTACTTCATAAACGGTCTCTATACAAGTAGTCCACTTCAACACCTTTCAATTATAGCTTATCTACATGCATCAACTTGTTTACTACACAACAAGTATAAAATTTCTTTCTAGCTAAGAACAATTGGGTTAAAGAAACAACCCAATCTAGATTCTAATTCACTAAGATTTTGCTCAAAACTAAATTTTTCCATGAATGTTGTAGAAATTATCCGAAACCCATATCATAACATTGAAAATTTAAGCTCTATACTATTCCACAAAAAGTAAAAGTTTAGATCTTTACTTTTTAAAGTTATCATTTTTTCATCACTTCAAACCATGTTGAATTTTAAAATAGAGATGAAATTTGTTAATGAGCAATGAAAGAACATGAACTGACCTATGATAAAGGGCATGACAACCCATCCTCTGTAATGGATCTTAGGTTCTTGATTTTCTTCTTCAATGGCTAATGAAGAAGCTTTCTCTCTCTTCTCACTCTCCATTACTTCTCTCTCTTTCTCTCTCAAGTTGATTTTGCTTCTGCTTTTCATTTCCTTCATTGGTGTTTACTTCATTTATAGAGATGAGTAAGAAGTGAGAGAATCTGTCCCTGAAAGTTGAGTTTGTGGAGCGAAATTACTCAGAACAACCGATTTCTTCCATGTGATTCCAAATTTGGTTTTTGGCACTTTTCGCGTTTTTTCTATTATTCCCATTTTTTCTGTTTAATGTCGGAATTAATTGATTAAGGAGTTATTATTATTATTATTATTAATATATAAATATTTGTAAATATTCTCTGACTATATTGTATCCAGGTATTTTGAATACCATAGAGTATATAATTTTATAAACTTTTCTAAGTATGTATTTATGATTTTTTTAATTTTAATTTTATATCTTAAGGAATAAAGATGGTTGTTTGATTTTGTAAGTTTTAAATGACATCATCTTTATAAGAAATATTGGCCAAGTTTGAAATTATTGCGGTAAACAAAGTAAAAATTGAAAACATAATGAAATAAAATACAAAATATAGGGTTGTTTATGTTATTAATCCTTTACCGTTATGTATGGGAGAGAGCAAAAGTCTTTATTGTCCGAAAACAAGTCTACGGTCTGGTCTACATCCGTGTACATATGGCGTACTGATTCCACAAAACTCAATGTATTTCTAGTTTTATTAATAAAATACACAAGACAATTATCTTAAAACAAAACAAATGCATACTTTTTTTTTTAATTCTGTTATATTTTACCCATTGAGTTGAAAAAATCAAATTATTATCCGCTTGCAACTTTTATTAAATTTCTATGTATAATTATTTAATTTTTAATAAGTATTTTGTCAATTCTAAATTAATATAGTTTTTATACAAAAAAAAATTATTTTTAATCTCCAAGTTTTTAATATTTTGTTTTTGATTTTCAATCAATATTAAATTTTTTTATGCCAAAAGATATCCTACTAGTTGAGATATTTTATTCACTTATATATTGTATATTATTTTCGGTCTAAGAGATGTTGGACAACGGCTCAAATTGTCGACTCATTAAAAAGAGTTGATAAAGTTTTTAATTTCAAAAGAGTTGTGAAATAATTTAGTGAGTCATAAATGGCTCATTAAGAAGAGTTAATTTCATTAAGGAGAGTTGGAGGCGTTTTAAATTCGAAACCATCATTGAAGTAATTTAGTGAGTCATAAATAGCTCATTAAGGAGAGTTAATTGTCATTATAATCGCTTCTTATTCTCGTATGTATTAACTCTATATAAAATCAATAGCTAGGTTTGTATGTATCGTGAAAAAGGAGCCACGGAGTCCTTTCGAATAAAATCAACCTGTAGCAGGTCCGGAGATGTAGGCACAGTTTGCTTAACTCCGTTAACAAATTGTGTATCTGACTTACTAAAAGTTTATACTGTGTTTGATCTAACTGTCGGTTTATTGTGGACATAGGCACCGTGTTTGATCTTATTGTTGGTTTATTATGCCAAAGACGTAGGCACAGTGTTTGATCTTACTGCTGGTTTATTGTGTTTCCCAGCAACATATTGTTATTATTTGTCTTTCACTATTCAGATTACATGATATTTTGCGTAAGATCCCAAAAAATAGTATTAGAGTACCAGGCCCAGACAAACACGGCGTGGTCGTTTGATGTGGGTGAAATTCTCAGATCTCGAACATGCTAGCGGAAGCCATGAGTCATACTCAAGGTGAATAATATGCTATCTAGATTGAGCGCCTGATGGCTCATCAAGAAGGTCGCTTGATCAAGGAGTGGTGCAGTGTCATATATAGATGGAGTGTTTAATGGCTCATCAAGCAAGTGGTTTGATGAAGGCGCGACACTGTGTCATCAATAGATGGAGTGTATGATGGCTCATCAAGTAGGTGGCTTGATCAAGGAGTGGTGCAGTGTCATTTATAGATGGAGTGCTTGATGGCTCATCAAGCAGGTGGCTTGATCAAGGAGCAGCGCAATGTCATCTATAGAAGGAGTACCTGATGGCTCACCAAGCAGGTGTCTTAATCAAGAAGCGGTGCAGTGTCATCAATAAATGTAATACCTGATGGTTCATCAAGCAAGTGGATTGATCAAGGAGCAGCGCAGTATCATCTATAGAAGGAGTACATGATGGCTCACCAAGAAGGTGTCTTGATCAAGAAGTGGTGCAGTGTCATCAATAAATAGAGTGTCTGATGGCTCATCAAGTAAGTGACTTGATCAAGGAGCGGCACAGTATCATCTGATAATGAGCAGATAGATCCACCTTATACCTGACTAGAGTAGGCGGATGTAAGTCAATTGAGAGGAGGCTAGAGTGGTACTTTGTTTAAAATAAGGATTGTTAGGTGCGACCAAAGTCTCATATCCCACATCAGCTATACATGGGAAGGAAGATCAGTATATAAGTTAAGAATATATCTTCATTAGTGTGAGGCTTTTTGGAAGCGGACCAAAAGCAAATTCATATAGGTCAGTGGGCCCAAAGCGGCGGACTATATCACACTAGTGTGGAGAATGGATTATTCTTACTTATATAAAAACCGAAATATGCAACATCTTTTATTCCCTACAACTGGTATTCAGACTTTAGTGGGAGCAATGGCTGGAGATGAAGGAAATGTGAGACTCAAAAACTTCGATGGTGTAGACTTCGAGTTTTGGAAGATGCAGATTGAAGATTATCCGTACCAGAGAAAACTTTACCAACCCCTCTCAGAAGAGAAGCCAAAGAGTATAAAAGATAAAGAATGGACCCTTCTTAACAGAAAAGCCCTCGGAGTTATCCGATTATCGTTATCCTGCAATATTTCTTTCAACACCGTAAAGAAAACAAACACGGGCGGTGGCTCTTTCCAGTATGTATGAGAAGCCATCGACGTCCAAAAAAATTCACTTGATGAGGCGTTTATTCAATTTTTGAATGAGGAAAGGTGCGTGGGTAGCTCAACATCTCAATGAACTCAATACAATCACAACCCACTTGAGTTTAGTTGAAATTAATTTTGATGAAGAAGTACGAGCATTGATACTCTTGTCTTTACTACCAGGTAGATGGAATATTAGTTTCACGGCGTGAGTAGCTCGTTAGGAAGCAATAAGTTTAAATTTGATGATGTTCGTGACCTAGATCTCAATAAAAAGATTTGAATGAGAGAATCGGGTAAGTCATCAATCTCCTAAGTCTTAAATACAGATTCAAGAGGAAGTTCTTCAACCACAGGGTATTGACGTGGTAAATTGAACTACCGAGGTAGATCAAGAGAATGGAGGTCCAAGTACAATAGTCTTAAAAATACCTATGGGTTGAAAAACATCGAGTGTTGGAATTTTGGAAAGACCGAGCACTATAAATATCAGTACAAGAGAGAAACAAAGGACTATGAGAAAGGACAAAGGAAAATGTTACCTCAGAATGAGACGATGCTTTAATATGTTCCTTGGAAAGTAGGGAAGAGTCTTGAGTATTAGAATCTGGAGCATCGTTCCACGCTACTTCAAAAAAATAATTCTTCGAGAGGTAAGTCTTTTGTAACCTTGGAAATGTATATCTTGTTGATGATCAACCTTATGATATTAGTGGTAAAGGTAATGTGAAGATTAAGTTGAATAGGTCTGTCTGGGAACTGAAAGATGTCAGGCATCACCTTGATATGAGAAAGAACTTTATCTCAGTAAGACCGATGGCTAGCGAAATCTACACTACGATCTTCCATGGTGATAATTAGAGGATTTCAAAGGGAGCAATAACGGTTGCTCACGGAAAGAAGAGTGGTACTCTTTACAAGAAAACAAAGACGACATGTTCAATTATAATAGCAGCAGGAAACGAAAATCCAAATGTGTGACACCAGGTTTGGCCATGTGAGTGAGAAAGGTAAGAAAATCATGTACTCGAAAGAGGAAGCTTCCAGGTCTTTAGTCAATCAATATAGACATGTGTAAAGATTGCATACTTGGAAAATATAAAAGGATTAGTTTTTTTCAGACAAGTGCAAGAACCCCAAAGAAAGAAAGGCTAGAGCTTGTTCACTCTGACGTTTTGGGGCCAACACATGTTTCATCTATTGGAAGTAAACACTACTTCGTAACTTTTATCGATGATCATTTTTGAAAGGTATGGGTTTATTTTCTAAAGAATAAATCTGAAGTAGTTGATGTTTTTAGGAGATGGAAATCTATGGTTGAGAATGAGACATGCATGAAGATTAAAAAGCTCAGAACCGATAATGGAGGTGAATATGAGGACACCAGATTCACGAAATTTTGCTATGAGCACGGTATCAGGATAAAGAAAATCATGTCGGGTACGCCTCAGCATAATGGTATTATCGAACATATGAACCGAACGTTGACAGAAAGAGCCATAAATATTCGTATATAGTCAATTCTACCAAAGTAGTTATGGGCAGAAGCAGTCAACACATCGTCTTACATGGTTAACAGAGGCCCATCGGTTCCCTTAGAGTATAAAATACCCGAGGAGATATGAAGTGGTAAGGAGATAAAATTATTACATCTAAGAGTTTTTTGTTGTACGACATATGTTCTTATTAATGATCAATGCAGAAATAAGCTTGATCCCAAATCAAATAAATATTTCTTGATCGGCTATGGTAAAGATGAGTTCGGTTATCGTGTTTGGGATGAGGAAAATCGAAAGATGATACAAAGTAGAGACGTTTTCTTCAATGAAACGATGATGTACATAGACATACATAGCAATAGAGCAAATGACTAAAAGCCGTATGGATCAAACATAGCCGATTGGATTAAACCCTCAACAAGGAGAGTTAGTTGGACAGACTGATCGGTAGCAGTTCGAAACCCTAGGCCGACCAAGGTTGTTCCTGTTTTAAGAAGATCTTCGTGACCCCCTGTGCCTAGCAAGATATACTTGAACTATTTGTTATTGACTGATGCAGATATTATGGCATGTGTTTTCTAGAATTGCCATCAGGGATTGTTTTGAGAAAGAAAACGATATTGTGTTTTCAAGTAAGTTTTACTGCATTTTTTATGTTTTGTGTTATTATCATAATTTTCATGTCTTGCTTCTCGCATCCAATGATTATAATGTCTAGAATTTATTATTTAGATTTGATAGATGTGAGCCAAATGTAAAATATGTTTTTAGATGATAGATGCATGACCACTGATAAAGGTGAGACATTGTAAAATATATGTTAGATGTAGATGCATAGATGATAGATGCATGACCCGTGTTAGACTAGTGTAAAATAAAATCTAGATAAATGACTAGTGTTAACTGGACGCGAATTTTGTTTTTAAAAATATCATTCACAGGTCTAATTTTATTCTTGTGATAAAATCGAAACCAAATGTACTTTCAAATTTGTTTTCGGAATTATAGTTTAAAAAATAAAAAAATATTTAAATATTTAAATTTTAAAAAAATAAGGATGTCACGTGTATGATGATTTTATATAAAAAAATATTAAAAATATGTTAAACTTATTAAACATTAAACCCTAAAACAAAATTGAGTTCGGTATTAAAAAATAAGTGTCCCTATTTTAAAATTATTTTCCCTAATATATGTCACATATGTTAGAGATATAAAGTCAGGTTTCATGTTAATTAACGAAAAAAAAGATAAAAAAGAAGAAGAAGCCATTGATAAGAAACAACTAGGGTTTCTGTTTATCTAGAAAGTGTGTATATTACAAAGATTATAGGTCTTTATTTATAGATAAAATATATGAGCTAATAGGTCTGGCCTTATAACTCTAACATCCTCCCTCAAACTCACATTGCAACAGTAATAAGTGTTGAGAGTTTGTCACAAATAAAACGAAACTGCGCTGTTGAATGAGCCTTTGTGAAAATATCAGCAACCTGCAAAGTTGATGGAACATATATAAGTGAGATGGTGCTGACTTGAACATGATGCCGAGTGAAGTAACAATCTATTTCAACATGCTTCGTTCTCTCATGAAAAATATAATTCTTTGCTATATGCATGGTGCTTTTGTTATCACAATGTAGGGAAGTCGGTTTGGTAACATTAACCCACATATATACAAGAAGACATCGTAACCAAACAATCTCACATGTGGTGACAGCCATAGCACGGTCTAAGCTTCAGTAGACGATCTAGAGATAACATCTTGTTTCTTGCTTTTCCATAATATTAATGAATCTCCAAGGAAAATACAGAAACCACTAGTAGATTTTCGATCATGAGGATCACTATCCCAATCAGAATCACTATAGGCATGCAGTTCAAGTGAAGAAGTCGAGGGAAATAAGATTCTCTGGAACTGAGTGTCATGAAGATATCTCAATATTCGAAGAACGACTCCCCAAGGAACGGATGTAGGAGCAACAACAAACTGACTAACCACATGAACAACATAAGCTATATATGGACGAGTAATTATAAGATAGATCAATCTTCCTATAAGAGTTCGATATAGAGTTGGGTCTGACAAAGGAACATCATCAGTCGGAGAACATCGAGCGTTGGGTTCTAGAGGGGTTATCTACCGTCATGTTATCATAAAGTTGTGTTCGCTCGAATAAATCAGATATATATTATGTCTGTGAGAGAATATAACCTTTTGGAGACTGAGCCACCTTAATACCTAAAAAATAATGTGATCATCCCAAGTCTTTCATCGCAAAATGCTAAGCCAAATCACGTTTTAGTGTCTCAATTCCATCAGTATCATCACCTGTAATGATCATATCATCTACATATATGGATAAAATAATTCGTATTGCACTCGTACATCTGACAAACAAGGCTGAATCATGATTACTAGCAAGGAAACCAAGTGAAGTAATAACTGTAGAGAATGTTTCAAACCAGGCACGATGAGCTTGTTTGAGATCATATAAAGGTTTTCAAAGTCGACAAACCTCACCTAGTTGGTGAGAAACACCAAGAGGAGGAGTCATGTTATCCTCCTCATGAAGATCATCATTCAAAAATGCATTTTTGACATATAGTTGTAAAATATTCCACTGGCGAACAGATGCAACCGCAATAAGAGTACGAACAATCTTCATTTTCGCCACTGGGACAAATGTCTCATCATAATCCATACCATAATTTTGCGAATACCCTTTTGCTACAAGATTTGATTTATATCTTTCAACAGACCCATCCGAGTTTGTTTTAATTTTAAAAACACATCGAGAGCCGATTATATGCTTACCGGAAGAAGGTTTAACTATATCTAATGTATGCGTCTGGTAAAGAGTAGTAAGTTCTTCGACTATTGCATTTTACCAACGAGGATCACAAACAGCTTTTTTAAACGATTGAGGTTCATATTGATCATGTATCTTTGTTTTTATATAGGCTAAAAGAACTGAGTATACGCAAAATCTGGTGGTTTGGTAAACATAATTGGACGAGTAGATCTTCTAAGTGGTGGAGTTGTTGGTTCACCAAAAGAATGAGCTGATTCAGGTATTGATGTAGTAGAAGTAGTATCATCTGTCGTAGAAGTAGTACCAGTCACATTAATGTCAATGGGTATGTCACTGTTACATTGAAAATGTATCAATAGTGTGAAGTTTGGTACTTGTTATATCATGTGATTTCGTCGGAATCGAATAAAACAAGATATGCTCAAAAAATGTAACATGTCGAGAGACATAAAGGTTCTGACTAGTGGGATCAAAACAACGATAACCTTTATCTAACACCATAACCCAAGAAAATACATATTCCGGTTTTAGGACCCAATTTGTTGCGTTCTACATGAGGACAAAGGATAAAATATGTAAATCCAAACAATTGTAAGGAAGAATAATCTGGAGGTTTTCCATATAACTTTTGAAAGGAAGATAACCCTAAATTATGTGCAGTCGGAATTCAATTAATCACATATACCACAATATGAATTTCTTCTCCCAAAAAAATAGTATGAGCCTCAGCAGATAAAAGCAAAGAACGAGCAATCTCAATAAGGTGACGATATTTTCTTTCTGCAACACCATTCTACTGAGGGGTGTAAGTACAAGAAGATTGTTGTATGGTACCATCAGATGCAAGTAACTGAGTAAAATAATTGGATGTATATTCACCCCCTAAGTCACACCTGAAGCATTTTATTATAGCAAAATGTTGAGTCTTAACAAGTGCTCGAAATTCTCTAAAATTCCAATAAAATATAATTTATGTTTCACTAAACTTTTTAAAAGATTCAAGAATCTGAGGGTTCATTGCAAAGGATGGTGAGGTGTTACAGTATCTTCTAATGATGCAACAACAGTAAACTGTGGGGGATAAAATGGATGACGAAATTGATAAATATGACGTGTATGTTGTTGAAAAGAACGTTGCTGAGGAGGCCGTTGTTGAAATGATTTTTGTTCTTTTCCTCTCAGTAGTGGGTATTGTGATTTCCAATGATTCTTAATTTTACAAAATATGCACTCATCAAATTCCACTCTTGCACCACTTGATGTAAATTTAGATTGGTTTGAATCATAAGATCGTTGGTTTGGAACAACACACACTAGGAACATTGGTTTTGGACCCCTTTTCAATATGAGTTTTGAGGCGTGTTTCTTAAGCAATGAGTTCATGGACAACTTAATCGATCGTGGGAAGAGGGGATCGGTGAAGAATAGTTCCTCGCAATCATTCAAAATTGAAGCGTACGACCCTAAAAAAACTGTACCAATCTTTGCTCTTCTCCTCGAGCAATATAAGTCTTGCATACTTTCAATTTTGCAGACTCTGTAAAAGCTAATTGATCCCATAAATCAGACATAGCAGCATAAAAATCAGAATTAAGCAAATTATTTGGTTGTGAAAGAGAGGATGTCGAATTCTAATTGGTATTGTCTAGATAAATTAGACTGCGTATACAGTTTTTCTAAATGATCCCAAACCTCATTGGCAGTGTCGTATTTGGCCAACTGAGTACCGATTGATTGGGTTAGAGAATTGTTGATCCAGATGTCAAACAATCTAGCATAGTTCTCACTACTATGTGTATTGGAAGGTTGGAGATTTGTACCTGAAACATATCCCCACAGTGTTTGCCACGAAGAAAAAATTTCATGACATAGCTCCAGTAAGAGTAGTTTTTCTTATTTAGCTGAGTACCAATCGACTGCTTAGAGTCGTCCTCTGGTGTCATCATTCTCTTTAAAAACAAAAAAAAAACAGAATCCCAATCGAAAACAAAAGAATAAGTTTGCAGTCAAACAAAAACAAATCCAAACTTTCCAAACAAATCTAATACCAATACGTTAATCTAAATTTCCGAACAAATCCAAAAATTCTAAATAAATCCAACACCAATTAATAACCGTATTTTACTAATACAACAAATTACTTATATTGACAACCAAATAATAATCAATCTTTTCAATATTACGAATTACTATACTGACTCTCGATGATCCTCTCGTGAAGTTAAAATCGATCAGGTATTCGACTTCATTGTCCACAAAAAAACTCTTTAAATGAAATTCATTTATTGTATACTACTGTAAATTGAAAAGTCACTAATACTATGAATAAAATTCAACAAAATATATGTTGCTACCGATTGTCCACCGATTACACAATATTCGAATATAATATTTTATAATGTGATCTGTCCACCGAATACTTAATATCTAAACATGATTTGTTTACTACTAATTAGATTTTCCACTGGATACTCTTTAAACTCAAATCTAAATCCAATTCGTGTTCACAATCTAATGAAAATTAAAATTCCATTGACTTCATGCACAAGATTCAATATAATAATAGTTCAATTTGTACTATAATTCGCGATATAGATTTAAATGAGTCTTATATAAAAAAAATCAAATTATGTGTCATACCTTTTCCGAAGCAATATACTGACGCAAACAATAAACAGGTAGGTTATGTACCCAAAACAATACACTTGTGACTGGTACCAACAATAATCCAAATAACGAATCGAAATCAAATACCCGACAAACAGCAGATCTAAAAACGACGAATCAAAATCAAATATACTTTATTATTTCCTATATCTCAAATTTTCAAAAAAAAAACTTAGCACTTGCTTTTACCTTTTTTCCCTTTATTTAGTTTCTAATTTATAATTTGATGTCACTATCCACTATCAACTTTTATTCTAACAAACACATCATTAAGACAAATTATAGCCAACATATATGATTGAACTCTAAAATTAAACCATAAAAATAAAAAAACTAAAATTCCTTAAAGATTACTAACTCAAGAGGAAAACACAAAAACCAAAGGTTCAACACCGGAGAACAGCACGTAATCAACAAATAATGTATTTTGGTTTTACATTCATCTAACATGGAAAAATGATAGTTATTATGGAGAAATTAACAAACTGGGGTGTTTTTTTTGAAAAATGGAAGAAATAATAGATTTTATGAGAAAAATTTCATCCTAACTTTTTTTTTCTATGCATATAATTTTAATAACAAATTTACATTTATTATAATACAATATTATAGATTTTGTAGATAAAATAAAAATAACAATTTATCTATATTTATTATATTTATTAAACATATTTTACAGAAAAAATATGAGAACCATAAAAACAAAAAGAATTAACATACCAAAACAAATACAATTTTTCTATTTCAAATTTAGTGTCCGGACGATATGACGATCATTTGGTAGTTGTTAAAACACTCAAATATTTTTACTTTCTTTAATATTAATTTTGTATTACCCATCTAGTTTGGCATGTTTTGTATATTTTGATTTTGAAATTTTTTATGGTAATCAGTTTTTTATTGTATTTTAATGTTTTTTTAATAAAAAAGTTACGTGATAATTTTGTAAATCAATATTTATTTATTTTTAGAATACCAAAAATAAATAAGTACAAACGGACATACAATTTTTTACCATGCAAATTAATATGACATGTCGCGGTTGTACAAATATTGTTCACATTTTATTTGAATGGAGTACAAAAATAGTTACGATAAAGTTTAAATCACCAACATAAATTATATTTGTGTTAATTTATTGAACATTAAACCGTTAAACAAAATTGAGTTGGGTATTATAAAATAAGTGTCCCTATTTTTAAATTATTTCTCGATTAAATGTCACTTAACTGTTTTGGACGAAACTATTATTTTTATAAGATCTATTAATTCCTCCATCTCAAATTTTCTAAAAAAAACTAAACACTTGCTTTTATCTTTTTTCCTTCAATTATTTTCTAATTTATAATTCGATGCAACTATCCACTATCAAATCTTTATTCTAACAAACACATCATTAAGACAAATTATAACCAACATATATGATTTAACTCTAAAATTAAACCCTAAAAATAAAAAACTCAAAGTTTTTAAAGATTACTCACGCAAGAGGAAGACATCAAAGTCAAAAGTTCCACACCGGAAAAAATCATCTAATCAACAAACAAGATATTTTAGTTTTACATTCATCTAACATGAAAAAAATAATAGATCTTAGGAAGAAAATAACAAACTGGAGTATTTTTTGAAATATGAAGAAAATAATAGATGTTGTGAGGAAAATTTCACTCCAACTTTTTTTCTATGCATATAATTTTGATAACAAATTTACATTTATGATATAGACCATAATACAATATTGTTAATATAAATAAATAAAAATATCTCTATATTTATTTAACATATTTTACAGAAAAAAAATATGAAGACCATAAAAACAAAAAGAACTAATATACCAAAATAAAACTATTTTTTTTATTTTATATTTAGTGTTCGGATGATATAACAACAATTTCAATTTCAAAAACCATTTTTATCTCGCTCATTTGGTTGTTGTTAAAACACTCAAGTATTTTTATTTTATTTTTCAGACTTTTCCATATAGTTTTGCATATTTTGATTTTGAAAGTTTTTATGTTATTATATTTTACTATTAGTGAAAAAATTACACGATAATTTTGTAAATCAACACTGAATTTTTATTTATTCTTTTTATAAAATACCAAAAATAAATAAGTACGAACCGACCATCCATAATTAATTCAACCCGTCACGAACCGTACAAGTATTGTTCACATTTTATTTGAATGGAATACCAAAACAAACTGGTCACGGATTAAATCACCAACATATATTAATATTGTGTTACAATATAGTACTCAGATAGTAAAAACATCAACTCCTTAAAAAGTAAAAGGTATTGTTGCCATTGATTGAAGATTGTGTGCCCAACCTATTTTATAAATAGCTGCATCTCAGCATATGTATCTCTATTATATAAGAAATCAACCAATATTTTTGGTGAAATAAATAATTTTAAAATATACTATTTCACCAAAAATTAAATTTAAAAATGTTAAGATTATGTGAAAGTATATATAACACAAGTTTCAGGGGTATAATGATTTTCAAATATTTTATGTTAAATTTGAAGCGTGTACAGTATAGTAGTCATAACTGAAATTAATGCATTTACACTTTTAAACGACACATGTGATTACGTAATTAATGCATCATTGAAGTGCCAAAAGGTACAAAATTCGATGCTACAAACTTTAAATTACGTATGTTTTTCGATTTCAATTTAAAAACAAGTTTTTTATCGTTCGTTTTTGGGTTACAAGTAGATATTATTTAATTGTAAAAGTTGACTTGATGCCCATCGCCATCGCATTGAACCTAAGTTTGTGGTTTTAGTTGGACCACTTTTATCCTACGCCAAGAGGAGTTTACACGCATTTTTAGTGCTCCCTTCATTATCTAAAAGAACCGGTTTAAAATATCGGAAAATTATTAGATACCAACGTTAGGTTTCGTCAATCTTTTTTATATTATGTATTTGAAATACACTAATTTCGTGGATGGGCTGAAGTATTTTGTTAGTTTTTTTAAAACGATATTTTTTTACTTTTTATTAGAATATAATGAAGAAAAATATCCATAAGGTAATACCAAAGTGGTATCTACTTTTAGTCTAGTTTCATAAAATACTTAGAATAATAACTTGAACAAAAATAGCGCCGAGGGTATAAAAAAGACCAATTTGGTTAGAACCCTTTTTTTTTATCTCATAAGTCTGATTTTTGGTTTACAATTCCCTCCAATTTCACTTTAATAATTTGTAAGAGAGAGAAACATGAAACCCAATAGTGAACCAAAAACCCACCTTCAACACAACCGTGAACTAAGCTTTCCTGCGGATACAACAATTTCCGACTCCGATCATTGGTGAGAAGACGTTACCGACATCATCTACATTCCGATATATTTTCTGACGTAGTTTTACTCATACAGGTTAGTTCTTCTCTCCGGTGGTGTTTTTTTGTCGGACGAAACACTATAACGTCGATAAGTACTGTTGGAGTGTGATTTGAGTTTCGAAAACACATAATGGACAGTAATCCTCTCTCATGTACATGTTTACTTGATTTCGGCAATTGTATATAGTTCAGTTTGTATATATTTATGATATCGTTGTATTTTTTTGAATTTTTATGTGTTTGAGGTTGAATTAGTTAACGGTTGAAGATGTTTGTGTGAGACTGTATGTGTTATGTTAGTGTCGATGTTGCTATCGGAGCATGCCGACGGAGCAGAATGTGGTTCATTGATGGTTTTACATGAATCACATCATCACCATGATATGTTGGCCTTATCTAGCAATGTTTGTAGTTCAGCAAGTATTGGCAGAATATGAACAACAATGCATGCAATGTTGTTCATTTCTAGCAATGTATGCAATATGTGTTGCAATGTCTAGCAATGTCCGGAATATGTCTACACTAACATACAATATATCTAGCAATGTCTCCAATAAATCTGCAATACGTCTAGCAATGTGTGTAAGTTATTTGATGTTTTTGTTTGGTTAGTGAAACTCAATGAGTGTTTGGCTGGTAATTTCTAGGTTTGTGGAAATATTTTTTGTTATATTGGGGTGATTGCTATATAGATTAAGACTGCGATATAAGGATTACGATTGACTTGACTAGAAATTGCGATATATGCAGGCAAATATGACTGCTACGGGCGTATTCTACAGGTCTGGCTTAGTCAATATAATCAACCTTCTAAGACGAAATATAATTACAACAGAACACATAGAAGCTGCCAGAGACACCCCGTTCTATGCGTTTCTGAAAATATTGTTCGACGTAAGGAACAAGGATTTGAAGTTGAAAAAGTTCCACAACCTGATCGAGGAAATTGTCAGTTTTTACGATGTGAAAAAGAAGGCTTTCAAAATAGGTCATAAGTATGTTAAGCTAACTACGAAGGATATGAAGGCCATTTTTGGGTTGTAACACGGGAACGAGGAGATTCCTTTGAATAAAGCATGAGCCTTTATTGGTTGATACACTGATGGGGTTGAGTACGAATCCTAGTTGATGAAGAAGTTTTTTTGAGTCCCCGCGCAAGGAGGACCGGGCCGACAAACGAAAAATCAGTGTCTAATGCATTGATAAAGGTGAACGAAATTCTCAAAATTTGTATCTGTTTTGAATTGTTGTTGCAGAATATTAGTATGCTGTTATTTTTTTTGCAGGAATCGATAGAGAAAGCAATCAGTGACAAAGAGGAGGACGAGGTGAAGGTCGTTGCTCATTTGTTGATACTTTTCATATGCTCGACACTGTTCTTTTCAGTTTGAGGCGATGTAGTGGGCTGGACCGCAGTATTCTACGTGGAGGATCTGGAGAAAATAAAGGACTATGACTGGTCTAGAGCTGTAGTTGAAAAGCTGCAAAAGTCACCGGACAAATGTATTAAGGTCGGGAATCTCGGTAAAGTTATCGGATGCGTTGCTTTTCCAATTTGTAAGAACGATGGCTTATGTTATTACGTTAGTTTTTAAATCCATATTTGAATGTTGTGTTATTTTATATGCAGCCCTTTTTGATGGAGCACAGTTTCATCGATGTTGAAATATCAAGGCCAAACATAATCCCTGAGTGTTATAAGTGGTGGGGATTAGAAGAGAAGGAGTCAACTTTTGAAATGATCCAGATGGTCAGGCAACTTAGAGATGCACAGGCAAGATAATTATGAATGGGTAGCTGATGGTATTCCTACTAAGTATCTAGAAGTGTTTAATTAATTTGTCTAGCAATGTATCAAAGTATAACCTATCTAGCAGTGACATAGAAACCCTAAATTGCAACCATCTGACGTTTACTATTTAGCAACTGCAAATTTAAAGCAATTGCAATCCCTAGACCCTGAGTAGGCAATAATAGTAATTTTTAAATCACAACCATGATTAAATTATTGTGAGGCAATCGCATTTGCGTATCTGAATGTCTATTATACTGTCATTTTTTTTTGATTTGTTAGGTTATAGATGATGAGATATCGTTGACAGAGGTTGAATGTCAAGTTTTTGCAGAAAATAAATTAGGGGGAGCTCTGAAGGTGGAGCAGAAACCAGTGAGGCAAGGAGTTGGAAAAGAAAGAAGTCTGTTGCAAAGAGAACTGTAAGAAGACAGAAGAAATTGTTCCATGATGAGGCTGGAACAAGTCGTAAAAAGAGATAGGACATTGAGATTGAGGACAACACAACACCACCACCATCAGGAGAGAATTATGATGTTACACTGCATGAATTCATGGCGAAGAAGAAGTCGACTACAAAAAAAGTTAACAACAAGAAAAAGAAAGAGCACCGTAGGTCAAGTATTCCAAGTTTTGGGGGACTGTCAAGGTCAGTGCTACGTGACAGAGGTGTGCTGAAAAAGCACAGCAGGATGCACCGATTGAAAGTTGAAAACAAAAAGTTGAAAATCTCGCTTGAACTGAGAAACAAACAAGTGAGTATTCATATGCTTTTTACGAACAAAGCATGTATAACAAATCACATATACTATTTAACATGCTTGTTTGGACAGGTTGAAAAACTGCAGTTAGAGTTAAATGATTTGAAAGGGAAGCTTGATGTAGTAGAGGAAATTGTAGATGCTGATAATGTTAGACTACTCAAAACCTTATCAATTCCATTTTGTTGTGAAGATAAGGAGGATACTGTAACCGTGGCTATGAATACTAGCGATAAGGTAATTAAGAAACCAATTATTTACCAATCTCGCAGGCATGGATTTATGCCGAAGAAGATCCAAAAAGTTTCAGAGCCCCCAAAAATAATTGAAGCAAAACATGTTGAGGTGGAGGAAACAACGGAAGAAGAGAATGAGTTTGAGACAGTTGAGGAAAATGAGAATGAAATATCTGAAAAGACGAACTTACAATGAGCTGCAGGGTTGGTTGACTCTGAAACACCTGTTGAACCTAGGCCAGAGACTACGTTAAAGGATGGTATTGTTGTAGATATCGCTGGGAAGCAGATAGGGCCTATCATACATGTGTGCGATGTTGATAATGAGAAATGGGATGTGGATGCAGAAAATATTGGTAGTGATAAATTAGCACCCCAAACTCATATTGTCGGCGTACAAACAGAAGTGTTCTTAGCGGAACAGGCACACAAAGTTGGATCTAACAAGGTTGATGGACAGGAGTTAGTCTTGGACAGATATGAAACGTTCGACATACAGAAAAACGATGAAAACAAAAATACCGAAAAACAGGGGGAGAAACCAGAAACTGGCGTTTAAAAGGTGGTGGAGACAGGAATTGAAGATGTAAGTGGATTTTAATATGGTTAAGATTCAACAATATTTAGTATTATGTGTTGACATGTTTTGAAGTATTCCAAGTCTAGGTTTGATAATGACTAAGATGGATTGTTGTTTTTTAAAAATGTTGTTTTGACAGTGTAAGAAAAGTTTAAGACTTGCAATGGTTTTTTTTTATTTTGTATCATGACTTTCATTTTTATAGGATACAGATATGTCGCACAAATCGCAATCACTAAGACATGGTATCTAGCAAACACATGTTAAAATAATAATACATGAATCAAAACAAATCCCATGAAGTATTTAGGTTGCAATCGCAACCTTGAACTAGGTGGGCTTTGAAATGAAAATCATTTGTGCTGACATCTAGCAATATCAGCTAGGCATAAAGCACAACGGTTTGAATAACGAATTATGAGTCGTGCACTAAAATTTCAATGCATATGGGTAATTTTATTGTCTTACATTATTAGAGAGTGCAAGAAAGACATGTAGCAGGACTGGAAGGCAATCGTCAATCTACTGTATAAAACGTTAACGGACCGTGGTGTAGAACAAGCAGCAAAGTGTTAACAAGTATCGCCAGAAATGTCTCCCATGAAGGTTATTTCAATTCATAACGAAGAACAACAATCTGCAACAAAGACTGAAGTTATTACACGGGATGAAAGAGCAGAAGAAGTAAAACAGGACGGGGGAAATATATCTGAAAACCTGCAAATAGGGGCAGTTAAGTATGGAACACCCTTACAAGATAAAACAGCATCTAACGCACTGCATGTACGTTCTGTTATACCGTTGGCTGACGAAAGTTTTGTAGACTGCACACAAATTTTTTATGAAAAATGTGTCAAGGCTGCAGCAAATTCAAATGAGAAGCGACGTACTTTGGAATCCATCGAGGAAGGTCAAACAAATCTCGATGTAAGTGGATCTTTGTCTTACCGTCACCGACAAAAGTAATGTTAGGGAATTAATTTGATATATTACAGGTGGACGTTGATGAGTTCCCAAGGTGGAACTTACTTGTCAGACGAAGGTGGGAGAACCACAGGTTGCATACAAAGATTGGCCGAAGCGTACAACGACGACGCAACTCATATGTGTCAGTGAGTACAACAAGGTGTTGAAAATAAGTAGAGAAGAAGAACATGAAGATCCATAAGTATGGTACTTTCCAATGTCGGAGTTCTCATATAGGATTGCCATTAGTGTGAGCGAGATAATGGAACTCCTTAACAAAACTGAAGTAGACTTTAAGGTAATATTCTGTTGCATCGCAAATGCAATATTAAATTAAAATATCTAGCAATGTTACATTAATATATCTAGCAATGTCTAATTAGTCCACCTAGAAATGTTATAATAGGGTATCTAGCAATGTCCAAGTATAGTTTCTACCAGTATGGAATCTAGCTATGTCATCTACGTTGTATACTTATGCATCGTTGTTTGTTTTTAATAATTGTCATTTACATGTTTTAAAAAATTAATTGTTAAATGATAGATCATATATGCTTGTATATATAAGCTGCTCTAGGATGCAAATTGGAGAGTCCTTGTGAAAGAGTTTGATGATAAGTATTCATTTATGGTCAGTGTTATTCAAATTTATGGAATTGCAACTGTTAGTGCATCAGGTATTATTTATGTTATTTAAAAAAATCTACTTCATATAGTAATGTTAAAAATTGCAAGAAATGTTGGTTATGAAGAGAGATATGTCAAAAATTATGGATAAAGTATTTGAAACAATGAAACCAGACACATACATTGCCCTTGTTCCTCTTTGCACCATTAACAAGCCCAACGTCAACCACTAGACGTTGCTGGTTATTGATATCGAGAATGGTATTGCTAGTAGCTACAACTCACTGTTGCCATGGAGTAAACACATTGCAGATAAGACAAGAAATATAGCTGATGGCCTGGTAATAAATTATATGCTATAAATCTTATAATATACATCTTGCAAGAGCTACCAACCTAGTTTGAATGTATGATACGTCAGCAGTGTATGATACTGCAAGTATTTCTAGCCATGTATTTTCAATGTATCTAGCACTTTCATATCAATGATCTAGCAATGTGATATAACACTTACAGTACCACTGATATTTCTATGTATCTACCAATTTATCCTGTGTGTATCTAGCAATGTCTCATGAGTGTATCTAGAAATGGTAGAAAACGTATCTAGTGATCATATAGTCGCCTAAATCGCAATGTTTATAGGGTTTTGGTTTTTAAGTTGGCCTACTGCGTCAAGAAAAAATAGATACCTGCTGTGAAGGGTGGATACAAAATCAAGACAATGAGAGATATCCCACAACAGCCAGACAAAAGCCTTGACTGTGGGAATTTTGTTTGTGAGTATACGAAAAACATCATTCAGAAAGGATATGTTCCTAAGAAATATGGAGAGGATATGCAAGCTAAAAGGAGAGCTGAAATTTTTAAGCATTTCCTTAATGATTCAAACACAAATCGACGATGGTAGTTTCATTTAATTTTGAAATCGTTTTTTTTACAATCGTTGTGTAATTCATTTTAGATTGGATGCTGTTTTAAGGATCTTTTTTAGACGTTAGTGTTGGGAGAAATGTTTTTACGTCATAACTAACAATGGTAGACTTGTATTAAAGGATTACTCGGAACTGTAGTAACAATAGCAACGTATCATTTGTGTTATTGATAATTGTTCTAAGAATGTCATTTGTATAGTACTACTAACAATTAGCGATGAAAAATTCAAAGCAAAGCGGTTATACAGTCACCTACAGTTGACAATCGAAATTTAATTCCACCTTGATGCATCTAGCAATGTCAAATTACGTGTATCTAGCAATGTATTTTTAATGTATCTAGGAAGATCCTCCTATTATTAGTGTATTCAACAATTTAACAATTACCATGTATCTAGCAATGTCGTTATAAGGTATCTAGCAATGTTATGCTGATGTATCTATCAATTTCATATAACACATATCTAGCAATGTCATATCCATGTAAATCGCAAAGATATATATATATATATATTGGAACAACTACATTAATGCATTGCTAGATAGATTTATTGGGAGATGAGTACATTAAATGAGATCGAAATGACTGTTACCTATATCCGTCAGTTATTAAACATAGATTACTTATCCTATTGGTTAACTTATTAGTTGACAAGATAAAGGTAGATATTGAATCATTACAAATGCATTAACTAGACGTGTACAAGTAAATGCATGCAATTAATTGCATTTTGCTAGATTGGACGTAGCATTGGGCATTACATTTGGCTATAAGTAAAGGATGAGAGATTAGGCTATTCATCTAACACCACTTTTCAAGAACTCAACTTACTTTTGAAAATGGCCCCTTCATCCCCAGTTTCACCACGGTACTCCTCAGATGAAGGCTGCTCTTCCGACTACTATCTCGACAACAAACCATAAAAACGTACAACAACTTCTGATTACTCCTCAGACGACGAGGATGACTGCTCAGTTAGGTCGTCTGATTACGAAGAAGAGTACGCTTCATGGGACTCGTAGTCACTCGACGACGGGTACGAGTCTTACCCTGCACAACTTACAAAACGGAAACAGTGAAGAGATAGCTGGGAGTCAGTCGATGGAGACGACGATGATGAAAATGAAACCGTCGATGAGAAGTCGGAAGAGGAAGAGGATGATGAAGAAGAAGATTCTAATGAGGAGGAGGATGATGATGATTCTGATTGATGTTATAGGAGTTCATGCAACATCATTTTCTTTTTAGTATGTTTTTTTATGTTTTATGGGCTATATACAAAACCAACCCTCTGAGAGGTTCTATTTTTGGGAGGGTGTATGAGGCATTTGTACTGCCATGAATGGTGTTTTAATCTAATTATGATGTTAGTTTTTTATTTTTTGTGTGATCTATGGATGTTTATATGCTGTTGCCATTTTTACAATTTCACTAAAGATTAGAGAGAAAGTAGTTTAATGAAGCAGCTGTAAGGCTAGTTAGAAAACACAATCGCAATGTAAAACTAAATTAACAAGTATATCACAATGTCATATAAGACATATATGCAAGTGGCTTTATAATGTTTCTCCCAATACAACAGTCGCCTATCTCCCAATGTCATTCATGGGCCTTCAGCAATGTCATAATAGGGTTTTTAACAATGTCATATTAATAAATCTAGGAATGTCAATTAGTTTAGCTACCTGTGTAAATGTATCTAGCAATGTGATATAAGGCGTATCTAGCAATGTGACTATTCTTTAATCTGGTAGAGGAATCTATCAAATCCAAATAAGGCGTATCTAGCAATGTGATATTAGACTTTAAGTCGCAGTGATATTTTCCTATATCTAGCAATGTGAGAATAAGATACCCAGGTATTTCATGTTAGTGGTTTGTAGAGATGAACATTGGAGTATCTAGCAAATTCATATCAACGTACCTAGCAATGTCATTTTAGACTTACAATCGCAGGGATATTACAATGTATGTAGCAATGTGACATTAGAAATGTAATTTTAGTGCATCTAGCAAGGATATAACATGTATCTAGCAATGACATCATAGCCTATCTATCAATGTCAAGTAAGAGTAAATAATAAAATTAACGAGTCAAACAAACGTTGTATCGAGCAATGTTAACAGTCTTAAAACATATAAATTGCAAGATAGGAAGCACTTATCCAAAAATATCCAAAAAATAATAATTTGAACTTAAGAGAATAGGTTTTTTATATTCAGAATGGAGCATCGCAAGACCTCTTGTTGTGTCCCGATTTGAAACAGCAGCCACACCATGACTGGCTGGTGTTTACTTCTCATATTTATGGAATACGTTTTTTTCTCGGCCGTCTCGCTCATCTTTTAACGTTCGGTGGATTAACCACTGGCTCTCCATCGTTGTTAGTTCTAGAAGCTTCACCAAAATCTGTTATAGCCAGTATGTTAAAAGAATAATTGGACCTGAAATTTGCAATAGTGAAAAAAGGCTTTATTAAAGTCATCAGATATTCGCTTAAAGATACTATTGCAGCCAATGTGTGTGGGCATGGGAAACATTCTTGATGCCAAGAACCGCATGTGCATTTGAAATCAAACATGTTTACAACCATTACTAGGTCTGATAAAGCCTTAAAAAACGCTGCAGAAGACTTGCGTACTACCCAGGTTAAACCACATTGTACATTCTCTTTAAACAGCTTGTCAAACTCGGGGTATAAGTTGGTGTTCCAGCTTAGACCCTCTAATAAATGTCTAGACATCTAAGTCATAAGCATAACTCTAATCCTGTCGACCAATTCCACTATAGGAAGATTGCACAATTTTTTTATCTGTGCATTGAATGATTCGACAGCTGTTGATGTCATTGCCCCATACCGTTTGCCTTTAACGTATGCCTGAGCATACTTTTCTGGTGGCAAATTGTTTAGAAATTTGGTGATACGATCACCCCCTTAGCGCTGAAACTGTGATAGTCGTTCGTTAAAAAGGTCCACCGTCGGGGCATAAGCACATCTCTTAAACATCACTAGCATATTGTATTTATACATTTTGTTTGAGCGTTCAAGAGCTTTATTCAAATTTTGAAGTAGATGGAAGATACAATAAGCGTGGTAGTCATTCAGATAGAGAGAGGCTACAACGTTAATAATACCAACATGACAATTTGAGATAAACGTTATCTGGCGCCTTAGCACATGCGGTTTTGAACTTTGCAAAAACCAAAACAAATTGTCCGAGTCTTCACTACCAAAAATCTCGAAAGCAACGTGAAATTGACCTGCATCAATACATAAGTTTAGATTTGTTGATAGGGTAGGAACTGAAAAATTGCAGACGTACGACATTCCAAAATTGGTAGATTGAATGATCATAAATTGCAAATTTTCATACACTGGATACAACCTATCTAGCAAACTTAATCTAGCAATCTAGCATGGCTGAAATATGTACAAATAAAAAATAGACATAGGCAACAATCACATTATAATAACGGCAATCTAGCAATCTATGTTTATGATATATGAGCAATTCGAGAAACCACATATCTAGCAACATGTGAAATAACAGTGGGACTAACCGTTGTTGCCATCATTTGCCACTGTTGAGAGCAACACCCCACCATGCTTTCCAGTTAGATGGGTTCCGTCAACGTACAATAAAGGTCGGCATGAATGAAAACCCTGAAGGCACACACCGAACGCTATAAAATTGCATCGGAAAATGTTGTTGGACGCTAAATCCAAGTGACAATCCATTGTAATATCACAGCTCTTTATTTGTTTGAAGTATCCTTTTAGCATTCCGAAAGAAGTATTGCTATCTCCAAATACCGCACGCCTTGCCTTTTCTAAAGCATGCCACGATAGACGATAAGAAATGTCTAAACCATAGTCTTTCTTGATAGAGCACTGTATAGTTTTAGCTGTCACACTGTGGCAGTTCCTAAGAGAGTCATGAATCTCATCGGCAATCAAATCAGATGACAAATGCATGCTCTTCTTTTTTGTGAATACGGGACTGCAAGTATGGGTATTAACAAACCTCTTTATGGTTATTAAACCGGTTGAATCTTTGTTCACACAATAAAATGTGATCTTTCTAAATGTATTATGCATGTACTTAAAGGTAAAACCGTTCTCTAATGCATATCGGGATACGGATAACCTTAGACCTGCAGCACCCTCAGCAAATGACTGACGAATACCGATGATAACTCCGACCCATCCAGTTGTAGCAAGATGCCTTCTCTTCGGGGTTGAATTAACTAAACAATTATAAATCTCACCACTAGTTCGTTGGCTATGGGAGGCTTTTTCAAAAGGTTGAGCAGGCTGTTTACGTTTAATTGCAAACCCTGTATCGACCACTTGTTCTCCAATAACCAAATTAACACTCTTGAGATGCTCGACATCAAGATATACTTCCAAACCAATAAAATCTGTCTCATTATTAAACAAACAATTCTTGTGAGCACCACACGAATAGTTAATGGTGTAGTTACCTCTAACAAGATCATGTCATGTGCTTTCAACGTACTGTTGAAGGGTTTTAAAATTTCAAATTTGGACAACAAAACAATAGTTGTTTCGTGACCAAATTTGAAAATGAAAACTTTGGGTTTTGACATATACTACCCTGCATTGTAGAAGATTGGGTTAGTTTGTTGTAGGGCAAGGTAGAAAGCATGAATGTGTTACAGAAGAAATATATTTATCTCGTTCTTTTACCAATCTAAAAATGTTTTACATATACAATCGCAATATAAGGAAACTAGCATCTTGTAAATCGCAGTGAGTTTCATAAGGAATGTTCATCTCTAGAAATGTATGCACTTGTTGACGCTAAAAATTGCAATCAATTAGCTACCAATCTAAATGACAACAGAAGCATAAAGCTAGCTAACAATATCAACACAAACTAACCAAGTAAAGTCGCAATGACTATAATGATATCTAGCAATGACTTTATTCAACCACAAAACGTAAAGATAAATATCAGTACCAAGTAAATTCGCAACAACTATAGCTAATGGTGCATGTATCTAGCAGTGTATGTATTCAACCCAAAAAACGTAACGACAGTAGAAGATACAAGTAAACTCGCAATGACTAACAAATGTCTATAGTATCTACATATGTATAAAAATAGCCCTAAAATCGCATCCTCAATGAAACGGCAATCGCATCATGTTCGCTAAATCTTCAGAAACTGTAAATGCTTACCGAAAAGTTACAGAACAACGAATATATGCTTACTCGACTAGAAAGCTGAACTAAACAACATCTAAACAAACAAATCGATTAACATACATGATTTCACCAAGTTCGATCTCAGGTTGAGCTGGAAAAACAAAAAAACTACCGGCGTGCAGTAGGTAACAAACCTTGAAAGTGACTTCCGGTGGTTGACGTTGAGGAAGAAAGTAGGTGTTCCATGTAAAATAGGGTTAAATTCCCGACAGAAAATTGGTTTTGTCGACAGATGGTGGAAGGTGGATTAAAGTCGGTTTAGAAATCTTAGGGAGTTAACGGTGGAAGGTGGCTTAAACGGTGGTTGATGGTGGACAACAGGTGGTTGATGGTGGACAACAGGTGGTTGATGATGGACGGTGGTTTAAAACCCTGGACGACGTTTGGGTAGGATCGTCGGTGGTTATCGGTAGTTTCCGGTAAGAACCTGATCACGGTAACAAATTTTCAAAAAAAAACGAGGCCCTCTTTGGAAAACGGGTATTTTGGTAGGTTAAGAGAGAGAGTGACGGCTGGTTATAAATTCAAAATTCAAATTTGCTGATTATGTGAAAATACCTATTTTTTTTCTCAAAATAAGGCTTATATACTAGGTTGAGGGTAGTTATGGTATTAAAAAAAATTAGGTCTTGAAAGGGAGTTATGGTATTGAGATACTAGATACTTATTTATGGGTACTAAAGACTAATATATTTGGTCACTAGATACTTAGGGTGTCCTTTCCCAATATAATGATAATAAAATGATAACATTTCATAAGGTTATTTTTATGTCCAAACCAATATTTCCTGACTTTAAGAGTATTTTGTGATTTTTTGTTACATATCAATGATAGTCCTTTATTTCATTATGTTTTGATCGTCTTAATGTTTAAAAATACGTCTCGCGTCCAAGTTACGGACTACTATGTTCACTTTCAAGATTATACAAATCCAACAAATTTTATTTAGTATACATTTTTTTTACCTTACATTATGTATCATCTTGTTGGAGTTCACTTTCGGACCCATAGAGCTTTATAATGAATCTCTATTCATCTCCTATCACCATATTATTTTTATTCGTCCACTATAATCAGGTTGTGTTAGAGTTCACAACCCGACTTATAGAGCTTTACAACGGATCTCTATTTGTCTCTAATAATACATCTCACTTTACAACATTAAACCTGCAAACGAAATCGAGTTTATTTATACATAATACTTGTCCAAAATAAATACTCAAAACTTCACAAATCGATATAAGCATTTTTAATACCTTAAAATTCTAAAAAAAACAAAAACAAAATCCTCCCACATATTAGTTTTTGCAAATTTTCTCTCAAAATCTTACTATATACTCAAGATATTAAGGTTAAGTTTAAAATTTTATATACCCTGCATATCATAACTTGGGTTGTGACAGATATGTGAGGGCAAGGTCTACTGCATTTGTGCTCGGGCTTGAAGGCTCTGGTTTGGGGCTTAGAGATTAAAAGGTTGGTGGTTTAATATTCCTGCTAAATGTATTATTATTATTATTATTATTAATTTATACCTTTTTAATTTTAAAGATATTGGCCCAATGAATGATAGACACTCATCTTCTAATTATTCTTGTTTTAGAGGGTTTTTTCTTTCAGATTCAAAATATTGGGTACGGTTTATTAAATTCCATTTTAATTAATCAGTTTGCTACAAATCTAGACGTCATTCACTCTCTTTTTAGTTTTTCAAAGGAAAATAACCCAAATTTGTTTGTTAAACTGAATTACCCAGCCCCCAAGGGGGTAGCCGAGTTGGTTGAGTATGGCATTCTTATAACCAAAAGGTCATGAGTTCGAGTCCCTCTACATACGCTTTCTCGGCTGAGCCTGTCACCTTGTGTGGTTTACCTTCTGGCGTTGGTTTGCAGGCTATCGCGTCAGACTGAGGGTTTACCCTGTGCGCACTCATTGCACTCTGAGTAGCGGCTGCGGGTTCCCTCCGAAAAAAAAAACTGAATTACCCACTTTCTTTTATTGATGATTCTTTAAAGACCTCTTCAAAATATTTGTCTAACCATAAAGTAGGCATTTCTCTCCCAAAAACAATTATCACCCACAAACGAGTCCCTCATAATTTCAAACTAAGAGGAAGAAAATTTAAAAATTGTACCAAACTCCAACAAAAACCCAAATTCTTTAACCCACCATATTTGCTCATCTTCCCCTCCACCCTCATACTATCAAATCAGATAGCTCCACCTACATGGTCAACCTTATCTCTCAGAACTTATTTTCATGGACATCAAGACAACCGCTCGTCCTTGGATTGGCAAAAGTCCCAATAAATTTGTTGGTATAACTTTGATGGTTCCTGAAAAAATTATAATGAGATCACCGATATATTGGAAAATTAAAACGTCTCTTAAGTCTTTATCTTGGCTAAGTCCAAAATTTGATACAATTGAAGGAAAACACTAAAGAAATATGGGGCGAGTTTGGACTAGAGGAGTTTAAATTTATTTCGAGGGTTACTTACTTTTTAAATTCTCTTTTAAATTATGGCTATTCGATACTCGGTTGTGCCTAATATTCTAACTAGACTTGAGTTGATTATGTCCACTTCTAAAGAGATTGGCCCCAATATGAACATCGAGGATGATTCTAGAGATAATGAGGTGGACTCCCCACCTTCTAGAAACCGCCCCTTTGGTGAATGTTCAAACGGTAATAGGTTTTTATCCCTCCAAAAGACCAACGAGTAATACACTTTAAGTTTTATAGATTTTATTTTTTATTGCTTCTTGAAATGTCCATGGATTAAACGACCAAGTACATTAAAAAAATGTAACTGACTTTATAATGAGTAATAGTATCTCTATTATGATCCTTATAAAAACTAATAATTATCTACCTAAAGTAGATCTCGTAATCATATCTTTGACTTTTTTTTTACATTATGCAACTAATTGTGAATCTCACCCTTTAGGTAGAATCTGGATCATTTGGAATCCATGTGTGATCTTTATCTTTATCATATTTTCATACGCACAATAAATTCATTATAAACCTAGAAATTTTAACTTCCTATTTTTATTTTATCTTACTGTCAAGTATACTTTTAACAAATATTTTGATCATATTTCTCTTTGATCGGGTCTAAAGGCCATCGTCGCGCTATATTAGGGGTTTTATCGAGTCACCTTTGAGGATTTCAACATTATAGATAAATTGGAGGAACATATCGACTCTACTGAGGATTGAAATACAATAATTAAAGAATTCAACTTTTGATGTTAGTGCAATGACATTCGTTCTTATGGATTCCCATTATTTTAGACTAATAAGAATCCTCTCAATCATATATTTTCTAAAATATAATGTATCTTAGTCAATAATAATTGAGACAAGTCATTTCCAATGTCTTTTACCATTATGGTTTTCCTCATACTTTGGACCACATCGCCATCATCCTAGATTTAGGCACCCATCACCTCCATAACAAAAAAATCATTTAATTTCGTTAATAAAAGGTAATGCCGCATAATATTCAAAGAAGTTATCACTAATAGTTGAAACCTTCCAATTACCGTACATGGTTTGTGTCTTGTTTTGTAAATACTTATATGTCTTTAGTTCATCCTCTACAGTCTCAATCGAAAGGAATATAGTAATATTAGTGTCTTGATATACAATACATAAAATAAAGTACTCCAAGCTCATTTACTCCTTCCTAGTCTCGAAATAATCAAGGTTTGTTTCTTCTTTATATTCCTTAGCAGAGCCAAATAATTATTTGTTAAGCAAAAATCAAGAAACAACTGACTCAAACTAGGAGATCGAAACACAAAGAATTTACATTATAATATCAAAACCCGTATTTTACATAATAAAATAGTCATAGTTTCCAACAATAAGGAAAACCTGACAATCTCTACTTCGAGGGTTGAATATATCTTGGTAAACTAATTATATAATCTCTTTGGCACCTGTTATCCTTCTGGTTATCCGAGTTTAGTGAGGTCTCTAATATCATTTTTACAAATGTCAACTCAATGGATAAGACATCCATGATTTGCATTGTGATTGTCTTTTAGATATTTCAGTATATGGATCAAACATCATTGTAGGAGGCTTGTAACTAACTTTATCCTCAGTCTTAGCATATATTGTTGCAATACTATTTGTGAGGATAGTAATAAATCTTCGGATCCTCATGGCTAC
The DNA here is from genome assembly GCA_036936605.1 of Limnanthes douglasii subsp. nivea. Lineage (NCBI taxonomy): Eukaryota > Viridiplantae > Streptophyta > Magnoliopsida > Brassicales > Limnanthaceae > Limnanthes > Limnanthes douglasii. The sequence goes on along the minus strand of JAUPFV010000001.1, from coordinate 246,348,711 downwards.
AATGCGAGTTTTTCAATCATTCTGTGAGTGTTGTGGGTAAGGAGATATGCAATAGGGTACTCATTTTTTTTTTCAATTCTGAAAGTATGAAACCTTTATGTAATTTCACTTCTATTTCCCTCATTTCTAAAACGGACTCTCCTTCTTACACTGCTCATTTCATGCAAATTACTTATTCCAATGTAATGTACAAGATTATCTTTAAGATTATGGCTAACAGAATCAAAGACTCAATCTTTTATCTTATTAATAAGTCTTAATCGAATTTTATCTCAGGGTTAGGCAACTCTAACGACATCATTCTCCCCCAAGAACTCCTTAGGACCAAACTAACGGAAAATGCCAGTGGATCACACTAAAAGTCGACTTTATGAAAGATTTTGATAATGTTCGTTGATACCTTATTTTAGACAATCTTGTCTGTATGAAATTTATGAAGATGATGTTCACTTGGATAATATAATATATATTCACTCCCTCGTGCAATGTTAATATAGTTAATGATCCTAATGGTAATTTCAAAGGTATGAAGAGGCTGAAGCAAGGTAACTTTCTATCTCATTTTTTGTTCGTTCTAGTAGTACAAGTCTTTTCAAGTATTCATAAGGAAAAAACTAATGACATGAATCTTAAATTTATTGGAAATGTCAAAAGCTCAAGATAATAAATCTATATTTTGTTGATGATCTAATGATTTTATGGCATGGTGATCTTAACTCTCACAATCTTATCAAAGAGGGTCTAAATGAATTATTTTCTCTCTCGTGTCCCCAAGTTAGTCCTACTAAAAGTAGTTTATTTTCTCTAGTGTAAACCTCACTGTTCGACGTGATCTGATCAACATATTAGGGTAAAATATGGGCTCACTTCTTGTAAGTACCTGTGTGGGACCTGTCCTAATAGGTCGACTATCCTGTAACAACTTTTGGTCTCTCCTAGAACATGTCACTGCTCGTATTAATTCTTGGACCTCTAAACATATTATTTATGCGTGTAGACTCCAGCTCATTAACTCAGTCTTCTTTACATGCCATGTATATTAGTCTTCAATCATCATCCTCATATCTAGTATTCTCGAAGAGCTTTCTCAATCCTTCTGATGTTTCCTCTAGTCATGTTATAAAATAAATACTTCAGAAGTCGGATTGATCCAATATAATATTGCACACGTTGGAAGATGAACTTAAGATATATTTGGAATCATATGGTTTTCCTAAACATATTTGGAGAAATATTTTACGTCATAGGGTAGCGATCGATAATGGGAAGATTACATCCTTCTGGTTTGACCTATGGCTACTCCTTACCATATTGGTAATCTATAATGGGAAAAGTATTATTCATGATTCAAGGTTTGACAACAATCTCAAAGTATCAGGCAACATTTTGGATGGCTTCTGAACTTGTCGGCTCAAAAATATTTGCAAATACAAGAAATCATAACAACCTTTAAAAGATTAACAACTTAATTTTATCTCTCATTCTTCATAAAATTAAATATAACGAAGTCCATTCTTAGACCGTAAAGAACGAAAATGAAATTCTCAGAATCCAAAAAACCTACAACGCCACATTTACATTAACTCCATGTATCAGGTGAGCTGAGTTAGTATGACATAAGTACAATATACTCCGTCATTCTTTTATTTTTTAGTTTTTGATCTAAAAAAAGTTGGTAACATGTGACAAAAGTATAAGTTGATGACTAAGCTCCTCTCCATAACGCGTGCTGTGAAATTTTTGTGTTGAATCCATCAATCATATCCTATATGACTATTGCTTCACTTAGAATATGCGGGTAACTATTAAGTCAAAGGTCTGGTTGACATTAATCGACATTAATTGCCATTTCTAGATTATAGAGGTGTCGAACTGGTCTTCATCTCACATATGTTATTTTGGCGCTCATGCTTTAGCACAACAATATACCACAAATAGCGAGAGCAAAGTTTTTGTTCTCTCCCACCCTCGCCTTTGCGGTTTCGCTTTGTATGTTTTCCGACATTCAGTTCAGATTTCTTAAAACCAATCTTGACTACCCAACGTAATCATTACTTGTTCTTTTAAGTTACCTTTCTTGTTAAAAAATAACACATTTTCTTATTATGCTTGTTGCAGTAGAGTGTTATATATAATAATCTACGTGTTTACTGATTTCGAATAATTTCATGTTCCGACGGATAACAACCCAAAACAATTTAAGATATTTTTATGATGTTCATATTTTTTTTTGTGTTATTTATATTTTTTTGTATTTTAACTCAAATTTTAATCCAATCTATTTTCATATGCTCTATTTGTTGAATTTAGACTAACTTACTCTATATATATATTATAAACGTTTGTAAGAACTTTTTAATATATTTTTTTTCATGAAATACCTCAATTATTAATTTTAACAAAATACCAAACGCTAACAAGTATACTAATGCACTTTTAGACCTAGTGTTTTTTTTTTTAAATTGTATTATAAACGGAACTTTTAACATCGTAAGTTGATTTAATTGATAGTTGAAATTTATAAATGGTAAAACTAAAAAAAATCCACTTTATTTTGTTCTTATTCTTAAGTCTTCTTTAATTATTATTCTAAATGATCTCTTCCCGTTTTATCATACATAGTAATGGTGAAGTTTTGAGCAGGAAAATGACATATTGATCCCGTTCTATACCATAGCTATTAGTACAAACATAAGAATTTTAAAGAAATTCCGATATTCAAGATCATTAATTCTAAAACCACTATGAACCAAAACATACCTCAAGTAAATTTGGACACATGCGAAATAAATAATATAAGAACTGTTTTTAAATTGTGTTTCATTAATTATAAGATGGATAGATAATAATGTATTTTTGTTTGTGACACCTCTGGTGCGAATTATGTTACATACATTATATATGCAAGTGTCTCCGAAAAAGACAACTCATATCTTTTATTTATTGACGTGTGTTGACCAAATTCGATAAAAATATTGAGTGTGATATTCTGGACCACGTCTAGTTGGTATATACGTTACCGTGGTCTATTTTGCAATTTATTGTATATGTGTATCCAGCACATAAGTAAGTAGCCCAAAGAATATAGTAACAAGACTATCTAAAACACTAATTTGATTAATGATTCATAAAATAATATTTATAAGTTTAGTTTTATTATTTGAATTTTGGGTATTCTTTTAAGTCCTGTAATTAAATTAAGACCGAATTGTTTTTGGTATTTTAAAATTTCGATAAAATAACCATAGTACTTTTATAGATCATAGAATGGTGTGTTTTTTTTTAATATAATTTTCAGAGCACAATTTTATATATTGTGATTCGACCAAAATAATCAAAGTATCATGCAAATGGTCAACGAAAGGGTGGACTATTAGCATTCGTATATGTTCGAAACTCTATTATTTTTAAATAGTAAGAAAAGAAAAAAAAAAGTTCAAATAAATTTTTAAAATAATATTACTATTAAAATTAGCAACAAGATATAATCTAACAAGTGTGTATTATGCATCTTCCAACTTGCTCGATAATATATTATGACTATATTGGTTGACTAATCAATCCAATTACATTAAAATATTTGACAAAAATTTTATACCGTGAACCATCGAATTTAACCTATTTATTATGGGTTTCGAAAACACCTCAATAGTTATTTATAACAATAATTTTGATTTTCTTTAATAAATAAAGAAAAATATACATGCAACTAGTATTTAATACATCATTGATGGTAAAATTCTTAGGTGTAATTCATTTTTTTTGTCAAAAACATTAAATTAAAGTAAATAAAGTGCGTATAGATATATGGGGCATACCCCGATGAAATACATGAAAAATTAAAAGAGAATCGACGTGACCTAAAGTTACATAACTATATATCGTGGGAATCTAGGATATATAATAATATAAAAATAAGAAAGATAAAGTAAAGCAACTCTGAAAATAGTAGTCATTAGATCCAAAGAAGTCGTCAGAGGTAACGGGCAACGAACGAAGCCAACAAGAAGAGAGAGAATCTGCAAAAAGCAAGTTAACAAATTATATGAAAATTACACAAACCAACCAATCTCGGTGCCATGGTCTTGCATTCATCTCTCTCTAGACGTGGTAAATGATCGCACCAAAGAAAGAACAAAAAGATGACGGTTTCACAAAGATTACCAATTTGGCGCCTCGCAAATCCAAGACTACCAGTTGTGAGCATTTGTCGCAAAACCCAACTTAGAACTTGCATAATTCCAAATACTGTGAGTGAAAGTACAGTCATAGAGGATATGATCAATAATTTCAGAGTACGAGTTGCATAAGACACAATCTGAGGGAATATTTAGACCCAACTTAAAATCTTGTCTCAAGTAGAAAGCTTGCGAAGGATTGTAAGCGAAAGAATACAAGAATGACGATGAATAATGAACTTATTCCATACTAACCTGGCCCACCTCAAAATTAGGGTGGATGTACAAATGGTGTTATAGATGTCTCTGATTGTGAATATAAATCGGAGTCCAATAGTAAATGTCATTGAAGTTGATATTTGGTGGAAGTAGATTGAGAATGAGATTTTTAATATCTTGAAGATTGAAGCGATTCACTTCTCTCGTTGATATGATATTAGATGGCAAGTTCCAGTGACCATTGCTGATGATATCAGAGACCTTGAGACTTTTCTCGAGCCTAGAATCTTTGATGATATTTTCATAATGCTTTACCAAAAGGATAAAGAGGAACCAATGATCATACCAGAATGAGGCATCCAACTTATTGTCGATAACCACCCTCTACAAAATATTAGCCATAGGACAAAGACATAATATATATTTCTCCAAGTTCAAAAGGAGGAATAACCAAAATCTAAGTCTAAAAAATTATTATTTTTAATTTATTCGGATTTGATCGAGTCGGACCAGAAATAATATTTTTTTATTACTAATAATAAACCGTAAATATTTTACAATGACCTCCTGATTCTAAATTTTTATATCTAAAAAAATATTTTTAATGGGAAACCAATGTATAAATTTTTAGGTTATATATATGAATTTTATAAAAGTTTAAAGTTCAAAATACGATTTATTTTAAAACCCTAAATGAAAAAAGAACGTTTTTTAAGATCACATGACATTTCTTTTGTGAAAAATTACGAGCCAAAATTCAAAGTACAATAAAAATCAAGCTAACAACATTATAAAAATAAAAATAATTGGAAACTATTGACTATACTAATAAAACATTAAACTAAAAGTTTATAAAAATTAATTGACAATTTAAAAACATAATAACATATCATGGTTCAAATAAAGATAAATACAACAATTAGTTTCGAAATATTTAACCAATGTAACCGAATTATTGTCTGGAGACATATTGGTACCAAACAATATATAGTTCAAGATAGCCACAAGCTTTGTGCGATAAAGGTATTTCATTGCAAAATAGAGTTAGGTTGCCAAAAAATAATTGTGTAAAATATGTTTTGAGTAAAGCCAAACAAATGTTAGAGAGAAGTGGACGTACGAATTCTTGAAACAGAATCTGTAGAAAGCAATTTTGAGTAATTAATCCGCCATTTTTTCAAAATTCAAGATGCTTTAAATAGTAGTGATATTGGTCCTTTGGGCCTACATGGTTAATGTCCCTACATAAATAACCCATAATTAGTTATTCTATTTTATTAATTTACTAATACGAAACATATTTATTTCTTATTACACAAGATAACCTTAATATTACACATATTGAGATTATACTACAAAGTAAATTCTGGTCCAATACTTTATTAGTCCGATGCACGGATCAAATAATTGAATCATTATCAATATCCCTCGTAGTCCTTGCAAATGTTTTTCGGGAGGACTAACTCTGGTATTATTTTGGATTTTTTTATACCGGTGCTTTGGATTGTAGCCAACATAAGTTGATCCAAATCGATTATGGATGGGTAGTCTTACTTATGGTTATCATCACTTCAGAGATCGTTAGTCTCGTGTACTTCACGCGTGGTTTTACTTTTGTACGTGTGTCGCAAAAATATTCGAACCACGCACTAGACCTTCAGTGGTGAAGCGTGGCGAAGTGGTAAAAAATTGTTCTACTTCTCCACGCAAGTATCCGTTAGGGGTGTACAAAGATAGTTTTGAGACCTTTTCACTCCCCAACGCTGATATATGTTGGTTGTAAGTGTAGTATTTATTAGGTTTCCTCGTTTTTTTTTTCTATAAAAAAGTAATCCATTTCTCTCACTATAATTTCATCCTTACTGATTCTAGAGATAAAGAGAGAAGCTCCCGTTTTTTAGCCACCGCAAATCCTACTTTCCAGCCCAATCATCATTACAAAACTTTTCGGGTAGTAACCATAGCTTTTTTCAATTTTTGATGCTACATATCCTCTTCGGAGTTATATGTTTAGCCTTGACAAAGATCTAGAGAACTGGTTGACAATATTTGAAAACCCAAACCAAGGAAAAAATCTTTAAGAGTTGTCGGGATCCCAGATAAAGAGCTTGCTTACGTTGTTTAAGTATTTGAATACGGAGGCAACGTATACAGTAAAAGACAATCTGAATGAGTTGATCCTCCAACTTCTAGAGTTCCACTGACTCAACCTTCAACATCAAACACCTACCCTTTGATATCCAACTCTCTCTCAAGGAAATGAGCAAAACATGCGTCAATTTCGTTTTATACTGATTAAAGATTCAGAAAATGATGAGACTTCTTACTTGAATTATCCTTCAATGCCTCTAGAAAGAAGAAGATGCTCTCATAGTCATGAAGAAACAACCCAAAATTGTCTTTGTACCCATAGTCACACCTTTAGATGAATAGTTGGGTGTGTTGATGCTTCTACTAAAATCTAGGGAATTCCTGTACCCTAGGCTACACTTTTAGAGGAGTCTCAAAGCAGGTTACTGGTTTTTTAGGATTATATTTTGCAGTTGATTGATGAACCGGAGAAAGAGGCAGTGAATCACCCCATGGTAGGATCAAAGACTGGTATCTCGGAGGAGCACGTGATTATGCTGAGAATGAGGTAAAATTCAAAAAATAGGACATAGGGAGGACTCTGAAGTCCAAGAGCTTAAAAAATATATAAGCAGAGATCAAACTTCCTTCTACAATATCCGAAGTGCTAAGGCGCATTATTCATGAAGTCAAAAACATATATTTGATTAATCTTCACGAAATCAAGTACTATTATTACTCTAAAAAAATAGTCAGAACTCTAATAGAGATGAAGAATCTTGAGCTTAGTGAATATACACTTCCGAAGGTTAGAGAGACATCTTAATCTGTTTAAAATAAACAGTTGGTGGTCTACCCTCATATCCTAATTTGGGGGATTCATTTCCTATTGGATCCCTCGATTATTTGATATTTCAAACTAGTGAGCATGTACCCAAAGTAAGAGATTCTGAACACTTGGTTTACGTTAATATTGTACATCGTCATATTATGACTACCTAAGATTAAGATGTCAATGGAATCGTTCATCGTGATCATTTATTTTTCGAAAAACCCTTGTATCCTCTTTTATTTCATTACTCTGGGGAACAAATATAAAGTTGTTGCGAACCTCTTCTAAGCTGAGAAGACTTAGAAGTAGTAGATTCTATTTACCAACGGTTTTTGGAAAAATGGCAAAGAGATCTCAAAGAAAACTAATCTGAGCTGAGTTTCGAAGGAGTGGAAGAACATAAGTACGCTCATTTTTTTGTTGGCATGAACTAGGACCATAGTTTTTAATGGCGTGTGGCGCCCTGCGATGATGAACGGTCTAAAAGCTGCGGCGACGTGGTGAGAGTCGCGGCGCTAGCTTTTCCGTTCATAAAGTATTATTTAAATAATAATTAATATAATAAAAAATAATATTTTTGATAAAATAAAAATCAATAAATTTCAAACTTTTAATATTTTTCAATTATTCAACTACAACAAAATTTTGAATGTTTTCACGCTTTATCAACTAATATTTAAATAAAAAATACCAATGGTTTATATATAATAAGAAAATTAAATACTGATTAAAATTTGTATATTAAAAAATTGAAGAATTGCGTTTTTAAGGCATTAAAGTATTAGAAAATTGTCTTTGAAAATATTGCCATACAATTGCGTTTTAGATACATAAATATATTTATAGGAATATGAAAAGATTGAGTCAAATTATTTAATTATTAAAATCAATAAAAAGTTGACACGTGTATATAAGAATTTTTTTTTTGGCAAAAGAATAATCTATTACTCAATTAGAAAGTTTACATAAATTTTGAACTTGATTACGAAATAAAAGACATAAGAGGGGCTCAATTGTAAGAATAGAACTAAACCCTAATTCCCAATTCGCAGGTTCAATACGAGACTTCAGAAGATCACTCAGTCTTGAGGAAGGAGATGGAACACTTAACGAAGGAAGAAGAAAATGATTCGCCTAACCAGGGTCAATATATCCAACGCCTAAGCTTTCGAGGACGATGATAGCTAGGAGAGGGTTGGGGATATCTCGGTTAGTGAAGGAGCGATTAGTCTTCTCAGCAAGTATTCACTTTGAGATCCAGTCGGCCGCCACATTTTCCGATCTGAAAATGTGACGAATGTGCATAGAAGGGAGAAGTAAGCTTCTACAGATATCATCCATGGTGTTATTCAAGACATATCCAGTAATCAAGTTGTTGATAAGAGTCGAACAGTCCGACTCGAGGTCTACATCTTTCCAACCATTCCTGTGGCAAAGAATAAGAGCTTCCATAAGAGCTCTTCTTTCAGCTTGAAGGGGACCAATCTTGCCAAATAAGAAGCCAGCACCAGTAATGATGTTTCCATGATCATCACGAGCAATTAATCCACCAGTGGCCTCGCCCGTGTAGCTACAGGCTCCATCAGTATTGATTTTAATTCTACCTGGATCAGGCACCTTCCACTTTAGGTATTTAGCTTCTCTCTTACTGATGGACAGAGCTCCAATTTTAGCACATGAATACTCGATTCATTAAGCATCTTTTGATTGATTAGAATCCAGTCTAACCTCTTCCAAACATTGTTGTTGCTCCAGGTATAACGAGAACCACTGTGGCCAGGGACATCCAGATTACAGTGTCTTATAAACTCGTTAAATTCATCAGCACTAATACCATCATAGTTTATACAATTGAGCTGATCATCAGGGCTTTTGGTGGTGTTGAAGTCCCCAGCAATGATCCAAGGCTTGTCATCATTAGTAAGCTGACTAAACAGGTTCCAAATATCTCTTCTCTGAACTTTTAGATTCTTAGCATATACAGAAGTAAACATACAAGAAGAAGATGAGCAGTTGATCTCCATATGGAGGAATTGCTCATGGTTAATTATAACAGAAGTATTAATCTCTTCATGCCAAAAAATCCAAACTTTGTTAGAAGAATTAGCACAGAAATTAGGAAGACCAATTCTTCTAGCAATGATGTTTATTTTATCATACCTGGCCATGGGCTCCTGGATTGCTATCAATTTGAATTGTCCTTGCTAATTATATAATTGAATCTGGCCAATGTTGGGTTGTTGTGCAGATACGTGTATATAAGAAATTCTTTAAAGAAAAAGACGTTGAAATCGGTATAAATATGAATAGTTTTGCCATCAAATTATTTATTCATTTATAACAGGTATAGTTAGAAGAAATTAAAGAGTCGCCACTATGTCCATCGGTTACTTCGAGTTACACGTTTTAGGTAATACTTCCTGAAATAAAATTAAGATCGAAAAGGCGAGGTTTGCAGACGTTTGAAGAGGAGTCGCCACAAGCCTGGAGTGGTACCGTGGCGGTCGCCATATAGACCGGGGTGCCTCGCCACAACATGAGGCGCTGCAGCCTCGCCTTGCAGCGCCTCGCGTTGCGGCGGTGCCTTTCATAACTGTGACTAGGACTATTATTAACCTTTGACACGTTAAAGTTTATGCCCATATTTGTTTTTAGTTATCTCCACGTCTTAACAATAACATTTGAAAGTTGTCGAAGTGACTTTTAGGAAGCTGAATCAATGGGCTGGAAAGACATAGTTGAATAAGTTTTACAAGTGCTTCACACCAGCCAACTTCACTCGGAGTCATCTATGGCATACAAAATCAGAGTTCACCTTATCCTTGGAGGAGTTGATGATTCTACCTCGTATGATGGAGGTTCTTTGAGCGACTAGAAGCTCATGATGCTCAAGTTTTTCTTCGAACGATACGATAGGGTTAAGAAAGATACCGTTGGTGGTTCGGTCCTAAAGTAACCAACTACAAATGCGGTAGAAAGAAACATACTGACGAGCCACTTAATGAGGTTGTCGACCTAACCCCGACTCAAATACAAGAAAAATATTTGTCCCTGAGAGAAATAAATCATCACACACATCAAGGGATAAAAATAAGAAAGAAAAAAAAAGTTTAAAGAATAAAAAGTCTAAGACTAACCATGAAGTTGTCCCCGCAGTGGATCAGTAAACTATCCCTCCAATATTTGAGTTGAGGGTGATCGATCACAACCGGTCACTGAAGCACTCTTCTTATATGACCAACTCCTTTGAATTAGAACTAGATTTTACTCACTAGATTCTGAATGGCTATAGTGATATCTTGATTTTTTGCTTATTTCTCAAGAAATTGTAGTTTTTATCCGATCAAAACTGTTATCTTCGGTACTTTTTATGATTTCTTAAATAATCGGACTCGACATCATCTCCATTGGAAACCTTCTCCTCCCCAACCTTCTAGATTTCAAAATGGACCTTTCTTGCTCGAATTAACGTTGTTTCTTTTTATGAATTCAACGCAACGATTCTCTCACACAATTGATCCCGATAGTTTTTTAAGGCCAACTATTATTGCTTCTTTTCGTACAAATATTGGGGTTGAGCACCCCAAACCAATTGATCGCAACTTTCTTCAACTGTGATTCCTCCGATAGTTATCGCATGATCCACCTGCATCTCAGAATTCATCTCTCACTAGATTCTGAAGACGAGCCTAGCACGTTAATGGTTTTGGATATCTGTATCTGGGTACCTATCTAGGCTCTCACTATGGTCGTCATGATGATTCATGAAATATCAGAGGGGTAATTATATAAAGTATATTTTGAGTAAAGTCACACATATGTTAGAAAGATAAGTGAACATGAGAATTCCAGAAAGAGAGAGAGAATATAAAGAAAGTTGTTGTGAGTAATTAATTCAAAAGGCATGAGATTTATATAGTATTGATATTAGGCCATTAGGCCTACATAGTTAATGGGTTTACATGAATAACCTATAAAGGATTATTCCATCATATTAATTTACTAATACTAAACATATTTATTTCTTATAACACAAGATAACCTTACTATTACACACTTATTGAGTTTATACTACCAAGTAAATTCTTGTCCAATACTTTATCGGTCTGATACATGAGTCGAATAATTTGATCATTATGAGTGGCCACATATACAAACAAATCTTGCAGTCGTACTCTACGAGTTGAATCACAAAACTAAACCACCAACCTTTTAGGTTAGAATTAGGGAACCTAATGTAGAGATACTATTTTCACACGACCGTATTACGATAACAATGTTCAGACTACATCAACAGCAACCAAAATCATACACAAAAAACATGTAATAGACGATGGAAAATAAAATCATTGTTCGATTGATTAGATTCTATCTACTTTCAATCAACGACGGAGAAACCCTAGATCTAAATCTAAATCTAAATCTGAAAACCCTTAGATCTAGATATGAAATAACTTTGAAATACAGTGAACACATGTAGCGATAATTAATCTTTCTCTTGAAAGCTAAAAAATTTAAAATAATTTTACCAAAAAAACAATGGAGAACAAAAAACAGTTGAAATTAAAACATTACTATATGGAAAGTATCCATCGAAAAAGTTCAAAAATAACTTAATGAATGCAATCATATACAATAATAATACACCAAATTGCAAGTTCGTTCGATTTCACAAACGTTATTCCTATGTCTCCCATATTTCTTCCAAATCATCCACACAGGTTTCTGATTGTCGGGCAACAATATAGCATACGATGTAGTTGATTCATCCATCCTTCTAACGAGCATAGTGGATGAGTCAACATTGTATAGACACGATGATGAATGGAACATCATCGGCCGTGACAGATTTTTCTGATGGTGGGAAAAACAAAGGTCATGTGGTGAAGAAGTTTATCAAAGAGTCATAATGGACATGCAACAATATTTTCGTGTCCATGGAAAATGGGAAAATGGTGGAAATTCAAATGGTTGATAGTTATGGGATCAGAACTCGGATGTGGTATTATAAACAATGTAGATGTCACTATAAAGAAAATGAAAAAAGATAGAGAAAATAAGTAGGTAAGAACCGAAGATTAGAACAAAAACCAAAGACGGTCGTTAAAAAAAAACAAAGACGATGCTTAAAACTCCAAGGTTTATTAGTGAGAAGGAACCATGACATCTGTAATGTAGATTTTCATTTTTTAAAATTCAAAAAATTTAACAAGAAATCTATCATATAACAAATTATTATTATTTTGGTTCATGTTCATGACTCTTTCTCTTACTTTTTTCCACCATTTTAGCTCACATTCACAATTTCCTTTATTACTCTCACTACTTCATGTCACCGATCTTTATTTATTCCATTATTTTCACGCCCTTGTTCATTTTAATCAATTTTCAACAATTATTTACTTACTTTTTACCATATTTATCATTTTGTCCACGATAAATTTGACAATATGGGTAGCAGTACTATCCAACTGAAACTCCAATGATTTGTCGTCGTTTCTAAATATATGAGCTCTCAATAAGAGTAAACTTTTAAAACCTCTAAAATCATATTCATATTCTCTAATATTTTTTAAATTATAAATAAAAATCTAATATTTATCTCCTGGAAGATATAAGAACACATTCATATCATAAAAGATAAAAGATTGTGTATTATATGTCGTTGATGTGTTGCAACAGCAGTTGAACGAACTTAAACAGTCTAACGTGGTTAAGATTATGTCTTCTAATAACAAAAATAATCTTCTAATAACAAGCATTAAAAAAATGCAATATCTTCACGTTAATATAATAATAATATCAACTTGTTTCCATATATGACGGTACATCTTATCGTATTTATACCAAACATTATGTAGTAAAAAAAATCAATATCACATATCCACTAATAAAACAATATTTTAGTTGTAATCATTATAAATCTAGACGATACAATAGTCATTACAAATTTAGTCGAAATAAATATATTTGTTTAATTATAAAAAAAAAACACCCAAAAATTCGTTCCGCATATAAATTAATTAAAAAAATAGTTAAAGTTAATAATAAATAATTTAACTTAAAAAATTATTAAATTTATTACTTAATTCGTATCCCCCGCATATAAATTAATTAAAAAAGTAGTTAAAATTAATAACAAATAATTTAAATTAAAAAATTGTTAAATTTATTACTTAATTTGTATCCGTAGAATAATAATATTTTTTTTCTAAAACTAGATAAAAACACTAATCTATGATCTATGAGTGTCAACCATCAATTTTATCTTATTTAGTATGGTTTTGGAAAAGACATCGATGGCTATTTATAACAATAAGTTTTGACTTTTTTTTACACTTTTAATAAATAAATAAATATTTTTATTGCTTTTAACATTTAAAAAGGTTGTTAAATCTTAATATTAAGAAATTCTGTTTCAGAAAATGCGAGTATCTAACCTCTTAATTGATATGAATTTTAACGAAATAGTTTATATCAGGAATTCATAAATTCAGATTATCACGAGACAACCGTCTGAAATCTTGCTTTTAACCTATGCTATAGTTGCAGTGAATATTTAGTTTTGAACTTTATTAAATAAAAACATAAATTTTGAAACCAATAAAAGAATTGTCAACTCCACTCAAAGTTGTATATAAATTGTGTTGAAAGACATTTAATTGTAATTCTACTATACGTGTATAACATAACATACACTCTACCTATAAACAAATGTTAGTTACTAGATTTGACCTATAAATAATGGAAAATTATTCTTACATGACAATTTGGTAGGTTGGATATCGTTTTTGTCGAAATTGGCAGTGTCTGAATAAATGATTAATTAAGTGTGAACGGTGATGGGGCATCTGGATAGGTACGTATCTGACTATCTAATGCGAATAATAAATTTTAAATATATTTATGAGATTCTTTCACGAACGTAGTAGTTCGAATTATACGAATATGAATTATTTATTGTATTTAGATGTATCTGGGTCTTCGCTAGAGTTATTAGTGGTTTTTTTTTTAAATTTAGATAGCATCTAAATCGAATAGATAAAAATAATTTCTTAGTGTAATATTGTTCCTTTTGGAAAGGGGGTGAATTCTTACCGTTGAGATCTTTTCGTTATTTATATATTGTATTTTATTTTTAGTTTGATTTTACCGTGGATCAAATGAAAAATCGAGTTTTTGTTATAATAAAATCAGATTGAAAATCGGATCGAATTTTAACGGTTTTTTTTTCATTTTAAAAACTAAAATCGATAATAATATGCATAAAATTATTTTGAAATCGAACCGATAAAATCAGTAAACTGACACATAACCAAAACGATAAAACTTATACATAATCGAATGGATAAAACCGTTAATTTTTTTTTAAAAGTTTTTTAATACATTAAATTACAAAAGTTATTAGGTAATGACTAATTATAAAAAATTAACATCTAAATTTTAGTTTTTATATCACTTATTTAAATAAATGATTTGAAAATCAATTTAATTAGATTTTTTTAACAATTAGATAAAAAATGATTGAAACAAACCAAACTGGAACGAACCGAACCGAATCAAAAACCTAATGATTCAATCCGACTCTGATAACTATAACCCAAAACGTAACGATCCGGTCTGATCTTAACCAATAAGCTTAGCAGTTCAATCCATTTTTGTCAAAATCTAAACCGAACCGGACTGACAACCGTCCAAATCCGACCATTTAATGAAAAATGTTTATTCAATTTAATAAAATCTATGGTTTAAGCATGGATATTTTAAAAAATAATGAATCATTTAATTTTTTTAATCAAACATTAAGAAATCATTTCATTTTATTATTTTAGATAATATATATATATATATATATATATATATATTGTAATAAAAACTGAGTTTTATAAAAAAAAAATTACATAATGAGTGATTGCTCTTTAAGAAATAATTACATTAAGTAATAATGACAATCATTTAATTTTTTTAAGCAAACAATAAGAAATTATTTGGGATTATTATTTTAGATACTTTATTTATTTATTTATTTATATATATATATATATATATATAAATATATATATATATATATAAATTTATTGTAATAAAAATTGAGCTTTATAAAAGAAACTACAAGAATATAAAAAACTATATATTAAATGGTTTAATAATATATTTTTCTTGTAAGGAATATAATACTTTGTTTCTCTTAAAATCTACTAATTATGTTTTTAATCCTATTGCGATTACCCAATGCTAGGATTGGAATCTGGATACGATTACATATGAGATTCAAAGCTTAAAAATATAGGTTTATAGTTTGAAATACATTTTTTACGAATGGTTTCCGACATCTTATACCCATCACCCTAAAACTTAGGCCATGGATATAATTTTTTTATGACAACTAATAATTTATTAAAATGAAACGTTGTAATTGTTTTAGAGAGATACGTTAAAACAAAAGATAAAATTTATTGGATATAAACTAGACCTGAAGCATTCCTTCCATCTATCGAAACGAATTCAGATCTTCCTTCAAGATTATCATCATCAACAAATGATTTACTAAAGAGCAATCACTCATGATGAAAGTTAGGGATTACAAACAAAGGAACAAGAACTTGAAAAAAGTCTAGAAAAAAAATGATTAAGAGTCGAGAAGCTTATATATGCCCAGAACAACATAAAAAAGGAGACCAACTGTTCGAAGAAATGCTTTGATTAGCTGAGAGTGATGAGAAATGATGCAATCAACAAAAGTTACATAGAAAAAAATTAGAGGAAATGAATTAGGTATGATACAATTGGTCCTTTAATTTAAAGATCCGATTACGTTACTTATTACCACCTGTGACTCTGCAATTTAAGTAAATAGTCAGGGTAATACTTGCTAAACATAGTTAGTAGATAATCTTGAATTGAGAGGAAAGCTAGAGACAAAGTTTCAAAAGGAATAAAAGGATTTGAAGTCGGTGGCTACTGGAAATGTAGCCAAGACCCATACTCTCCAACAAGGTTATAACATCCAAGTGAGCAAGAGCTTGATTTTGAGTAAATACAAGCTTCCTTTTGAATTTCAGAGTCTATTTTGCAAGCTAATCGGTTGCTTCATTTTGGACTCTGGAAATGTGAGCTATAATCATTGAAGGAGATAGCATGTCTTTGCAACATTTCATAATATGGGCTAAGTACCATGGATAGTTACTTTTAGCTAGCATATTAACCAGAACTAAAGAGTCCAGTTCAGTATCAACATTTGACCAACCTTTGTTTTTGCAGATTAGAAGACAATCGAGCAAGGCTCTGGTTTCAGCCATCAATGGAGTAAGTTTACCATATAAGTTGTTGGATCCTAGGATAATATCTCCTGATTTATTACGTATGATAACTCCACCACTCAAGTCACCATTACGAAGACAGGGGCCATCAGAGTTCAAGTTAAGTCTTCCAGGATTTTGAGCTTTTCATTGTAAGTAACTTGGCTTGCTTTTATAGTTGAGATAGTTTAAACAACCAATATCAGCTGCCGTTTTAGTATTATTTTCCCATTCTTTAGGTTTGAGCAGATTAGCATTATCAAGACAAAATAACACATGTTTTATATAGTTAATAGATGATAATATAGAATACTGATTTCCTTTTAACTTAGCTTTGTTCATGTTTTGCCAAATGACCCAGTTGATTAAAGAAGGGATGATATATCTTACATAAACCTTCTTGTTAGATGAACATAACCAATTCCTGGTTATGTGGGATATAGTCATAAACTTGTTGATCTTAATATTGAATAAGTTAACAAAACAACACCAAATTGGCAAGAAAAACTACAAGATACAAATAGATGATTATGAGTTTTGTAAGAGTCATTAAATTGACGCTTAGAAATAGTGATAAAATGTCTATTTTCGCAAGATATAATCTATAAGAATATAGTTTTTTAGAATTTTCCATAATAGAAAGAAGAACTTCCTGGGAGTAATTGAGTTTCATATTTTGTTAAATATGTGATTGCGATACTTTCTTAAATGGTTCCAAATATCTTTGATGTTGAATTTGGAGTCTTTAGAGAGATTCCAGAGAATAGTATCCTCATTATTATAGTTAATAGCAGTGTCCATGATCTAATTTATTCTAGCTTGAGATAAGAAACCAGTGAACCTGTTGATGTCCCAGGAATTGCCAATCCAGAAGAAGCTGACTTTTTCAGTTCTAAAACCAACTATTAGCTTGCTTATCATCTTGTATAATGAGAGGAGAGTGGTCAAGCTATTTTTCTAACCAGAATCTATGTCTTCTTTACGTAAACTCCACCTTGTATTAGGTTCAACAATAGCTTTGATATCAGCCAACCTTTTCCAAATGAGGGAACCCTTTTTATTATAATCAGCTTTGAGAAGATGAGAGTTCTTGTAGTAAATGTTGTGCATAAGATTAGCCCAGTAACTTTTGTTATCTCTAAAATTCACCCACATCTTGCATGAAAAGGAGTCCTAAATGTTAGTGATCTTTCTGATGTTGAGCTCTCCTTCAGCAAAGGGCTTACAAATAGCATTCCATGAAGACCGATGAATTTTCTGATCATTAGTAGAGGAGCCCCAAAGAAGCTTGTTGAATGTTTTGTTAATCCTATTTATGATACTATTAGGTAAATAACAGCTCTAAACCTAGTACATATGAATTCTCATAAGCACAGATATTATAAGTATCAGTCTTCCACCATAAGACATATGCTTGTTCTTCCATCTTGAATTTTGTTGTTGATTTTGTTTAAGAGAGAGTTTTAGTTGTTGGCCATGTTTTTTTGGTGCTTAGAGTAATTCCTAGATAATCTTTAGGAAAAAAAATCAGAATTTAAACCAGTTTGGTTAGTAAAAGTAGATAATCTAGTGCTGAGAAATCTGGTAGAGGTGATAATCTTTGTCTTGTCTTTATTGATTACTTGACCAGAGTTATCTTGATAATTTTGAAGAAACCTTCTAAGATTTTCAATAGATGAGCTAAGACCATTAATGAATATGAGTAGATAAAGTTTATTCTAGAAGCATATCTCATAGTTTTGTTAGAATTAAAAAGCTTATTTAATCCCATTTAATAGAACCTCTTCGCCAATTACATGTTTGGACTTAACTGAGCTCATGTTACTATTTGAATACCGAACTTCCGAATTGTTGTCAAAATATAATCTAAGGGTTCTTTCTATCCCCTCCACGATTCACACTCTCGTGACAAAATTAGTAGCTAAAGTGCCTGATTGGATGCCTCAAAACAAGCAACAAATTTTGCAGTCATAGTGGAAGATGCAATGAGTTTTTGTTTAACATTTTTCCATGATATTTAACCTCATGCTACAAGGAATATAATTCATAAGGTTGAACGAAGAGAATCCTAATATCCAACAAAATCTACGACTTCGTATATGTTAACTTGTGATGTTTTGTTTGTTGCAAATATCAGAGAACTCTCTTGATTGCTTTCCAATGTTCCATCCTCATATTACTTACGTCTCCCTAACACACCCACCACAAAATCAATATATGGTCTTGTACAAAATTAAGCATACATTAGACTTCCAATAGCTGAAGTATATGGAACCTTTTATGTTTCCTCAATCTCAAGATTTGTCTTTGAGCATTGCTTAAGGCTAAAATTTTCACCTTTCAATATAAGGGTTTTATTTCCTTTGTTGTTAGTCATCCCATAATATTGTAACATACTCTAAATATACGCCTTTGATGATAAACTCAAAATTCCACGAGATTGATTCCTATGAATTTGAATTCCTAACACAAATGATGCATCACCGAGATCTTTTATATCAAATTTTTTCGAAAGAAATTTCTTGGTCGTACATAAAAATTGTTTATTGTTCCAAGCTAATAATACATCATCAATATACAGCACTAGAAATAGGAATTTACTCCAACTGTACTATTGATACACACAATCTTTTACTGAATTTATCTCGAAACTAAATAAGACAATAACTTCAACAAATTTGTGGTACCACTGCTGAGACGTATTCTTGAGATCATAAATAGATTTTTTTAGTTCGCATACCATCCACTTTGGATCTCCGGAGACACAATTTTCAAGTTGTACCATATAAATCGTTTTCTCAATGTCTCCATTAAACAAAGCGGTCCTTACATCCATTTGATGGAGCTCATGGTCGAAATGTACAGCTAATGCCATGATTGTCCAGAAAGAATCCTGCGATGAAACCGGAGAGAAGGTTTCTTAAAATTAAATCCCTTCGCATTAAGTAAAACCCTTAGCTACAAGTCATGTTGTATGCTTCTCCACATTGAATGTTGGTTGGTTTTAAATATCCATTTATAACCAATTGGCTTCTTTCCTTCGGGTAATAGAAAAATCTCCCATACTGCATTATCTTACATTGATTTAAACTCTTCGTTTATTGCTTTAATCCATAACTGAGAATTTAAAAAAATTATGGCTTCAAGAACAAGTAAAAGATCGTTTTATGTTGTACCATAAAATTCCTCATGTTCTTGAAGATACACTATATAGTCTGAAGATATAGTGCTATTCTTTTCTCTAGTATATCTTCGCAAAGGCATAATTTATTCAGTTTGCACTTGAACTTCTTGAGGAGGTATAGTTTTTTCTTCTTGAACAACTTCATTTTCCTTAATTGGAACAATTTCATTTTGTTCAATTTGGTAAACATCCATATGTGAAAGATTAACATAATCTTGAGTATCTATATGTTCTAACGAATCTGAAGTGAAAATTGGCCTCCTAAAAAATATATCACCATCCGATACCGAAGTATCAAATATATTTTTAGTGGAATGATCATAAAACTTAAAACTTTAATTATTCTTAGATATCCGATGAAATAACTACTAACTGTTTTTTAGTTCAATTTCTTTTTATTCTGCCTATAAGGCTTTTTTCAGCTAGACATCCTCATACATGTAAAAAAATTAAAACTAGGTTTTCGCCAAGTTCAAATATTAACTGTGTCTTAGTACTTGTTTTTATCGGAACCCTATTAAGAAGGTAGGTTGCATATTTTATTACTTCTCCCCAGAATGATATAGGTAATGTTGAATGACTAATCATACTTCTTACCATATCCTTCAACATACGATTTTGTCTCCCAGATACTCCATTCATGTTGGGATAAACCGACATCGTATACTGAGATATTATCCCACACTCCTCTAGGAACTTTGCAAACGGTCCATGACATTGTTCACCTGAACCGTCGTATCTCTCGTAGTATTCACCATCAAAGTCGGATATGTAGCACTTAATGTCTCTACAAAGTTATTTTTCAACCTCAGTCTTAAAAACTTTGAACTTTTTAATGGCATGTTAATAAGATATTGATACCCGTAACAAGTTAAGTCGTCAATGTACGATTAAAAATATCGTTGGTCGTTCCATGATGCTATAGTATGCATCTAATCTTTTCACCTTTGTATGTTTTACTTTTATACATTTAACACAAATATTGAAGTCCAAAAAATCTAGTCCACTTAATAGACCTTCCGAAACAAGATTTTCAATTCCATTTATAAAAATGTGACCTAATCGTTTGTGCCAAAGTTCTGCTGAATTTTATAGTTTATAATTTATTTTTCCAGATGCATATACATTCATGATCTCTTTGTGATAGTATCCAATAAATACAAGTTAATTATTCGCTCTTAATTTTCCATAACCAACAACATTATTATGTATATAAAGACATAAGCTTTCATTCCAAAATAGACAAGAATAACTTAATTTGTCCAACAACTGAAAATACATTAGGCTCCTTTGAAAAGAAGTTACATATAATACGTATTTTAATTACAAATAATGTCCATTAGTAAGAAACAAATTAAAATCACAAATAGAATGAACTAAACATGACTTTCCATTAGTTGTATAGATAGATATTTCACCATCACTCATGATTTAGTTTCTTATCATATCCTACAAAGATATACAAACATGAGTGGTTCCTACTGTATCAACCCACAAAGTATTTCTCAATACTGAAACTAAATTGATCTGAGAACATACCATAGAAGGGAAAATACATTTGGCTTTCATCATAACCTTCCATTTCTCACATTCTTCTCTAAGTGCTCCAGTTCCTTACAATAGAAGCAACACTCTTTACCAGACGTACCCTTATATTTCTTTTGTCCCCAACCGGATGCATGCGCATTGAAACCTTTCTTATTTCTCTTAGTTCTCTTATTCATCTAAGCTTTCACCATTTGTACTTCTGGACGTTCTTGATTCATTTTTTCCTCATTTTGCGCTGCTTGAAAGATGAGCTTGTTAAGAGTCTGTTTCTCGCGTTGAAAATTATAAGAAGTTTCGAAGTTCTTACACAAAGGAGGGAAAAAATGTAAAGAAAAGCTTATCATAATATATTTCGAAAGGTCAATCTTAAGTGTTTTCAATTTCGAAGCGACGTTTAAAATTTCCAAGAGATGCTCATAAACAGTTCATTTGCAACGATATTTCATAGATGCTAGCTTAACAAGCAACATCTTAATCTCTACTTTATTTTTCTTGGCAAAACATTTCTTTATCTCTTCGAGAAAATTTTTCTCATTGGTGATCTCAGGTGGAGCTACACCACAAGATGATAATGGAATTGCTTGCTTCATGATCCTTAGACGTATCATATTCGACCTTTCCCAAGCCTCTAACTCTTTCTCCTCCGTTGGAGAACTTTCCTTACTCAGAGGTTTAGATTCATCGACTCTTAATACTAAGTCATAATCATGGCTTATTAAATGCAACAGTATATCTTCTTTATCCAGCTTAAAGTTTCTCCAATTAAGTATGGGTTCCTTTTTTCCTTTTTAGTTGTACATATACGAATTTTCTAACATAACAATAAGGAAACAACAAGTAGCAAAAATCATCACTTAACATATAATATCCATAGTATTTAAAAAATAAACATAGCATAATAAAACATACTCTTACAACATCAATAAGATACATTTTGACAATCATATTAATTTGTATATGTATGAGTTTGAGCATAATTAATTTTGATCATACCAAATGACTTAATTAAGAAAATTTCACTATGGGATGAATTTTCCTAGTGCAATATTCTTAATGAATAATTCACAAATAATTATCTCGCGTTTAAGATTAACTATGTCAAACCTTAAACTTCCTTTGGGTCGATTAAAGTTTACATACTTGTCAATCAAAGACTTGTCAAAACTCAAAAGTAATTCAATTCACCGATGGGGATCACTATATTCTTTAAAGTGTTTTCTTTGAGCGATGGCGTCAACCATTCTCCGCTAATGATTATGGGGATTCATTATATATGAATGTCATATTCAAACTTTCAAGCTGATAAAATTTAGTACTTGTGTGTTTAACTAGTTTAGGTATACTTTGAGAAACTGTTTCATTAATTTAGTGTTTTCGTGTTTATTGTCCAGTGAATAAATCTCAGATAATAAACAACATTCAGGTCTCTAAACTTTCTGAGGGTAAATTTAAGGAGGGTAAATTTAAGGAGTGTAAAATATAAATATAAATAATGTTGGGTCTCAATAACATTGACCCTTGGCTTAGAGAAGACAAACACGCTGTTATTATAAATAAGAGTACTTCTAATGAAAGGAAGTGCTTAGAATGGTGGGAGTGTTTTAATCACCTCAATTGTTATGTCCTATAGAGTAAGGGTCCCATACATGTTCTTGAGGTCTTAAACCATTGATATTGATAATGCTAAGAATATGTTTGCATATTTGGAAAAGAAGTTTCATAATTGACCAGAGGTTGAAATTAAGAACCTGATTGGTAAACTTTTGACAAATAAAATGCAAAGGCAATATGAAATTATGAGAGCACATTTTTAAAATGGTGTATATTCATAAAAAATTGAATGCACTATACGTTGAGCTCCCAAAGATAGTTAAAGTGTCTTACATTTTCCTGCACTCCCCTCACGATTCAATTTTTTAAAGACAATCTACGATTTCATTGACAAGTAGTGGAACATGAACACTCTCATTTCGAATATTCTGCATTAAGAGGAAAATTATGCACATGGAGCAAGGAAGCCAATATGGTCCATGTCAATAAAATTTCTTCTAAAAAAAATAGATAACATATAACAGTTTCAGCCGGACAACCTTCAGGATGTGGAATGGAAATATGTAACCCTAGGAAGGCAAAGGGTAAAGACAAGGTTTTCACATGGAGCAAGGAAGCCAATATGGGCCATGTCAATAAAAATTCTTCTCCAAACAATAGAGAACATATAACAGTTTCAGTTGGACAACCTTCAAGATGTGGAATAGAAATGGGTAACCCTATGAAGGAAAAGGGTAAAGACAAGGTTATCACATGCTTTCCTTCCAAGAGTCCAAATAATTATAAGAGATATTTCCCTAAGTGGAATGCATGGATTGCTACGAAAGATAAGCTTTATTCACTTATAAATTTAGAAGTAAAACTAAACTCAATGTTAAAAGATACATAATGGGTTGATACAACAATACAACTCGCATGTATGTTTCTTGACATGACTCAAGCCGAAGCAGACATCTCAATGTTAGAGATATTAAAATTTTTGTTGCGGATGAAATGGTGTGCCCATTAAAAGATATATGTTAGGTTTTGTTTGTTCTTTTTTTAACAGGAATTTACTATTTTTTCTTTGTTTGATAAAATTGGTTACATTTGTTTCTCAATAATAAAGAACTTATACTTTGTTTTGACAATAGATTAGGTAGTATATATTTGTTTTATTGTATTAATAATTTATATAAATTAAGTAATATTATTCATTATCCAAACGCAATGAATGTAACACATACAATAAATTTTGAAAATTCAGTTTCTTTATAGTGCATATATTTATGTCACATCCCTCGAAAGATGATTGACAAGCTTGTTGTTGAAATTATTTTTGGTCCCATTGATTGCACATATTTTGATAAATGTGTTGGATGTATCAAAGGGAAACATACCAAACAAAGGAGATCTAAGGCATCTCGTTGTAAAAACATTTTGGAATTAATCCATATAGATATATGCGTTACATCCCCTACAACGCCATGGAATGGTCAAATATACTTCATACCATTTATACACAATTTTTCACAATACATCTATCTTTATTTCCTTCATGAGAAGTCTGAAGTCGTTAACATCTTAAAATATTTTAAGTTCATTGTTGAAATATAATCTAGCAAACGAATTAATGTTGGCAAATCTTACCGTGGTGGTGAGTACTACGGAAGGTATGATTGTTTGGGGGAACAACTTCATAACCCATTTTCTCTCTATCTCCAAGAGTGTGAAATTTTCCTTCAATACACCATATCGGGTTCGCTCATTATGAATGGTGTATTTAAATAACAAAACAACATATGAGTGGAAATGGTTAGGAGTATGTTTTTTGAGACATAACTACCCAATTCACTATAGAATGAAGCTTTTATGTTTGTAGCTTATACCCTTAATAGGGTACATACATCTGCAGCAGCTTAAACACTACATAAAGTGTCAAGAATGCAAAATCCCAACTCTAAACATTTTGATTTATGAGGATATTCAGCTGAAACAAAGCCTTAAAATTCGAGCAAACATAAGTTAAAATCTAAAATAGTTAGATACCATTTTGTAGGCTACCATGATAACTATATGGGTTATAAATTTTAATCTCATATTAAGAATTCAATATTTGAGAAGAAATGTAGTATTCTTTTAGAGTGCCGATTTTGGGGTGATGAATTCAGATAACTATATCTTTTTTGAGGAATAATTAGAACCAATTCATTATGTCTCTGACATTGTTTCTCCAAATACATTTAGTATATCGGTATTCTGCAATATGCCAGAGAATCCAGTTCCTCATGCAGATTTTGTATTTCCATCTCAAGAAGATAATGTTGATGTTGTTCATAGTGAGAAAATTCAGCAACCTCAAGAAATTAAGCAAGACAATGAGCTTACATTTCATAGATACACTAAAGACAGAATGAGTACCTTACCTTCATATTATGTGACAAGCTTTAATGAACATGAAGCGACTTTATACATTATGGAAGATGATCCAGTCATATTTTAGGATCTTATGAAGAGTCCAAACTCTAAATTGTAGATTGAATTAATGAATGATGAGTACGCATCAATGTAAGACAATTAAATATGAAATCTTGCCACCTTACCTAAACTGAAGAAAGTACTTGGTTTTAAATGGTTCTTCAAAACCAAAAGTGATTATTAAGAGAAAGTGGAAAGATACAAAATATGTTTTGTATGAAAAAATACCAATTTGAAGGGATTAACTATTTTGATACATTTTTTTAAGTTTCATCAAATGAATCACTTAGGACAATCTTGGCTCTAGTTGCTCATTTTGATTTTGAGCTTCAACAACTGAATGTTAATACATCGTTTCTCAGTGAAAACATTGAGAAAATGATTTACATGCAGCAACATGAATAATTTATGTCTGGAGATCTAATTTAACCTAAAGAAATCCATATACAGACTCAAACATGCATCTCGTTAGCAGTATTTCAAATTCTATGATATAGTCATCCAATTCAGTTTTGAGATAAATCTTGCTACATATTATGTATATTACAAGTTTAATGGGAGTAAAATAATTAATATAATGTTGTATGTAGATGACATATTTCTTGCAAATATGATATGGGTTATTTACATGCTACCACGAGTTTTATGTCAACTAAATTTATCATTAAGGATCTTGGTGAAGTATCTTATGGTCTAAGGATCCAAATAGTAAAGAATTTCCGTCGTGGCATTATATGTCTCTCGCAAGGCATAAATTAAAAGAATGTTTTTTCGTTATAGTATGGAAAACAACCAATCCATGGATACCCTTGTAACAAAATATGATAAGTTTTCAAATCATAAAAATACACTCATATGTATGGGTTGTTATAATTAGTATATATGCTCGGATGTGTACCATAGCAGACATATCATTCATAGTTATAATGTTGGGAATGTATTTGAGAAATCTGGGAGTGTCGTATTGGAATGTTATGAAGATGGTACTCCAATAATTTAATAATACAAAATACTACAGCTTGACATATACTAGATCGGATATTTGGAGTTCGTAGGCTATTATGATACATAATTTTCTATGTGTGAGACACTAGAAATTCTACTACCGACTATATATTAATTATGGCATGAGGCACCATATCGCAGAGTATGAAACAAAGTCTCGTCACATACTCTACTATGTCAATCGAGTATGTGGCATGTTTCATACCATCTACACATTCACTTTGGTTAAAGAACTTTGTGACAATATTTTATACAGTTGAGGGAATTAAAATAACTCTCCAGCTTTACTCTGTCAACAATTTATGTTTCATGTTCTTGAACGACAAAAACAACTCCAATAAGTCTAAGTATATAGACATTAAGTTAGTATATGCAGATGATCGAGTCCAAAATGATCAGATCAAAGTTAAGCACATCAATACACACTCAAATATTGTAGATATTTTTATTAAAGTGTTCACTCTTATTATTTTTTAGACATGTTGGTCGCATGGGTCTCCTTGTCTTAGAGGATAATTAGATTTAGTGGAGTGTTATATCGATTACAGTTCAACGTTTCTATGTTTTCTGATTTTAGATTGTATTATTACTTCAGATTGTATGCATACATTTATTTATATACAAAAATATTT
Source organism: Limnanthes douglasii subsp. nivea (assembly GCA_036936605.1). Classification (NCBI taxonomy): domain Eukaryota; kingdom Viridiplantae; phylum Streptophyta; class Magnoliopsida; order Brassicales; family Limnanthaceae; genus Limnanthes; species Limnanthes douglasii. Next base: position 246,321,736 of record JAUPFV010000001.1, on the reverse strand, counting down.
TGTACTGCTCTGATCCGTGAGTTTTTATAATAAATTATCTCAATTCAGTTTGGTATGACCAATTACAAGTCGATCCGTAGTGATTACGAGGTCGTGTCGATTCCATGTTGCACTCTACGAGAAGTCATAATTCATTAGGGTGGTACTTGACAATGTATTTATCATAAGATCAATTGCGTTAAAATAAGTCGTAACTGACACTCTTTGGTTCATTGTTAGCCATCATCTGGCGTGATAATATATAGAATAGGTTATCTATAAATAATATTATTTTAAGAGTACACATTCTGATTGATACGTTTCAGTGCATGTGAATGTTCCAAGTGGGAGATGGTAATGATATCTTAAACTTAGAGTATCTCATCATATTTATATTTAAAATATCAAGACATATTGTCATTCGTCCAGCTAAATAAAAAATAATCGATCTTAAGTTATATATATTCGACCTATATATTATAATACGTATCACGAAATACACGCTGCAAAAACTAGTTTGGCTAATTATGAGTTTGAGGAAGGAAACATTAATACAATGCTTTAGACATTGGGTTTTCAAAATCGAATAAAAATTATGATCATCAACTATAACTAGTACATCGGATCGTAGCAACTTGATAATTAAATAAAAAATTGAATCAATAAGAGATAAGAGTTATGGACCGAAACCGGCCCAAATCAAAAAATACTAAATAAGTTAAAAAAATACAATTCATTAAATACCACATAACAACATATCTTGACCTAATTCTGTACGAATAAAAATTAAGTAAAATACTAATCATAATCGCTTCTCTCATCCTTTTTTTATTATCTTGAACCCTAATTCGGTTTATTTGAACTGCAAATTTATTAAAACCGTTATCTATATCGTTCAATACCAACATCTTGAAACTTTATAGTATATTTTTCACACGAATGTAAAATCAAACAAATCTATCTCATATATCTATTATATAAACAAACTGTAAATAGTTTTTATTTATTTATTTTTCTATTTAAAAAAAAATCAATCTTTTTTATCGGGGTTTAGAATTCACGATTCGAATACATATTTTTATAATATTCGAAACTTTCAAAATATTTATCAAATTTATTTAAAATATCTAATTATCATTCGTTTGTTTTATAATTAATTACGATGTAAATTGTTTAAAAAAAAATAAGGTTTTTTTCATAACAAATATATTCAAACTTAATTCAATATTTAAATCTAAAACCGTTCGAACTGAATTACGAAAGTGTTTGTTAGACTGTCACTTTCAAAATAAATCTAATGTACGATAAAAAATAAATATAATCAGTAATCGGAATCTGCCTCAGTACTATTATAAATTCTGTATTATATAACACATTTTATAAATGCAAAACAAGATAAACTCGGGTTATATATCGAGTTAGTGGGTTTGTAGTTGAGTGGGAAAAGAAGACGATAGATCTGAATTACTTACTCGGTTCTTTTTCTGTCCATAACCATATCCATCAATGTATTGAAACAGGTGTATGGATTGGTCGGTCCACTCATGGTCGAACCTGAACCGCAAATTTGGTGGTCAAGTCATGACACGGTGATAGATGAGGTTTGTTCTTATTAAAAGTATACACACATTTGTTCGGTAGGCTTTGAACCTTGTGATTATTTGCTTAAATACCTAAATCATGTGTCTTGTCTTCTATTATTGGTTTTGGCTTGGCAGTCTAAATATCACCTGATTTATTAAATAACTCATTCCTTTTGAAATACAATTCGTTTGGGGTTATCGTAGATGTAATAAACAATTTGTTAGTTTGGAATTATTATTTTTATAAAACTAATTTTAATTTATTAAATGATTCATTTTAACGCAAAATAAGTATTGTTTTGAAATATATTTTTTTTTCAAATAAATGTTCCTTTAGAATTTCAATGCAACTCTTTTTGTATTTTGTACTTTTTGTTTTGCAATAGATTTTTTTATATATTATTATTTTAAATAAAAATTAGATAAATAATTTTATAACCTTTTTTACAAAGGCAAAATCAGTAATTACAAAGTCAAGATTAAATAATGCAAAGGATTTAAATACGACGTTGGGGTTAAGTGATTATAATATTGCTAAAAATATAAATTGTTTTCTTCGTATAATTGACAAAAATAGTTTTTATATGTTCAATGGTGATTCTAGTGGAGCTAGTTTAGTTAGAAATAATAATGGTTATTCTAGTGGAGCTAGTTTAGTTAGAAATAATAATGGTATATTTTAATTGCATATGGTAGACTATATAATATGCAAACTGTTTTGGTTGTTGAGTGTAGGGCTTTGTAAGATGGTCTTATCATTAGTTTTTAAAATGGTTATAAAATATTGACATTGAAACTGATTCAGCAATTGTTGTTGTGAATGAGTCTTTTATATCTTCACTTTTTCACAACAAATCATAATTGCAATGTATATATACAATGTGGCACAAAGTAACGCAAAAGATTTCATTCGTATTTCTTAAAATGTATATCAGACTAATATGAAATAGCTTATATACATTTGATTCTAATCCTGACACTCTAATGCCCCCCCCCCCCTAGGTTGGAGCATGGAGATTATGAATGCCCAACTTTCCAAACAAAAAATAAAACAACTGCTTGCCTAGTGCTTTAGTAAAGATGTATACAAGCTGATACTGAGTGTGTACGTGAGATGCACAAATAACCTCATCAAGTATCACATCCTCAAAAAATGAAAATCTACTTCAATATGCTTTAAACACTCATGGAACACCAGATTGTAGGCAAGATGTAAAGCCAACTAACTATCACATAAAACTTGCATAGCCACTGAGTGTGAGACCCAAAAATCTTTGAGCAAACTGTGCAACCACTTCAACTCAGAAGTAAATCCTGCCATAGATTGGTACTCTGCTTCAACGAAAGAAAATGCAACAGCACATTATATCTTAGTCTTCCAAGAAATAAGTGAATCACTCAAGAACACCATCCAACCACTCACACTCCATCGAGTCTTAGGACAACCAGACCAATAAGAGTCACACCAGTCTGTCAGAGTGAGATTACAACTACTCGGTATAAAAATTCCCTAATTTGGGTTCCCTTTAAAATAACGAACAACTCGTAATGCAGCCTGCCAATGATCCTCCTGTGGTTTCTGCAAAAATTGAGATAGATAAATACATGCGGGACTTTGTGCTACTTTAACTCTAAAAACATATTTGAGATGACCTAAGTCCTTCATATGAAAGCAAGTGCTCAAATATTTCTCAAGCTCCACCGATACACCAGGATCATTCCCAAATAAAATAAGATCATCAACATACACCAAAATACGCATATGACAACCACTCGTAGAATAAGAGAGTAAAGAATAATCTGAATATGACTGAACAAACCCATACCTCTTCAGTGCAGCGACTAACTTGGCAAATCAACATCGAGGTGCATGCTTCAGGCCATAACACGATTTGCGAAGGATAAAAACTTGTCATTCGAGCCCTCTTTCAAAACCTGGAGGAATTTTCATGTAAACATCCTCATCCAGATCACCATGCAAAAAAGTATTGTGTACATCCATCTAATGTAACTCCCAATTCTAAGTTGCTGCAACCGTCAAGAAAAGACATACAATAACCATCTTGGCAACAAGGAAAATGTATTTGTATAATCAACCCCTTCTACTTGATGATTTCCAAATACGACCAAACGAGCTTTGGGGCGCTCTACTTTCCCATCAGTATGGTATTTAATTTTATAAATCCTTGACTCCCCCAAGATTTCTCCCTGAAAGTAGAGGCTCCAAGGTTCAAGTATGATTATCCTCTAGTGCCTGAATCTCTAGTTATGTTGCCTCACTCCAACCAGGCTACCACATAGCCTCTTAGAATGACTTAGGCTCATCCCCATAGGTAACAACTGCAATAAAAAAGCGGCATGCCAATGAAAAATGAGAACTGTCTATATAATGAGTGAGAGGATAAGACATATCATGATCAGAAGATGGACTGGAACCGGGAGCAGGAGGAGCTGATGGCGCTGAATCTACTACTCTAATCATCACAAAATCCTTCAAACGAGTAGAAAGAATTTGACTATGCTTGCCCTGTCTAAGATTTGAAGAAATGCGTGGAGTATCTGAAACAACATCTGAAACTACTGGCGGATATGAGACACCAATGTCACCAACCTGAGCTGGAGGTCACCAACCTCGGCAACCTCCGCGAGTGGCGGTACCACAAAGACGCCACCATTGGGCAACTCCTCCTCATTAATCGGCGAGGCCTTCTGAACCTCTTTCCAAAACTATGGAGCAATAGTAGGAGGTGGAACAACCCTATTCTCACGACAAATCAACTCAGTGAGCACAATATTAGATGCAAATGAAAATATATGTTCAAAACATTCACATCACGGGAAATAAAACAACCGTGACTCTACAAATCATATATTTTCCAGCCTTTCTTTCCATATGGGTAGGCCACAAAACACACTGACGACTACGACTCGAAAACCTGTCACCCTTAGACCTCTGATCATGCACATAACATAGAGACCCAAACAAACAAAGCTCAGAGAAAAAATGAGGCACACCAAAAAATATCTCAAATTGAGTCTTGGAACCCAAAAATTGAGAAGGACTTCTATTAATCAAATAACCGGGAGTCAAAATACACTCCCTCATAATTTAGCAAGTAAGTTACCCTGAAACTTAAGACCACATGCAACATTCAAAATATATCTATGTTTTTCGTTCAACCCTACCATTCTACTGAGGAGTACCCACACATGAATATTGAAAAAAAAAATACCCAACTCATTAAAAATACGACGCACAGAGAAAAATTCAATACGATTGTCACTGCACACTGTTTTAACAACCCCATTAAAATTGTTTCTTAGCCATTGCGAGAAAATGTAAAAACATGGAAGTTACTTCTATTTTCTCAGTCAACAAATAAATTCATACAACATGAGAGTAATCATCAATAATAGTGAGAAAATATCACGCATCACAGGAAGACAAAGTATGATAAGGACCCCATAAATCACAATGAATTAATTTAAAATAAGTAGTCGTTTTAGAATCACCGACATAACAATATTCACGATTTTGTTTAGCGTGAAAACAAACATCACACGGGTGAGTTAAACTCTTATCACTAGTACTAGAAACAAAATGTAAAGACTGAACTATCTTAGTTGTGAGATGTCCCAACCTACGCATCATTATCAACCATTACAGCACTATAAACTTCGGTCTTTACAAGACCGTTGAAGTAGTATATTCCACCTTTCCGCTCACCCAGTCCAATCACAATCCTTGATCGTCGGTCCTGAATAAAACAACCAAACTTCACACAACAAACAATACAGTCGAGATCATCAGTCAAGACGGATACTGAAAATAGATTAGCGCACACTACCACACATATAACTGCAAAGAAAACTGACAAAATGGGCGCACACTACCACAATATGTAGCAGTAACCTGAGAACCATCATGGAGAGATACTACACAAGCTCGCATAACATTAACATCTTGCAATAGAGAGATGTCACATGTCATGTGATTAGAAGCCCATGTATCAATAATCTAAGGGGTACTTAACAACTCACCACTCAAAAGCTCATCCGTCTGGAAAATTTTGTCTACCGAAAGAAGGGAAAACAACTGTTGCAATTGACTAGAAAGATGAGAAGCCTCACCATAAGGTAACTCGACAATAGTTGCAGCCAAAGGACCTTTGTTAGTTTTTCATACCGTTGCGCTGGGCGGCCTTGGAGCGTCGTCGCCCCTTAGCGGTCTATACGGACCTTCCTCTCCATGACCATAAGGTGGTGTAGTGCCTGGACGTTTCATCCATCTTGCATGATACCCATGTTTGGCATAACAATTGGATTCCTCATGACCATTTTTGTGACAATAAGTACAAAAACATTGAGAATAATGGGGCAGATAAAAAAGTACCTCACTGAGTATACTGAACTACAAATGCTATCAGGGCTTTGAAAACTACCGAAAAAACGTCGGTGATGAGAAAACAAACAAGACTACACTGGTAATATGTCGGGGTAAGATGAACAAGACTAGAAATACGTCGGTGTCGAGTGAACAAAGGCCAGAAACATGTTAACTAATTAAGGCTATTTCGGAAACACGTCGGCGCAAGAGGAACAAGTATATTTCGCTGTGAATATCCAACGATCTTCATTCCGCCCATTAATGGGATCAAGTTTAAGGGGGGATGTTGAAGAGTAAACTCCATCCCATGTTTGGTTTAGAGTCCCACATTTCTTAAATTGAAAAATAATAATATAGTGTATATAACTGTAAACCTACCTCAACTAGCAAGATATTGTCCTCTTTACCCCCGAAGGCCCGCACAGATTTGCCTTTGGTACACTCCCAAAAGGCCTCTTGCTAGTTGAGCTGGGTTCACACTCATATACACTAAATTATTTTTAATCTAAGAAATGTGAGACTCTGTACCAAGTATGTTATGAAGTTTACTCTTCAACATCTCTCCTTAAACTTGACCCCATTAATGCGCGGGATGAACGTCGCCAAATCACAGCGAAATGAACATCGCTAGACATTCAAGACATTGCTTCAAACCAACTCTCATACCATGTTGAGAGAATTGTGTATGTGACTCTTATATCTTCATTTTTTCACAATAGATCACAATTGCAGTGTATATATACAGTGTGACACATATTAACACAAAAGGTTTAATGCGTATTTTCTAAAATGTATATCTGACTAATATTAAATAGCCCATGTACAATTAACACAACCCATATATATATTTGATTATAATCCTGGCACTCTAACAATAATACTTGTTAAAATGTTAGAATATGGTCTCTCCACTTGGTATTTAGAACCAATTTTTAAGCGATGTAGAAAATTAAATATTTCTACCATAACCATCAAACATATATCTAAAATTCAAAACCACACAGTCGACTGGCTTGCCCATTTGACCATAAATGTAAAATAAAACATGATTATCTCAATAACCAGCTTCCCAATCCTCTTAGGGTCATAACAACACTTGAAAGTCTATACAAGAAAGAGCTACAATATCGCGTCTTAACATATTTTCAAAGTGGAAGGATCACACTAGTCGAAGTATTGATTCAGTTCAGGATGATCAAAAGCAACAACTCCTCATAATCTTCACCAAGTCTTCAAGACATTATTGCTGTTGCCCAATCATTACTTTGTATGAGCAAGTTGTTAAGGTTACTTGTCTGTCAAGTTAAAGTATTTGTAATCTATTTTAGATCTATAACAAAAAAAATCAAGTTTGTAACAAGTTTCATATCCAACAAATTCTTTTATTTTGTTGAAAATAAAATATAAAAAAATCAGCAATTATATTTCTTAATATCTATGTAATAATTTAAAAAAACTTATTCTGAACCAAAAAATAACTTTCACTTACTAAGACTATAAACAAATTAATACACTTTATAGCATATATAATATTAAATATTTAAAATAACACTTAGTTCGAGGTATTTGATTTTTTACTTTAAGACATTTTTTGTTTTAAATATAATAATAATAACTATTATTATATTTAAATAATAAAAACATTCAAAACACATCAATAAATAATTAGTGTTATTTACTTGCGAAAATAAGGTAAACTCACTTAACTTTTAGAAAAACAATATACAACTCTAAAACCAGTAGAACACAAAACAACTAGTTAGTTTCACCACTTGCGGAAGTAAGATAAATCGACTTGCTAAAAAGAAAAATCAAAACCCAAAAAAACTAAAACATAAACACAAACACAAATAATTCTTGGTCATTCATTTTCATAAATAAAGTAAAATTATATGTACAAAAAACTCTAAAACCACCAAAACCCAAACACAAATAGTTTAGGTTAATAAGGCAAAATGACTTGCTAAAAAAGTCAAAACATAAACACATACAGATAATGTCACTCACTTAGGGAAAAAAGACATACTAACTTACGAAAAATAAAAATAGCTCCAAAACCACTAAAACACAAACACAAATAGTTATGGGACAATTCTCGTTTTTAAATTTAAAAAATAATTGATATAACATAAACAAGAAAATAAATTTACAGTTTAAATACATAAAACAAACTATATTTTTATAAATATATAACACTAATCGCACAAATCTATCCGAAATGACTTTTAAACCATATATATATATATTAGGTATTTTTTTATGAAATTAGTTTTTTTAGTTATATTTTTTAAAATATTATAATATATATGTAATAATTTCTTAAAGAAGGAGGTCTGATCTCTTATGAAAACTATGTATGCGTATATTTTAGAGGTAAACAATATGGTTCTATTTCGTCCAATAATGTTTAGTTATATAATCATCAAAATAAAGAATATTATAATCTTTTTATCTTTGAATTACTCAAAAAAATTAAGATATGGCTTATGACTCAGATTTGAAAGTATTACTGAGACTTTTCAAACTGGAATAATGAGTTGTATCACGATTTTGAGAAGAAGCTTAAGGCGAATATTAAAGAATGACGTTCATGGATTGTTCGGTCATCTTTCCAAACATTGTACGAACTATAATGTGAACTATTATGGTTGTTGATCCTTTATATTACAAATGCTCTTGTAGTATGTGCCAAATTAAATGTTTTTCTTTCTCATATGTCGTAGCTGCTATACTTAGTAATTACGGAAATCTTTGAACATATGTGGAGCTATATTATAACTCAAGTTCTTATAAGAAAACGTATTTTCATACAGTATACCATATTTAACTATGTTTGGTGAATTTTTTTTGTTCAAGTGTATCTGATGTTGTTCATCCACCGAGTTCGAAGATAGAATTTGAAGACCCAAGAAGAAATGTATTCTAGATAAACGTGAGTATTTAGTGCAAAACATAAAGTGTGGACAATGTCAAACTTGTGGTGATAACAAAGTTCATGTGAAGAAATTTTATAAGATAATATATATTTTTATCAAATACATTGTTTTCCTTCATTTATTATTATTATTGTTAAAACATAGAATTCGATAAAAAAAATATTCATTTTGGTGTTTATCACTTGCTGAAATATATGTATTTCACTTGCGGAAAAAGATTTATTTGTGAAAAAATAAAAATATTATCCACTAGCGAAAATATGTGTATTTCTCTTGTGGAAATAGATGATTTTGTAAAAAATTGCACTTTCACATGTGAACCACTTGCGAAAATACATGAACACTACTTGCGAAATATATTTTTATTGTGAAAAAAGTAGTTTCACTTGTAAAAAAACAAGTTGTCAGCTTACTTGTGAAAAAATAAACATAAACAGTTATTGTCATTCACTTACGAAAATTAGGAAAAATGACTCGCTAAAGAATAAAAATAAAATAATGAAAACATTCAAAACACAAGAATAAATAATAATTTTATTCACTTGCGAAAATAAGGTAAAGTGACTTGACTTTCATGAAAACAAAAAACAACTCTAAAACCACTAAAACACAAAACAACTAGTTATTTTCACTACTTGCGGTAATAAGATAATTTGACTTGCTAAAAAGAAGAATCAAACTAAAAAATCTAAAACATAAACACAAACACAAACAATTCAGGTCATTCATTTGCACAAATAAAGTAACATTATTTGTAAAAAAAACTCTAAAACCACCAAAAAGTAGACACAAACAGTTTTTGTTGACAAAATGACTTGCTAAAAACGTCAAAACTCAAAACACTCAAAACATAAATACATACGGTTAGTGTCACTTAGGAAAAAAAGATATACTAACTTATGAAAAAATAAAAAGAGCTCCAAAACAACTAAAACACAAACACAAATAGTTACTGGGCAATTCCCGTTATTTAATTAAAATAATAATTCATATAACATGAACAAGAAAATAAATTTATAGTTTAAATGCATAGAATAGAAAAAACTACAAGATTAAAGTTATTTTTTTTAAAAAAACACATAAATGTTTACATTTAATTTTTTACTAATCTTGAATAAAACTCTTCAGTACAAAATATTTAATAAAAAGAAAAAAAATGTGCTTGAGTGATTTGAGTTTGTCTGGCAGAGAAATATTTCATAAAATGTAAGTGTTTATTAGTAGTTTGAGCTTTTTTCATGTTTTCATTGGTAAAACAAAAAAATATATTCAATTTTTTATTGGTAATATCAATATATAAAAAATATTATTAAATTTATATTAACAGTTTAAAATATAGTATAAACCTGTTTTGAAAAAAAAATTTATATAATTATCGAATAAATTTGCAATACTTTAATCTGAAACAAATGTACACTTGGATTCGGATGAAACACCATGTTACCTCTGATTCCATCACAAATAAATAGGTTTGTTTCACCAATTGTATATATCTTTTTATTCGAAGCGGATGTGTTAGCACCGTTCAATTTGAAGCAATATCATAGGATAATGAAATAGATTTAGACATGACAAAAATATATTTTTATATATAATAACTTGTCTCTGTTTGGTAAAAATCATGTAAAATTAAATTTAAAGATTTGACATATATACATATGATATTTTCTAGAGTAGAGTACTTATATTATAAATATATGGAACAATTTCCGACGATAAAGTATTAATGGATCATGGTGAGGTGCATCTCAAATAATAACTCAAAAAACTAAAAAGAATTCAAATAGTTAAATAAACAAGTTGATTCTTAAAAAACACTAAAGTGGTAACAGAAATGTTCTAAAGATCATGACCATGACGTTCAAGGTACTAAAGAATCTAGATAAATCTTTACAAAATTTGACAAAGTTAGACGTGATCTTATACGAGCCAATAAACTTTGGTTTCATTGAATCTATAGTATTTGTTAAAATTATCGTATTTCTCTCTTTTCAAATGTGATAAACCGCATCATGGAAACCAATGCCCCAAAAGTTACCCTGACCAATGATAGAGGTGAACTAATAAATGGTTGTTTGTAGCATGGGCTAATTTAATTCTAGGATAAAGAATATGTTTATAATATCCCAAAAGATATGATAGAAAATGCAATCGAATAAGAGGTAATTTAGATATTTTGTGGAGCCATTACACAATACACACAAGGGAGCAGTGTTGAAACCCCAAGCATTAACTTGTCTCTTGTAGTGAGTTTTCCTTGTATTTATAGCCATACAATACATGAGTGTCTATGAATATTATATTTACTCTAGATGAGTTTGGCCAACTAACTTGGGTTATCGGCTACATATTGCGTTGTAGGTACTATTTATTGTAAAAGTGTTACTTCTCTTGTTAGGTAGCCAACACAATACCACTTTCTCATTGGAAGGAGAGAGGTTGCTGATGAGATTTACAATTTCCTATAGGTGTTTAAGATGTCTTCTTCTTCTTGACATAATATAGGTAGGTTACTTCTATGAGCCATTGATGATAATTTTAGATACTCTAATGGTACTATTGGTTATAACATCATGAATTATATTGTTTTCATAATGGTTAACAATAGAGGCAGAGAACATCCATATATCATACCACAAAAATATGGATTCACCATTATCAATAACTGATTTATAGAGGTATGTGGCTAAAGGTTTTAAAGAAAATTATTTTCCTCCAACTCCAACTGTAGGATGATCCAGGATGAATGCTCCAAAATTTTATTTTTCATTTTATTGGATCTAATCCAATCACACTAAATTAATTTTGTTTTTTCACTCAAAATACAGCTTAGGTGTTTACGGAATCTCGTCTAGATCCTTAATTTTACGTATAGTACTCAAGGTTGCTCTATTACGAGGGAAAATTATTTTTCAAGATAACTTTTTCCTACATATTTTCATCTCGAGAGCAGACCAAATGAAGCGTCTTAGTTGCCGAGAGATATTCTTTAACACTATGATAGAGAATAAATATAAATGACCAATATATTTGGCCAATATATATGATAACTTTTACGATTTGGAGCATATTGGGGTATGATAGGTGCTTTAAATACATGATCATTTACAGTTAATGATTTTTTTGAATAAAAGTAGGCAGTCGTTGTAGGTTAAGCAAGTAGTTAATAAATATAACCCAAGATAGATGATTTGAAAGTTCTTATTTCAAATCCAGTAGTAATAGTGATGAATTGGTGATGCGTGATTAATCATAGAAATAAAATTAAAATTTTCCTATGATTACTCTCGAGGCCATAGAGAAGACAATTCACCAAGACCATCCTTAATGAGTTTGAGTGTGGTAAAATCATTTAGACTAAAGATTATTATGTCATCTACAAAACAAAGATTTATAATTTTCATATTATGGAACTTCTAGTAGAATTTTAGTTTTGGATCAAGACTTATCTATTTCGGGATAAAATAACAAACTTGCGAGATCAGAAGGAAGAGAAATGGTAAAAAATGATCTCATTATCTGAGGCTACTTTTTCTCTTAAAGAATTCGTGACGGTGGTCATTTCTTTTCATGGCGTAAGATGGTATTAATATGCATTAGATGATCCAAGATATCAGTTTATGAGGGAAATCCGTTGTGACGATAATATCAATAAGGAGGTGCGACCGTTCGCTGTTGAAAAATTCGATAAGATAAATTTTAAAGCATCTCTTATGCATTTAAGATTTGTGTGGTATCCTTTGAGAATGTCATGTGAGAGTAAAATGTTATTGTGTAATATGATTACTAAAGTCGTATTATGTGACGTCTATTTGGCGGATTGTATCATTTAATCCTATTGCATTTAAAGTTGTAATTATCATGGTATAAGTATAATTTTAAAATTAAACTTACTAAATCTGTGTTACTACCGGTCGGTGAGCTTGGTGTCTTTCGTTGGTTTTTTGCTCGCTAGGTTGTTATTGACTTAAATGAATTTATTCGATAACTAAGTATGATATTAATTTACAAATCAGTTTGATGACTATAGCCCAAAATTTTATTGTTCATGCCCACATAAGCCATACCAAAAGAAATAGATCTATGGAAGGATTTAGGGTTGTATCCTTCAATATTGTGTAATCCTAAGCCGTTTATTTCTTCTCAAGTGAAAATTACTTCAAATACGGTAACTACAATACAAATATTAGAGAGAGTCGAGAAATTACCTTTGTGGAAACTTCTTTCTACATGAAATACTTATTCTTCATTGAAAATTTCTTTAGTGTGATATCCTTCTTTATTATGAACTTTTTCATCATGTATCTTAGCTATCGAGACCTTCACTACATATGGTACCAACAAAATACAAAATAGAATGACTCGAGCGATTATCATGCTCACATTGAAAGTGATCCAAGTGTTGTGAGGCATTATAACCAAGGTCAAACTCCCATGGAGTCCAACAAAATATTAAGGGTATATGAACTCTAAAGTTATGATTTATACTAACAGAATGGTGCGGCCTCCGGTTCTGTAGATCATCACCAAGAAAACCTCTACGAGTAGCCAAAGGTATGATGTGAATCTCATGTGAAGATATTTCCATACCTAGATAGATTATTACCTATATTTCAATATGAAGCCTCTCCATACAAAGAACGTCATGTAATCAGAGGAGGCCATCATCCTAGGAAGATTTCATGGGATCTTACTAAATTATGTATCATATAAATGATATAATAGAGAGCAAAAGCCTCCATAATCGAAGAGAATCTCCGACCTAATAGAACTGTAATAATCGGATATTCTGAGGTACCAAGTATGGATTCTGATAAATTTACTAGGATCATTAGCATAATAATAGTAATTTGAAATTGAATTGTCAAATGTAATTATACTGTAGAATTCACATGATTAGTTTATACTACTATTTTTACAATATGATAAATGGTTGTTTTAGGGGTTTTAGGGAATTACTAGGTAGAGCATGTTCTAGGTATTAGAGGGAGTGAGAGCGTTTAAATGACATATGTTTATATTCACAAAAAATTCATATTACTTATTTTTAGGTGGATAGAGAGGGAAGACAATTTTAGGATAACAGTGTTTACCAAGGAATTAGATGTATCACGAGTAGATTTATTTATGCTAATTTTCGAAGATATGGTGGTGAATTCAAAAGAAGGTATGTTCTTCATCCTAGAGATGGAAGTAGCATACTTACATGAGAAGGCTTTGGATAACTTCAAATTATGCTCAACACATGTATTCCACAAGCGAGACGTCTAGAAAACTTTCAAGCAACCAACATGAGGCAATATGTAAATTTACTAGTAATGCTTGTTTTATTTTTTATTTTCATACTCGAGAAAGAGAACCAGAACGTAAAATCTAATTTTTTAACGGATTCAGGAATGTTTACCTTTATGTTATAAGGCCTAGAGGCAACCTTGATGATCTATGGTTTCACTAATTTGAAAGATTATCGTTGGAATTTTAGAGAGATAACGACTATTTTTATATCTCACATTTTTTAATACAATAATATTTGTTTTTATATTTTCTTTATTTTATTATTTTATTATTTATAATTTGTATAGATTAAATGGTTAGTATTATTGTTGAAACAATTATTAGATGGTTTTGGACGTATCATGTTGTATATATAAAAATACTCTAAATTAGAATGTTTCATCTATACAGATTTAGAGTATAAAAAATGTTACAATTATAAGTCCACTTGTTTAAGTATAACTACCATTCAGTTTATTAGACCGATAAATAGTTATCAAATGAAAGATATAGTAATATTTGTTGGATTGATGTAGGTACTAGATGGAGGATTCCTCAATCTAATGTTATAGTTATTAGATCACGTGGAGATAATAATATTATTATTTTCTGTGGGCACGAGACCATCATATTGTAGTAACAATGATCGAGCGGGTAAGTTCAGTAGAGATTATGTTATATTAATAACATACAGATGCATACATCGACTAATTAGTCAAATTACAATCACAAGTACTTAGATATAAATATAAATAAAGAGAAAAATAAAATCATCGTATTATTTTTCTCATCCGCTAATTTTGTTCCCTCTATTTTTAAACCCTAAGTCGCAAGATATTTCTTTACTACTCCTATCTATAAATAGTAAATAATTATCACCTTCAGGTGATTATTCAAACACACTGCTTGTATTCGACCAGATGATCTGTGATATTCAATATCAAACATTTTGTAGTTTAAGAGATGAAATCATTCCATTATGTTGCCTTCATATAGGCTAAATGATGATTGCATATAATTCTTTATTGTCTTGAATGTTTCGTCATAATCTAACCAACATGTTAAATATATATATATATATATATATATATATATATATATATATATATATATATATTAAGATTGATTTTTAGGGTTTCAACTCTGAAACTTTATATATAGTATTAGAGCATGCTTGTTGAGTTATGAATATTGACCAACTCTAACTCTCAAATCGATCTACAGTATTCATTTATTTTTTGTGAAGGAAAAATCCCCTTTTATAATTATTAATGTTGAAGTTAACAAATTTTTTTTGGAAACTATAGAAAAGCACGACTTAGATTGTTATTTGTGTAAGTGATTGCACATTTAATTTGATTGGTGAAGCATGACTAAATAATTTAGTCATATACTTCCAAAATCACCAGAAAAACCTTAACTTATAACAAATGGTGTTATCAAGATTTTAAAAATTATAGGGTTGTCATGATGATTTTCGGGTTGCTACAGTGCAGAGAATGAACTTTCAGAGCACCATGCCGACTATGTGTGCCATTAGTGGTCTAGACACTAGGTTTAGTCAAACAATATCAAAGTAACACGGGCATTAGGCTTTGTAAGGCCATAACTTTGTGATCAGTTGTCTGAATCGTGTAATTTTTTTATTCTACCAAAAAAATAAATATTTACATGGTGTTATAATTGTAGTGTAAATTATTCGAGCTATTTGATCTCATAATTTTAATATATTTTATATGTTAGTTTATTTAATTACGCATATATGACCTTGCATGTTTATGTATTATCTTATATTTATGTGATGTGTTTAGTATTTAGAGTATACACATATATTTTATCCCATTATATGTGCACTAAGTAATAATTCAATGATATGTGTGTATGGATTTTGGAAGGTGAGATTATGACCTGCAATCGTTGAGTAATTGGACTATGATATGTACACGGTGATGTCATACATATTCATGTATTGTTTGTTTCAATTTTGGAGTTTGAATGACATTTATTTCCTTTAATATATTTGAGCTCTTGATGAGATATTTCACATGCTAGAGATTACTTCAGATATTTATATTATAATAAAATTAAATGCAAAAGTTGCTTAGCTAGAAAGACTTTTGTCTAACATGATTTGCACATCGGCACTTCATATGTTCATACTCTAGAGCCGCATGCTAGACTAGTCATGTTACTCTAGTGGTTTGTGTCTATGCGATACTTACTTGAAAAAAAGTTTAATTGCTTATTGTCAATGACCAATAGTCATGTGTATAAACCGTCTACATGAATACTATGTACACATTTTTATCATGGTGAGAAAACCATAATATCATGTCTTTGCTTCATTCACACGATGCATAATCATGAATAAATGTCTTTTATTGTTGAATGGCTCCAGTTACGAATTCCATAAAATGGTAAAATCGGCCCACATGAAGGTTTGATTACTTTTAGAAATAGTTATAAACCAACATTGTCTTCCTTGAAGAGTTGACACCTAGAACTAATGCCTAACGCACTGGCACCTAAAGTCTATTGTAAAGATTATGACAACTTGATATATATAAATATTTGTGTGAGTTTAAAACTTGAAAAATTCAGCCTTTTATGTTATCAAATAAGATTATTAAAAGTAAATGTTGTATATTTATTACTATGCAATTATCTTTCAATATTAAAGTTAAGTTATTGAGACATGTTTCATACCACTAAAAATATTCTAATGAAGAAACAAAGTGTGAAATTTCATGGGTGACATAAGTGTTGGGAACTAAGATTCATAATGATTGCTCTTGATGATTCTGTAGATTTATAAAAAAGATATACATTTATTTCATACATAAACATTATGATATGAACTTGACAAGACTTTAATTATGCTTAAAGTAAGCGAGAATAAGTTTTCTCAGTCAAAATCTCGAAACTAATTCGGAAATTTATAAGATACAAAACATTTCACATGTTTTGACTTGTGAAATTTTAATGTACGCTCAAAATGATTAGTGATAGGTTTTAACATTTATGAGATTATTCCTAGGTAAACATTTGATTATTCTGGGAATGGACCATTGTATAGTAGGACATTATTCATCTATTATTCAGTAAGAAAGCATCGCATATTGACATACAAAAATTCAGACAACCAAGAAAATCATTTACGCTTCATGACTTATATGATTTATGGGCTAAATGAATATTAAATCATATTGTATGATCTATAATATAACATCAAACAAATAAAAAATATTTAGTTCCTTATAGTGACAAAATTATAATCGAGAAAATAAAAATAAACTTCATTATTCAGTTGAGATTACTTAAAAGTAAAAATATTAATCTTTCCATTTTCCATATCTTTTTATTAAGGTTTCAACGCTCATAATATTTCATGAACACAACATTCAAGTGAGCGTTCTTAGTCTAGAGGTGATTCAGATTTGGTTAGAGTTTATTTGTACTTCAGTATTTAGTTTAAGTTCACATTGCATTATGTTTGGTTTTAGTTCGTATACGATTAATAAAAAATAATATAATGTTTAATTTTTCTCTTGTACATTTTGTTTAACTTTTCTATCTTAAATTTATTACAATATAACGAGTTGAAAATCGACACATAGTGATTACGGGATCGTATTATTTCCACGATGACTCAATGAGAAGTTAAATTTCATTTATGTGGTAGTTGGTAATGTAATTATTGTGGAAACTATTACGCACACATAAGTCGCATATTTTTTTTAGTTCTATGGCGGCGACCATCTAAAGTAATAAGACGTGTTTGGTTACATGTAAAACAACATATTTAGAAAGTGCACACTTTGGTGTATACATTTTAGTACCACAGATGATCCAAGTTAGAGAACATAAAGGTATCATAAATCATAATGTGTCATCCATGTAAATTTAAAATATCCAACCAATATTCAGTTTATTGGACTGACAAGTAATTTATGAAAATCTCATGAAAGATATCCAATGATACTAATTGGATTGATGTATGTTCTACTAAGAGGATCTATCAATATACTGTTATAGTTCCAATACAGTTATGGTTCATGTGAATACGAATTCATCAAACGGTGGGAGCAATGTTCCAGTAAATATCTAAGATAATCATAATTTTATTATTATACTTTTACTCAATCTATCTTTAAACACTAAATCACAAAATATTAATCTTCTAATATAATTTATTAAAAAATATATTATGATTATTTTTTAGATGGGTTTCTTCATAAATTTTATATCTTTTATCAATAATATATATCACAAAACGTTCCATTTTGCTATTTTTATCTAAGTTAGAAAGCAACTAAGAATTTTACTGTTTTAAACACGTCTCGGTGTTTCAACCCATAAATTATACATAAATTAAGATTAAATTCTAAAGATTTGGACCTTACACTTTATCAATTCAGTTTCTTAAATTGTATTAATGGTTTCGGTGATTTTTTTATACTTTATGTAAAAGAAATTATTACCAAGTGAGATGTTTAAAACCTAGTTATTCTTTTTTACCAAAACAAATAAAGCTAAACTAGTTTTTGTCCAATAGCATTAATGTAAATATTTTAAAAAACTGAAATGTCACCTAGCTTTTCTTTCCTTACGTTATTGATTTGATAGTACACATAAAGCCATGATTATATTTAGTGAAACAACGATTACCGGGTTTTATGATGATTACTTTTCTTCGAATCCGCATAAGTCAATACCTAAAATATATAAAAATAATAATGGCACCAAAGAGCAATTTCATACTTAATGGTTCACTAATTTGCTTTTTGGCAGGTATAAAAAGGTTGGAAGATAGAAGTCAAATTGTATATTAAATTAACAAAATAATAAAACATGTTAAATTTGATGTTATATAAAATGAAACCACTTTTTACCAACTTAAGCCAGCCAGGTATGGGCGGGCAGTAACATTATGTTTCTCTATTCACACCCACCGGACACACTAGATAGAAGTGAAGTAGTAGATAGGCTCCTTAATTTACACGCTTTTATTCTTGTCCGTATATAATGAATGAGTGTGGACCACCAACTAACCAACCTCTTCCTAGCTCTATGAATACATTTATGGTACAGACCCACTACCTCCTACTAATGCTTTCAAGGGACCAAACCCGATATTTATTGGATTCGGCAATTCATTTGACTTATATAAACTCTCAACTATTTGCAAACACAATCATTTAAACGTGTATTTTCTTTTTTTAAGTAATCGTGAGAAAAAAAATATAATTACGAATAAATATTTTTGAAATACAATAATGTTTTAAAAAAACAGTAAAACCTATAAAAATAGATTTAATTATATTAAAATTGAGAAAATAAAAAACAATAATTTTTGGGATCTCTTTATTGGATCCTCCCCTTCGTGGATTTGGAAGAAAATTCTTCGCCTCCGTCCGTTGGTGTGCAATTTGTATAGGATGGCTATAGGAAATAGATCTAATACTTCCTTCTGGTATGATCCATGGCTTCTCCCCACCTCTCTTGCTATGCATTATGGTTCCGATATCATTGATGATTCCAGACTCAGGAAGAATCTCAAAATCTCTGACATCATTTTCAATGGTCATTGGAATTGGTCTTCAAACGTCAGAGCTGCAAGAACTAGAAGTAACACAAATCTCAAGGAGATTAACAAACTCATTCTCACTCTTCCCCCTCCCAACATCTTCTCGAATGACGTTCCTTATTGATTGCAAAAGCTGGTTGCATCAACTTCACAATCAAGAATACATATAACTCTATTTGCCAGTCCGCCCCAATCATGGGTGAGCCAGGTTAGTATGGAATAAATTCAATATTCTTCGTCATTCTTTTATCTTATGGCTTGCTGTCCAAGGCAAACTTTCCACTAGGGATAAGTTACTCAGTTGGGGTTACAATACCCCGTCTGACTGTGTCTTATGTAACTCTGCTTCTGAAACTATAGATCATCTCTTCCATGATTGTAGTTTCACTCAGAGTATTTGGACCAATGCTAGCACTAAACTGGGTTTCCCTTTCCTTCCCACTATTTGGAAGTCTTGGGTTAACGAGCTATCAAATTGGTCTCATTCTCGAAACCATCACCTTTGGCGCACTTGTTTTAGCGCGGTTATCTACCACGTCTGGAAGGAGAGGAATTCAAGATTTTTTTGTTCCCATCCAGTCACTGCCTTCATGGTTTCTCACCGAATTTTTTCTGATCTTCGGTTCAGATTTCATGGTTCCAAGATTTGTTGGCCTTTGTAATAATTTATCTCTTACTTATTCTAATTTTATTACAGGTTCTAGTGTATTGCCATTTCAGCTGACTTTTTTTGTTTTCTGACTTGGAGTGGACTTCCTTGGAGTTCTCATCGGACTGGCTCGATGGTCCTGATCATGTAGCTTTTACGATCCTAGATTATCACTTCTATGTCTCCATTCTAGATTATCTTATGTTTTTCTTTCCTACCTACTTTTCGGTTGTCTGGTAGTCCTGTTATTCGACTTTCACTTGTCGATTGTATTTTTTCGGGATATGCCCTAGATATTTGTATGAACTCTTTAATTTTATTTAATGTTTTTTCACAAAAAAAATTACATATAAATTATTTTTTTGACAATTCGTTTTTGTAAAAAAAATAATTAAATTTTCGATTTAATTTTATACTTTATATTAGATTTGAATATCGATTTTGAATTTATTAAAAGTTGTTAGCAATCTTTAGTATTTAATTTTTTTTCTAAAACGTTTATGCATCTTCGATGATATTCTAATTGTATTCTAACAATTAGACGTTCAAAAATATACATAAATTATCATAAAAAATATATAATAAAAGTTAATATATAATTAAATTAATGAGTCAATTTGATATGTACACAATTTAAATTGATAATAAAATTATTTTTTAGTGGTACAAATATATATTTATAAATATTCAAATTCTATTATTTTAATATATAATAAGAATTTCAACTTCCTATATTCATATTTCTATAATAATAAATAAGTAGAAATATTGAGGGCTCTAAGATTATATTTTTTGGAATTAAAAAAACTCTTCACCGTTCTGAAGGTTCTTCCCATTTGGTCATCACTTCCTTGGCTTTTTTCCAAGATCATCGTGCCTCTCTAATGCATGCTATCAGCATGCTAACACACAACAATCCAACAAATGAATAATTTTTACCCCGTATTTCAACAATTCCAAACTTTAATCATGGCAACTACAGCAAAATATTCCAATTAAAATCATATGCAGGTACTGTTAAACTATCCACTTCAAATCCTGCAATCAAACCAATCAGCATTCAAGAAAATAAAGATCACATATCTCTTCAGTTTTGCGAAAGTGTCAAAGAAAGTTTAAAGGCCTCATCAACATACACTTTGATAGGAAAATTCACCAAATGACTGCCCATCAAGCTTCCACTTAACCAATTATTTGAAGCAAGAACGTTCAGTGGAGTTTTCTCTTATTCACACTGGGAATCTAGACATTTGTTCCTAGAATTCTCCCTTAAATCTGACCTTGATAAGATATGGTCTAGAAATATCTCGACAGTTGGGAAAAAATCAATGTGAATTCTTAAGTGGTTGCCTTCATTTAACCCAAAATACGAATGCCCTAGTGTGCCCATATGGATCAGATTTGAGAACTTACTAGAACATCTCTATAATGAAGATTTCATCCCCTCTCTTGCTTCATTTATTGGTCAGCCCATCAAAACTTGGATCCCACCCAAGAATCGAGCTTTATTCAATGCATGTTATGCATGGATTGAACTAGACATATCTAAAAAGCTTCACCATCATATTTGGGTTGGGTTTGGAAGCAATGAAGGACGTTGGGTTCATGTTAGTTATAAGGATCTGCCCAAATACTACTCCCATTGCTATCAAGTTCGACATGATCTGGAATTTTGTAAGAAACAAAATCAAGAAACCTCCTTAAAATTCAGTATTATACCTCATAGTACAATGCAAGATAACAACTTAACACAAAGGGATAGCCCTAAAATTAGGCATGGGGATTCGGTTCTTCGGTTCGGTTCGGTTCGGTTTGGTTTGGTTCGGTTCGGTTCGGTTTGGTTTGGTTCTTATTAATTCGGTTCGGTATGGGTACTTAACTCGGTTCCAATCAGGTAGTTTTGGATACTTTAAATGCTTTGCAATATCAACATATATAAAACTCTTTTTACACTTTAAAACAATAAAACTATGTTTGATTGTAAGAAAAAAAATACTAAATATAAGAAATATTCAAAATTAATATATTAAAGAATAATATTAGTAATATAAAAAAATAGAGATATGATATCAAGTTTATTAAATTATATAAATGTTGATATTTTGCTATTTTGTTTATACACGTAATAATTTGTAAATATGTTGTCACTTTTAATAAAGTATGTTGTCATTTATTAAAGAGAACATAATTAGAGATCAATGATAAAGACAAATTTAGGGGAATCTAAATTTGAAAAAGAAAATATATTTTCAAACCAATTCAAAATTAAGGGTTAATACATAGGTTCGGTTCCTAACGGGTACCCACGGTTCTTCGGTTTGGTTTGGTTCGGTTCCGAGAATCGTGGGTAATTGAAAACTGGAACCATTCCGGTATTATGAAAGAACCAAATCTACTTCGGTTCAGTTTGTTCAGTTCGATTCTGTTCGGTTCTTTCGGTTCCGGTTAAAATGCCCATGTCTACCTAAAATCATGAAAGAAGAGAAGAAGGGACATACGAACAAATTAAAGTCTATTATTATACAGCATGCTAGCAATGCAATGTCGAACAGCTAGACCAATAAAGAGATACCCCCTCATAGATATATCTTTCTTATAACTTCATAAACAAACAACCCCTTCAAAGCTAAACTCATTGACGCAATCAAAAACCTTGAAGAAGATTATGCACCAACATACATCATAGAATCAGACAGCTACACACCTAAACAGGAAAATATGGGAAGTCTTCCTTTAACCCCGGTACTAAAGAATAAATAAGTTGATCCATACTTTCAAGCTCTATTGAATCAAAAGACTAAAATAAGCTAAAAAAGGAAAAAAGGCAACGCCATCATCAAGTCCCTCTTTGGGGCAAGTCAACCTTCAAACACTAATCCTTCCAATAATTAAGTTCTTATGTTGGAACGTCCGAGTCTTTGGAAATAAATTTTCTATTAGAACGATCAATCTATTATCCACAAATAAAATCTCAACATTTTTGCCATCTTTGAACCTTTCATCAAAGTGGAGAACAATGGATTGAGCGTTCTAATAGAAACTTTATTTCTAGATCAATTGCATTAAGAGTGCAATCGTATTTCCTAATAAATAGGTTCGTTTCAACACCTACAACATTGAGAGTGCATATGACTTCGACGAAACTCTAAGAGAATGTTCCATAGAAGATACAAGATATGTAGGTTTTATATTCACCTGGACCAATAAATCAAAATGGAGAAGACTGGACAGGGCTCTAATCAATCTTGATTGGGTAGACTATTTCAACAACACAACAATCAAACACGTGGCCATAACTTATTCTGACCATGCCCCTCTTCTAGTCTCCATATCAAACGGAAAAAATATATTTAAACCTAATTTCAAATTCTTGAATATGTGGTCACTTGATGATAAATTTATATTTATGGTTGAAGCTAACTGGAACTTAAACATGTAGGGATATCATTTATACATTTTCTAGAACAAAATCAAGCGATTAAATGATATCCTAAAGATACAGAACAAGTATACATTTGGAAATATCTTTGATAAAGTTATTGAAGCAGAAAACATAGTCTCTCAAATGGAGGAAGTATTGCAGAACTCCAACAATACTGTAAACAACAATAACTTAGCAAAGCAAATGCTCTGCTGCTACAGGCCTTAAAGATGAAGGAATCATTTTGGCATAAAAAATAATCTCTAATTGGCTAAAAAACAGTGATAGAAACACAAAAGTCTACCAATCATATGTAAAGAAGAAAAGAAGAAATTCCTAGATCAATTGCATTAAATAACACTCTAACTGGATTACAGAAGATCATCTGATTGGTAAATCTACCTTAAACTTTTTCAAATACATATTAACTGACAATTTGGTTTCTAATCACAAGTAAAACAACATTCTTATCAGCAATCATTTATTAAAAAACATCCCCAAGTTGATCAATACTAAAGATAATTTTATGCTAACAAAAATTCGTAGTAAAGATAAAATTTTAAATACCATCTAGAGCTTAATTCCTAACAGTGTAACAGGCATGGATGAATTCAACCAATATTTTTATATTACCTACTGGAAGATCATCAAACAAGAATTTTGTGTTGCAGTCAACTCCTTTTTCCTTGGCCAAGACATCTCTGAAGGCATACTCTCCATTGTCATTTGCCTCATCCCAAAGATTAACAAGCCTACATCATGGAACCAATACAGACCAATTAGTCTTAGTACATTCACCATGAGAATCATCTTTAAGCTTATCAACAACAGACTCTCCCTGCTTCTACCAAAAACTATTTCCCAAGTTGAAGGAGCATATATAACAGCTAAGTCTATCCATAAGAACATACTCATTCCTAAAGAAATGATATATGATGTTAATAGAATGGTTAAAGCTGGGAACATTCTTATCAAAGTGGATATGGCTAAAGCCTTTGATAGAATATCCCACAATTTTATTATTAATGTTATTTTCTTATTTGGTTTTGACTCAAAATTTGTTTACCTCATTGAAAGCATGATAAAAAATATTCATGTTTCTATACAAGTTAATGGTGAAATGAATGGTTACTTTAAAAAAAGGATTAAGACAAGAGAATCACTTATCCCCAAGTCTATTTATCATCGCAAATGAAGTCCTTCTTAGAGGTCTTAACAACCTCTTTAATGAAAACAAAACTCTAAAATACACTACTAAAATTTCTATGATTATACCATGTTTAGCATTTGCAGATGACCTACTTATATTCTCTAATAGTCTTCCCTCATTTATTACTATTTTAAGTAACTTTTTGCAGGACTATCAAGACCTCTCTAGCCAAGTAATCAACAAAAGCAAGACCAAAATCATATCTTCAAAAAATGTTTCTCAAATCAGAATTACCTATATATCCAAAACCACTGGTTTTATCTCACACACTCTGCCAACTACTTAATTAGGCATAACTATCAGCAACAACAATTATGCTTCTAACTATGAGCCTCGGTTATGTAAAATCATATAAAAAAATTATAACTGGGAGGGGAAAACCTATCCTATGGTGAAAGATTAACCTCAATCTCTTCTATTCTTATTGCCATCCCCGATTAATGAACAAAATTAAGGTTCTTCTTAACGAGTTCCTATGGGGTTCCAATCCTGATTCAACCAAAATTTCATGGTCTAACTGGTCTAATTCTTGTAGACTATTTAACAAAGGTGGTTTGAATGTCAAAACCCTTAAAGACATCCATGATACTTATTCCTGCAAGCTTTGAATCAATTTTAGAAAATATAAATCTATTTGGGCTAAATTCACTTATATTATTTATTGGAAAAAACTACAACATTTACAAGCTAATTATTCTGCTAAAACAAAATATCACACTTGGAGAAGACTATCTGCTATCAAAACTATTGTTGAACCCTATGTCAAGTGGAATGTGAGATTTGGAAACATAGGATTTTGGCTCAATAATTGGTTCAAAAAGTATCCTTTTACCATGTTAGACAACACACGGGACAACAATTGGTGTATAAGAGATAAATAATTCATGGAATAACAACAGACTTTCGAACATTTTTCTTCTAATGATCTGCAATCTATTGTTAAGATCGAATTAGATGATGATAAACCTGACTCTATCAAACAAATAGTATTTCAAGATGGTAAATACAACACATCAGACATTTGGAATATGATCATGAAGCATCATAACTCTTCAAATCTTTATGGAAATCTATGGAACTCTATTACCCCAAGAAAATGTTTATTTCTTACCTAGATAATAATCAACAAATATCTCCCTACATATACTATCCTTCGGAAGAGACACATAACCTTAGCATCAAAGTGCCAATTCTCTTCAAACATTGAAACTATTAACCACTTATTCGTGGATTACATCTTTTCTTGGTCAATTTGGTCTCATTTCTCTCATATATTCAAGATCCCTATTGGCAAACACATGACAATTATACACCATCTGATAAACTAGCTATGCAAATCTGATTAAGATAATCATATCTATTATATCTTTCCTCCAATCGTTTGTTGGGATATTTGGCAAACAAAGAATAAATCCAAGGTTAAAGGTATGTCTGTCTCTTCTATAATCACCACAAATTACATAAAACAAATGGTGCACGCCCTAGACAATGCTTCTCTACTCAGCAACAAACACTGGTCGGATACTTTAATGTTTCACATGAGATATGATGTATCAATCACATAAAAATATAAAGAATCCCTCTTATCATACCTAGACACCTCCTTCCAAGAACAGATTTAAGTTGAACACAAACAATTCCTCACTGGAGAATGGAAATGCAAGCGGTGGTATCCTTATTAGAGATTCAGATGACAACATTATTTTTGGACTTGGAAATGTATACGGCAAACTCACACCGATTTAGGCTGAAGCGTATGCCCTGCTCGACGGTCTAATAGTCTACAAGAACAATGGCTTTGTCAATATAGATATTGAGACTGGCTCTCAAATCCTTGTAAACCTCCTATCGAAAGGTGAATACTCTCCATCTCTTCACACTATCCTAAAAAGTTTTAGAAAACTTATTTGTTCTTCAATGGTTATCTATCACATAAGCAGAGTCTAAAATAAAGCTTCTGATTAGCTAGACAAATAGACTTCAAAATACAAAACGAAGATAGAAATTAACGTTGTAAATGCTCTTAATTATTTCAAAGCCATAATCTTGCTTGAATGATCCAAAATTGGCTACATAAGAAATAAAAATTAACTTTGTTTTTAATATATCTAACATATCTTTGAGAACTTTGGATGGCAGCAGAAATCCTGACAAGCATCTGCCAAAAAGTCCTTCTTTTTTCTTTATCTTGCAGAACTTCATGAAATAACTATAGTTCAAATCATGCAACCTGAAAATTGATGAACACCTATGCTCAATCCCATGTCTATTGCAAGTTTTCTCAATCTTCAATTCCATTGACATAATCAATTCCAAAGTGATACATTTTACACAGATCAGTTTTGAATTGAAGTTTTCATTGATGAATTCATTCTCTATTCTCAAATCGATCTCTAATCGATGTTCTGAACACTCAAACATATCCAGATACGAAACTCTCTCTCGAACTTTATTAAATCTCCATCTATCTTGTTTGGAGCTCTGAAAGCAAGCTTTTGAAGGACGATATTTGGTAGATGATTTCTAATTAGTAATTCAACGATATTTGGTAGATGATGTCTAATTAGATGGAATTACTGAAATCTCATTTTCATCTTCGCGAGTATGGGATACAAAATCAGATGGAGGAAAAAACATTTATTCGCTATTGAAAAAATGTATATCCCACCTAATAACTAGGGTTTGATTTGAACCTATCTCCTATTGGGCCTGTTCTTGGTTAATTACAAAATAAAATTGAGTTTAAATTAAAAAAAATATTCATTATTTTAATATTTAAATACATCAAAACTAACATCCAATAATTTACATTAAATTAATTTTTTTTATTAAATCATTAATATTCTTCAAATAATTTATATATTAAAGACATGTCAAACAAAATTATTATATTAAAAATTAACTTAAACTACTCATTATATAAAAATACGTAACGCGAGACGTAGAAAGTCACAATATCAAATATTGTGTAAAAAAAATAGTTTTCTCAATGTGTAACATGAAAAAACATACCAATATCAAATTCTTTATTTAATTAAATTTGAAATGATTTAAAATAAACTATAAAGAAAAAAATATACCATATAAAAATAAATTGAAAGAAATAAAAGTTAACATATTTCAAACTAAAATAATACAACTAAAAGTGAAACTTAAACAAAACCAAAAACACTCACGAAATAAATCTATTAGAATAAATTAAAAATACAAACATCAAGAATTAGAAAGTCAAACTTATTGTGAAAAACAATTCTACCATTTAAATGAATCGTAAAGTTTGTTTCAATATTTTCTATCACAAAAGTATCCTCTTTTTAATTGTAAAATAATATTTTTTAATTATTAAATATTACCAGACGTGTATTATATATCAATAAACTGTTCAGCTTTAAATACGTTCAATCAATTTTTTCATAAAACTATTATACTCATATGATCCTTTGAAATTATTGATTCTTTTTATGTTTACCTACCATGTTTTATTTTCTATGTATACTAGATCACTTTTATGGTTGTGTTTAATGTTTTATCTCTAAATTTATTATACATTCATTTACGGTTTTTATAACGAATGTTATGTCCAAATTTGAAAAAATATGAGCATACATTAAAATTCAAACACTCGAAGTATATATTGTTTTTTTTGTTTTTTATAATTTAAAATCCATATTGGGATATTAATTAAAATAAATTATCTCATTTTGTTTTCACATGGATATTTATTGGGTTAATGCTTTTTGTACATTATGGTTGCATTAAATGTATATATTATGTGATTATCCATAATACCATGCAAATGATCTCGCAGTGTATTGCAATTTCCAAACATAGGACTCTCATTCTAACATATGATATCAAACTTGTGAACATAAAATATCCTCATGACATACAAAAAATTCTTATTAATGGAAATATTATGTCATAATATACAATTCTAATTATAAATCTACTATCAGAGGTGGATCAATGATTGAAAAACTGAAAATATGAAATCATCGACATATATATAAAATCACGTCTATTGAACTTGTGATACCCAAAATCCTCAACTTAGTTGACCTTCAAGCTAAAAGAGACTATCGCCTCACGAAATTTGTGGTACAACTCACTAGAAGACTTTTAAGCATATAAATAGATTTCTTAAGCCTACATACACTATTTTTTAAGTTACTTAATTTCAAAGTGTTCTGACTGCACTATATAGATAGTTACTCAATATCACAATTAAAAAGTGTTGTTTATCTTCATTTGATGAAGCTCAAGATCAAAGTGCGCAACTAATACCATGATTGTACAAAATAAATCCTTCATTGGTACCAGATAAAAACTTTATTCAAAATCAATCTCTTCATGTTGAGTATAACTTGCTGCTACAAAACGTGCTTTATGTCTTTCTATATTACCCAGGGAATTGCGTTTGGTTTTGTAAACATACTTACAACCAATTACCTTTTCCCTTCAAGTATTGGGACAAGTTCCCATTCTTTATTATCTTGCGGCAATTTATACTCTTCATTTATAATGTCAAACCATATTCGAGAGTTAAAGACTTCCATGGATTATTTGTAGGATGATGGATCATTTACATTTTTAGCATGTGAATCTTTATGTTCCCGAAAAAATATTATATAATCAAAATGTACAACACTTTTTTTTTTATTTCGTGAACCTTCTTGAGGGCATCATTACTTCTTGTTTCACCTCTCGAAGATGTAAAGTTTAATTCTTATGAACAATGTCATTTTGATCTTCTTATGGAAGACTACCTTGAGTTTCCTCTTGTTCTAACTGTACGATATTTGTGTCTTGGTTCAAACCCTCGAGGGGAACATCAATGTTATTCTAAGTATAAATTTCTTCTAACGAGGCTGAAATGATTGGTATTAAAGTCTAATCTTCTGATACCTGAGTATCTCTATTAGAACCTTCATGAAAACTCAACTGATTATTCCTCAAAATGAATATTTGTTCCTTAAATATTCTCTCCAAACTCAATATCTTTAAGAGCTTTTCTGTTCTCGTCTCAAAAGATACTATAACTGTGAGAATAATAAAACTTAAAACACATTAAATATTTGGAATAACCAATGAAGAAGTAGCTAACTAATGGCGGAGAGATAATAGGGAAAGAATTGACGGCTACAAAACTCACGAAAGAAGAAGAATAGTAGATAAAATCCTAACTCTAAGGTTTGAGAAAAATGGACTTAGAGAAATAATCTCCAAATTTAACCAATCAAAGTTTTCATGAAATTAGGGTTTGAGAGACATTTTATAGAAGTGCTCGAAACCCTACAAAAATAGTACAACATGATCTTTATATAATAAAATAAAGTCTAACCTAATTTCAAAGCGGTTAAGGCTGTTTTTTATTTTAAATAAATCCAACAAATATAAAAAAAAAATGCTGAAAAATACAAAAACAACTAAATGAGTAAATAAACGCTAGAATTTTAAGCATGAACTTCATCATCTGGCTTAGCCCCCACGATTCTTCCCAAAGTCGTTAGGATTCTCGACACGCTCAACTTGAGTACTTGCAGCGCCTAATTCTGATAACCGAGCCCCAAATAAAATCCGCTTCCGTTTGTCCAAAAGGGTCATATAACCGTGGGCTTGTGCAACTACATCACTTATCGTTTTAACAATTTCCATGATGAGCACTCTATTGAGTATGTATGCAACACATTTAATGGCTTCATCTAGAGAGATATAGGTATATTATAGTTACTTATCGTGATTCTAACCATATCTTTTAGTGTACGATTCCATCTCTTACATACATCATTCATGTAGGGTGAAACCAATATTAATAATGAGGGACTATGCCATACTCATTTAGGTATTATGCAAATGACCCATCATGTTGTTCACCCGACTCGTCATATCTATCATAGTATTCACCACCATGGTCAGATCTAAGACTTTCAATGCTTTTATCTAGTTGTTTGTCAACTTTAGTCCTAAAAGCTTTGAAATTGTCCAGGACCGCTGACTTTTTATGAAAGAGGTAAAGCTACCCAAAACGAGAGAAATTATTTATAAAGGATATGAATTACCCATTCCTATTCCATGATTCATTTAGAAACGATCCAAAAATATCGACATGAATCAATTCTAAGACTTCATCCATTCTATTTACCCATACCTTTTAGGTTTTGGTCCGTTTGCCCTTGATACACTTGATACAAGTACTAAAATCAGAGTAATCGAGTGGATACAATTAACCTTAAGCTACAAGATTATTTACCTATATATGACTTAATTTTGTGCGCCACAATTTATAAGACTTTTAGGTTTTATTAACCTTATTCACTACAAGTTGTGCATTCATAGAAATTTATGATCATCAACAATATAATTATTAAATTCAATTTATCTTCCATTATCAAGCTATCATAACCAGCAATCATATTATTATAAAAGAGATTTAAACCATTGTTTTTCAAAAGATAAGAATAGCTATACATGTCCAAAAACCAGAAAATATTAAGTTCCTTCGAAACATAGGAACATACATAACATTTCTTTAAAATAATACATGTCATGTGCTAAGCTTTAAATTTAAATCACAAATTCCAAACACTTTGCACGAGCTTCTGTCAGCTGTAAAGATGTACCTCTCATCCTCACTTAGCCTCCGACTCCTTAACGTACCTTGTAAAGAAATACAGTCATGAGTTGTTACAGCCAAATAACATACCATGCATTTTTCCCCATAGAAATAAGATTAAATTCTGAAACAACCAAAGACCTGAGATTACCATTACTTAACAAGTAAACCCGACGTTTCTCACAATCTTTCTTGAGATGTCCGTTTTTTTGCAGAAAAAACATAAACTTATTGTCGATTCTTAAGGCTTATTTGTTTTAGCCGGACCAAACTCTGGTCTTTTTCCATCACTATATTTTTTCCCATCCTATACGTGGAAACTACCATGTTCACTTCAAATTGCTCCCCTTTAATTTTTTCCTCCTCTTATGTAGCATGTGCAATAAATTTATTGATTATCTACCTTTCCCGCATGCAGTTGTAGGTGGAGTAGAAATGCTTAAATATTTTGGGAGAGTTTGAAAAATAAATCACACCACGCATTATCCAGGTTAGTCTACCTTGATTACCTTTAACTTGGTTGCAATCATAGACATCCCTAGAGTGTTCTCTCAAATATCACTTTTTCCATTATACTTTCAACTAGATATAATATTTATGAGACGTTATATCTCTACCTTATAGTTTTTGGAAAATATTTCTCAATTTTTATGAGAAAACCCAAGCCATTAGTCGCATCTTTTGGGATAACCCCACGAAACACAAATCCCTTGAAGCAAGAAAGCCAAGCACAACCGATTAGAAATTTTCGAGTTTTCATACTCCTTTGTTTCCTCAAGTGAACTTTCTTATGTAAGAGCACATGGTTTAGGTTTCATTAGTGCAAGGTCATAATCATGAAAATTAAAGTACAACTCAATGTTTTCTTTCCACGGATTAAAATTTGATCCGTAAAAAATTGGAGGTTTACTCCCTAACAGACTGTAACTCATAACACTAACTGGAATATACACAATACACAAAAGATAAGTAAACTTGACATATAATAAATTAATATGTTTGAACATTACGTATACACATAAAACATAACGTACCATGGTAATAAGATACCAGAGGGAAAATCATACTAATACGTATTACAACCCGAAATGCTTGAACCCCCATCAATTCGAATACCCATTAATCTTGAGACACATAAATTAGGCTCCAACTCAGGTCGTTTAGAATGACACTCGACTGGAAAATATGCCAAGGCTTGCACCTTAATTGCTGTCTGAGGTTCAAACTTGATGTTATAGTCTCCTAATTTCACTGAAAATTTAATCATCCGACCAGATACATTTGGATTTTACAACATATTTTTGAGTTGATTAGAGGTTTGAACCATAATATGATGAACTTGGAAATGACCTCATTAGTTGTGCTGGTATTACGAGAGCCAAAGCTATTTTTTCCAACTTTAATTATCTTTTTTCAAGATCTAATAGACTTTTACTTACGTAATAAATAACACATGAATAATTTTCAAGCTCTCTGAAAATATTCGCACTTACTCCATAATCCAACACCAAAATTTAGATATATAACTTTTCTCCCACGACAGGTTTGGTCAAAATCTATGAAAAAGACATATGTCTTTTTATTTCAATTAAGGCTTTTTTATATTCCAGAGTCCAATTGTACCAATTCATCTTTCTTAGACCTTGAAAAATGGTACAAATTTATCCGAAGATCTTGATATGAACCTATTTAAAGCATTTAACCTTCAAATTAACATTTTACCACTTTGATGGACCTCGGGCTATCCATGACAGTTAGAGAATTCACATATATTAGGTCGGCTTTAATGCTATTTTCGCTACTCTATAGCCCAACAATGTTTTGGATCGCATGCTAAAAGTTCATTTTGTTAGATTCAATTCTAAGTTTATAATGTTTACTCAATATTAGAGAAATGATTTTTATCTCTCATGATTTTTACTAACATGTTGTCTATGGTGTGGATAAAAGTATCCTGAGGGTAGGCTGGTAATTTCAAGTGGAGTTTTAAGGCGGTGTAAGGGTGTTTTACGGTGGCGTGAGGGTGTTTAAGGGTGTTTCAAAGTGTTTTTAATGTGGAGAGAGAATTGAGCAGCTTGGCAGCAGTTAATTTTTTCTTACCCATAGTTAATGCTGGTGGTTGGGTATTTATAGTATGAAATTTGGGCCCTTATGGGCTTTCTGGTCAAGTTTAATGGACCCGGGTCATGTTTAAAGACCCATGAGTTCTAAGCAGGTGGACAGGTAGCTTAGTCAAGAAGTGTTTAGGTTTTTTAGTAATTTTGTCATAGTTCGAACAGCCTTAGGCTCATACTGGTTCGAAGTGATCTGTCCGGTCCAAAAGTTCTGTCCGGATTTCAGAGAGAATTACACTGATTTGCCCTTCCGGGGAGTATTCTGAATTCGGACTCATCAGGAGCCCCTTTTTTAGATGTTTGAACAAGTGTCCTTGTCAAAGAACTGAAAAACAGTCCGATTATAGGAAGTGGTTTTTCGATCCGGAGAGAATGGTGGATAAACCCGGACAGACCGGACGTTACGAATTCTAAATGGTTCTTGCCAGAGTTAATGGGACACGTGTCATTCTCTGATTGGTTACTTTAGCCGTTTTTTCACCTTGAACTTCGCACCACTTTCTCGAACAAGTTACCTCTTTTAAATGCCATTAATGACATCAGCGCCGCCTTCTAATCATTGCCCAACTTTTCGGATTCTCCTAGGAATCAACTTCTTTTTTCACTTTTACTATAAATTCTAATTCACTTTTCACTATCTCATTATCTCTTTCAAATTTCACTCTGCCATTTTTACTCAGAGCTTTATCTCTCTAGAATCTTTAAAATTTCCTTGGCTGTTTATGTTTACAGCAAGAACAGCACTGATCAAGGGTGGCTGGCTTAACCTTTCAGAATTGGAGAAAGCTCAAAGAGTTGAGAAGGAAAAAAGACTTGCAGCAGGGCTCCCAGCGTCGCCTGTTGAGAAACCAGCCCCTTCAATCGAAGAATCTGACAGAGGTTCATCTTCTTCTAAAGGTACAAAACCTAAAAAACTCTTTCAATCAACGCTTTCCCCCATAGTATCCGGCTCCTCAGTTCAAGAGTCGATCCCTGTTGTTGAACCGGGAGTCACTGCCACAAGTGTTAGGAAAAAATCCTCTTTCATTGCTATGGGGTCTGATTCTGACCACTCCCCGGACAAATTAATCATGAAAAGGCCAAGTAGGTTGGTTAAAGGACTTTCTTCTAAGAATACACCCTCGAAATTGGGGGCAAAAAATAGTGAATCAGGGTCTGGGGCAACTATAAGGGCTCCCCGGGAGAGGCCGTCAGGACTAGAAGCCAGCAGCCCCCTACCCCCCAAGGAATCTTCTACCTCAGAAACTCAAATTGAGGTGAGAAGTCGAGTAAATACGGACAGCCAACAGTCCGGAGGATCAGCTCTGCCAAGCCTCAATCCTCCCCGGACTATTTCTACTGAAGCTCCCCCAACGATTATGGAGGAGATGATGGAGGACTCCACTGAGGAGGTTAGATTTGAGTCTGAATCCTCCGGACAGGCTGAAACTGCTATAGTTGTTGCCAAGAAGGGCAAAGAGGACTTGTATCTGAGGCGTCCGGACCTGCCGGATAACCTTGAAGGGAGAGTGGGGCCATGCTTTCATAAAGTGGAGTTCAAGTATCTTTTGGCTTTGTTGAAACCCAAGTACGCGTTCATCCATACTTCAGATCTGGGTAGATTGCGCACAAAGTGGGGAATCCCTGAGAACGTAAAGATAAGGATTCCCATCGATCCAGAGACCCCGATGGATTGCAAAAAGAATGAGATAGTCTTCTTCACGGAGCTATTCAACTGGGGACTCAGGTTCCCACTGGACCCAGAGATAGTGCGCTATTTTCATTTGGTCAAACTCTGCCAATCACAGTTAAGCCCCAATGGCTGGTTCACCTTGATGTCATGTATTATGGCGTCTAGGTTATCTGGAATCCCTCTTCCTATGGAAGAGTTTGCACCTGTGGCCAGCTTATGTAAACATCATCAGTTCCCCTTCTATCATTTCAACATGGGGAATGACCTCAAAGCTGTTGACGATCTCCTGGAGTCGGAGAGTAAATGGAGGAGCCAATTCTTGTTCGTGAGTGGCTCATGGGAAAATGGAAAGAAAATCAAGGCCAAGGAGAATCCTAGCCTTCTTCGAAGTAGATGGAGGAGTGATCGTAAGTTTTTACTTTAAGCTTCTGTTCGAATCTCTCTTCTCTTTAAGTTTATGCTAATTAGTTTCTTTTCATTTTAACAGAGTTGCCAAAGGAGTTCGGGGACTACCTAAAGGCCGGACAGACTACCTGTGGCAAAATTAACGCTTGGGCTGCAGAGAACTGGGAGAACCGGTTCCACAAAGCCTTCACTGCTGGGAACTTAGCAAGGTCTCACCTGTGGAACACCACAGGTTGAAGAGACCTAACTTGGGAGGAGTTCTCCACCCAACCTGATGAAGACATCGTGCTGAGAAGGTCTCACGAACTGGATGGGACTCTCTTCCTTCCTGCCCGGGCCAAGGCCCCAAGTAAAATGAAGGGCAAGAAGAAGAAAGGCAAGAGGGCAGCAGGTGATGATGAGAAGGAGGCCCCAACAGACACAGAAGGACTGGCACAGGCTCAGATTGATGCAGCCCTTCTACAGGTGGTGGAACAGGAGAGCGAGAAGCAGGAAGTGAACCTCCCTAAGCCTACAAGGGCCTCTAAGAGGACTCGCAAGCAAACAAGTGAGAGTACTGACAGGGATGCCAAGAAGAAGAAGTCTTCCCAAGGAGATGAAGTTGCTCTCCGGGACCCGGAGCCCTCTTTCCCTACTGACCCAACATTGGCTGAAGAGATCCCAAGGGACTTGCACGAAGAGATTCAAAGGGAGTTTACTACTGATGAAGTTGAGAGGGGATAGCGCAACTTAGATGAAATGGACATCACCGGTCTGGGTGGACTTGGTGAATATTTTCTTGGGCTGTCCAGAGACGAGTTTGC
Source organism: Limnanthes douglasii subsp. nivea (assembly GCA_036936605.1). NCBI lineage: Eukaryota > Viridiplantae > Streptophyta > Magnoliopsida > Brassicales > Limnanthaceae > Limnanthes > Limnanthes douglasii. The sequence continues at coordinate 246,285,103 of JAUPFV010000001.1, read as the reverse complement.
AGGGCCCTATGTCCCTCAAGCAGCTCTAACACAGTTAATTTCAACGGTAAGACTTTTATGGTTTCCAGTGAGAGGGATGTTATAGCCCATTCCATCCTTAGCAATGTGCAACCAATACTTACTTTGGAAAGGCAAGTCCGAAGTCAGGCGGACACCATCAAAGACCTCAAGTCGGAGAAGGAAAAACTGTTCGAAAACCTCCGGACTGCTGCCAATAAGGTTGATTTACTCAAGGAGGCAAATGATCAGCTAAAGAAGAATCAAGATGAAAGCAACACAAAAGCTGCTTCCTTAGAAGAGACCGTAAAAGATCTCCGGGCTAAGTTGTCCGGACTAGAGAAAGACCTGACAGCCTCAAGAAGAGAAACTGCAGCAAAGGAGAAGCTTGTCACCAATCTGACCACTGACAAACTTGCTTTAGAGAATGCAGTGACTCAGGCTGTTGAAGAGAAAGCTGCTTTGGTGAGGGATCAAGAGGCCACAATCAAAGCCAAGATTAATGCTTATGCCAGGGAGATGATACGGAGTGAAGAATTAATGATTGAAAAAGTGAAGTCTGATATGGTCCTCCTGTTTCACGAGAAATTCCCGAAGAGGAGACTAGGGGACTTATGGCGCTATGTGGATGACGATGATCTCCCATACTGGACCATGGTTGATGAGGGGTACTCCGGTGAGTCCTCGTCTGGTGATGAAGAGGAAACCGGAGAGAGCCCAGGTGAGGAAGAGATTGATCCCAAGGGTAAGAAGATAGTCGAGGAGAAGAGCGACATGAAGGGCAAGAAAACAGATGAGGGTGAGCCATCTTCAAAGGCTCAACCTTAATTTATAATTTGTTTTGTTTATCTTTTGTTTGAACTAAAGTCCTTGGAAGGCCAAGGCACTTTTTTTTGTGATGGTGTCCGTATTATTCGGACAGATTTTTGTACTGTGCCCAAACTTGCTTAAAAAGTCCTTGGAAGGCCAAGGCAGTTTTAAATTGTTGAATGAATATCTTATTTTGCTCAACCATCCTCTTCTTTCATCATTTGTTTAAATAGCTGGAGTTTAAGTAGTTTTATTGTATTGTGAGAGCATTAAGACTCTCCGGCTAGAATTTAAATAACCCTTAGATCTTTTAACCCGGGTAGTATGATAAGAGACAAAATTTTGAAAATACTTAGAGAATTTTGAAGAAGGCATCAAGTTTTATTGAAAGCTCTTCGTGCCACCGAAGAGGGGAAGGTATGCCCCCAAATATTTACACGGATGTTTAAACAAGTAAATATTTACACAAGTTTTATTCCAAGTACATTCGTAGGTGTTCAATATTCCAAGGGTTAGTTAAAACCCTGCCATCTTTGTCTTCCAACCAGTATGTCCCAGGCTTGATTCTTTCAACCACAGTATATGGACCCTCCCAAGTTGGGGCCAGCTTTCCGAAGAGCGTTTCCTTAGTATGCAAGAAAACTTTTCTCAATACTTTATCTCCTGGTTGAAAATCCCTTCTTTTAACTTTAGAAGCAAACCTGCTTCTCATCAAGCCCTGATAGTGTGCCATTCTAAGATGAGCTTTTACCCGTCTTTCTTCGATCAAATCAAGCTGATTTCTAATTGTCATCTCATTAGCCTGTCCGGAGAAGTTATGAACACGAAAGGAGGGGAGTGTCTTCTCTATGGGAGCTACTGCATCCATTCCATAGACCAAGGAAAAAGGGGATTCTTGTGTTGCAGCCCCAGGTGTTGTTCGGTAGGCCCACAAGACTTCTTGTAGATAACTAGGCCACTTCCCAGCAGCCCCTTCTAAAATTTTCTTTAAACCGGACAGTATCGTTCTATTAGCCACTTCAACTTGCCCATTGGCTTGAGGGTGGAAAGGTGAAGAAAAGCAGTGCTGAATACCTCTTGAGGCACAGAAGCTCTCCATCTCTTTATTATCAAACTGTGGCCCATTGTCTGTTGTTATTTTCTGGGGGACACCAAATCTGCAACATATGTTGGACAGAATGAATTTTATGACAGCTTTCGAGGTTGTCCCTGCCAAGGGAGCTGCTTCTACCCACTTTGAGAAGTAGTCAATGGCCACAATTATAGTTTTACGCCCTCCGGACGCCACAGGGAGAGGCCCAACTAAGTCCAATCCCCATTGAGCAAAAGGGATGGGCTCAGAAATTGACTCCAAGGGAATGACTGGTACATGAATTTCATTGCTGTACCTCTGGCATGGGTCACACCTTCGTACCAGTTCCTTAGCATCTTTCATAATTGATGGCCAATAGTATCCGGAGAGTAGCACCCTTCTTGTTAAAGCTCTAAATCCACAATGGGCTGATCCCTCACCATCATGCAATTCGGAGAGAACCATTTGTGACTCATGATCCCCTAAACAACGTAGGAGAGGTTTGCTATAGGATTTTTTGTATAATACTTCTCTTAACATAAGGAAACCACGAGCCCTGTGCTTCAATGTTCTGGCTTGTGATTTATTCAAGGGCACGATACCATCGGACAGATATTGCACAAGAGGAGACCTCCAATCTTGAAGCTGATTTACTTGTATTTCAAAGACCTCCTCTTTTTCACCTTTATCGAGTTGAATAGAAGGGCTTTCGAGCACATGGATCCATGGGTAGGACTCCGTATATGCTATCGTTGCCAGTGAGTCTGCTAGCTCATTCTCTGCCCGGGGGATGTGCTTATAGACAACAGTTTTAAATTTCAACGCCTCATTTTTCAGGAGGAGTAAATACTTGACCAATTGTTCCTTTCTAGCTTCTGATAGGCCCAAGGCATGGTGGACTAGCAACTGGGAATCACTTAGTAGCTTAACCCTTTTAGCTCCACAAATGTAGGCCAATTTCAACCCTGTTATAGCTGCTTCGTATTCGGACTCATTATTGGATGCCCTGGAAGCAAAGCAAATAGCTTGGAACATGTTGTCCCCGTATGGGGAAGTGAGACATATTCCTGCCCCAGATCCCATGGTACTGGATCCTCCGTCTGTTCGGACAATCCACACTTTCTTGTCTTTGAATCAGCAGGTTGTTCGGAATCCCTATCAGAATGGAATTCAACCAGAAAGTCAGCCACAGCTTGAGCTTTTACCGCTGTTCGGGGAGCAAAGTCTATGTCGAAGTCCCCCAACTCTACTGACCACTTTGTCATTCTGCTCGAAATGTCTGCTTTTTGAAGGACATTTTTTAAAGGGAAAGATGTCCGGACAACGATAGGATGAGCCTGGAAGTAGGGCCTCATTTTTCTTGCAGCTATCACCAAGGCAAATGCCAGTTTTTCGAGTTTCAAGTAACGCCTTTCAGCATCAATCAAGCTTTTGCTGATGTAGTACACTGGGTGAGGATGCCCATCAACCTCCCTCACAAGCACATCACTGATGGCACAACTTGAAACAGCCAGATAAACAAAGAGAGTCTCCCCATCAACTGGTTTGAACAAAGTCTTGGGAGAGGAAAGATGTTTCTTGATTTCATTAAATGCTTCATTACACTGTGGTGTCCATTCAAACCCCTTTGCACCCTTCAAGGTTTGAAAGAATGGAGCACATCTGTCCGAAGACCTGGAGATGAATCTGTTCAAGGCAGCCAATCTCCCCGTTAATCGCTGTACTTCTTTAATGTTTCGAGGAGGCTCCATTTGGAACAAAGCATTGAGTTGGTCCGGGTCGGGCTGTATTCCATGCTCACTTATGATATATCCTAAGAACTTCCCGGACTGTACTCCGAACACACACTTTTCAGGGTTTAGTTTTAAATTTACTTTGGCCAGGTTGGTAAAAGTCTCTTGGAGGTCGGACAAGTTCAACTGCTCATCCACGCTTTTCACCATCATATCGTCAATGTAAACCTCCATATTTCTTCCAATTTGATCAGCAAATGCCTTGTTGACTAACCTTTGATAAGTAGCCCCAGCATTTTTCAAGCCAAAGGACATCACCTTGTAGCAATGTAGACCCCTATCTGTGACAAATGTAGTATGCTCTTGATCTTTTGGATCTACTTGGATCTGATTGTACCCGGAGAAGGCATCCATGAAGAAGAGTAGTTTGTTCCCAGAAGTAGAGTCCACTAACTGATCTATCCGGGGGACCGGATACAAGTCTTTTGGACAAGCTCGATTAAGGTCTGTGAAGTCAATGCACATACGCCATTTGCCATTCTTCTTTTTCACCAAGACATGATTGGCAGTCCACAAGGGGTATTGAGATTCTTTAATGTGCCCCATCGTTGTGAGCCTATCAACCTCTTGTACAATGACATCAGCCTTTTCTTTTGAGAAATCTCTCCTCTTTTGTACCACCGGTGCCACATCTCTCCGGACTGATAGGTGATGGGAAATCACCTCTGATGAAACTCCAGTAACATCAGCGTTGCACCAAGCAAAAACATGCTGATGGTCTTTCAAAAAATTTAACATTCCTTCTTTCAGTATTGGTGGCATTTTGGACCCTATCTTGATGCTTTTTCCTTCTTCCAAGCAGTGTGTTTCAACCTCCTCAATTGGAATCAACACTCCATGGGTCTCTCTGGGTCATCAATTTCACCCTGACCCCCAGAAAGGCCCTCAAACTGCTATTGGTCATTTATACGGACTTCCCCCAGCGTTCGTGGAGCCAAGATAGTGGCATAACATTCTCTTGCAATCTTTTGACTGCTCCGGACAACCCCAACCTGTCCCTGAACAGCATACTTTAGACACTGATGGACTGTCGAAGCCACTGCATGCATCCTAGAGAGCCAAGATCTCCCTAGAATAACATTATAGCAGGTGGGACAATCCACCACAATGAAGAGTATTCTAACCATTTTCTTGAAAGGGCCCCTGCCCAACAACACTTCTTCTTCAAACTCCCCGATCACATCGGCTGAGCTGCCCGTGAAGCCCACGATTGACCTGTCCGACTTTTGAATCACAGCTGGATTCTTTATTTTCTTATAAGTGTTTAGAAACAAGATATTGGCAGAGCTTCCAGTATCCACCAAAATTCGCCTTATCTCATTGCCCCCTATAGATGCTCCTATGACAACAACATCCTCATGAGGGCCAGCAATATCTCTCAAATCATCCTCATCGAAGACTATGAATGGGAACGAGTTTGGAGATTGATAGGATGTCATGCCTCCTTCTAGTTGGGAGGCCAAATTATGAACATGTCTTTTTCTTGAAGAAGTAGTATGAGCCGTCATAGTGTCCCCTCCGAAAATTGTCAGTGACTCGAAGAATTTAATGAGCCCGGAGACCGATCTAGAACGCTCCTCTATAGTACCCACTCTGTTTCTTGTTGGATCAAGATCCAAGTATTCAGATTCCACATCAAACCTTTCAACTATTACCATAGCCCCCTCCGGGGCAGCATTAACCGGACCAGCCCGGTGGGTGTTGTCAGGCCTGTTGCCTCCTTTTCTTTTAACGTACGCACCCAACTTCCCCCTTTCAATCAAATTTTGTACCTCTTGTTTCAACGCTATGCAATCATCAGTGGTATGGCCAATATCATTGTGGTATTGGCAAAAGGAGTTATTACGATGCTCTCTGGGAGACTGCAAGGTTGCCGGTCTCCGGTAGTGTACTTCATCTTTTGTTTTATCAAAAATGGTGGCCACGCTTTCTTTAAGTTCTGCGAACCACTCAGGTTGGACCCATGGCCCTCTTTTGTTTCTGGATTGCTGACTTTGAGCAGGAGCAGCTGGCTGGGACTGAGCTTTTCCCCTACCATGCCCCTGTCCGGTTTCTCTTGCTCTACTCCCGGACTGTTTTGATTTGGAGTTGGTGCCACCGGGGTGGATCTCGCCTGTCTGTGCACCCTGGTCTTTTTCGTTTCATCAACATTTATTTGCTTGCCAACTTGGTTTAGCAATCCTCCCCAGGTCATGGCTTTCTTCCTGGTCACCGAATCGGCCAGGTTGCCTGGGTTCAAACCTTGTCTCAGGGATGCTATTGCTACCTGTTCAAAGCAATCAGCCAACCCATTTTTTGTGTTTACAAAACGACTTATGTACTCCTTTAACGACTCATTCGGTTCCTGGGCATAATGGATTATGGTATCTCCATTGCCCTTCGGCTTTTTACTCCCCACAAACTGCCTTCGAAAGGCCACCCAAAAAGTATCAAAGTCTTTAATACAACCCTGAGGCAGGCTGTTGTACCATTTCAGGGCACTCCCCGTAAAAGACTGGGAGAATGCCCTACAGAGTAGTTTATCATCATCATCAAAGTTCATCATGAAGTTCTTGAATTTCTCCAGATGATTGTCCGGATCAGTACTCCCATCATACTTCTCCATCTTGGTGATGTCAAACCTCTTGGGGAGGTTCCCGGACAGGATTTTAGAAGACAGTGGAGACTGCCTCCAATTCCTTCCACGACTGAACACGGTATCCTCATTAGGAGTTGCAAAGATACCTGGCTCATCATGGAAGGCAAAAGGATCCATCAGCATCCGGTCTACATGCCTCCGGTTGTGAGATGACCCTTTTCCAATATGCCTCTTCATTCTTCCATGGTGATCTCTTTTTCTGGAATACTTTTTAACTTGCTTTTGTTTCTTCTTGGTTCGTCCCTCATCACTGCTAGAGGACAAGGACTTTTCATTTCCCTCACTGTCCGAAGAGCTGTCCGAAGACTCTGAACTCGAGTCAGAACTCTCCACAGGCTTGGACCGGTGAGACTTTTTAGAGCTGGCATGCGTCTTCTTAGTGCTCACATGAGTTTTGGAAACCTCATGCTCTCTTGGGTTATCGGTGTGGTGAGCAGCTGATGCTTTGGATTTCTCTTTCACGCCCATATTGGCCTTTTCAGCCCTCAGAGCTTATATCTCAAGTTTTAACCTGTCGTGCTCTTGGACAGTATACTCATCGTTCTCTTCCACCACTTCGAGCAAAGCTGGTGGAAGCTCTAGATTATCCGGATTCATTCCGACAGAATTTCTTTACTTGGTTTCGAATACTTGATTCAGGCACCGTCGCCTCCCACTGTGGTCGCCAATTTGGTGTGGATAAAAGTAGCCTGAGGGTAGGCTGGTAATTTCAAGTGGAGTTTTAAGGCGGTGTAAGGGTGTTTTACGGTGGCGTGAGGGTGTTTAAGGGTGTTTCAAAGTGTTTTTAATGTGGAGAGAGAATTGAGCAGCTTGGCAGCAGTTAATTTTTTCTTACCCATAGTTAATGCTAGTGGTTGAGTATTTATAGTATGAAATTTGGACCCTTATGGGCTTTCGGGTCAAGTTTAATGGACCCGGGTCATGTTTAAAGACCCATGAGTTCTAAGCAGGTGGACAGGTAGCTTAGTCAAGAAGTGTTTAGGTTTTTTAGTACTTTTGTCATAGTTCGAACAGCCTTAGGCTCATACTGGTTCGAAGTGATCTGTCCGGTCCAAAAGTTCTGTCAGGATTTCGGAGAGAATTACACTGATTTGCCCTTCCGGGGAGTATTCTGAATTCGGACTCATCAGTCTATATAGACTTCAACATTCATTCCGATATGCCTGGCGAACGATTTTCTTACTAGACACTTATAAGTAGCCCCATCATTCTTAAATCTAAATGGAATCACTATGTAGGAATATAAGCCTATGAATATGGAGTTGCCTTGGTCCCTCTAATACATTTGTATCTAGTTGTACCCGTCAAATGAATCCCTAAACTATAAGAGTTAAGTACCCAAAGTTGAGTCTATCAAGTGGTCAATTCTAGGGACAAGGAAAGGATCCTTCCGACATGGTCTGTTTAAATCTGTAAAATCAACACACATTTTCCATTTCCAGTTTTTCTTCCTAACGAGTAATGAGTTTATCATCCCTAACGGGTATTGAGACTCTCTGATATTTACTTTTGTTAACCGATCTACCTCTTCACGATTACTTTTGACTTTTTGAGCGATAAAGATCTTCGTTTTTAATGATTGGGCGTACATTAGGTCATACCTGCTAATTTATAAAAAAATAAAAATTACAGGCACTTCTGTTATGTCCTCGGTACACCAGGATAACATATGCAAATTATTTGATAAAAAATTTATCAGTTGTTCTCGTACTATAGATAGTAATCGGGCTCCGATCTTTAAATTATTTCCCTTGGGAAATGTATTAATTTAAAGCTCCTTATTGGGTGTTATCGAATTGGAAGTCTCCCTCTGGTCATCTATAACACACGACTCTAAAGTAGACTACGGTAGCTGATATTCTTTCTTTGTTTTGGAACTTTTAGAAGCTAAACTAGTAATATAACATTTTCTTGCCACTTTCTAACTAATGTTGAACAAATCCGACATGATTTCCAATTATATATTTCATACACCAATGGACATTTGAGGAAATATAATGCATTCTTCACAATCATAACCTGCCAAATATTGCATTATATGAAGTCAGCTCATCCACCATTATAAAAAATATTTTTAGCATTTTCTTGAAGGGTCCTCAGTTTAACGATACATCCCCCTAAAATTATCCGATGACATCGATAGTGATACCAGTGAACCCCAATATTGTTATATCTGATCAGAGTATAGCATGAGGGTTCTTTATTTGCATATAAGTGGTCATAAACATTATGTTTGCTGAACTGTTTGTATCAATTATGATACTTTGAATTTTAATCCCCTCAATAGCCTTTATGATTACTACAACATCCTCGTGAGGTCTAATAACCTTCCTTAAAACAACATCATAAAAAAGATAAAAGACACCAGATCTTGGTAAAGATGGGTTGACTTTCTTCCCTCTAAATGTGTTGCTAAACTTACAACATACCTCTTTTAAGAATACCTAGAGGTTCCCGATACAGTATCCTTACCGAAAATAGTAAATGCTTCGAAGAATTTGGACAAATGTTTGACCATCCCCTCATTGGTTGTCACATAGAGACTCTGGTTGGATGAATTTGCAAATTGATTGTTTACTTGGTAATACAAATTTTGGTTCCTTGAACTTCTTTGTAATAGAGTTTTACTTTCCCGGATTTGTACCATAGTTTGTTCTTGTCCGACCCTACCCCAGACTACAATTCTATTTTTATTCTCAAGAAGTTCCTACTTATCTGAGGAGTCACATATTTTTTTCGGCTCTCACTCCTCCCTCAAGCTTTGATATTGATTAAAATTCCCCTTTGAATAACAATTATCTCCATAATTCTTTTGTTTTTATGATGGCTATCTCTATTTGGACAAGAAAAAAACTCCTATAAATTGGAAATAAAATAATCAATAGATTCTGAAGGACTATAGCGATATATTGCGCTTCGCTCATTCTTTAAGTAATGGTGGCTTATATCCGACTGCAATTGTTTTTTTTATATTTTTTTCTTGGTTTCGTATATAGTCGGACCCGACATCTTCTTCTTCGGAAACCTTTTCTCCCCCAATATTTCGGATTTCTGAACATACCTTTCTTGGTTGAATTTCCATTTTTTATTTTTATGAGTTTAACAAAATGATTTCCTCATGAAACTGATCCCGATGATCTTCTAGGGCGAAGGAATCTTTCTACTCTTCGTACTGATGTCGAGGTCGAGTATCCCAAGCTAATTGATTAGAACTTTTTTCAACCGTAATTTATTCAGTAACTATCACAGGTTCCACTTGCATCTTAGAACCCATCTATCGCTAGATCCTGAAGACAAACCTAGCACGCTAATGGTTTTAGATGTTTGTATTCGGGTACCTGTCTAGGCTCACATTGTGGTCACCACTGATGTTTCTAAAGATATTTGAGGGGTAATTATGTAAACTAAATCACAAGCGAAATTATAATATTGTTTCGAGAGAACTGATTTAGTACAAAGGTTAGAGATATAAAGAAATTGCTTGAGAAAAGTAGGTGGATTAACATTAACTCCACCTCACGTAATTTAGGTAAAAGACTTTATAGAATAAAAGATATTGGGCCTTTGGGCCCATATGGTTAATGGGCATATATGGATAACCCATAATGGACTATTCTACCGCATTAATTCACTAACATTAAACATACTCATTTCTTATTACATAAGATACCTTTGATATTACACATATATTAGTTTGGTACTACGAATTAAATTTTGGTACAATAGTTTATCCATCTGACTCGCAGGTTGGATAATTCACTCTTTATCATAAGTGAGACCTTCAGTAGGGCTGATTTGACTTACTTGAATTAAAAAATTCTAATGATTAATTTTTAGTTGAGTTTCTCAAGTTCATGATTAACCAAATCCAAATATTAACTTTCGAGAGTTCCGTTAACATTTGAAATTGACTTAACCCCTTGAAACGTTTCAAATCATGTGATCCTTAAGGACATCAATTAACCTTCAAAGGTCGATTAAATGATTCCATTATTGACCTACTGAAATCTGAAACCTTAGTCATGTATATCCATATAATAATTCAAGCATATAAACCATTTATTTCACAATACATACAAAATACAACATGTCCAAACACTTATCATGTAAAATAAATCGATTTTTGAACAATGTTTTTAAAAAATAAACAGTGATGTGAACATCATATTAAATAATATTGTTGAATATTGTTATGAACAATAGTTTTTGAAAATATTATTCGTCTACTTTCTTTTATGTTTTCAGGAAAACAAATTTCCAGCCTCTTGTTATTGTCACTGAGCCAGGCACCAAGCCAATAACCATATTATGTTGTCATTGCGACAACAACGGGTTGTGAGTTCTTCACAAGCTCTGGCGCTCATCCGCAGCGACAACAACTAGCTGGCCATGGTGAATGTTGCTGGACAACTTTTAATCGACAATAACATATGGGTCACGCCTTCGATGATCTGTTGTCCACGAATTTGATATGTCTAGTTAAATTAGATTTTGGTTAAATCTAAATTCGGGAGAAAATTTCCAGCAACCAAACAAACCCTTATCCAACGGGAAAAATCCAAAATCATATAAAACATAGTATATTTATTTATAAAAACTTAAACATATAAACATATTTTCTTATAAACAAATTAATCAAATCTTTATTTTTCACATAAACCTTATATCCACACCATACTGAGTCATTTAACAAATTATCCCAACGGTATGGATTTTGTAGAAAAAAATATGGTTTCTGATTAAAATAGATATACACACATTTTATCTTATGAATCACAAGAGGGTTTTTGGATTTGATACTAATTGATGGAATTTATATTGATCTCCCAATATAGTCTATCACAAATGAAGAATAATAAACCTTACTTGTGATTAACATATATATATACATGATAAATTACTTACGCGTTTGTCTCTTGCTATCCATATATCATTCTTGAAACTATTGTTTATGTGAGGATGGTTGTAGATATTCTTTTCAGCAAACGATAACTCACCTTTTAGATCTAAATTGAAATAATATCTTAACCATAGTATTCTTTATATATGGAATACAATTAGAAATCCTAATTTTATTAAGCTCATATATGTTACGCACTTTGCGATCCACTAAATTAATTTAATCAATTTAGTCAATGAATTATCAGTTCAGACTTAAGTATTAAAATTTAAGCTCAATCCTTCAATGTCCCAAAATTCAATCCGGTTACCACATTTATACCTCCATTACACATTTTCACCTATATGATCCATTCATATTTAATGATATATAATATAATTACTCTGATTACTTAATAGGTGGACTATCTTATGAAAATGATAAAATATATATTTTTCTTTCTGATCCATAATTATTCCAATAATATTCAGTAACATAAATATTCAAATGGGGTTGAGTAGGACCACTTAAAATATAAGCTCTTCTTACCTTGTCACACTTTTTGGATGATAATCGAGTAACAAGATTCTTTCTCGGGATCCAACTCCAAATATGATTATTTTTAACCAACATCATTTGAGACTTTTGAATTTACATTTATCTCATCAACTAATAATTTACTCTCTTATTGAATTGGTGGTGTAATTGTTGAATTCTATAATTTTGGTGCAAATCTATAATATCTTAACATCATGTTTCATAAACCAGCCATTAGAAGAATAGATAATATTAGCATTAAATTGTCGTTATCAAGTGTAGTAAATTAGATTTGAATATTTGCAACAATTGAAAATGGCAAACACCAACATTAGAAACAACAATTGAATAAGAAAATTGTAACACATATATAAAAAAAACAATATGTAATAATAATTGATAAACTCACGACTTGATGTCCCGACAATGGAGAAGGAAATTGAAAGAATGAGAATCGGGAGAGACAAAAGAGGAAGAAAAAAACTGAATGAGAGAAAAATATATATTAAAAAAGAATAATATAAGTTAACGATAATTTTAATGTTAAATTTTAAAAGAATAATAATTTTGTTTAATAACCCTATAATCAAGTTTATTATTGTTTCTAAAAGAATATCAATAACAATGGTTTATTAATGCAAGGTTTTTAAGAACTTACTTTTTGTTTTTAAGAAATATTAAATTTATTGAAAAGATATTGATAAAATATTAATTTTTTAATGATTCTTAGAACTACTTGGACCATCCTTCAAATCCACATATATCAACTTCCATTCAGCTTATGATACCCATCATCTTATACTATCTCATCATAAACCAAAGTATATGATAGATTAAATAAATTTATGGCATCATTATGAGGGACTTGTTGGCTTTTATTAAATGAAATGTTAAATCTACAAGCTAATGATTTGACTTTTATTAATATTTTTTATTTGATAGTCGATAACCTTTTGAGATTAGAACTACCGATAATCACATGAGTTTTGAATTTTATCAAAAACCACATGCAACATAAATGCTTTCAACAATCCTATGAACACACAAACATGTACATCATTTAACAACTCGTTATCTTTAACTTTCGAAACTTCATATATTTCAAATCCTAACTCAAAATAATATTCCAAAATATACGTATCTAGTTTTTAAATATGAACAAAACGAAATCCATGCGTGATATTTTGGGAGAATTTATGTTTTTTTATCTTACTTTCAGAACCAAATTACACTTACTTACGCAATTAGAACATAATTATTTTAATAACCATATTACAGGTAATTCAGCAACTCGAACATAATTTGTTTTTTCAAACTTATTTTGCAGCCAAATTCCTATTTGTGCAACTAAATTTTTCTTATTTACGCAACGCAATTTCAGGTAAATCCATAAATGAAACATAATTGGTTTTTGTAACCAAATTTCACGTATTTATGGAACTAGGACACAATCCATTACAACAAAATGCACTTTTTCACAACTAAAAAAATTGTTTCACAAAAAGTTAGTTGTTTTACAAATAGGTTTGTATTTTGTTTTTTTTTTCATTATCCGACTTATTTAGCAACCAAAGTCTTATTTGCATAACTATTTTATTCTTATTTATACAAATCATTTGCACATAGTAACTAGACAAAGTAGTAACTAAAATACACGTGATTACACTCGAACATAGTGTATTTTTAACAACTAAATTATATGTAGTTACGCAACTAACAATAAAAAAATAAAAAAATATATTTTATGGATCTAGTTTTGTTCCTCTTAAAAACAAAATAAATGGTAAATTTAGATTTTTTGAGCTATTATTTGAAAGATATGACATTTAAAAACTTGATACATTAAAAATGATTAAGGGGTATTTCAGACTAACATGTGGTTATATGTAGGTACTCATTTATCATCAGGTGATTATTCGTACTTTATCAAATCTTGTATTGGTTATTGACAATTAAATTTGATTCAGGGTGGTTATTGGTAGATTACCCAATATGAATATCTATTTAAATGAATCTGAAAACTAAAGTACAAATAGTTTACAATTATTATTTTAAACTAATAACTCTTCCAAATTTAAGTAGTTTTTTTGCGCGCAATATTCCACATCGGGTAAAACTTTTATATATATATATATATATAAAACATATTTTATATTTTCCACATTGTTTTTTAATCATATTTTATTTTCCAAATTGATATTTTTAATCAATTAGGTAAGAAACCGAAACCAATTTATCGTAATTCTATGATGCTAAAATGATCGAGTCACGTATATTTATATTTTTCAATTTTGTTTATTACATGAGCTACTAATTTCATATACACAATATGTTTTCAGTTAATAGATTTGAAGTAAATAACAAAATTTGAATAATCAAAATAACTAATTAATTCTATCAGTTCTAGTTATATACCGATATCTATATAAAATATATGTTCATTTGTCATAATTTATAAATAACTTCCATCTCAAATGTATTAATAAACGTAATTTTATTGCAAACGAAAAACAATATGAAACTTATATAAAATATATTTGGATTTATAAATCTACCGGTTATGTGTAAATTTCTAATACAAGTACTTAAATTTTAACAATTTATTGTATATAAACGATAATACTATTTGCTATTATAGAAACTGAAATCAAATTGATTATTAAACATAAAATAGATGTAGGAAAAGTTTTTTTATATGTCAAGTTTTAAATTTATGACAAACATTTCGTATGTATCTTACACATTCGTACGGAAAATATATTAAATTCATTGAATTTTACTTAATTTTATTAAAATTTTAGACATTATGCAACTGAATCAGCTTATTGTTTAGAGATATATATTATGTAAGTTTTTTTGGACGAATTAAAAAAAAAATTCTATGAATTTTAAGTTGTTAATAATGTAAAGTCGAAACTTATAAACTTATGTCAAAAATAAAATTTATTAACGTTAGAATTTTAATGATGTACGTATAAGTTTGACCATTGATCATATTTAGTAGTTTTTGGTGTGGATAATTTTAAACTAAAGGTAATTTTGTCTAAAATTTTGTGATGTTTCAAGGGTATTTAATGCTTAAGTAGTTTGTAGTGAGAAATTTGAGCTGTTTGGTTGTATTTAATGTTCATTACCCTCATTAATGAAGGTGGTTGGTTATTTATACCCTTAATTATGGGCCACATGGGCTTTCGAGTCATACTTATGAATTCGGGTCGAGTTCAATGACCCACTGGCTTTTAAGCAGGTAGGTATTTAGCTTAGTCATGAAGTGATTTAGTTTTTAATACATTAGTCCTGTTCGGATGGTTCAGTGGGTAGTTTTTGTCTGAATTGCCCTTGTGCATTTCCCACACTGAGTGGTGAGAAAATTCGGACTCATCAGTAGCCCCTTTTTTAGGTTATGTTCGAAGGCCTTTGACAAGACCTAAAAAATAGTTCATCTGCACCCGTAGCCATGTCCAGACAGATTTCGAATTACGTAACGACTTTATCCGGACTGATGATACTCTCAGAAGCTAAACGGTTTCGCCAGAGATCGTGGGACACGTGTCCTTCTTTGATTCGCCTCACCGACCATTTTTCTCCTAGAATGGCGCTCCCACTGTGGTCGCCAATTTGGTATGGATAATTTTCAACTGAGGGTAATTTTGTCTAAAATTTTGTGATGTTTCAAGGGTATTTAATGCTTAAGTAGTTTGTAGTGAGAGATTTGAGCTGTCTGATTGTATTTAAAGTTCATTACCCTCATTATTGAAGGTGGTTGGGTATTTATACTCTTAATTATGGGCCACATGGGCTTTCGGGTCATACTTACGAATTCGGGTCGAGTTCAATGACCCACTGACTTTTAAGCAGGTAGGTATTTAGCTTAGTCATGAAGTGATTTAGTTTTTAATACATTAGTCCTGTTCGGATGGTTCAGTGGGTAGTTTTTGTCCGAATTCCCCCTGTACGGTTCCCACAGTGCGTGGTGAGAAAATTCGGACTCATCCGTAGCCCTTTTTTAGGTTATGTTCGAAGGCCTTTGGCAAGACCTAAAAAATAGTTCATGTGCACCCGTAGCCACGTCCGGACAGATTTCGAATTATGTAACGACTTTATCCGGACTGATGAAACTCTCAGAAGCTGAACAGTTTTGCGAGAGATCGTGGGACACGTGCCCTTCTTCGATTCTCCGCACCGGCCGTTTATCTCCTAGAATCGCGCTCCCACTATGGTCGCCAATTTGGTGTGAACTGAGGGTAATTTTGTCTAAAATTTTGTGATGTTTCAATGGTATTTAATGCTTAAGTAGTTTGTAGTGAGAGATTTGAGCTGTCTGGTTGTATTTAATGTTCATTACCCTCATTAATGAAGGTGATTGGGTATTTATACCCTTAATTATGGGTCACATGGGCTTTCGGGTCATACTTATGAATTCGGGGCGAGTTCAATGACCCACTGGCTTTTAAGCAGGTAGGTATTTAGCTTAGTCATGAAGTGATTTAGTTTTTAATACATTAGTCTTGTTCGGATGGTTTAGTGGGTAGTTTTTGTCCGAATTGCCCCTGTCCGGTTCCCACCGTGAGTGGTGAGAAAATTCGGACTCATCAGTTCATCTCCAAATTTTAAGATGTAATAAAGTTTGTAAGGTAAAAATTTAAATTTTAACAATGAATTTGTTTCATTAATGATCTTCTTAAATACTTTATTATAATATGTGTCAATAATATTTTTTACTATTATTAGGCTCATTCATTAGATCTTATTTATATTTGTATGATAATATTTTTTTGCTAATATATTTAGAAAAGATGAATAAACTTGTACATTGCCATAGTATATGTAACATTAATCTATTTAAAATTTTAATTATTTTATTTGCTTATTTTTAAAATATAGTTATTTTAAAATATAGTTATAATCTAGGTTGAAACGTAAAAAGAATAATGTATACAACACTTAACTAAACTATATTAGTATTGCATATGTTGTAATATTAAAACTATATTTCTTATTTTAAAATTATTTAAATATTTTGTTTTGTATTGTTTCGTTATGGTATTTAAAGTGATATATCCTAGGATAACATGATGCACATAATTTTTTTTAAATTAGTGGTTATTTAAGAGATCTATATTGATCCTCTATAGATCGAACTCATGAAAACTTTCATTTGAAATAGTTTTTCTTATTTATGAAGTTCAATTAATCATTAAACTATGAAATCTCAATTAAATATGTTCACATAATGATTAATCTCATAACTATATCAAACATATGTCAACTGACATACGTAAACGTTATATTAACTTTAAAACCGATTTATGTTCACAATTCGTCATTGAATAAATCTTCAAATTATTTTAATGTTGTAATTAATCAATAATCATCATTTTGCAAATAAATTTGAGTTATTAAAATATTACTGAAATTTAAAAATAAAAAATGTATTATATATAATTATGCAAACATTTATTTATTTGAAATTAAGATACAAAATTTTATATTTTTAACAAAAATATTTTAAAATTTATATTATATTGTTTTTTTCGGTACGAAGAAAAAACTTTTATATAACTATAACTTAATGATGAATTTTATTACAATTAAATTAGATATATGGATGTGATCAATTTGTATTATAATATTATTTTAAAGCTCAAATGATCAATATCGTGAATATAATAGTATTATAAGCTTTGTAGAGGCTCACTCGAGCGCCAAAGCTTATAAGAAGATGCAAAAGTCTAATAACTATCGTGAGAAAAAGTAAAAATATTGTGATGGTTGTTGCAGAGAAAAAAAGGAGGTGGTTAGAACTTAAGATATTTTGGATTTGAGAGTGTAGGAGTAAAAAAATAATTTGTATTTGTTTAAGGATTCATATGATTCCCTTGATGAAAACTCTATTTTATTTATAAAACAGAGACTAAGACCAAAATCTTAATTAAGTTTTTGGTTTAAGTTTCTGAGTGTTACATAATAAGCTTTATACATTTACACATACATTATTAATTTGCGATATAAATTGTGGATTACATGTAAAACATCTACAATAAGCTTTAGCCTATACAAATTCTATCATTATCAGTAGGACATCAGGTCATTACGAGACTATCAGTGAAGGATTATAATTCTTTTTTATCTTTGGCTGAAGCTTTATGTTTCTTTTGTATTTTAAGATTGTGCATAAGCTTATCTATCATGTAATGATGCAATTGAATTTTCCTACCCAACTGATGTACTGCCAAGCCGAACTACTAATCCAATTACGAAGAGTCTTAGGGTCTGATGACTTTATACTTGCTTCATTGAAACCTCATCGCCGGCCAAACCTCTTTTAAGAAAAAAAAATCTATTTTCAGGAAGGAAAGAGTACGCATATAGATAACATTTCCCATGTTTTTATTTTAATAATAGTTGGTTATCTCATAGGCAGAGAGTTTGATCAGTTATCATTGTCAGCAAATTGAAAGTTGAAAAAACCTTGTCTGAATTTCCTGCGTGTGTATACTTTTACCCCCATGGAACCTTTAAAAGATGCATAAAAACTAAGTATTTGTTTTTCTAGGTTGAACGCGTAATCCGAGACTTGTGCTTATGCATGGCCCAAACTTTGTACGATTACCCGACCGAGACTATCCTTCATTCTTCTTAATTATTCTTGAATTTTATCCTCTCAATTTATTATGATTTATTTGGGTAATGAATAAGTGTAACAGCTTTAATATTTTTTTTGCTTGTGTGCAACCTATTTAGCTTCATTAATCTTCATCATTGGATCTGTTTTGATCATGACCTTTAACTTACAAAACAACCTAAAGTTTTGAATTAAAAAATTAAATAGTATGATTTGTTTACCTTCTCTACAAATAGTATAATTCTTTATTCATATTTAAATTTTTTTACAATTTTCATCATTTTTACTCTCTAAAAGATATATTATCCTCTTGGTTTTTTCTTCCTTCACCCTTAAAGTTCTCAAATTAAGGTTACTTTTACTTCAGTTTTTTTACTTCATTCCTCCTAATGACCAAAACAAGAAATCTTCATGATCACTTAGATGAACATGTTACATTGACCAGTAGCCAATTTTGAAGTAATGATGCTCGGTTTGTACCTATTTTTGTTAATGAACCGGTTATAGATGGTGATTCTTTGGAAGAAATTATAATTCATCTTTCTCATCTAATTATTTTTTCTTATGCTTTTGAAATTGAAGATATTCTTATAGAGCTAATAAGATTGTTCCATACTAATGATCATATTCAATGTGAGTTTGGTAGTGTCAAATCTATCGTTGGACCTTTGAAATTTGGCACTTAAACTTATGTGGTCAGGACTTCATTGGTTCTAGTTTAGGCATCTGCCGACACGAACTCTACTACTGGGCCGATGTAAAATTAAATTTATCAGGATTTTTTTGCCACCACTGAAACCTTGATATTGTTTTTTTATAAGTAGGCAGATATCCAAGAATATGATTGTTTTACTAAAAACGAGGAATGACAAATTCCTTCTAATGTTGAGATACAGTTTTACAATGAATAATAAACCCATTTGAATATTATATGTGATGCAGTATTTATTTTCACATTTATCTTTGACATTAGAAGGGGGATTCTTTTGAGCAAAGATTTGTTAAGATTTTGTTTTTTAAATCTTTATATGTCTCAATCATCTCTGTTCTAATGCTTGGATGATATTATTGGTCACCGTTGTTCTTTCCATTTGATAATTTTTATAATCATGAAAATAATGGAAGAAAGAATTGGAGAATATCTCGGATGAATATGAGACCAAAATTATAGATAATAAAATTGTATGATCCCATCTGATAAGACCATACCTCTCGGGCAGGATATATCCCTCATAAACTACGCGGTAAGATCGGTAAATAGCAAGATGATGACCAAGCGGAAAAATGGCAAACGAAAAAATATGCGAGCCCACAGAAATAACATACTTGATCGACAACAAGAGAGAGGACTGAGAAGGAAGACCAAATGACAAGCCTTCGGTTAGAATACGACCAACAAGATATGATTCAAGAAAATAATGAATTTTGGAAGATCGGTAACCGAACAAGGGTAGGTGATAAACAGTGATTATTTGGAAAAGACACATGAAGCCACTACATGCATTCCTAAAAGAATCTGGGAACATGAGGATCGATATTTATCTTAAACAATATGATTTAAACAACATGATTGTAAACAACAAGTACTCCATAGGTAGTGAGAGTAACTAAATATTAATTATGTCGTATGAATAGGAAAATTCCTTAGACAATAATGTATGATTTCTAGAATATTTAAAAAGGATATTAGCAAAGAGTATATAATAGAACAAAAGTGTGTTTGAAAGCCTTTTTAAGGTCCTTAATGCATAAAGTCTAAGCTAATTAGAAATACTTATATTTCCTGCTAGATGTGACTATGTTGTTTGATGATAATAATTGTGACTTTCCTAAACGACATGCTAATAAAAGTTCTTTTACATTCATTGCCAAGACATTAGGTAATGAGTCTTTGATTTGAGGGAATACAAACTTGATAGTTATAAAGTCAGTACTTTTGCCTTTGATTATTTAGGAATTTAATATAATATAACCTCTTTATCTGTGATGTTTATGGCAGTGAACTCTCATCTGCATGTGCCTATTTCATTTAGTGGTTTAATTTCAGGTATAATTATTTCTCATTCTGGTCCTACTGATTATATGGTTGTAATTAGACCTTTCGATGGTATTTCTCAGCGTAAACAATAATCTTTTATTCTTGTTTGGAAGGGGACTAATTGAAATTAGTGATACTCCTCCCCGATTTGAAATTGGTGCTTTTTATAAGAAGACGGCTATTCAAGTTGTTGCACAATCTAAAAATTATTAAAAATTAAGGTTAAGGTTGAACCAAAGAATGAAGAGTATCTTGGAGGTTGTGGGGCCAAAATAGAAACTGTCGAAAAGTCTCTAGAAAAATGGCAAGATCTTAATATTTTGGTTACTACCTTTGATGCATAGATTTATTCTATGACAACCATTATTGTCAATGAGACGAACACACTTAACAAACCTCATACTGCTACTAAAGGAACTGCATTCAGTAGCATTTTGAGATAATTTAGGGATAGCTCTTTATTTATTGAAAAACCTCATGCTTTTTCTCATGTGTCATTCTTTGTGGAGCAGGTTTCTGAAGTTTTTAGTCAGTTTAATTCACCTTGTATGAGGATGCTTCCAACTCATCTTAGCCTTATTGAATTGGCCACAGGGAAAATGGAGCTTAGTGTTGAGGTAAGTCTCTGAATGTTTTGCTTACCTATTATTATTTGTTTAAATTTCCTTAAATTTGGTTTGTTTTGTTTTTGTATTCTCCATAAAATTCTTTCACAATGGTGCACCAAGCTTGTGAGTCCAACCCATGTTGTTCTTGATATCCAACCTTTACTAGAGGTCGTATCAAATCTATTTTAAGTGGTCATAATCTAATTTTAATCTTAAAATTAAAATCGATGTTGGGAAGAAATTGAAGATTGAGTTACAGACCAAGGATAAAGTTGAAACGTGCTTGAAGGATCAAGTGGAGGCTAAGTATAATATAGAGAAGAAACTTCAACGTGAGTTAGAGGATGTTTCTGCTAAATTGGAAATATAACAACAACTTCGATCTACTAATCAAGAAAAACATAATGTATTTATTAAAAAAAAGGTGAAAGATAGATTACAACAAAGTCAGGAGAACACGTTGAAAACACTAAATATTTTGGATGAGAACTTGCATATTGAACGTCTGTGACATATTGTATTTTAGAATGAGGTAAAGGCTCGTGTTAAAAAGGGTGTTAATAAAGTATTGAATGAGGATTAAAAATAATTTATTTTTTCTATTCATGAGGTTAGTTGGATAAGCTCTCCCGAATAAACTAGACATTTTTGCACTGTTATGAACGATGGATTTCCAGTTGTTGAACTTATTATCATAGAGTCTTAGAGTTGATGGTGTCTGTTTCAGGTGTTAATACTCAAAATATCATTATGTTGATGTTTTTTATATAATTAGTCTTCTTACTATTGAAAAGAGTAATCTTCTTCATTTTCAGCAAATAGAGGATGTTGTTCTTAAATTAAACAACGAGGATACGAATCCTCCTTCATGGAATGATATTGTTCATCCACCTTTAGAGATCGAAGATGCAGTATCCGCCTCATGGAATGAAGTTGTGATTTCTGATAGCCAACCCATCTTACCCTTTTAATTTATTTTTTGTACCGTGCGTTAAGACTTTATTTTGAAATAAAATCCCCCTATTTGGGCCACTTTAAATTTACTTGGGTATTTAACTAATTTACTTTGGTTTGATATTCATTTATTTTATTTTTGTGTATTTGTTTTTATGGCCTTTAATTTTCTTCATCTGTAACAGTATTGTATTGTTGGTGGAAGAAAACATTTATATTTCATAGAATATGTTATTCCTAAAATAATGATAAATTTTTGAAGCATAGAGTTTACAATAAGGAACACGTGGGCTCCTACACTATATTAGGTCTAGAATAATCCAAACCTTGTTCTTTTTGTTTGTAGGGTCCATAAGTTCCTGATGTGTTTTAGGACTATTTTTATTTTAAATCATCCATACATAATGTTTTTTATTGGAGGGGTACTTGGACTTCCTCCCATATCGATTATACTTTTTGAATCATAATCACATTATTTATTTGTTTGCAAAATGAAGAGACTTTATAGAGTCTTTGGGTTTACTTTGCAATTACCCTCAATTATTTGCTTTATCTTTACTTGATGAGGTCAAAGACTTCATGGAATTTTATTATGATAAATCATATGGGACTTTGTAAAGGACAATAATACTTTATTAATGTTGCATGTCTCTTTAAAACCTTCTTGCACCACCAAGGTTGGAAAGAGTACATTACAAATAAGAGTGTAATAAAACTTTACATAATAAAATGAAAGGTAGAAGCTTAAGTTGAGTTATAAAGGTTTAGATGATCTATATTCTAAGGTTGCCGAAGTATGTTTCCCTCATTATCTAGCAGTCTATATGTTCTCGGTTTTACCTTTGATTTGATTATTGATGGCCCTTCCTAGTTTCGATCTAGCTTGTCGAGACTTTTATCTTTTATGTTAATGAATATTATCTTTAGAACTTTATATGCCATTTGATATCAAGTTTTGCGCTGCTTGCATCAGGGTTACTTTCTTCCTTACATGTTGGTATTATGTGTGAGGGTATAATATTTTTGGCTAGAACTACTGCTCCAATCTATAGACCAAAACAAATGGTGTTTCAGTTTTTGTACATTTTGATGTGGTTCTGTATAACCACAAAACCTCTTGCAGGAAGTCAAGCCAATATCGTGACGCTCTTTTTAATATATTTTTTATACTATGTATTATTATTCTATTGGTGATCTCCGATTTCCCATTTTCCCATGGATAAAAAAGAGAAACAAATTGTATTTTACACCTTTTGTTGTGAAAAACCATGTTAGTGTTTGCTTATGGTAAATGTGTTATATTATTCATTGTGATAACTCTCGGTATGTTATATTTTCAACACATATTTGGTTCGAGGAAGTTGATAACCTTCTTTTTTGTAGTTTATATAAGTAGTTGTGCTTCTATCCACTTGGAGAAGTAGTGTACAACTAAAAATAATAAAATTCATCCTTGTGAGGCTTTCAATAGGGGCCTTACAATGTCATGGCTCCATCTATCAAAAGGAATTTCCTCTGAAAGTTTCTCAAGTAATATGAGCCATAATTGTATGAAGTTTGAGAAGCGCAAGAAAACATCATAATTCTTCAAAAAAAACACTACATCTTCTATAATTATGGGCCATTAGTATCATTAGAGTAATATTTTTTATGCAAAGCCTTGTAGACATAATGGTTCTTTCTCCATCGTGAAGCTCTTCTAATACATATATTGCTTTGTATGGGCCGAGATATATGAGAAAAGGTTTTATAAGTCCTTGTTTGTACAAAGAATAAACTATCCACACATATATTTTATGTCATTTTATCCGCTTGACTTTAGTCATGTCTTATGGGAGTCTTACTTCTATCAGATATTATTTTTATTGGAGTCCTATAATCTTCTTTTTTCCATCCCTCTCAATTATCATAAATCCTGAAGGTGGAATTATAGATAAGAACATGTTGGTTGGTTTAATCGATAGATTTTCTTGTAAGATTGCTCCTGGTGTTGTGTTTGCACAAGTAGAAGAAGCCAAAGCGCTCGCATCTGCATTTTTTTTCTCTTGTACTTTTTCAAAAATTAAATTCTCAAAAAGAGCTTACATGTCGCTGAAGCTCCTTTATATATTCTATGTAGTACTCATTTTTTACTTTCTAGTTGGTCTAAAATTATATCTGACTACAAGCTGGGAGTACGTAAAGAGATTAAATATTTTAGCTCCACATATGTTGCTAACTGAAGTCCTAGTATTGCAGCCTTATATTTTGCCTCATGTTAGAAGCAGGAAAACTAATTTTTATTGACTTGCTCGAAATTTCCTAAGTTGGAGATAATAACTAAACTCTTTAGCCGAATTTTAAGTTGTTGCTTTCTCTATCAGTTCTTACTTTCCAAGTAGATTATATTTTTATCCTCTAAAGAGATAAGTCTTCTTAACTAAAATTTAATGAAGAAGTATGCAAAGGCTTGAGCTTTATTGCAAATTTTGGTTCAAACTTTTATATCGTAATCTTTGAAATAAACTGACAATCTAATTAGCCTACCAGATAAATTTAAATTTAATAATACATTTCTTAGGGGTGAAAGAGGTTCTTATTAGAACTATATGAGCCTAAAAGTAAGATACTTCATCTTCCTAGTTGCAACTACCAATGTTAAAGCAAGTTTTTGTAATTATAAATATCTAGTTTTGACATCTAGTAGAAACTTGGTGACATTATAAATATCATTGGATTATTTTAAATCTTCACTTATGGATATAACACTAACAACAAATTATAAAACCTATAAGTAAAGAAATAAAGACTCACATGGCTTCAGATTTGTTAATATCTTAAGAAAAGTCAAGAAATTTTTAATGTTGTTAAAGGTTTCTTCACAAGTTGGAGTCCGGTTGAACTTACATACTCCCTTTAACACTTGAAGAAAGGTTAAAAAATTAAAAGATCTTGAGATAAATTGGTTTAGTGTTTCCAGTCTCCCACCTAGTATATGTAATTCTTTTATGTTTCTTGGATGATCCATGGAAGCTAAGTTTGATAGTTGAGTATGACGCGTCTCTATAACTTTCTCACTAACCATGTACCATAAGTCGAAGGTATACGTCTCTCGATTAAGATTTAGATTTAATCTTATTAAATTTTCAAATAACTCGGTCAATTCGTCCAAATTATCTTCATCGTGGATGCTAGTAACTAGTATATCATCGTTTTAAGCTTTTAGGTTTCAGAAAATCTATGTTGTAAAGATTTTGTTGGCAAGTCTCTGATATGTGACTCTTGTGTTCTTTAGTTCGAAAGGAATTACTTTATGACAATAAAGTCTCTCTTAGTTATGAATGTAGTATGTTCCTCATAATCTTCATGTATTAGGATTTGGTTGTATCTCGGATATGGATCCATAAAAAACATCTTTTCAGAGACATTGTATCTACTAATTGATCCATTTTTTGAACAATGAATGCGTCATTTGGGCATGATTTATTTAACTGTGTCAAGTTTACACACATTCTCCATTTCCCGTTCTTTTTCTTCACCAAAACTGGATTTGTTGTCTATATTAGATAATAAGATTCATTGATATAGGCATGGGCATATGGGTATGGAACCGAACAGAACCGAACCGAAATAACGAATTTGGTTCGGTTCTGGTTCCTTATAAATACCCGTACGGTTCCTTATCTTAAATACCCACAGTTTTCGGTTCGGTTCGGTTTGGAACCGAGAACTAAATAGTATCAAAAAAGAACCGAATAACCAATAGTACCTTTGAATATCCATGGTTCTCGATTCAGTTCCAAACAGTTCTTTTGGTTACAAAGTAACCATTTGGTTCCTTTCGGATTCATTTCCAAACGGTTCTTTTGGATACAAAGTAACCATTTTGTTCCTTTCAGTTTCGATCCAAATAGTTATTTTGGTTACAAAGTAACATTTGGTTAGAAGTAACCGTTTTGTTATAAGTAATCATTTGGAACCAAAACCCGAATGTAATCGATTTTTTTTGTTCTTTTTGGTTCTCAAATTAAGTACCCATACCGAAACGAATTGAGAAAAACTGAACCGAACTGAACCAAATTTTAATCGATTCCTAAATGGGTACTGGTTCTAAAGAAACGAAAACCAAAAGAATCGAACCAAACCAAATCGAAGAACCGAATTCCCATACCTACTCTGATATAACCTACCGTAGTAAGTCTATATTTCCTCCATTATCGCTTCTGTTATTTGTTGGGAGTATAATCTCATCTTCTGTTTAAATGGTAATTTTTTTTATCTATACATATTATATTACATATGACTTATGCTGGTAGTCCTATCACATTATGGATAGTCAAAGCCAATATGTCTAAGTTTTTTGTAAAAAATCTAATAACTTTTACCCGAGGTCTATAGGAATGCTTTTATCGAGTCTTAAAACTTGATTTCTTTCCATTTGTATGCTTATACTTAATCTCATAGCTATAAGGTGTAAGGCATCTCTAAGATAATCCATATTATCTAAGATGATCGGGGTTCCTTTTTATTATTATTTTAAATGCTAAGGAGGCAACATAGCATTTTGTTGAAGCTCTTTAATATCTATAGATCACTCGTACCTTATGAGTGATTACATACCGTAGATAATAATTTATTGTTCATATAAAAAAATGCATTTGATCTAGCTATAGTCTTTTCAGAATTACATTGTATGAAGAATGTGCATACACTATCATGAATAAACACGAGATCTTATTCCTAAACTCTTACATTCCCAATACCACAACCAAGTTGATTCACCTACGATATTAGCTTCTGCCCCAGTGAGCTGAGTCAATATTATTTGTGATGGTATAAGAATCGAGGCTCCTTTTATTTTGTCATACGTATTTTGGTACACTATATTTATTGATATTGTTGTATTTATCACCACCCTTTTTACTTTTACTCTTGATAGCTCAACTGTACTGAGAATTGAATATTGATGAGTTGATGTCACCCATCTTAAGACATCATCCGAGAATCCTACCAATTTGTACGGACTCCTATACAAGTGAGTGATGTATGCCTTGATTTTGAAGTTCTAGATATTATATTTGTCTATTCCTAAATTTTTTAAAGATCTCATAAAATTCATTATCTCATGTAATTATGCAAACTCTTTGTCTGTTTGGATGTGGGTCCAAGTATTACTTTTTTCCTTATATATTTGTGATGACATTGTTATCCAAATCACATCATCGAATGTTGTATATTGTCTATCCTGCCTAGTTGAAGAATCAACCACAACATGTCTTGGTATTCTTTACAAAAATCTTAAACGTTTTCGTATTATGAACTTCAACTTTTAAATTCCTATAGTCTTTTTTTGTAATTCTCAATATCATTATATTTTATAGAATTTGTTTTTGTCTCTATTTTCCTTAGTAGAGAACATCTTATCTGATCAATGATACTTTATCATCTTTGGTTTTTTTTATTGTAAATCATTCCCAAGTTCTTTGTTAACTTCGTGTAGGGATATTTACTAGTACGTTCCAATTTTTGGCTTGCATTATTGTTCCCTCCCTACTTCTTTATTGAATTTTATATTTTGGTATATTTTTTTGGGCAAAATGATGCTACCGTATTATTGTTCATGAATTTAGAAGCTTCATTTTTAGTCTTAAAATTAACATGCACAACTAAAGTAGGTTAATTAGTGTTAGCCAAATGATGTTAATGAGGATATGAATTTGGATTTTTAGTGTTTCCATTCATCATGGCCCTAAAAAAATCTTTCATCTCGTCTAACAAGTCACGAATGTTGAGTGTTTTATTCTTCATAGTGGTCTCTGATAGAAGTCCTGACAAAATCATTCCATGTATATTGCGCCTACCGGCAGATCAGGACAATTTTGTAATCCATTTTTATCTCTACATATTTCATTATGTATTCTATCAAACATTTTTTTAGGATATTGTTTACAATAGATGATATAATATCCATATAATATGATAATTTTAAACCAATAACTTGATTCATGAATGTTGTCCACAACATTTTGCAATTATTAATACATTATTAAGTAAGGTTGTTAAACTATGTAAAAGCTCATTCACTAAAGTTCATGGATCGGTTGTTGTTGTGGCACCACCTAGTAAGGTTTCGACTGTGCTGATGGAGGGAACCCATAGGGTTATACTGATTTATATACCGTTCGGGAGGTATTTTTGTTGGCTATTGTTATTTAGTGGTTGATTTGAAGGTTAACATGTAAATGTTGTTTGATATTATGGTGGATAAATATGATAACTTTGTTGTTGAGTGGATGGCACTGTTGAGGGATTAGAGGGAATCTCGGCTGAGGTAATTGTTGTGCAGTCGGAGCTTGCTGAAAGTTTGTTTGCTATTTATTATAATAAAGTAGGTGTTTGGATATTTTGTTAAGGAGATATATACTAGAAAGGTACATGTTGAGCAATTGGATAATTAAGCATACTTATTTGAGGATTAAATATACATGCTTAAAGGTTAAGTTGATTTTTCCCCAATATCATTTACATGGTACAAACATGTAAAGTTGAGACATACCCCTCATTGATTGTTCTCATAATCATGTTTAGAGTTTGTGGTCTTGGTCCTCCTTCTGTTGCGACGAATACGATGTTTATGACTTTTGCAATATGATGTTTAATATGATTATTCTATGAGATCATCATTCTCAGTCCTGAATGGCTATGCTTTTTTATGGGATCATCATCTTAGTCCTAAATGGTTATTTGCACATATTGATAAAAATTTGTAGCACTATCACTTTCTTATTCATCATATTTCTCTGGATGTTAGATCTTGAATCTTAGTCGTGGAGTATGAGTAGACAACATGTTTTTCAACATTCGTAAATGATAAGCCTTATAATTATTATTTTCTTTACTAATTACTCGACGTTCATAAGTAGAGCAGTTTTGACAACAGGAATAGGCGGTAGTCCATTAGGTTACCCTCACCTAAGTTCACCATCGATTTTTTTACTTGTTGATTACTGTTTTTTTTAAATAAAAAGTCATAGTACCAATAGATTCCCACAAACGGTCCAATTTGGTTATGTTAATTTGTGTTATAGTGTAATTTGTAAAGCTCAAAAAATTAATATGGTGATCATGATAATATAATTAACCTTATGGAGACTGACCAAGGCTTGTGAGAAGTCAGACGAAAGTTAGAAAAAAGATATATAAGTATATTAACTAATGGGAAAAAATTGTTATGATTGTTGGAAATAAAATAAAAAAAATTATTGGAACAAAAGATGTTTTGGATTAAGAAAATGTAAAATTACAAAATATGATCTTATTTTCTAATAAATGTTAGATGATCTTTTTAATTTTTAGTTAGAATTTAAGCCAAAACTATAAATAACTTTTTTTATATTAAAACATTCAATATTTCATTAATAAGTCATTATACCTCTACACATATATATAATTAAAGGGTTATTTCCATTATAATACCAAAATAAGTTCCTAATTTAATTTTAGTCCATCCTAAAATGTCTATTTTCTTTTATGGTCTAAAAAAAGTCTTTTAAGTCATTTTAATACCAAACATTTTAAAAATACCTATTTTACCCTTAATGCTTTACTAACCTTTTTTTAATCTCAAAACTGAAATTCATTGAAATTCACCAATTGATAAGTATAATACATAGTCTGATTTTTTTTTTATCTTATACAACAATCAGCCCACAAGGTTTAATGTAAAAATAATTTTCACGACCAACGCCTAAAGAGACCCGATCCGACATATAAAAGCGTTTTACCATCTGTTTCAGCTGTAACAGTCACTTGAACCAATTCCATCGACTTAGAAACCTAGCACCTCAGTTGCAAAACCACTGCAATCTAGCGTACCCAAAGGTTTGATGAGACAAATCAATCCGACATTACAACGGAAGCCTGGTGAATTTTGCTAGATATATATCTAGAAGATAACAACAACAAGCAACGATTTCAATCTGGAGATTTCCAAGCTGACTATTAAATAAATCTCTTCACATTACAGGATGCAACAAGCAGAAGAAAACCTAGCATCTCAATTCGGCATGAAATATGCCCTGAATCTGTTAATCTTCTTTGTGTTCGACACCCAGAGAAGCAGACAGCTCAATTCGGAAAGAAAAGAGGCCATCAAGTTCGATTCATCAGCGTAAATGACCACCTAAATTCGGCCCATAGACGACAAATTTCTTCACCAGAACCACTGCTCATACTTTCTAGCAAACCTGCTTCTGAAGTCAGACCACAATAAAGAGTTCATATGGTGTCTAGTGCAATTATCACCAAATCCGGTATACAGAGCTCCATTATGTTTATACTATTTGCTTTTGAAAATAGATTTCTCATGGAATCAATTTATTCTCAGGTTAAGAAGAGCAGAAATAGCTTCAAGCTTTTCAAAATCTGTTAGGACTCTTTCTCTATCTTGTACCCTAAAACTAATAGTTCTTAATCAACATAGTCAAGAGGACTTAAGAAATGAGGTATATGTTCATCCTTTTTCTCAGAGAATCTTCAAATTCTGCAATCATCAATCTTCTTGACTTGGTTTTGTCTGCAGGTATGGCCAGGCTTTCGCTCACTAAGAACATCACTCAGCAAAGGGACCAATAGCTCCATCGGGTACTTGTTTATTTTCTCTAGAGTTGGGATTTCCTAGGGACTACATGTAGTCCGCTTGAGCCAATGCGATCCTTCTGGAGACCAAAATCGGCTTTATAGTAAACCTTCTCAAGGCTCTCTTTAATCAGAGTAGCACAACAGATTGGGGCTAGCATCAACCAGCGTTTAAGATCCTTCAACATGCAATCCACTTCAGCCACATACAGTAGCTAGCGTTCCTTGTTCCTTCAACATGCAATCCACTTGAGCCACATGTAGTATGCCTTCCTTATGGAGATCAAACTCAGCATTACAGTAAACCATTCCTAGGACTCTCTTTATTCGGAGAAGTTCAACAGATTGGGGCTAGCATCAACCAGCGTTTAAGTTCCTTCAACATTGCCTGAAAAAATGTAAGTCGGTCATCAATCCTTATATACCCAACGTTTAAGCTTTCTAGTAGAATTATAGCATCCAGCATCGCTGGAGCTATAAAATCCTTGTAATCAATTCTTTTTTTTTTTTTTACATTTTTGAGTCCATCGGGCGAGCCAATCGGCTGCCCGATTTTGCTCTCTAAAAATGTGAGAGATCTTCATCTTACTAGTGATTAGGCTTATGATTTTACTCAGAATAGAGTTTAGTTTTAATGGAAATTTTCCATTAGATAACATATCGATAATTATTTTAGAATCGGTCTCTAAATCAACATTCTTATATCCTTTGATTTTGCAGATTAGCAGTCCATCATGGATTGCTCTAGCTTCCGCTAATCGGTGGGAGCAGACCATAGTTGTTGCCATAACCAAGTACCATAGCTCCAGTATGATCTCTAATGACGACTGCTCCATAAGCTTCACCAGAGGATGAACAACTGGCATCTGAGTTCAGTTTATAACGGCCAGGCTGAGGAAGTTTCCAGGTTAGGTACAAAATTTTCTTTTTGAAACGTAGATGATTAGTGCAGCCAAGAGTAATGGAAGCATCTTCACACTTCTTCCATTGCCTAGATTTGAACATGTTAGAATAGTCAAGACTTGTCAATATGTTAGTAACATGGTTGATAGCTACTTTAGAAGTAGCATGAAATTCATCCATTTTACTTTTATTTCTGTAGTACCAAATAACCCAACAAATTAGGGTAGGCATAATGATTTTGATATGATTTTTGTTGTAAGCAGACCAAAACCATGTAAAAACAATGTGCTTAACAATCATATCTATTTTTGTATTATAATCGAGTAACTTCTAACAAAATATAAGTTTTTTTTTGTAAAGTTCGTATATTTTGATTTATAATTATAAAAATGAAACCGAAAGCATCGTTGTGTTTATATTTACTAGACGAATCAAACAAGTGGTCTATATGATATGTGTCGAATAACAAATTAAAACTGCTAAAAAACAAAATGCTAACGCTATTAAAAATTTAAAACGGCTAATTAGCAGTTTTAACACTTATATATAGTTCAATTAGGTTTTTAAAGTTCTAATTTTGAGCAATTTAAAAACTACTAAACATGGTTTTTTTAACAGTTTTAAAAAGTTCTCAAAACATGTAATTTGCACCACTTGTTTAATTCTTCTCGAGAAAAGAAACACAATCGTGGTTTCAGAATTTTTTTTTGAATTATATTTAGAAAAATACGGATTTTCTAAGAAAAAGAAAAAAAAATCATTTTTTTGTTTAGAAGATACTTAGAGTATTTTATTTGATGTTTGGTACCACATAAATAGTATTAGAGTATTTTGTTTGATGTTTGGTACCAAATATTATGGCTGTCAATTTCGGGTCATTTTCGTGTCAGGTTTGACCAACCCGAAATTTTAGAACCTGTGACACGAATCCGACCCGAACCCGAAATTCATGTTAGGTTCAAAGACCCGAACCCGACCTGTTGGACCCGAACCCGACCTGTTTGACACGAAATTGTATCCAACACGAAACACTCGTTTGACACGAACCCGACCTGTTTAATAAATGGAGATGCAAGGGATCGAACCCTATACCTCCCGCGTGCAAAGCGAGCACTCTACCATTTTAGCTACATCCCCTTTTAAAATTTTATTGGTCCACTATATTTATATAAAGTCAAGATACGCTTACTTCATATATTTACACCAGCTTCACTATCACCGGTGAAGTTATCTTACCATAAAATATATGGTGATGATGGGTTTGCCATCTCACCTAAACATGAAAAAAAATACATGAGATAAATTAAATAAATTTCAGAAAATATCAAATAACCAATAAGTTGTCACTTCTTAACAAATAGCCACTAGAATTGTAAATCGATTCATCCCACAAAACAAGATTGAATGCATTCAATATCTATTAATAAATCTAGCAAACTCACACGAATCAGATAAAAAAACTGTTAAATAATAAATCATTTACATTTTTTATTCTTAATAGTATAATCTCATACTATTTATTTTATATCTTTTAAATTTAAAATAAAATTATTTCATTAATAAAGTTTTATAAGTATTTTTGGTGTTCTAATTTATAGGTCAAATTTTTAAAATAATATTATTTTATTAATAAGTGTTTTCAGTAATTTATTTTACAGATGTACAGGTCTTTTGGGTTTTACAGGTCTGTTTCGGGTTTACATGTCTTTTCGGGTTTCATATGTCTTTTTGGGTTTACGGGTCTTTTCGAGTGTACGGGTCTTTTCGGGTTTTACAGGTCAATTTCGGGTTTACAGGTCTTTTCGGGTTTTACAGGTCAGTTTCGGTTGACACGAACCCAACCCGAACCCGACCCGTTTTTTTCCGAGTCGGGTTCGTGTCGTGTCTTAATTTCATCGGGTCTGAAATATCAGGTCTCCAACCCTAAAATTTCGGGCCATGTTCGTGTTGGGTTTACAGGTCGTGTCCAAAATTGACCGCTCTTTTTTTCCGGAGGGAATCCGCAGCCGCTACTCAAAGTGCAATGAGTGCGCACAGGGTAAACCCTCAATCTAATGCGATAGCCTGTAAACCAACGCCAGAAGGTAAACCACACAAGGTGACAGGCTCAGCCGAGAAAGCGTAGAGTGATTCGAACTTATGACCTTTTAGTCATAAGAATGTCATACTCAACCAATTCGGCTACCCTTATGGACAAAATTGACCGCTCTGCCAAATATTGATAAGGATATTTGGTATTAAATATTGATGTTGAACAAAAATTGATACTTATATTGGGAGTCTTCCATAATTAAATTACTATATACTCTAAATTCAATATAACATTTACGCTTCAATCTGTACAAACATTATCAATACAACATATACATAATTTTTTTTTATAATTATACTATAATAAATATGACAAACAGTATATATACATATTACGAGCTTCGAATTATTAACTCAATTTCATATCTTATTTAATTTTAAATTTGCGAACTAAATAGTTGCCCATGGATTTCAGTATGCTTAACTAATCGACTATATATCAAACAAGAATCATTCGGTTCGGGGTTTCGATTTATACCAAACAAAAATGATTCGGTTCAATGTTGATAATTGTTTTAAAATTCGGATTGAATTATATTGATAGTTTATGCCGTTGGACATTTTCGGAAAAATGACACATTTTTATGATTAAGTTCCGCTAAGATAACCAATTTAATTATGTATCAGTTCCCCGGTATAAAATAAATGGGTGACAAATTTATAAAATAAAACATAAAAGGGAATATAGATTGTACTATTTATCAAAAGTAAAATTTTGGTGGGTTATGATTATTCTAGTATTGACTTTAAATACAAAAGTTCATTATTATCGATATGAGTATTTGTCTTTCGCTTTTGTGTTACTTTATCCTTATGCCATTCAACTAAACATCAATGGTCAGTTGTCAGTTAAATGCTATAATTGCTACATCGAATTTGAAGCACCATTAGATTGAGATTCTGTGACGCTTTTCGAAACTCCTTGTCTTTATCAAAACCTATCCAAACCAAACACTATCGGTGCTGCGGTATCAAAGTCACCGAGTGATAACTAATTTTTTGATACGATAGGTGTTTTGTTTTGATAGATTTGTTAGGGTGTAGATTGGATTTAACTCCCTAAGATCTGCTCCTGATATGATAGAGATTAATAAGTAGGAGTATATAAAAACAATGTTATAGTTATTTTTTCTTTTCATAAAAATAGAAAATAAACTCTATTAATAGAACATAAAAAATGATATAAAATTAACATAAAATGATAAAAATCAACTCAAATAATAGAAACTAAAAGATAATACTAAATTTTATATCAATAATGATATGTAAAATGGTGTTAAAACAAATTTTTAAACATATATATTGCTGAACGAAATGAGCATATAAAAATTTTCGAAATGAAATACCATCAACACTCTGATTTTGATCCAATAATTATTATAAAACGTGATAAATATGATTTATTTTGGTCGTTATTATTTTATATTTTTATTATAAAAAATATAGTTACGTTTTTCATAAAAGGAAACCAAAAAGCAGCTCCGCAACAGTCTGACTAAAACTTTAAATATATCAAATGATATCAAATTAAAAAATATCCTAACAAACTAACTAAAACATAGCAAATTAAAAAATATCCTAACAAACTATTTAGCATGTAGTAAATTAATAGATATCCTAAAATACTATATAACAATTAGAAAATTAAAAAGATATACTAACAAACTAACTAAATGACAGTACAAATCCTAATAAACTAAGTAAAATATAACAAAGATCATAACTACATATTTTAATGGTCTTGAGCTTTATTTTCGTATGTTTTTTTACAAGATCTTCTAGAAGCATTTTAAGTGCTTTTTTGGGCCTTTAATAAGTTAAACATGGATTGGACTTGATAAATATTACATCCAATTGACTTGTTAATTTTCTTCTTCTTTCGTAATCTTAATAATTAACCCATTTAGTGCATCTTTGATTCGTATAACACCAAGTTGTAATTGGACGAACATGTATTTTTTAAAGAATACACTTGCTCATCATTGCTTTTTACGTTCATATTAGAATATGATACTATGATCATATTATTCTCCCACTCTTGAAATATCTTGTCCTCAAGATTTAATGCACAAAGTATGATTTTAAGTGTAAGTTACGCATTAGTAGTGGATTTTTATTGTTTGTTAACCTTTGTTATTAATGCTTTTGCAAATCCAAAATATCTCATTCGTCTTCCTCCATGTGATATATTTTCAGGCAAAATAAGAATCATTTTTTCTCTATTGTATCAACACAACTTCAACTACAATAGATACTACATTGAAGATCTTATGTTGGTCTTCAATTAGATTTGTTTGGATATCCTCATGAGAGGATTGTCATCTAATTTTGAAGGGCCAATACCTCACAGACGAATCGACATATCATGAAGGGTAATAACTTGAATTACAAAGGAAAACCCTCTGAATATTAAATGATAATATCAAAATTCCTCGGTAAGCCCAAAACTCTAATCCTTAGAATATCACAAAATTCAAACATAAAATGTAGTGCCCATCATATGGCCACAAATAATTGACTCAATACATTCTCCTACATATCACAAAAAGACCAAACATATAAAATAGAATAAGTTATGGCCTCATAGGTGATAACTCATGATATTATAATCCAAAAAATTGACTCAATACACCTTAAATCATGCTCGAATCAAATACAAAACACATATTCATTAATTTAATATTCTTCTTACCAATTCATATCCTCAAAGTTTCGAGATACTATAGTTTTTGGTATTTTGGATTAGGTACGTGTTCCAGATAATACACAAATAATCGCCTTGAATTTCATACTAGAAATAATTGTAGTGAAGAAACCATGTTTGCTAAATCTCGTGAAATGTAGATGCTAATGGCACGACCAAGTATAAAAATATATTTTTTAAATATCTTCTAATTATATTTTGAGACTAAAATTTATATTTTAAGATAATGGATAATGAACTATTTATTTGGCTTAAATACTTGTTAAGTTCATATTAATTAGGCTATAAAGATCAAACACAAAATATGATGTACATACATCATAACCAATTATGCTTATAAATTCTAATAAATATTGTTTGAAAGTATTATAGTTACCTCATTTTAAACTATATTACCAATAAATACTGTATAAAAAGTCCAAATATTAATAAATTCATGAAAAAATTAAATTACTATTTAATACATTCTTTTAAATTATTATATCAACGATGATCCTTCTAAATTCTAACATAAAAATCTCGATTATGATTAATAACTAAACATTAACTAGATGAGAGATCTTGAGTATCACATTAACTAGTTTGAAAGCGAGTTTATACAATTTAGAGTTGACGAGTGATGAAGTGCATGACCTTTTCAATGACCTTCCAGAGTAATGCCTTAACATGGTTAATAATTATGCCAGTTAGGAGTACCAAAAGCTTTAAAATGTTGCAAATAATCTTCTGCAATAACTTTATCGGATCCAAAATCATGAAGAAATATGCGGATTACACCATTCCCTGCAAGCATCATTAATTAAGACACTTAGGGAATACAACAACAAAATTATATATACACAGATAAAATTGCATGACTATTATGATCTTGTGACAATTTTAACATATAAACTGAATGTAATACTAGGAAAAATCATCAAAACTTGAAATGAAGAAGAAAATCTTCAACTTTTGGGATATGTTCAAGTAAGTGGAGATTTACGTCAAGTTGGAAGAAGTCATGAGAACCATAATGGATGGGAATACTTTTACTCCAAATGCTTATCCCTCCCATCATACTATAAAATAGGTAGAGATTCGCTAACCGTGGAACTTGTAGACACTAAACACCAGCAAAATGTTCTCTAGAGTCACATCAAACAATCAACAAAACCAATGATTTCAAAAAGAAATTACCCAGGTAAATCATATGGCGACTATAATAATAGCGGTAGCGGCCAAAGAGTAAACCGCCCAATAGGAGGTTCATTCACTCAATTAATCAAGAACTTGGAAATTATCTATGGTATAACCAAAGACGTGGTTTGATAACAAGTACCATAGAAGAGACAAGAATCCACGAAACACAAGGAAAACGAAAAGCACTACAAGTTTCGGTATGAATTCAGGCACTATACAAAAGTTTGGTAGGTTTTACAAGACCAAATCTAGAACTTGGTGGATAACAAAAAATTCTCCGAGTTTATGAAGAGAAAAAATACCAATAAACTTAAACGTGCTTTGCTCGTACAAGAACCCTTACCAAAACAAGAGAGGCGGGGGAAACCCACATAAGAAACCAAGAGCACTTGACAAAAATTCAATCATCAAAGTTTCGGATGTAAATATTTGGATCCGGACACTAACGAGAAGCCATTGAAATCATTACACGTGGGTTATTTTCTCTGAAGTCTCGCAAACATGAAAGAGATGCCATGTGAATTAACCTAAAATAGATAACTAGGGGTAGACATCTCCACATATTTACCATAACCCATACCCTATGTTGGGAGACTATAACTTGAGAGTCGTCGTCACCACACAATGATGTCATGCTAATTGTGATCGGACCAGCAAGAGTAATAATTAACCGTATCATATATAAAATCATATAGAATAAAATGAGAAATGTTTCAGTGATGACCCCCCTTCTAAGAGAGTCTAAAAAAGTTTCACTAAAATTGATGCCAATGTAGTAGGATAAATAATATTATATACCATTTTTAGAAGATGGGAGTTAAGAAGAAAGGTTTGATGCTTCCTTATGATAGTACATGCTTCATCTTTTACAAAATTATCATGGATCGATCATGGCTAGATCAAATACACACGATTATCTCTACAGTGTACTAATGCCTTTGTTATCCAGCCAACGAAAAAGTCGAGCTCATATAAAGAAATAAAAAATACCTATCGTAAATATTATGCAGCTTCCATATCCACAAATAAATAGCAATTAGTGATGGACGTGGTCACCCTAGACAACTACTAATATTTTAGGCATTTCGAGTAACATGATGCGATTGATAAAACTTCGTCACAACATTGTTTCTAAAGCTCCTCAAATGACTTTATTAATACAAATATAATTTGAAGTTGAAAGAAATACCTCTAGAAGAGGTTATTATTTTTCCTTCAACTCAAGTCTTTCCAAAGTTGGAATAAAATTACATTATATAATATAGAACACCACAACGTGTATCTACTTTGACAAAAAATGTTACGCGTTATGAGATAAATTCCGAAGTGGTGATAATGAACTTAGTACGATACGCATCATCGGTGCTGTGTGATATTTTAGTTTTACTCGATATACGGATTTTATAATGGTCTTATTGACACATTAAATGGTGTGTAGTTTCTTACATAAATATTAATAATTATGAAGCTTATAAAAATGATGGCGAGAGACTGAGGTGTTTAATAAAACGAGTGGATCGATTAGATTGACTAAAGATTCATATTTAAATTTTACAATCGAGAGTATTAATGAGTACTACGAAGGTACATGGAGGATTTATGCTTTCAAATTCGTGAAAAATATGTTGTTACATCTTTGAAAGTGCTTATTATTGCGGGTATACTGCGTTGTTGTGATTTTGTTGTGATGATTCTCTAGTTCATTTGTTTAGTTTATAATTTGTATCGTGATTTTAGTCTGAGTGAGGTCAATACACCAAATGTTTACAGAATTATCACAAAATTTTTACAAAAAAAAACAAAATTTATAAGTAATATATTCTGAGAGTTGTTTTTTAAGATTATTTTTTTGCAAATGATTTGTACCTATGTTTACCGCTAATGTATACTTAATTCGCAAATAATGATAATGTGTGTTTCTTTTATAAAATAAATATATTTCTCCAAGTGAAAAGTCACATATTTTTACAAGTGATTCCATATTTATTTTTCCGTAAATACAATTAGTAAAAAATTATAGTTAATAATTATTTTTATAATTGTATTATTACAATCAATTAATTTAGTTAATAATCGACTAATATAACCAATAATTAATTATTATTTGAATACTATTATCTATTATAAATTAAGCAAGTTAATAAAAAAATTATTCCATCACTATTTTCTATATAATATTATTTTAATTAGTTAAATTAATAATTTCTAACTAATGAATTATTATTCAAATAATATTATTATAATAAATTAAAGTTGTTAAAATTAATTACTATAGTCTATCATAATTAGTTTTAGAAAAATATTATTACAATGAGTTACATTAGTCTTTTTTCTTTATAAATAAAGGTATTTCAGCAGGTAAAATATATATAGTTCCACGTAGCTTCACAACTGTTAATATATTTTAAACAAATAAACATATTTCCGCAAGTTAAAATATACGTATTTCTGTAAGTGTTTCACATCTTATTTTCTCACAAGTTAAAATGTATTTTTTTTCACATATAAATCTATTTCTGCAAGTAAATTGTATGTATCAATGATTTTTGTCTTAGTGAATACTTGTGGACGTATTTGGATACGCCAATTACTTTAGGTTTTTTCTTGATAAAGTCTTAACGAGAAACTACTACAAAGATGAAAGGAAAATCACCAAATTGGAAAGCAAAAAATCTCTATCTAACATGTCGGATAACACTAATACAATTGGTTTTGAGTGCGATCCCGACTTATACTATGCAGAAAATGAAATTATCGATGCATGTATGTAATAAAATTGATCAAATTATTAGATATTTTGTTTAGAGTTCATCCGATGAGGATAAGAAGATACATTGGGTGGCATGTGACAAGACGTGTATACCAAAAAAGAAAAAGAGGAAATGATAGGATTATGATTTAGGGGTATAAGGAATTTCAATAAAGTCGTTGTGGCTAAACTAGGGTGGAGGATCCTACAAAATAAAAATGGGTTATGAGTAAGGATTCTCAAACACAAATATTTTTTAAAAAAAGGTTTATTGACCGTATTGTTAAGACGTCAGATTCGAGGATATGTGAATACATGTTGGAAGGGTGGGACGTGCTTATTAATAGGATGAATATAGTTTGTCGCTGTGATGAACGTGTTACAAATAAAACTAAAGTTATCAAAATTAGTTTCGCTAAAATTGGTTATTATTTGTTGATCTCGCCGAGCAAGAAGAAAATATTCAAGTATGAAAAGCTATTGATACTCAAGTGTCCATAAAAAGTACGAGTTTTATTGTGGCGTACCATAACTAACAGGTTTCCAACGATGGTTAATTTGATGAGATTGGGTGTCATAGTGCCATTCTTTACAGTGGATCTGTTAAGACCCTGAAGACGAGTATTCACCTGCTACGAGATTGTGAGAGCTACAAAGATCTATAGTAATCATGGGGTGGTCTTGAGGATTAAAAACATTGTTAAGACTATGACGCAATTTTTAGTACATATTATAAGAGAGTCGAAACTTCAAGGTTGGCAACTAACAGTTTATGTTTGCGCACCAAAAAACGAACGAACAAATGTAAGCGATTTTAGATGGTGCATCAAATTATTAAGGTACCGGTGGAAATCCAAGAGCCTACAAAATTTAACTCCTGGATTGGTTATAATATGACATATATGGTTGGATAGGAATATCATGATTTTTGAACTCACGCGAAAATCTATAACAAAAATTTATGCTATGGTTTAGAACACTGCTAACTGCTAACGATAATATTGGAGGTTAAGGTAAAGATGTTGATATGTGACTATAGTTTCATTGGAAAGTACACTCGTAAAATGGACAAAGCCAAGTGAATGAGTTAAACTCACGTTGATGGGTGCTTAACAATAGGTGTATGGAGAGTGTTTAGCAACATAAATGACACATTTTTAGGTGGATTAACATATTCAAGCTGGGTAAAATCACTTTCTTAATTTTTATAAGATTTTTTTTGAGTTACAATTCGGACTATATATGCTCTAAATTCTCAAAATACACGGTCCTCCTATATTTGATGTTCTATAGAAATATATTTATATCAATATAATTAATGTTTTCAAATTAAAAGTGCTATAAAGGTATTAATAGTTGTATCATTTAATTAATTTATTATAGGTTTGTCCTCGTACCTATTACTGTAAAGATTATAAATGAAAATCGTAAAGATTATAAATGAAAATTAATGACTTTTTTTATAATTTCAAAATCAATAATTTCAAAATCAATAATGACGGTCTTTGATTAATGTGCATGCAGCTAGAACCTCATATATAAAATAATGATAGAGAAAGCATGTAATTTATGATAAAATTTGTTTGTGTTTTTAGCATCTTTGTTTGTAAATATATTAACATATTCCGAAAGATATATTGTAATTTATGATAAAATTTGTTTGTGTTTTTAGTATCTTTGTTTGTAAATAAATTAACATATTCCGAAAGATATATATTTGTGGCATAATGATTTGATTCTGAAAGCAACCTCAATAAGTTGCTAAATGGAATAAAGATAGGGAAATAATGGGCAGTTTGAAATGAATATTGGATACTTGATAGTGCCTGACATGACATCAGCTTCAGTAAGAGCATATCTTCCATTTACTAGTTGATTGATTGATGGTCATGTTCAGGAATATAATTAGTACAGTCGATATGTTTTCTCGCGATAAGCCACACCAGCGGGATACGCCGGATCGGATGCTAGCTGTAATAATCCGAAATTTAAAACAAACATTAGTTATGGGACACGTTCATAACCATAAACGATACTAATATCAGTAGTTCAGGTTGACGGAGAATACATTTCAGACGTAAGTTATTGATAATATTTTGGTTTTATATATTTATACTTTATATTTGTATATTTATTTTTTAACAATATATAACCAATTTTGTAAATACAGTTAAAAATCAACGGTTTTATAATTTGTCAGTAAAAAAATATCAAACTATAAACAAACTTATTTTAGAAATAAAAATAAAAAAATTAGTTGGTTCAATAATTTTTTTTTATAATGAATGTAATAATTTCTTTTTTATAATGAATGTTTACATTTTTTTACGTGATTAAATTCAAAATTAAATAATCGATTAACTTTTTTAAAGTTTACTAAAAATTATTTTGCTTATTTGAGTCTCAAATTTAATGAAAATTTGAACATTGTTTCACTATTTTTTTTATCCCAATAATATACCTGACGAATATTAGACAAGATTTCGTCATTATTTTGAATATATTAGTGGTATGATTTTTTAAGACC
This sequence comes from Limnanthes douglasii subsp. nivea, assembly GCA_036936605.1. Classification (NCBI taxonomy): domain Eukaryota; kingdom Viridiplantae; phylum Streptophyta; class Magnoliopsida; order Brassicales; family Limnanthaceae; genus Limnanthes; species Limnanthes douglasii. Next base: position 246,242,383 of record JAUPFV010000001.1, on the reverse strand, counting down.
GCCTACATTGGGATACCTCATCTCCTAAAAGTGCGTCACATCAGTGTAATTTCTAAATCATTCTTCAAAAATTCTCATTCCATACAACAAATCATATATAAACTTTGAGTATATTTCACCATATTTTCTCTCTTCCACATTATTATATCATATAATATCCTACCATATATTTTTATGGAAAATGACATCAAATTTACATACTCACAAACTATAGTGTCATCTATTACCCAAACTATCATTTATGCTTACTTAAGACCCATCTCAATTAAATAACTCCCATTAAATATCCATTTTTATACCATAAATGCACTCTACCAACAATGTAAGCTTAATTTTTTTTGTTAGAGCTACCCTCCCCCAATTTTACATTTAAAACATTTGAATTTGTTTGCAGTCGTCTCTCTTTTTCTCTTCATACCATATTATACACTATACTAAAAAACCAGATTTTTCACGATTAAGGATTCTGGTGATCAAATTAGCTATATCGATGACTCTACCTAATTTTTACCAGTTCATCGACGAAGAGGACGACCATGAACCGTTTTGAAGCATAATAGAAGTTTATTGATTTTCGATTGTTTCATCTGACTTTATTGATTTCGGGTTGTTTCATTTTAGCATCATCGAAGTTTTCTTTTTCCAGATGTTTTATCAGTCAAGTAAGGATTATCGGACGACCTTTCTCTGTTTCATGTTCTATTTTATTTCCAAAACATAATGTATAACAGTATGATTTAATGAGCTTTCGTTGTATCTTAAGTTATAAACTGATTGTATTATGTATTTGATTCGGTTATTGTAGTTGTTTGTGGTGTGATAAAATATATAGAATCAATATTAGAGTTCCATGCATGTGTGGTTGACGATGCGAGATTAGTTGAAGAAAATGCGAGATTAGTAAATTTCTTCATGTTGTATCTGGACATGACCAAGCGAGTCTAGGCGATGATGAAAATGCGATTTATGTATTGATTTATTGAACAATAGCTTTGTTAACAGACTGTACGAGTTGTGTTCAATAATATAAATGCTATTTCTTTTTGTATTCAACAACCCGAGTTCAGTACTTCTGTAACCGTGCGAGTTTAAGTTTGGTAAACATGGGAGTTGTTATATAACAACCCATGCTCCTGACTCTTTCTTAATTTCTCAATCCATGGTAACATATCTGTAAACCACGAGTTTTTATTTTTAAATATGGTCACCAAGCTGCAACTGTTCCTTTCACTGAGCTTAAAAACTTTCAAAGTATTCAAGAGTCCATTGAAAGCAGAGGTAACTATATTATTACCTACTCAGGCGGTGATCACATGGATTTTTTGTTCATTAGTAAGAAGGATTTTGTCGGGTATAGATGTGTATCTTAAAATCCACATTGGAATAACTAAAATTTTCAAGTTATCAAGTATGTTGTATATTAATATAAAATGCTTGGTATTCTTCAAATACGAGAACACCATTTTTACAACATTCATATAGAAAAAAAATTTGTTTATGCAAGTACCCTCATAACATTACAACTATGAATTATATATCTGATATGGTACATACCTAAGCATATATGAGCCAAGAAACTGTCAAAGCATATGGTATTATCTGCATGAAATGAATTTATGAATTTATCGTGCGAAACTGATGGATGAAAGGTTGTCATCTTTTTCTATAGGTGTATTCATGGGTTTGTTGTTGTCCATACCATAACGACATATCATGATTTCAATGTATGCATTTGTTAAAATACCCGAGATTCCCCTATGGTGGTTCCTTCCTATAAGGATCCCTAACACATAGGTAGCTTCATTAAGATCATTTATATAAAAAAACAAATTATAGGGATTTCATTTGTAACATTTAATAAATATAGGTCATTTGTGGCTAGGAGTATGTCCTCGATATATAATACTAACTATATCACTTTACTCATAGTAATCTTATGATATACAAATTATTTGTCAAGATTCATCTCAAAACTGAATAAGATGACAGTGTCTATTAACTTGTGCTACCATTGATGAGATGCTTATTTAAGTCCATTGATGAGTTTATTTATTTTACACACCGTCAACTTAGGTATCAAAACATAAATTTTTCAGATTATTTGATGTAAACATTTTCACCATTATTTCCATGGAGGAATATTGTTTTAACAACCATCTAATGAAGCTCAAGTTCAAAATGAACAGGAGCTATGATTATTATAAACAATTATTTTGATGATACCGGAGAAAATGTCTTTGAAATAGTCAATTCTTTTAGCTACAGTGTATCATTTTGATATAAAACGAGCTTTGTATGTTTTCACTTTACCCGAAGCATCATGTTTGGTTTTAAACAACCATTTGCAACCGGGTTCTTTCCTCCATCCATATTTTTTCACCAGGCATGTAAGGCGCTGCTTCTACTAGATATTTGATACATGAAAGTGCTTAAAGTTAGGTTTACGCCCTATGTATAATTTATGTGGTCTGCTATGTATTATTAAAGTATGTCAACTCTTAATTATGGATATTGCAACCTTAAGAGCTTCCCCATATAGTGAATATGGTAGTGATGTATGAGAAATCATACATATCTAAAAAGATCCATTAATATACTATATCATCTCTCATATACACCATTTGTAGTAGACAAGACCAACGTGATGTATTGATGGACAATTCCATACTATTGAATATAAAGAGCGAATGGGCCATAATTGTTCCCCAACCATCATACCTTCCATGATATTCACCACCACGGTCAGTGGCGAATCTATGTAGGGATAAGAGGGGCTGCAGCCCATTCTTCTCCTAACATAATATTATATGTTCATTAAAGTTTTATGATAAATGATTGTTTATGTTTAAAAATTTGTTTTTTACATCATAAGATTCTTATGATTTGTGTTTGAAGCATTAAATTTTAAATCATAAGAATTGAGTAATCTACGTTGAAATTAGAGAGAGAAAATTATGAGAATAAAAGAAAAAAAGAAGATCGTAATGGATGAGAGTAAAATTTATTATACATGATTATAAAGGAGAGCTAAAACTTATTATATATATAGAAGAAGAAGAAAGTCTTAAAAAATTAATCTAATATAATTGAGTACTAGTCAAATAAACATTAAAATTAAAATTAATAATACTAAATTCAAAGTTACTAAAATCTGACAATAATTTAAACGACGCTTACTTTTACTAAATTTACCAAATATTAAGATAATTAAATTTATTAAATTCAAACGATAAATTAATCAATTAAAGTTATCAAAGTTAGCAATAGATTTTAGGTAATTATATATTAATTAAATTCTGATAAGTTAAAAATATACGAGATTTTATTTCACACGTTTTGATAGTATATATCAACAAAATTTTTTTTCCAATTATAGGGGAAGATAATTTTATCATAGATTATTTTATAAAACTAATCATTGAATTTGTAGTTGACTAAAAAAATATAATTTATAGATGCTAAGCTATATCTTTTTAGACTATATGCATTTATCATGTATAATTTAAATTTTAGATGAATTAATTTTTTAATATAAAACTTATCTAAAATAAAAACAAAACAATTAATAAGACTAACTCATTAAAATTGAAAAAAACAAATTACTTTAAATAAAATAAAAAGTTATAAATATTAGACTGTTGCAAAATAACTACGTAGATATTAATTTTTTTAATATAGTTAATAAATATTAAATTATAATATAATATTGTGAATACTCAGAGGGAGTAAGATACATTGAGAGTGCGATAAATAGTAAAAAGATAACAAAATTATTTGAATTGAATTATTTATATTAAAGGTGGCAAAAATTATATACTCGCGGTGAGAAATTATGTGAGATAATTGTAAATAAATGGAAGGTTTTGGTTTGGATCAAGTCTCCAAAAGACTTATGGTTAGAGAAAGCTTGATTATTATATCTTTTGACACATTTTTTGATTTTTGATTTCAAATTTTTAAAATAAATTTGTAGCTTGTTTAATTTTTTCTCTAACTATTTGATGAAATATTTTAGTCTCGAAGCTTTTAATACATCTTGTTTTTTTTCCTCATTGTTGCCATGAGTTTTTGTAAATTTTTTGTAACCACAACTTTCCATTGCTTTTCTTTTGAATATTACATTGTTTTGCAACACTTTTGGTAAAAATAAAATAAAAAATAAACTTGAACATGAAATTCGAATTCCAAACTTTAAACCAGCCCATGCTTGTTTTGTTTTCTGGATCCGCCACTAACCACGGTAGGAACTGACAACTTTAATCCATTTTGCCTACTGTAATTCAACATTGGCCTTAAAAATTTGGACATGTTAATGGCTTCTGATTTCTCATTAAGAAAATATAAATAGTTGTATCATGAAAAGTAGTCCTTGATAGATATGCAATATTTTTGGCTATTCCATGATTTTGTAGTGAATATGCCGCATATGTTTGTATGGATTATGGTAGCGCCAAGCTACGAGATAGAACAGATGGTGGCAAACACAAAGAGAAGAAGGCAAAACAAGGATATATAAACCCTAATCCTAAGTTTAGAGTATAAGAGACTAAGAAGAAATTCTCAATTTTTATTCATCAAAGTCTGACGGTAAAATAGGGTATAAGATGCTTTATATATGAGACATCCAAAACCCTAATAAAACATTCTAAAAATACAATAAAGATATTAAAAATAAAAATCAAATATAATCTGAATGCAATCAGATTTGATTCACTAATTAAAATATTAATTTTAAAATAAAATAAAATATCAAAAATAGTAAAATAGGATTTTCGGACCCTAAACAGTAGAATTTGAAACCCGAATTTCGTGACATAGTCACACTTTTGACAGTTGTTGGGCTCGTCGAGACGTTCGATTTTAGTACCAATTTCTCCTAGTTTGGATACGCGAGCGAGAAACCAGTCTGTCTGCAGTCTTCGCTACATCATCCTTCTCCGGTTGGGAAGAATTCGACCTCGAATTCGAAACGCTGAAACATTGACAGAATTTCAAAAATATTGGTGTATTCACCGCTGAAATCAACCGGTACCAGCAAAAGGGTGTGAGATGTGAGAATATGAATGTTGCAGCTCTTGTCAAGAAGTGGTTTCTCAGCTTTGTCCATCCGTGCCATGCCATCGGCATTACTGTGGTCAGCGATAACAAGATATAATCCACACATTTGTTCTATGTATGCCTTTTCAACCCATTTACTAAGCACAACAGCACCCTTGCGCGTGTAAAGAGTTGTTTTCTTTTCACTTTCAGACTATGCTTGTTGTATCACATCAAAACCCTTACAGAAAGGAACAATTCCTCTTTGTTGAATAGTAAATGGTTTCTCAAGTTCTGCAGAGTATATTTCTACCAGTAGATTCAAAGCATTGCAATCTTCTACTTTTAACTTTTTATTGTTTCTTTTATTTCCCCAACCATCACCCAAAACTCCTCCATGTTCTATTACAAAACCTAACCTTTTATCCATTAAAACACTAATATTTTCTTCTAGCAATCTCTTCATAATATCATATACAAAAATATCATCGTGTATTTTCACGACACGATAATATGCATCCACAGAGAACCAAAACAAGGGTTCCATTGTAGGATAACCGAAAATACCTGGAAGACGCATCTCCACGATAAAAGCTACTGCTTCGTAGTCCTTTTTCAACAAAATATTTAGAGTGATGTAGTATGGTGTACTGAAGTCTGAGAAAATTTCTTGATCTACAAGTTTCTCCTTAACATTAATTTGATCTTCATTATCCCATTCTTTAACATCAACGCTCTTCTTTTCAATCTCATCGTCGTAGACATCATAAATTGGATCTCCCAATTCCGACCAAGTTTCATCAGAAAATTCATCCTGGTAGTCAGCCTCATACTCAGCAAAGAGTGGATGGTTGAGTATCGGCGAACCCTCCATGTCACCAACAACTACTTGATGGATCTCCTTCCCCTTTTGTTTTTCCAAATTGTAGTTGTGGTTGTGGTTGGATCCTGTGAAAAAGACTTTCGCCTTTGAATTTATGGTTGGAGTTTGAAATCCGGTGGTGGTCAACCTTTCAATATCTTCTATTGCTTTCTTCATTTGATGTCGCATCGAATTCATCCATTCATCTATCTGCGATCGGAACTGATCAAATTCATCACGGTCGACCGATTCAGTGATCGGAAGAGTGGACTTCCCCCGAAAAGATCGCTTTGGCGGCATATCGTCGTTACCCACGCCGTAGGAACTCTGGCTCTGATACCAATATGGTAGCGTCAAGCTACGAGATAGAACAGATGGTGGCAAACACAAAGAGAAGAAAGCAAAACAAGGATATATAAACCCTAATCCTAAGTTTAGAGTATAAGAGACTAAGAAGAAATTCTCAATTTTTATTCATCAAAGTCTGACGGTAAAATAGGGTATAAGATGCTTTATATATGAGACATCCAAAACCCTAATAAAACATTCTAAAAATACAATAAAGATATTAAAAATAAAAATCAAATATAATCTGAATGCAATCAGATTTGATTCACTAATTAAAATATTAATTTTAAAATAAAATAAAATATCAAAAATAGTAAAATAGGATTTTCGGACCCTAAACAGTAGAATTTGAAACCCGAATTTCGTGACATAGTCACGCTTTTGACAGTTGTTGGGCTCGTCGAGACGTTCGATTTTAGTACCAATTTCTCCTAGTTTGGATACGCGAGCGAGAAACCAGTCTGTCTGCAGTCTTCGCTATATCAGATTAACTCAAAGATTTCTTTAGCATGAGAGTCTTCAAATATTCTTATGTTGGTGTATTACATCATTATAATTGAATTATTAGTGATATCATTTAACTTATATATATTATCATTACAATGAAGAATACTTGAGGAAATTAAACGACTCTTATAAAAGAGATGTAACTTTCCATTTCCAAAAGAACAATTATAAATCATTTTGTCCACTAATAAAAATTAAAATGAGGGAACACATAAAGCATCTCTTAAATATAAAACGTCTCATGAATTGAATAATAGTTAAAATTTTCAAATGACTTCAACCGGACAAGCCACACTGTATGTACTGAAAGTATATATCTCTCATTCATTGAGGGGCACGTTTTGGAGTGATACCTTCAAAAGAAATAGACATTTGAGTTGTGGCTGATGTGTCAACCCACCACGTGTCTTTTGATACTGAAATCAAATTAGCTTTTGAAATTACTAAATAAGATAACTTATATGTGTATAATATCCATTTACACTCCTAAAATTTCTAATTTGACTAAACGGTGACCTGAAGTGAGTTTCCTAATTGAGATTCATAAGTTGAACCATAAAAAAATAAATAAAAAACTTAAATTAATGAAACAAATTCTAAATAATTCCATACATATTGAAACATAAAAAGTAAATTTTGTTAGGCCAATGCGTTGTGATTGAACATTCATATGTATTGTACTCGTCATAATCATTAGCGAAGATGGTTGGGGCCATCGCGCTGTACATTATATATGGAGTCAATACTTTAAGCTATTCATTATGGGTTTCAAGATATATCTGAAATAAGCCAAACAATTTGTTCAAGCCGTACTTGACTAATTTATAGTAAAGTGAATGAACTATTCAACATTGAAAACCAGTTATGCATGAGTATGATGCGTGTAAACAGAACAACAACATCACGCAACAAGTTCTTACAACAACCGTTCCTTAAGCTAAGAGGCCTCATAACTCTTTCATTTCATGCATCGCCTAGAGTTTCCCACGCAGGTGAAATAACATGTTCATCAATTAGTTTTGGAGAATAAGCATATGAAGTGCTCCTATTGTAATTTATACAAACCTTACTGAATCATCTATCTTAACATGTCAAACTTTAATACATTGTACCTCAATATTTTGTGAGAATCTAAAGAATTTTAAGGATATGAAATATCTCATCAAGTGCTTAGATATCTGAAGGAAGATGAGTGTCAATCAAACTCCATAAACTGAAACAAACAATAATTATGCATGTATGACATCACCTATGTACACCCAGAGTCTAAATGCCAATGACAATCAATAATCACATCTCATCTCGAAGGCTATATATGTATAATCACTAGATTTTCTCAATGTGCAAATAAGTACGGTTATGTAAATGTGTACCGCAAAAATATAGCACTGCACACAAACATCGTATGAGAACCAACACACCCATCATAAACGTGCTTCTCTAAAACATGATATATAAACTAATAGAGAAGCGTACTATAATATCAAAGATATGTGATTGATCGAAACACTCTAAAAAAATCATAAATATAAAACTAATGATCTAAAAGGCATGAAATAGTTTATTGTTGTATTGAAATAGTTTTAGTGCAACCAACCACAACAAGGAAAGTTAAGAAAATTAGTTATTAGTTAGGGTTCTCCGTGATCACCCACGAGTGATCATCGTAAAGTGACCCTTAGTCAATCTTTCACCACGCCGAACGATAGTTTGACCCGATGAACTAGACATTTGAAGTTGGTTCATTGCGGGTGATCTAACGTCTAACCATGTCGAACCCTGACGATTTTGAAATCTTACAAATCCTTAAATTTGTCTGAATTTTGGTTTTATCATGAATGTTTCGAAATTAAACCTGCAACTTAAACATACATCGTATATAGACAATTACGTACTCCCGGTTGCACCATCCAATCCTAAATATGCGATTTCATGTTCTATACCACCTAACATGTTTTAGGTATCAAAATAAAAAATGGGGGTTTTTCTCCCAACTTGAATTAATCGTTAGATTTTAGTTTTAGGAAACTCAATCAAAGGTATATATATCTTCAAACATCATGTGATTAGATCGTTCTAATACAAATCATTGATTCTAAATCGCAAGGGTTTTGAACCATTGGCATCCCATAAATCTAACCTTCTCTGTTATGAAGATATATAAAAGAGTATATAATATTAACCCTTATGCATCTTCTTGTCCAGCAGTGGAGAATTCCGCAGCATAAGCTTAAACTAATAAAGAGACTTTGATGGTTTGTAGGAGATGAATCTTCCCACAAACAAGCTATGTGCTCATAAGTCTACTCTTGAATGATAAATCCTAAGGGCTCTTGATGGAGTAGAAATTGAAAACCTCTAGATATTAGGAGAGAAGATATAATAGAAAGCTAAGTAAAAGAAACAAAACACAAAATGTTACTAATACTAAATTGGGGTTAATCAGGCCGTATTTATATTTAGTGAATGTAATTGAACCTCTTAATGTTTTTTATATGCACTTAATTAAACTTAAAGTTTCTCAATCTGCTATAGTCTGATGCACTAGCTCTTGCACGAGATCATAATCTTTATTGGACGATTGGAGCCCAATGCTATTGGTTCTTTTCTAATGAGATACATTAGTCCAACTAGTATCCACATTTTTTTTATAATCCTATTAGATTCAATGATAATATATTTATTATTACATTTTAAAATTCTAAATAATCAATTTATTGAATTGTGTTTATAAAAACATATAAAAATTCTCTCTATTTATCCATAATAATTTAAAATCTATTTTTTTTTCTGAAAACATCACCTAATGTTGTAATTATTAAATTTTTTAAAAAATCAAACATTTACCTGAACATGATTTTTATTAAAAAGAGAAAGCAAATTGTGTTATTAAAATTATTTTAAAAATTGTCGTTGATTTTAAATATCTAATCAGGTCACATGAGCATCCCAAACACATGTTTATTTGGTTGTTATAAAATTATTTCTATATTTGATTATGCTATAAATTGTCAATTTAAAATTTAATTCGTATTTATAATATGAAGATATAACCATGTATCAACAAAATATTATACTATATTCCAAATTGTTTAATTTGATCAGTTTAAAATTCATGTAATATATTAGTATAGGTATAACGAAAAACCCTAAAATCTCTCACTTTTTTTAATCTAAAAGAAACTTTATTAATTAAGAAAAATTGATAGGTTTTACAACCTAGAGTCCTTTATTTGAATAGTTACAGAATAGTGGGACTAAAATTGAAATTTGAAACTGAAAACGTGATGTCTCCCTTTTCCCTCTTAGATTTTTAAATTTTACCTTTATGTTTTCATCCTTAGAAGAGAATCCGATAAGCTTCCTGAAAGCTCCTCATGAACCCCTTCAAACTTCCATCTTCTCATCTCTTTAGATTTCTATTCTTTATTTTAGCTCATTTATTCTTGGATTTACCTAGCAGGTTCTGCAAAACAAAGGTAAAACTGGATCATTAGCTTATTATGATATAGCATATTCCTAAGCTTTCCAGTTTCAAAATGGCTTCTAAATGAGGAAGAGGTTTGAAATCTTTGAAGTCAATCTTTATTTTAGACTTTAGAGTCCAGCGAGCTAGCCAATCTGTATCTTTGTTATGTTCCGTAAAGATAAAATGAACATACATATTGGCAGTGATAATTGATTTGATTCCGTCGATTATTGATTCTAAGAATTTTGGGTTTTTTCAGAAGAGATTAAAGAGATGAGAGTTCTACAATGTGATTCAATATCCACTTACCTTATACCGATGATTCTGCATAGAAGAAGGCTGTCGAATATTGCCATTGCTTTAGTTTTTAGAGGGGTAAGTTTTCCGTAGTTATTTCCATAGCCACTGATTAGAAGACCTTTGCAATCTCTAATAATTATTTCCCCGTTTGATTCCCCTGAATATAAGTAGCACGCATTAGAATTTAGTTTTAATCTTCATGGTCTTGAGGCGTCCATTTAAGGTGAGTGATTTTATGTTTAGTGCTGATATGATTAACACAGCCAAGAGTTGGTGCTTCCTTTTCACTGAATTTCCAGTGGTTTTTTTGAAGGAAATTAGAGTGGGCTAGATTAGAAAACATGTTTATAATGTAGTTGATGGTAGACCTTGAAGAAAATTTATCCCCATTGATTTTTGTCTTATTTCGTTGCCGCCATTTGCCCAAGGTATTAGTGGAGGTAAGATTGTTTTTACATGGATTTTTCCTGGAGATGACCAAGCGCAGGTTCTGAGCAAGTGTTGTGTAGTCATGTGTCTTCTTACATCCGCCTTTAGAATTCCTGCAAAGTAAAGCTATATATTCCACGAAAAATTAAAGTTAACAAATAAATGATATTTTGACTCTTCATTAAAACAAAACTGGCATTTGGATGCAAATTGACTATGATAAGCCTTGATTTTAGAATTAATTAGAAATTTATTTTTTCAAGAGTCCCCAAGAAAGGAAAGAGAATTTCCTTGGAGTTATGTTATTCTACAGTTTTTCAAATAACAAAGAACTAAAAGTGACTGGTTCAAGGCCCTACAAAGTATCTTTTAAACTGAAGTTTCCATTTCTAGATAAGCTCCAAACAATTTTATCTTTAACACTATCTATGATTTTAGTTTTAAGTGCTAGATTAATGTTGAAGCTTGTAAGATATTTTAGCAGTTTATTGACATTCCATTCATTGTTGTCCCAAAAGGAACAGACCTGACTGCCCTTAAACTAGCTTTTATTTGAGTTATGATCCAGTTTGATTAAAGGGTTAGAGCCATACTAGTTGTCTAATTACATATCAACTTTACCTTCCCCAAACTTCCACTTGATTCTCTCTTATCCAAACTCTTTAATGTCAGCCAATCTCTTCCACGTTAAAGAGACTTTTTTGAGTAGTTTATTTGTAGTGGATGATTTCCTTTACAGTAGATGTTGTGCATTAGTGTAGCCCACAATGTGTTGTTTTCTCTGAAATTTATCCATAATTTGCAGGAGAAAGCTTTATGAATATCTTACAGCCTTCTAATGTTTAATCCACATTCTTTATATGATTTATAGATGTTTTTCCAAGATGATCAGTGGATTTTAGTTGTTTAATTTGATGATCCCCACAAGAACTTGTTCAACTGCCTTTCTATGTTGGTGATGACAGAACTTGGTAGCCAACAGCTTTGGATCCAATACTGTAGGATTGGTATTAAAACGGTGTTTACAAGGTAATTCTTCCTCCAAAGGAAAGAGCTTTATCATTCCAGCTTTCAATTTTAGCTTTGATCTGTTCTAGCAGAGGATAATAGTTTGATGCTTTGTTATGAGGGCTGAGAGTAACTCCAAGGTATGTAGTTGGTAAATTGCTAATATTAAAGCTATTTTGGATAGCCAAAGAGTTTCGTCTGTCTTGAGTCAAGTTTGATGCAGTAATGATATTGGTTTTCTCTTTGTATTCGGTAGAAAATTACCTATATGCTCCAAAAAATATGATAAACCATTAAAAAAATATCTGTTGGCCATCAGCAAATGAGAGAATATGAATTATTAATTTTCTTCTAGTTGAATATCTAAGATATTTTTCTTTTATAAACAGTTCATGTAAGCCCCTTAACAGGATATCTTCAGCAAGAATGAACAAACTAGGCAACAGAGGGTCCCCTTGTCTGATTCCTCTTTTTCTTTTGAAAAAGCCAACAGATTCACCATTTATAAGAATTGAAACTTGGACAGACTTGATAATATTAGCAACTAAAGAAATTACTTTGTTGTTGAAACCATAGAATTGTAGAATTCTTAAGATAGAATAGTGGGAGAGGTTATCAAATGCCTTGGAAATATCCACTTTTATAATTATGTTGCCAACATTTGTTTCCCTGTCGATGTCATGTATCAGTTCCTTTGCAATGAAAATGTTGTCATGAATCAACATTCCTTTAATATATGATTCATGAAACTTTGAAATTAATTTAAGTAGAACAGAAGACAGTCTATTGTTTAGCAGTTTACACATTATTTTATTAAGCATTGTAAATAGATTATTGGTCTGAATTGGTTCCAAAATTGAGGAGCTTTAACTTTAGGAATTAGGAAAATGCCAGTAGCTAGGATATCCTCTGGGATATCTTGACCATGGATGAATGATTCTATAACATTGCATAGCTCTAGCATAATGATATGCCACCAAGTAGTAAAAAAATATATGTTAAAGCCATTAACACCTGGAGCTCCTTCTGAGTTTAAGCTTTGTGTTGAACTCCAAAGTTCCTATTATGTAGGTTCATATAAGATAAAAGCATTGTCAGTGTTATCAATAAGTTTAAGGATAACATTAAAAATTACATTATTCATATATTCATCTTGTTGATTGAGATAGAATAAGAAGGAGATGCTAAAATTATTTTAAGGTAATCTTATACAGAAGCTCTAATAGTTTCATTATCAGAGATCCATTCATTTTGAAGTTTTATACCAGACACTTTAGATTTTCTCCTTCTCTTTTTAACAAAATTATGGTATAACGTTGTGTTTTGATCACCATCATAGATCGAGTTAGAGTAGTATTTCTGTTTTCAAAACTCGTCTTCCATAGTGAGTGAGGGCAAGGAAATGTTATGATCTAGCTTTCTCCATAGCTATTTTGTCTTCTTGGCTATTAGAATTGAAAAACTTCTGTTCAAATATTTTTACATTGTCTTATGTTTGATTCACCTTGTCAAAAATGTTTTGAAGTGATATTTTTCCAACATTTTAGAGCTTCTTTCAATTTCTTTTAACTTTTTCTAAAAGATGAATAAAGGGTATCCATTTATTAGGTCTTTCCAACTAGTCTTTCCAATGTTTATGAACTCATCATCTAATATCCAGGCATTAAGGAACTTGAAAATATTAATAAGATTATATCTTTCTTTAGTTAAAAATTCACACAAAAGGGTGTGATCAGAGCACATTCTTGCCATATGCACCACCTTTGTTTCTGCAAAGTAATCAGCACAAGCCTGATTAATGAGATTTTGTCTAATCGTTTCCACCTTGTCTTGTTAGTCCATGTGTATTGAGTCCTTAAAAAACCGGCATCCTTAAGAAAACAATCTTTGATTGCATCATTAAAGTTAGAAGAACTTTGGTGACAATAATTAACACATCCAACTTGTTCAGAAGGGGATGTTACAGTGTTGAAATCTTCCATTAATATCCATTCACTCACTGATTCAGCTATACTCTTTAATGTATCTCAGAGGTACATTCTATTTGATATTTGGAATTTAGAATATATGCATGTAATAGAGAAGTATTTTGCTAATAGACTATGCTTAATATGAGTATGAACACATTGATCGTTATCTAGATTTATATTTATTTGATAATCAGAGGACCAAAATAACCATATTTTGTTAGACACATTAGCAAAGAAGTTAAGCAGAGTTGGCTTTGTAGAGAGGGACTTAATTTGGCTGCTTTCCACCATAGGTTCTTGAATGCATAACAGAGAGATCTTTTCCTTTTTTTATAATTGACTTCAGTCTTCTTATAGTACTATTGTTTCCCACACCTCTAATGTTCCAGCACAAAGCCTTAATCATTTAGGATTTATTCTTGCTGACCGTCTTGTCTCTTTACAAGAAAGAGATTGTATTATAAGGTGTTTGTGATTTTTTGACCTTTCCAGCTTCAACTTTTCATAAAAGACCTTTTGAAAACTTGAATCCGCATCTCTCTTGCTGAAAGTAGGAGTATTGGAGAGGCTTCCTGTGTTGTTTTTCTTTGGTGTAATATATCTAGTAGAATGATCATCTGTCATCTCTTCATATAATTGTTAAGTTTATAATGATTTGATAGTTTCGACAATGTCTTCATCAGACATCTCTTCATCAGCAACTGTTTTCATCTTCAAAGGATCAAATATGATGGTAACATTGTGTTCAACTTGTTTGGGATCAGGTATGCTTGTAACATTATGTTCAACTGGTTTGGGGCTAAGATCAGTGGCCAATTCTTCTAATCTTTTGGTAACTTCTTCAGTTACTTGATTTATATTTTGTGCATCCATTGTTGTTGTAATAAGATCGTTTGGCTTCTGTACTTGGTCTTCATCTGAATTGTTCTTTACTTGATCATATGAGTGCTAATCTGTTGTCTGGAATGATTGAGTTTTTTTTACAAGAAGATTTTTCATGCTCAACATGATAGTATTGATCACAATATGCACGAACATTCTTGTAACTGAGCTGAATCTAAGCACCATAGTTTTCTTCAATGCCAAGCCACATACTTTGTTGCAATTTCCTTGATATATCGATCTTGATTCAAGCGTAACACGAATTGTATAATGCTTTGTTTTTTTGGAGGTATCCAAGATTTAATTGGATTTCCTAATGCTGATGTTATCGAGTAGATAATATCTTCAATGTACATGTTTTCCGGTAGCTTTTTAATCTTAACCCATATCGGAACTATATGAAATTCTCTATTAGGGCTAAACGAGGGGATCCACTTTAGAATTCTCATTGAATGGTGGCCAACAGTCCAAGAACTACGACTTCAAATCTTGCTGATATCATCTTTAAGTGAAAATTCTAGGAAGAGATGACGCGAGTCCCAATTTGTATAGGAGAAGTCTCCTTTAAACTTTCTTTCTTCAAAAACCCTGTCCATAATTTTCTTTTTAGGGAAACCCTTTGAGAATTTCCCAATAAGTGTGAATGTAATGCAAAACTATAGATTTTCAAGGATTTTTTCGTTGAATTGTAGATCAATAGAATCTGTCTTATACTTTGTAGATTCTGGCTTGATATGGTTGTTCAAGATCGATTTTGTTGAAACCTCAAGATATGATTTAATTACCAAAATCATTGTTGCTTGTAAAATACTCTATTTTATCCTGAGTTTCTTTGATTTTCCACAAGAGATCTACAGAAAAGCTTAATCAAGATTGAGAAGAAATCCTTAGAGAATGATACATGAAGCTTGAATAGCTGAGAAGCTAACACCAATTGAATTGGAAGATGAATTTCAAGAACTCTATTCCTTAAAGTGGAAATAGAGCTTTTCCCAAAGAATTCACACCTTAAGTTTATTTCCATGTCGACCAAAAAAATCTCGCACTCGAATTTACGTATGTTATCGTAGAATGCACTTAAATGAATGTTTTAATCTCTATATTATTGGTATATAAATTAAGTTGATTTTTTTCCATTATTATACATTATAAATAGGTCTGGTTATGTTGGTCCAAAACGATCCGAAATGGTCATATTAGGTGTGATTTGGTCAGGCTTTACACTGTCCAAATATATAACTTATTAATTATTAATTATAATTTTTGGTTATATATATTTTTGAATAATATATTTGGTAATGTTCAATAATATGTAAAAAATTTAGTTATTGATTTTTTTTAAATATAAATTTACTATTAGTCTTCAATATAGAACTTAACATCATCTAATTTGTTATGTTTGTCACCAAAAACTATGACACTTTTAAAATCAAAATTTCAAAAGTTTGTTTTGATGCTTTTGACAATAAAGATGAAAATGAAAATATTGTTGATAAGTGGTGGTGATGATTGATTATGCTATTGGAAACTTTAAAAACTTTCAAGAATGTTTTTATGTTTGTTTTAAGGTTTTATTTCACATTATTTAAGACATGTGTTTGTTTTGTTAAAGTTTTATGTTTGTTTATTTTAGTAAAATTTAATTGTTTATTAAGTTATATTTGTTTTGGTTTAAAAAATTTATATCTTAGTTTTGGTTTAAATAAAAATGATAAAATCAAGTTTGGTTTAGATTTGGACCAAGTCGGACGAGACAATTTGAATAGTAAAAATAGTGTTTACAGATCAGGTTGTATTTGGTGTGGTTTATTTTTGTAAGTTTGTAATTTCTGTTTAGAGTTTTGTGGAGTTTTGTGAGTATTTAATGTTTGAGTAGAATGTAGAGGGAGAATTGAGCTGCCTGGTTGTATTTAATTTTCATTATCCTCATTTAATGTTGGTGGTTGGGTATTTATACCCTTATATTTGGGCCACATGGGCTTTCGGGTCGTGTTTAATGGATTCGGGTCGAGTTGAAGGACCCATTAGTTCTAAGTAAGTGAACAGGCAGCTTAGTCAAAAAGTGATTAGGTTTTAAGTACTTTAGTTCTGTTCGGACAGTTCAATGGATGATGGCTACCGAACTGCCCCTATCCGGTAAGGTGGACATTGTCCGAATTGACCCTGTCCGGTTCCCATAAAATGTGACGACAGAATCCGGACTCATCAGTAGCCCCTTTTTTAGATGGTGTTCAAAAACTTTTGGCAATACCTAAAAAACAGTCTGTTGCTGGTGACACGCTGGATACGCCGGATCGGATGCTAGCTTTAATAATCCGAAATTTAAAACAAACATTAGTTATGGGACACGTTCATAACCATAAACGATACTAATATCAGTAGTTCAGGTTGACGGAGAATACATTTCAGACGTAAGTTATTGATAATATTTTGGTTTTATATATTTATACTTTATATTTGTATATTTATTTTTTAACAATATATAACCAATTTTGTAAATACAGTTAAAAATCAACGGTTTTATAATTTGTCAGTAAAAAAATATCAAACTATAAACAAACTTATTTTAGAAATAAAAATAAAAAAATTAGTTGGTTCAATAATTTTTTTTTATAATGAATGTAATAATTTCTTTTTTATAATGAATGTTTACATTTTTTTTACGTGATTAAATTCAAAATTAAATAATCGATTAACTTTTTTAAAGTTTACTAAAAATTATTTTGCTTATTTGAGTCTCAAATTTAATGAAAATTTGAACATTGTTTCACTATTTTTTTTATCCCAATAATATACCTGACGAATATTAGACAAGATTTCGTCATTATTTTGAATAGATTAGTGGTATGATTTTTTAAGACCGCCTACAGTGGGATACATCATCTCCTAAAAGTGCGTCACATCAGTGTAATTTCTAAATCATTCTTCAAAAATTCTCATTCCATACAACAAATCATATATAAACTTTGAGTATATTTCACCATATTTTCTCTCTTCCACATTATTATATCATATAATATCCTACCATATATTTTTATGGAAAATGACATCAAATTTACATACTCACAAACTATAGTGTCATCTATTACCCAAACTATCATTTATGCTTACTTAAGACCCATCTCAATTAAATAACTCCCATTAAATATCCATTTTTATACCATAAATGCACTCTACCAACAATGTAAGCTTAATTTTTTTTGTTAGAGCTACCCTCCCCCAATTTTACATTTAAAACATTTGAATTTGTTTGCAGTCGTCTCTCTTTTTCTCTTCATACCATATTATACACTATACTAAAAAACCAGATTTTTCACGATTAAGGATTCTGGTGATCAAATTAGCTATATCGATGACTCTACCTAATTTTTACCAGTTCATCGACGAAGAGGACGACCATGAACCGTTTTGAAGCATAATAGAAGTTTATTGATTTTCGATTGTTTCATCTGACTTTATTGATTTCGGGTTGTTTCATTTTAGCATCATCGAAGTTTTCTTTTTCCAGATGTTTTATCAGTCAAGTAAGGATTATCGGACGACCTTTCTCTGTTTCATGTTCTATTTTATTTCCAAAACATAATGTATAACAGTATGATTTAATGAGCTTTCGTTGTATCTTAAGTTATAAACTGATTGTATTATGTATTTGATTCGGTTATTGTAGTTGTTTGTGGTGTGATAAAATATATAGAATCAATATTAGAGTTCCTTGCATGTGTGGTTGACGATGCGAGATTAGTTGAAGAAAATGCGAGATTAGTAAATTTCTTCATGTTGTATCTGGACATGACCAAACGAGTCTAGGCGATGATGAAAATGCGATTTATGTATTGATTTATTGAACAATAGCTTTGTTAACAGACTGTACGAGTTGTGTTCAATAATATAAATGCTATTTCTTTTTGTATTCAACAACCCGAGTTCAGTACTTCTGTAACCGTGCGAGTTTAAGTTTGGTAAACATGGGAGTTGTTATATAACAACCCATGCTCCTGACTCTTTCTTAATTTCTCAATCCATGGTAACATATCTGTAAACCACGAGTTTTTATTTTTAAATATGGTCACCAAGCTGCAACTGTTCCTTTCACTGAGCTTAAAAACTTTCAAAGTATTCAAGAGTCCATTGAAAGCAGAGGTAACTATATTATTACCTACTCAGGCGGTGATCACATGGATTTTTTGTTCATTAGTAAGAAGGATTTTGTCGGGTATAGATGTGTATCTTAAAATCCACATTGGAATAACTAAAATTTTCAAGTTATCAAGTATGTTGTATATTAATATAAAATGCTTGGTATTCTTCAAATACGAGAACACCATTTTTACACCATTCATATAGAAAAAAAATTTGTTTATGCAAGTACCCTCATAACATTACAACTATGAATTATATATCTGATATGGTACATACCTAAGCATATATGAGCCAAGAAACTGTCAAAGCATATGGTATTATCTGCATGAAATGAATTTATGAATTTATCGTGCGAAACTGATGGATGAAAGGTTGTCATCTTTTTCTATAGGTGTATTCATGGGTTTGTTGTTGTCCATACCATAACGACATATCATGATTTCAATGTATGCATTTGTTAAAATACCCGAGATTCCCCTATGGTGGTTCCTTCCTATAAGGATCCCTAACACATAGGTAGCTTCATTAAGATCATTTATATAAAAAAACAAATTATAGGGATTTCATTTGTAACATTTAATAAATATAGGTCATTTGTGGCTAGGAGTATGTCCTCGATATATAATACTAACTATATCACTTTACTCATAGTAATCTTATGATATACAAATTATTTGTCAAGATTCATCTCAAAACTGAATAAGATGACAGTGTCTATTAACTTGTGCTACCATTGATGAGATGCTTATTTAAGTCCATTGATGAGTTTATTTATTTTACACACCGTCAACTTAGGTATCAAAACATAAATTTTTCAGATTATTTGATGTAAACATTTTCACCATTATTTCCATGGAGGAATATTGTTTTAACAACCATCTAATGAAGCTCAAGTTCAAAATGAACAGGAGCTATGATTATTATAAACAATTATTTTGATGATACCGGAGAAAATGTCTTTGAAATAGTCAATTCTTTTAGCTACAGTGTATCATTTTGATATAAAACGAGCTTTGTATGTTTTCACTTTACTCGAAGCATCATGTTTGGTTTTAAACAACCATTTGCAACCGGGTTCTTTCCTCCATCCATATTTTTTCACCAGGCATGTAAGGCGCTGCTTCTACTAGATATTTGATACATGAAAGTGCTTAAAGTTAGGTTTACGCCCTATGTATAATTTATGTGGTCTGCTATGTATTATTAAAGTATGTCAACTCTTAATTATGGATATTGCAACCTTAAGAGCTTCCCCATATAGTGAATATGGTAGTGATGTATGAGAAATCATACATATCTAAAAAGATCCATTAATATACTATATCATCTCTCATATACACCATTTGTAGTAGACAAGACCAACGTGATGTATTGATGGACAATTCCATACTATTGAATATAAAGAGCGAATGGGCCATAATTGTTCCCCAACCATCATACCTTCCATGATATTCACCACCACGGTCAGTGGCGAATCTATGTAGGGATAAGAGGGGCTGCAGCCCATTCTTCTCCTAACATAATATTATATGTTCATTAAAGTTTTATGATAAATGATTGTTTATGTTTAAAAATTTGTTTTTTACATCATAAGATTCTTATGATTTGTGTTTGAAGCATTAAATTTTAAATCATAAGAATTGAGTAATCTACGTTGAAATTAGAGAGAGAAAATTATGAGAATAAAAGAAAAAAAGAAGATCGTAATGGATGGGAGTAAAACTTATTATACATGATTATAAAGGAGAGCTAAAACTTATTATATATATAGAAGAAGAAGAAAGTCTTAAAAAATTAATCTAATATAATTGAGTACTAGTCAAATAAACATTAAAATTAAAATTAATAATACTAAATTCAAAGTTACTAAAATCTGACAATAATTTAAACGACGCTTACTTTTACTAAATTTACCAAATATTAAGATAATTAAATTTATTAAATTCAAACGATAAATTAATCAATTAAAGTTATCAAAGTTAGCAATAGATTTTAGGTAATTATATATTAATTAAATTCTGATAAGTTAAAAATATACGAGATTTTATTTCACACGTTTTGATAGTATATATCAACAAATTTTTTTTTCCAATTATAGGGGAAGATAATTTTATCATAGATTATTTTATAAAACTAATCATTGAATTTGTAGTTGACTAAAAAAATATAATTTATAGATGCTAAGCTATATCTTTTTAGACTATATGCATTTATCATGTATAATTTAAATTTTAGATGAATTAATTTTTTTAATATAAAACTTATCTAAAATAAAAACAAAACAATTAATAAGACTAACTCATTAAAATTGAAAAAAACAAATTACTTTAAATAAAATAAAAAGTTATAAATATTAGACTGTTGCAAAATAACTACGTAGATATTAATTTTTTTAATATAGTTAATAAATATTAAATTATAATATAATATTGTGAATACTCAGAGGGAGTAAGATACATTGAGAGTGCGATAAATAGTAAAAGATAACAAAATTATTTGAATTGAATTATTTATATTAAAGGTGGCAAAAATTATATACTCGCGGTGAGAAATTATGTGAGATAATTGTAAATAAATGGAAGGTTTTGGTTTGGATCAAGTCTCCAAAAGACTTATGGTTAGAGAAAGCTTGATTATTATATCTTTTGACACATTTTTTGATTTTTGATTTCAAATTTTTAAAATAAATTTGTAGCTTGTTTAATTTTTTCTCTAACTATTTGATGAAATATTTTAGTCTCGAAGCTTTTAATACATCTTGTTTTTTTTCCTCATTGTTGCCATGAGTTTTTGTAAATTTTTTGTAACCACAACTTTCCATTGCTTTTCTTTTGAATATTACATTGTTTTGCAACACTTTTGGTAAAAATAAAATAAAAAATAAACTTGAACATGAAATTCGAATTCCAAACTTTAAACCAGCCCATGCTTGTTTTGTTTTCTGGATCCGCCACTAACCACGGTAGGAACTGACAACTTTAATCCATTTTGCCGACTGTAATTCAACATTGGCCTTAAAAATTTGGACATGTTAATGGCTTCTGATTTCTCATTAAGAAAATATAAATAGTTGTATCATGAAAAATAGTCCTTGATAGATATGCAATATTTTTGGCTATTCCATGATTTTGTAGTGAATATGCCGCATATGTTTGTATGGATTATGTTAGCGCCAAGCTACGAGATAGAACAGATGGTGGCAAACACAAAGAGAAGAAGGCAAAACAAGGATATATAAACCCTAATCCTAAGTTTAGAGTATAAGAGACTAAGAAGAAATTCTCAATTTTTATTCATCAAAGTCTGACGGTAAAATAGGGTATAAGATGCTTTATATATGAGACATCCAAAACCCTAATAAAACATTCTAAAAATACAATAAAGATATTAAAAATAAAAATCAAATATAATCTGAATGCAATCAGATTTGATTCACTAATTAAAATATTAATTTTAAAATAAAATAAAATATCAAAAATAGTAAAATAGGATTTTCGGACCCTAAACAGTAGAATTTGAAACCCGAATTTCGTGACATAGTCACGCTTTTGACAGTTGTTGGGCTCGTCGAGACGTTCGATTTTAGTACCAATTTCTCCTAGTTTGGATACGCGAGCGAGAAACCAGTCTGTCTGCAGTCTTCGCTACATCATCCTTCTCCGGTTGGGAAGAATTCGACCTCGAATTCGAAACGCTGAAACATTGACAGAATTTCAAAAATATTGGTGTATTCACCGCTGAAATCAACCGGTACCAGCAAAAGGGTGTGAGATGTGAGAATATGAATGTTGCAGCTCTTGTCAAGAAGTGGTTTCTCAGCTTTGTCCATCCGTGCCATGCCATCGGCATTACTGTGGTCAGCGATAACAAGATATAATCCACACATTTGTTCTATGTCTGCCTTTTCAACCCATTTACTAAGCACAACAGCACCCTTGCGCGTGTAAAGAGTTGTTTTCTTTTCACTTTCAGACTATGCTTGTTGTATCACATCAAAACCCTTACAGAAAGGAACAATTCCTCTTTGTTGAATAGTAAATGGTTTCTCAAGTTCTGCAGAGTATATTTCTACCAGTAGATTCAAAGCATTGCAATCTTCTACTTTTAACTTTTTATTGTTTCTTTTATTTCCCCAACCATCACCCAAAACTCCTCCACGTTCTATTACAAAACCTAACCTTTTATCCATTAAAACACTAATATTTTCTTCTAGCAATCTCTTCATAATATCATATACAAAAATATCATCGTGTATTTTCACGACACGATAATATGCATCCACAGAGAACCAAAACAAGGGTTCCATTGTAGGATAACCGAAAATACATGGAAGACGCATCTCCACGATAAAAGCTACTGCTTCGTAGTCCTTTTTCAACAAAATATTTGGAGTGATGTAGTATGGTGTACTGAAGTCTGAGAAAATTTCTTGATCTACAAGTTTCTCCTTAACATTAATTTGATCTTCATTATCCCATTCTTTAACATCAACGCTCTTCTTTTCAATCTCATCGTCGTAGACATCATAAATTGGATCTCCCAATTCCGACCAAGTTTCATCAGAAAATTCACCCTGGTAGTCAGCCTCATACTCAGCAAAGAGTGGATGGTTGAGTATCGGCGAACCCTCCATGTCACCAACAACTACTTGATGGATCTCCTTCCCCTTTTGTTTTTCCAAATTGTAGTTGTGGTTGTGGTTGGATCCTGTGAAAAAGACTTTCGCCTTTGAATTTATGGTTGGAGTTTGAAATCCGGTGGTGGTCAACCTTTCAATATCTTCTATTGCTTTCTTCATTTGATGTCGCATCGAATTCATCCATTCATCTATCTGCGATCGGAACTGATCAAATTCATCACGGTCGACCGATTCAGTGATCGGAAGAGTGGACTTCCCCCGAAAAGATCGCTTTGGCGGCATATCGTCGTTACCCACGCCGTAGGAACTCTGGCTCTGATACCAATATGGTAGCGTCAAGCTACGAGATAGAACAGATGATGGCAAACACAAAGAGAAGAAAGCAAAACAAGGATATATAAACCCTAATCCTAAGTTTAGAGTATAAGAGACTAAGAAGAAATTCTCAATTTTTATTCATTAAAGTCTGACGGTAAAATAGCCTATAAGATGCTTTATATATGAGACATCCAAAACCCTAATAAAACATTCTAAAAATACAATAAAGATATTAAAAATAAAAATCAAATATAATCTGAATGCAATCAGATTTGATTCACTAATTAAAATATTAATTTTAAAATAAAATAAAATAACAAAAATAGTAAAATAGGATTTTCGGACCCTAAACAGTAGAATTTGAAACCCGAATTTCGTGACATAGTCACGCTTTTGACAGTTGTTGGGCTCGTCGAGACGTTCGATTTTAGTACCAATTTCTCCTAGTTTGGATACGCGAGCGAGAAACCAGTCCGTCTGCAATCTTCGCTACATCATCCTTCTCCGGTTGGGAAGAATTCGACCTCGAATTCGAAACGCTGAAACATTGACAGAATTTCAAAAATATTGGTGTATTCACCGCTGAAATCAACCGGTACCAGCAAAAGGGTGTGAGATGTGAGAATACGAATGTTGCAGCTCTTGTCAAGAAGTGGTTTCTCAGCTTTGTCCATCTGTGCCATGCCATCGGCATTACTGTGGTCAGCGATAACAAGATATAATCCACACAGTTGTTCTATGTCTGCCTTTTCAACCCATTTACTAAGCACAACAGCACCCTTGCGCGTGTAAAGAGTTGTTTTCTTTTCACTTTCAGACTGTGCTTGTTGTATCACATCAAAACCCTTACAGAAAGGAACAATTCCTCTTTGTTGAATAGTAAATGGTTTCTCAAGTTCTGCAGAGTATATTTCTACCAGTAGATTCAAAGCATTGCAATCTTCTACTTTTAACTTTTTATTGTTTCTTTTATTTCCCCAACCATCACCCAAAACTCCTCCATGTTCTATTACAAAACCTAACCTTTTATCCATTAAAACACTAATATTTTCTTCTAGCAATCTCTTCATAATATCATATACAAAAATATCATCGTGTATTTTCACGACACGATAATATGCATCCACAAAGAACCAAAACAAGGGTTCCATTGTAGGATAACCGAAAATACCTGGAAGACGCATCTCCACGATAAAAGCTACTGCTTCGTAGTCCTTTTTCAACAAAATATTTAGAGTGATGTAGTATGGTGTACTGAAGTCTGAGAAAATTTCTTGATCTACAAGTTTCTCCTTAACATTAATTTGATCTTCATTATCCCATTCTTTAACATCAACGCTCTTCTTTTCAATCTCATCGTCGTAGACATCATAAATTGGATCTCCCAATTCCGACCAAGTTTCATCAGAAAATTCATCCTGGTAGTCAGCCTCATACTCAGCAAAGAGTGGATGGTTGAGTATCGGCGAACCCTCCATGTCACCAACAACTACTTGATGGATCTCCTTCCCCTTTTGTTTTTCCAAATTGTAGTTGTGGTTGTGGTTGGATCCTGTGAAAAAGACTTTCGCCTTTGAATTTATGGTTGGAGTTTGAAATCCGGTGGTGGTCAACCTTTCAATATCTTCTATTGCTTTCTTCATTTGATGTCGCATCGAATTCATCCATTCATCTATCTGCGATCGGAACTGATCAAATTCATCACGGTCGACCGATTCAGTGATCGGAAGAGTGGACTTCCCCCGAAAAGATCGCTTTGGCGGCATATCGTCGTTACCCACGCCGTAGGAACTCTGGCTCTGATACCAATATGGTAGCGTCAAGCTACGAGATAGAACAGATGGTGGCAAACACAAAGAGAAGAAAGCAAAACAAGGATATATAAACCCTAATCCTAAGTTTAGAGTATAAGAGACTAAGAAGAAATTCTCAATTTTTATTCATCAAAGTCTGACGGTAAAATAGGGTATAAGATGCTTTATATATGAGACATCCAAAACCCTAATAAAACATTCTAAAAATACAATAAAGATATTAAAAATAAAAATCAAATATAATCTGAATGGAATCAGATTTGATTCACTAATTAAAATATTAATTTTAAAATAAAATAAAATATCAAAAATAGTAAAATAGGATTTTCGGACCCTAAACAGTAGAATTTGAAACCCGAATTTCGTGACATAGTCACGCTTTTGACAGTTGTTGGGCTCGTCGAGACGTTCGATTTTAGTACCAATTTCTCCTAGTTTGGATACGCGAGCGAGAAACCAGTCTGTCTGCAGTCTTCGCTATATCAGATTAACTCAAAGATTTCTTTAGCATGAGAGTCTTCAAATATTCTTATGTTGGTGTATTACATCATTATAATTGAATTATTAGTGATATCATTTAACTTATATATATTATCATTACAATGAAGAATACTTGAGGAAATTAAACGACTCTTATAAAAGAGATGTAACTTTCCATTTCCAAAAGAACAATTATAAATCATTTTGTCCACTAATAAAAATTAAAATGAGGGAACACATAAAGCATCTCTTAAATATAAAACGTCTCATGAATTGAATAATAGTTAAAATTTTCAAATGACTTCAACCGGACAAGCCACACTGTATGTACTGAAAGTATATATCTCTCATTCATTGAGGGGCACGTTTTGGAGTGATACCTTCAAAAGAAATAGACATTTGAGTTGTGGCTGATGTGTCAACCCACCACGTGTCTTTTGATACTGAAATCAAATTAGCTTTTGAAATTACTAAATAAGATAACTTATATGTGTATAATATCCATTTACACTCCTAAAATTTCTAATTTGACTAAACGGTGACCTGAAGTGAGTTTCCTAATTGAGATTCATAAGTTGAACCATAAAAAAATAAATAAAAAACTTAAATTAATGAAACAAATTCTAAATAATTCCATACATATTGAAACATAAAAAGTAAATTTTGTTAGGCCAATGCGTTGTGATTGAACATTCATATGTATTGTACTCGTCATAATCATTAGCGAAGATGGTTGGGGCCATCGCGCTGTACATTATATATGGAGTCAATACTTTAAGGTATTCATTATGGGTTTCAAGATATATCTGAAATAAGCCAAACAATTTGTTCAAGCCGTACTTGACTAATTTATAGTAAAGTGAATGAACTATTCAACATTGAAAACCAGTTATGCATGAGTATGATGCGTGTAAACAGAACAACAACATCACGCAACAAGTTCTTACAACAACCGTTCCTTAAGCTAAGAGGCCTCATAACTCTTTCATTTCATGCATCGCCTAGAGTTTCCCACGCAGGTGAAATAACATGTTCATCAATTAGTTTTGGAGAATAAGCATATGAAGTGCTCCTATTGTAATTTATACAAACCTTACTGAATCATCTATCTTAACATGTCAAACTTTAATACATTGTACCTCAATATTTTGTGAGAATCTAAAGAATTTTAAGGATATGAAATATCTCATCAAGTGCTTAGATATCTGAAGGAAGATGAGTGTCAATCAAACTCCATAAACTGAAACAAACAATAATTATGCATGTATGACATCACCTATGTACACCCAGAGTCTAAATGCCAATGACAATCAATAATCACATCTCATCTCGAAGGCTATATATGTATAATCACTAGATTTTCTCAATGTGCAAATAAGTACGGTTATGTAAATGTGTACCGCAAAAATATAGCACTGCACACAAACATCGTATGAGAACCAACACACCCATCATAAACGTGCTTCTCTAAAACATGATATATAAACTAATAGAGAAGCGTACTATAATATCAAAGATATGTGATTGATCGAAACACTCTAAAAAAATCATAAATATAAAACTAATGATCTAAAAGGCATGAAATAGTTTATTGTTGTATTGAAATAGTTTTAGTGCAACCAACCACAACAAGGAAAGTTAAGAAAATTAGTTATTAGTTAGGGTTCTCCGTGATCACCCACGAGTGATCATCGTAAAGTGACCCTTAGTCAATCTTTCACCACGCCGAACGATAGTTTGACCCGATGAACTAGACATTTGAAGTTGGTTCATTGCGGGTGATCTAACGTCTAACCATGTCGAACCCTGACGATTTTGAAATCTTACAAATCCTTAAATTTGTCTGAATTTTGGTTTTATCATGAATGTTTCGAAATTAAACCTGCAACTTAAACATACATCGTATATAGACAATTACGTACTCCCGGTTGCACCATCCAATCCTAAATATGCGATTTCATGTTCTATACCACCTAACATGTTTTAGGTATCAAAATAAAAAATGGGGGTTTTTCTCCCAACTTGAATTAATCGTTAGATTTTAGTTTTAGGAAACTCAATCAAAGGTATATATATCTTCAAACATCATGTGATTAGATCGTTCTAATACAAATCATTGATTCTAAATCGCAAGGGTTTTGAACCATTGGCATCCCATAAATCTAACCTTCTCTGTTATGAAGATATATAAAAGAGTATATAATATTAACCCTTATGCATCTTCTTGTCCAGCAGTGGAGAATTCCGCAGCATAAGCTTAAACTAATAAAGAGACTTTGATGGTTTGTAGGAGATGAATCTTCCCACAAACAAGCTATGTGCTCATAAGTCTACTCTTGAATGATAAATCCTAAGGGCTCTTGATGGAGTAGAAATTGAAAACCTCTAGATATTAGGAGAGAAGATATAATAGAAAGCTAAGTAAAAGAAACAAAACACAAAATGTTACTAATACTAAATTGGGGTTAATCAGGCCGTATTTATATTTAGTGAATGTAATTGAACCTCTTAATGTTTTTTATATGCACTTAATTAAACTTAAAGTTTCTCAATCTGCTATAGTCTGATGCACTAGCTCTTGCACGAGATCATAATCTTTATTGGACGATTGGAGCCCAATGCTATTGGTTCTTTTCTAATGAGATACATTAGTCCAACTAGTATCCACATTTTTTTTATAATCCTATTAGATTCAATGATAATATATTTATTATTACATTTTAAAATTCTAAATAATCAATTTATCGAATTGTGTTTATAAAAACATATAAAAATTCTCTCTATTTATCCATAATAATTTAAAATCTATTTTTTTTTCTGAAAACATCACCTAATGTTGTAATTATTAAATTTTTTAAAAAATCAAACATTTACCTGAACATGATTTTTATTAAAAAGAGAAAGCAAATTGTGTTATTAAAATTATTTTAAAAATTGTCGTTGATTTTAAATATCTAATCAGGTCACATGAGCATCCCAAACACATGTTTATTTGGTTGTTATAAAATTATTTCTATATTTGATTATGCTATAAATTGTCAATTTAAAATTTAATTCGTATTTATAATATGAAGATATAACCATGTATCAACAAAATATTATACTATATTCCAAATTGTTTAATTTGATCAGTTTAAAATTCATGTAATATATTAGTATAGGTATAACGAAAAACCCTAAAATCTCTCACTTTTTTTAATCTAAAAGAAACTTTATTAATTAAGAAAAATTGATAGGTTTTACAACCTAGAGTCCTTTATTTGAATAGTTACAGAATAGTGGGACTAAAATTGAAATTTGAAACTGAAAACGTGATGTCTCCCTTTTCCCTCTTAGATTTTTAAATTTTACCTTTATGTTTTCATCCTTAGAAGAGAATCCGATAAGCTTCCTGAAAGCTCCTCATGAACCCCTTCAAACTTCCATCTTCTCATCTCTTTAGATTTCTATTCTTTATTTTAGCTCATTTATTCTTGGATTTACCTAGCAGGTTCTGCAAAACAAAGGTAAAACTGGATCATTAGCTTATTATGATATAGCATATTCCTAAGCTTTCCAGTTTCAAAATGGCTTCTAAATGAGGAAGAGGTTTGAAATCTTTGAAGTCAATCTTTATTTTAGACTTTAGAGTCCAGCGAGCTAGCCAATCTGTATCTTTGTTATGTTCCG
Source organism: Limnanthes douglasii subsp. nivea (assembly GCA_036936605.1). Taxonomy (NCBI): domain Eukaryota; kingdom Viridiplantae; phylum Streptophyta; class Magnoliopsida; order Brassicales; family Limnanthaceae; genus Limnanthes; species Limnanthes douglasii. The sequence goes on along the minus strand of JAUPFV010000001.1, from coordinate 246,212,511 downwards.
TAAAGATAAAATGAACATACATATTGGCAGTGATAATTGATTTGATTCCGTCGATTATTGATTCTAAGAATTTTGGGTTTTTTCAGAAGAGATTAAAGAGATGAGAGTTCTACAATGTGATTCAATATCCACTTACCTTATACCGATGATTCTGCATAGAAGAAGGCTGTCGAATATTGCCATTGCTTTAGTTTTTAGAGGGGTAAGTTTTCCGTAGTTATTTCCATAGCCACTGATTAGAAGACCTTTGCAATCTCTAATAATTATTTCCCCGTTTGATTCCCCTGAATATAAGTAGCACGCATTAGAATTTAGTTTTAATCTTCATGGTCTTGAGGCGTCCATTTAAGGTGAGTGATTTTATGTTTAGTGCTGATATGATTAACACAGCCAAGAGTTGGTGCTTCCTTTTCACTGAATTTCCAGTGGTTTTTTTGAAGGAAATTAGAGTGGGCTAGATTAGAAAACATGTTTATAATGTAGTTGATGGTAGACCTTGAAGAAAATTTATCCCCATTGATTTTTGTCTTATTTCGTTGCCGCCATTTGCCCAAGGTATTAGTGGAGGTAAGATTGTTTTTACATGGATTTTTCCTGGAGATGACCAAGCGCAGGTTCTGAGCAAGTGTTGTGTAGTCATGTGTCTTCTTACATCCGCCTTTAGAATTCCTGCAAAGTAAAGCTATATATTCCACGAAAAATTAAAGTTAACAAATAAATGATATTTTGACTCTTCATTAAAACAAAACTGGCATTTGGATGCAAATTGACTATGATAAGCCTTGATTTTAGAATTAATTAGAAATTTATTTTTTCAAGAGTCCCCAAGAAAGGAAAGAGCATTTCCTTGGAGTTATGTTATTCTACAGTTTTTCAAATAACAAAGAACTAAAAGTGACTGGTTCAAGGCCCTACAAAGTATCTTTTAAACTGAAGTTTCCATTTCTAGATAAGCTCCAAACAATTTTATCTTTAACACTATCTATGATTTTAGTTTTAAGTGCTAGATTAATGTTGAAGCTTGTAAGATATTTTAGCAGTTTATTGACATTCCATTCATTGTTGTCCCAAAAGGAACAGACCTGACTGCCCTTAAACTAGCTTTTATTTGAGTTATGATCCAGTTTGATTAAAGGGTTAGAGCCATACTAGTTGTCTAATTACATATCAACTTTACCTTCCCCAAACTTCCACTTGATTCTCTCTTATCCAAACTCTTTAATGTCAGCCAATCTCTTCCACGTTAAAGAGACTTTTTTGAGTAGTTTATTTGTAGTGGATGATTTCCTTTACAGTAGATGTTGTGCATTAGTGTAGCCCACAATGTGTTGTTTTCTCTGAAATTTATCCATAATTTGCAGGCGAAAGCTTTATGAATATCTTACAGCCTTCTAATGTTTAATCCACATTCTTTATATGATTTATAGATGTTTTTCCAAGATGATCAGTGGATTTTAGTTGTTTAATTTGATGATCCCCACAAGAACTTGTTCAACTGCCTTTCTATGTTGGTGATGACAGAACTTGGTAGCCAACAGCTTTGGATCCAATACTGTAGGATTGGTATTAAAACGGTGTTTACAAGGTAATTCTTCCTCCAAAGGAAAGAGCTTTATCATTCCAGCTTTCAATTTTAGCTTTGATCTGTTCTAGCAGAGGATAATAGTTTGATGCTTTGTTATGAGGGCTGAGAGTAACTCCAAGGTATGTAGTTGGTAAATTGCTAATATTAAAGCTATTTTGGATAGCCAAAGAGTTTCGTCTGTCTTGAGTCAAGTTTGATGCAGTAATGATATTGGTTTTCTCTTTGTATTCGGTAGAAAATTACCTATATGCTCCAAAAAATATGATAAACCATTAAAAAAATATCTGTTGGCCATCAGCAAATGAGAGAATATGAATTATTAATTTTCTTCTAGTTGAATATCTAAGATATTTTTCTTTTATAAACAGTTCATGTAAGCCCCTTAACAGGATATCTTCAGCAAGAATGAACAAACTAGGCAACAGAGGGTCCCCTTGTCTGATTCCTCTTTTTCTTTTGAAAAAGCCAACAGATTCACCATTTATAAGAATTGAAACTTGGACAGACTTGATAATATTAGCAACTAAAGAAATTACTTTGTTGTTGAAACCATAGAATTGTAGAATTCTTAAGATAGAATAGTGGGAGAGGTTATCAAATGCCTTGGAAATATCCACTTTTATAATTATGTTGCCAACATTTGTTTCCCTGTCGATGTCATGTATCAGTTCCTTTGCAATGAAAATGTTGTCATGAATCAACATTCCTTTAATATATGATTCATGAAACTTTGAAATTAATTTAAGTAGAACAGAAGACAGTCTATTGTTTAGCAGTTTACACATTATTTTATTAAGCATTGTAAATAGATTATTGGTCTGAATTGGTTCCAAAATTGAGGAGCTTTAACTTTAGGAATTAGGAAAATGCCAGTAGCTAGGATATCCTCTGGGATATCTTGACCATGGATGAATGATTCTATAACATTGCATAGCTCTAGCATAATGATATGCCACCAAGTAGTAAAAAAATATATGTTAAAGCCATTAACACCTGGAGCTCCTTCTGAGTTTAAGCTTTGTGTTGAACTCCAAAGTTCCTATTATGTAGGTTCATATAAGATAAAAGCATTGTCAGTGTTATCAATAAGTTTAAGGATAACATTAAAAATTACATTATTCATATATTCATCTTGTTGATTGAGATAGAATAAGAAGGAGATGCTAAAATTATTTTAAGGTAATCTTATACAGAAGCTCTAATAGTTTCATTATCAGAGATCCATTCATTTTGAAGTTTTATACCAGACACTTTAGATTTTCTCCTTCTCTTTTTAACAAAATTATGGTATAACGTTGTGTTTTGATCACCATCCTAGATCGAGTTAGAGTAGTATTTCTGTTTTCAAAACTCGTCTTCCATAGTGAGTGAGGGCAAGGAAATGTTATGATCTAGCTTTCTCCATAGCTATTTTGTCTTCTTGGCTATTAGAATTGAAAAACTTCTGTTCAAATATTTTTACATTGTCTTATGTTTGATTCACCTTGTCAAAAATGTTTTGAAGTGATATTTTTCCAACATTTTAGAGCTTCTTTCAATTTCTTTTAACTTTTTCTAAAAGATGAATAAAGGGTATCCATTTATTAGGTCTTTCCAACTAGTCTTTCCAATGTTTATGAACTCATCATCTAATATCCAGGCATTAAGGAACTTGAAAATATTAATAAGATTATATCTTTCTTTAGTTAAAAATTCACACAAAAGGGTGTGATCAGAGCACATTCTTGCCATATGCACCACCTTTGTTTCTGCAAAGTAATCAGCACAAGCCTGATTAACGAGATTTTGTCTAATCGTTTCCACCTTGTCTTGTTAGTCCATGTGTATTGAGTCCTTAAAAAACCGGCATCCTTAAGAAAACAATCTTTGATTGCATCATTAAAGTTAGAAGAACTTTGGTGAAAATAATTAACACATCCAACTTGTTCAGAAGGGGATGTTACAGTGTTGAAATCTTCCATTAATATCCATTCACTCACTGATTCAGCTATACTCTTTAATGTATCTCAGAGGTACATTCTATTTGATATTTGGAATTTAGAATATATGCATGTAATAGAGAAGTATTTTGCTAATAGACTATGCTTAATATGAGTATGAACACATTGATCGTTATCTAGATTTATATTTATTTGATAATCAGAGGACCAAAATAACCATATTTTGTTAGACACATTAGCAAAGAAGTTAAGCAGAGTTGGCTTTGTAGAGAGGGACTTAATTTGGCTGCTTTCCACCATAGGTTCTTGAATGCATAACAGAGAGATCTTTTCCTTTTTTTATAATTGACTTCAGTCTTCTTATAGTACTATTGTTTCCCACACCTCTAATGTTCCAGCACAAAGCCTTAATCATTTAGGATTTATTCTTGCTGACCGTCTTGTCTCTTTACAAGAAAGAGATTGTATTATAAGGTGTTTGTGATTTTTTGACCTTTCCAGCTTCAACTTTTCATAAAAGACCTTTTGAAAACTTGAATCCGCATCTCTCTTGCTGAAAGTAGGAGTATTGGAGAGGCTTCCTGTGTTGTTTTTCTTTGGTGTAATATATCTAGTAGAATGATCATCTGTCATCTCTTCATATAATTGTTAAGTTTATAATGATTTGATAGTTTCCACAATGTCTTCATCAGACATCTCTTCATCAGCAACTGTTTTCATCTTCAAAGGATCAAATATGATGGTAACATTGTGTTCAACTTGTTTGGGATCAGGTATGCTTGTAACATTATGTTCAACTGGTTTGGGGCTAAGATCAGTGGCCAATTCTTCTAATCTTTTGGTAACTTCTTCAGTTACTTGATTTATATTTTGTGCATCCATTGTTGTTGTAATAAGATCGTTTGGCTTCTGTACTTGGTCTTCATCTGAATTGTTCTTTACTTGATCATATGAGTGCTAATCTGTTGTCTGGAATGATTGAGTTTTTTTTACAAGAAGATTTTTCATGCTCAACATGATAGTATTGATCACAATATGCACGAACATTCTTGTAACTGAGCTGAATCTAAGCACCATAGTTTTCTTCAATGCCAAGCCACATACTTTGTTGCAATTTCCTTGATATATCGATCTTGATTCAAGCGTAACACGAATTGTATAATGCTTTGTTTTTTTGGAGGTATCCAAGATTTAATTGGATTTCCTAATGCTGATGTTATCGAGTAGATAATATCTTCAATGTACATGTTTTCCGGTAGCTTTTTAATCTTAACCCATATCGGAACTATATGAAATTCTCTATTAGGGCTAAACGAGGGGATCCACTTTAGAATTCTCATTGAATGGTGGCCAACAGTCCAAGAACTACGACTTCAAATCTTGCTGATATCATCTTTAAGTGAAAATTCTAGGAAGAGATGACGCGAGTCCCAATTTGTATAGGAGAAGTCTCCTTTAAACTTTCTTTCTTCAAAAACCCTGTCCATAATTTTCTTTTTAGGGAAACCCTTTGAGAATTTCCCAATAAGTGTGAATGTAATGCAAAACTATAGATTTTCAAGGATTTTTTCGTTGAATTGTAGATCAATAGAATCTGTCTTATACTTTGTAGATTCTGGCTTGATATGGTTGTTCAAGATCGATTTTGTTGAAACCTCAAGATATGATTTAATTACCAAAATCATTGTTGCTTGTAAAATACTCTATTTTATCCTGAGTTTCTTTGATTTTCCACAAGAGATATACAGAAAAGCTTAATCAAGATTGAGAAGAAATCCTTAGAGAATGATACATGAAGCTTGAATAGCTGAGAAGCTAACACCAATTGAATTGGAAGATGAATTTCAAGAACTCTATTCCTTAAAGTGGAAATAGAGCTTTTCCCAAAGAATTCACACCTTAAGTTTATTTCCATGTCGACCAAAAAAATCTCGCACTCGAATTTACGTATGTTATCGTAGAATGCACTTAAATGAATGTTTTAATCTCTATATTATTGGTATATAAATTAAGTTGATTTTTTTCCATTATTATACATTATAAATAGGTCTGGTTATGTTGGTCCAAAACGATCCGAAATGGTCATATTAGGTGTGATTTGGTCAGGCTTTACACTGTCCAAATATATAACTTATTAATTATTAATTATAATTTTTGGTTAAATATATTTTTGAATAATATATTTGGTAATGTTCAATAATATGTAAAAAATTTAGTTATTGATTTTTTTTAAATATAAATTTACTATTAGTCTTCAATATAGAACTTAACATCATCTAATTTGTTATGTTTGTCACCAAAAACTATGACACTTTTAAAATCAAAATTTCAAAAGTTTGTTTTGATGCTTTTGACAATAAAGATGAAAATGAAAATATTGTTGATAAGTGGTGGTGATGATTGATTATGCTATTGGAAACTTTAAAAACTTTCAAGAATGTTTTTATGTTTGTTTTAAGGTTTTATTTCACATTATTTAAGACATGTGTTTGTTTTGTTAAAGTTTTATGTTTGTTTATTTTAGTAAAATTTAATTGTTTATTAAGTTATATTTGTTTTGGTTTAAAAAATTTATATCTTAGTTTTGGTTTAAATAAAAATGATAAAATCAAGTTTGGTTTAGATTTGGACCAAGTCGGACGAGACAATTTGAATAGTAAAAATAGTGTTTACAGATCAGGTTGTATTTGGTGTGGTTTATTTTTGTAAGTTTGTAATTTCTGTTTAGAGTTTTGTGGAGTTTTGTGAGTATTTAATGTTTGAGTAGAATGTAGAGGGAGAATTGAGCTGCCTGGTTGTATTTAATTTTCATTATCCTCATTTAATGTTGGTGGTTGGGTATTTATACCCTTATATTTGGGCCACATGGGCTTTCGGGTCGTGTTTAATGGATTCGGGTCGAGTTGAAGGACCCATTAGTTCTAAGTAAGTGAACAGGCAGCTTAGTCAAAAAGTGATTAGGTTTTAAGTACTTTAGTTCTGTTCGGACAGTTCAATGGATGATGGCTACCGAACTGCCCCTATCCGGTAAGGTGGACATTGTCCGAATTGACCCTGTCCGGTTCCCATAAAATGTGGCGACAGAATCCGGACTCATCAGTAGCCCCTTTTTTAGATGGTGTTCAAAAACTTTTGGCAATACCTAAAAAACAGTCTGTTGCTGGTGACACGCTGGATACGCCGGATCGGATGCTAGCTTTAATAATCCGAAATTTAAAACAAACATTAGTTATGGGACACGTTCATAACCATAAACGATACTAATATCAGTAGTTCAGGTTGACGGAGAATACATTTCAGACGTAAGTTATTGATAATATTTTGGTTTTATATATTTATACTTTATATTTGTATATTTATTTTTTAACAATATATAAGCAATTTTGTAAATACAGTTAAAAATCAACGGTTTTATAATTTGTCAGTAAAAAAATATCAAACTATAAACAAACTTATTTTAGAAATAAAAATAAAAAAATTAGTTGGTTCAATAATTTTTTTTTATAATGAATGTAATAATTTCTTTTTTATAATGAATGTTTACATTTTTTTTACGTGATTAAATTCAAAATTAAATAATCGATTAACTTTTTTAAAGTTTACTAAAAATTATTTTGCTTATTTGAGTCTCAAATTTAATGAAAATTTGAACATTGTTTCACTATTTTTTTTATCCCAATAATATACCTGACGAATATTAGACAAGATTTCGTCATTATTTTGAATAGATTAGTGGTATGATTTTTTAAGACCGCCTACAGTGGGATACCTCATCTCCTAAAAGTGCGTCACATCAGTGTAATTTCTAAATCATTCTTCAAAAATTCTCATTCCATACAACAAATCATATATAAACTTTGAGTATATTTCACCATATTTTCTCTCTTCCACATTATTATATCATATAATATCCTACCATATATTTTTATGGAAAATGACATCAAATTTACATACTCACAAACTATAGTGTCATCTATTACCCAAACTATCATTTATGCTTACTTAAGACCCATCTCAATTAAATAACTCCCATTAAATATCCATTTTTATACCATAAATGCACTCTACCAACAATGTAAGCTTAATTTTTTTTGTTAGAGCTACCCTCCCCCAATTTTACATTTAAAACATTTGAATTTGTTTGCAGTCGTCTCTCTTTTTCTCTTCATACCATATTATACACTATACTAAAAAACCAGATTTTTCACGATTAAGGATTCTGGTGATCAAATTAGCTATATCGATGACTCTACCTAATTTTTACCAGTTCATCGACGAAGAGGACGACCATGAACCGTTTTGAAGCATAATAGAAGTTTATTGATTTTCGATTGTTTCATCTGACTTTATTGATTTCGGGTTGTTTCATTTTAGCATCATCGAAGTTTTCTTTTTCCAGATGTTTTATCAGTCAAGTAAGGATTATCGGACGACCTTTCTCTGTTTCATGTTCTATTTTATTTCCAAAACATAATGTATAACAGTATGATTTAATGAGCTTTCGTTGTATCTTAAGTTATAAACTGATTGTATTATGTATTTGATTCGGTTATTGTAGTTGTTTGTGGTGTGATAAAATATATAGAATCAATATTAGAGTTCCTTGCATGTGTGGTTGACGATGCGAGATTAGTTGAAGAAAATGCGAGATTAGTAAATTTCTTCATGTTGTATCTGGACATGACCAAACGAGTCTAGGCGATGATGAAAATGCGATTTATGTATTGATTTATTGAACAATAGCTTTGTTAACAGACTGTACGAGTTGTGTTCAATAATATAAATGCTATTTCTTTTTGTATTCAACAACCCGAGTTCAGTACTTCTGTAACCGTGCGAGTTTAAGTTTGGTAAACATGGGAGTTGTTATATAACAACCCATGCTCCTGACTCTTTCTTAATTTCTCAATCCATGGTAACATATCTGTAAACCACGAGTTTTTATTTTTAAATATGGTCACCAAGCTGCAACTGTTCCTTTCACTGAGCTTAAAAACTTTCAAAGTATTCAAGAGTCCATTGAAAGCAGAGGTAACTATATTATTACCTACTCAGGCGGTGATCACATGGATTTTTTGTTCATTAGTAAGAAGGATTTTGTCGGGTATAGATGTGTATCTTAAAATCCACATTGGAATAACTAAAATTTTCAAGTTATCAAGTATGTTGTATATTAATATAAAATGCTTGGTATTCTTCAAATACGAGAACACCATTTTTACAACATTCATATAGAAAAAAAATTTGTTTATGCAAGTACCCTCATAACATTACAACTATGAATTATATATCTGATATGGTACATACCTAAGCATATATGAGCCAAGAAACTGTCAAAGCATATGGTATTATCTGCATGAAATGAATTTATGAATTTATCGTGCGAAACTGATGGATGAAAGGTTGTCATCTTTTTCTATAGGTGTATTCATGGGTTTGTTGTTGTCCATACCATAACGACATATCATGATTTCAATGTATGCATTTGTTAAAATACCCGAGATTCCTCTATGGTGGTTCCTTCCTATAAGGATCCCTAACACATAGGTAGCTTCATTAAGATCATTTATATAAAAAAACAAATTATAGGGATTTCATTTGTAACATTTAATAAATATAGGTCATTTGTGGCTAGGAGTATGTCCTCGATATATAATACTAACTATATCACTTTACTCATAGTAATCTTATGATATACAAATTATTTGTCAAGATTCATCTCAAAACTGAATAAGATGACAGTGTCTATTAACTTGTGCTACCATTGATGAGATGCTTATTTAAGTCCATTGATGAGTTTATTTATTTTACACACCGTCAACTTAGGTATCAAAACATAAATTTTTCAGATTATTTGATGTAAACATTTTCACCATTATTTCCATGGAGGAATATTGTTTTAACAACCATCTAATGAAGCTCAAGTTCAAAATGAACAGGAGCTATGATTATTATAAACAATTATTTTGATGATACCGGAGAAAATGTCTTTGAAATAGTCAATTCTTTTAGCTACAATGTATCATTTTGATATAAAACGAGCTTTGTATGTTTTCACTTTACCCGAAGCATCATGTTTGGTTTTAAACAACCATTTGCAACCGGGTTCTTTCCTCCATCCATATTTTTTCACCAGGCATGTAAGGCGCTGCTTCTACTAGATATTTGATACATGAAAGTGCTTAAAGTTAGGTTTACGCCCTATGTATAATTTATGTGGTCTGCTATGTATTATTAAAGTATGTCAACTCTTAATTATGGATATTGCAACCTTAAGAGCTTCCCCATATAGTGAATATGGTAGTGATGTATGAGAAATCATACATATCTAAAAAGATCCATTAATATACTATATCATCTCTCATATACACCATTTGTAGTAGACAAGACCAACGTGATGTATTGATGGACAATTCCATACTATTGAATATAAAGAGCGAATGGGCCATAATTGTTCCCCAACCATCATACCTTCCATGATATTCACCACCACGGTCAGTGGCGAATCTATGTAGGGATAAGAGGGGCTGCAGCCCATTCTTCTCCTAACATAATATTATATGTTCATTAAAGTTTTATGATAAATGATTGTTTATGTTTAAAAATTTGTTTTTTACATCATAAGATTCTTATGATTTGTGTTTGAAGCATTAAATTTTAAATCATAAGAATTGAGTAATCTACGTTGAAATTAGAGAGAGAAAATTATGAGAATAAAAGAAAAAAAGAAGATCGTAATGGATGGGAGTAAAACTTATTATACATGATTATAAAGGAGAGCTAAAACTTATTATATATATAGAAGAAGAAGAAAGTCTTAAAAAATTAATCTAATATAATTGAGTACTAGTCAAATAAACATTAAAATTAAAATTAATAATACTAAATTCAAAGTTACTAAAATCTGACAATAATTTAAACGACGCTTACTTTTACTAAATTTACCAAATATTAAGATAATTAAATTTATTAAATTCAAACGATAAATTAATCAATTAAAGTTATCAAAGTTAGCAATAGATTTTAGGTAATTATATATTAATTAAATTCTGATAAGTTAAAAATATACGAGATTTTATTTCACACGTTTTGATAGTATATATCAACAAATTTTTTTTTCCAATTATAGGGGAAGATAATTTTATCATAGATTATTTTATAAAACTAATCATTGAATTTGTAGTTGACTAAAAAAATATAATTTATAGATGCTAAGCTATATCTTTTTAGACTATATGCATTTATCATGTATAATTTAAATTTTAGATGAATTAATTTTTTTAATATAAAACTTATCTAAAATAAAAACAAAACAATTAATAAGACTAACTCATTAAAATTGAAAAAAACAAATTACTTTAAATAAAATAAAAAGTTATAAATATTAGACTGTTGCAAAATAACTACGTAGATATTAATTTTTTTAATATAGTTAATAAATATTAAATTATAATATAATATTGTGAATACTCAGAGGGAGTAAGATACATTGAGAGTGCGATAAATAGTAAAAAGATAACAAAATTATTTGAATTGAATTATTTATATTAAAGGTGGCAAAAATTATATACTCGCGGTGAGAAATTATGTGAGATAATTGTAAATAAATGGAAGGTTTTGGTTTGGATCAAGTCTCCAAAAGACTTATGGTTAGAGAAAGCTTGATTATTATATCTTTTGACACATTTTTTGATTTTTGATTTCAAATTTTTAAAATAAATTTGTAGCTTGTTTAATTTTTTCTCTAACTATTTGATGAAATATTTTAGTCTCGAAGCTTTTAATACATCTTGTTTTTTTTCCTCATTGTTGCCATGAGTTTTTGTAAATTTTTTGTAACCACAACTTTCCATTGCTTTTCTTTTGAATATTACATTGTTTTGCAACACTTTTGGTAAAAATAAAATAAAAAATAAACTTGAACATGAAATTCGAATTCCAAACTTTAAACCAGCCCATGCTTGTTTTGTTTTCTGGATCCGCCACTAACCACGGTAGGAACTGACAACTTTAATCCATTTTGCCGACTGTAATTCAACATTGGCCTTAAAAATTTGGACATGTTAATGGCTTCTGATTTCTCATTAAGAAAATATAAATAGTTGTATCATGAAAAATAGTCCTTGATAGATATGCAATATTTTTGGCTATTCCATGATTTTGTAGTGAATATGCCGCATATGTTTGTATGGATTATGGTAGCGCCAAGCTACGAGATAGAACAGATGGTGGCAAACACAAAGAGAAGAAGGCAAAACAAGGATATATAAACCCTAATCCTAAGTTTAGAGTATAAGAGACTAAGAAGAAATTCTCAATTTTTATTCATCAAAGTCTGACGGTAAAATAGGGTATAAGATGCTTTATATATGAGACATCCAAAACCCTAATAAAACATTCTAAAAATACAATAAAGATATTAAAAATAAAAATCAAATATAATCTGAATGCAATCAGATTTGATTCACTAATTAAAATATTAATTTTAAAATAAAATAAAATATCAAAAATAGTAAAATAGGATTTTCGGACCCTAAACAGTAGAATTTGAAACCCGAATTTCGTGACATAGTCACGCTTTTGACAGTTGTTGGGCTCGTCGAGACATTCGATTTTAGTACCAATTTCTCCTAGTTTGGATACGCGAGCGAGAAACCAGTCTGTCTGCAGTCTTCGCTACATCATCCTTCTCCGGTTGGGAAGAATTCGACCTCGAATTCGAAACGCTGAAACATTGATAGAATTTCAAAAATATTGGTGTATTCACCGCTGAAATCAACCGGTACCAGCAAAAGGGTGTGAGATGTGAGAATATGAATGTTGCAGCTCTTGTCAAGAAGTGGTTTCTCAGCTTTGTCCATCCGTGCCATGCCATCGGCATTACTGTGGTCAGCGATAACAAGATATAATCCACACATTTGTTCTATGTCTGCCTTTTCAACCCATTTACTAAGCACAACAGCACCCTTGCGCGTGTAAAGAGTTGTTTTCTTTTCACTTTCAAACTATGCTTGTTGTATCACATCAAAACCCTTACAGAAAGGAACAATTCCTCTTTGTTGAATAGTAAATGGTTTCTCAAGTTCTGCAGAGTATATTTCTACCAGTAGATTCAAAGCATTGCAATCTTCTACTTTTAACTTTTTATTGTTTCTTTTATTTCCCCAACCATCACCCAAAACTCCTCCACGTTCTATTACAAAACCTAACCTTTTATCCATTAAAACACTAATATTTTCTTCTAGCAATCTCTTCATAATATCATATACAAAAATATCATCGTGTATTTTCACGACACGATAATATGCATCCACAGAGAACCAAAACAAGGGTTCCATTGTAGGATAACCGAAAATACCTGGAAGACGCATCTCCACGATAAAAGCTACTGCTTCGTAGTCCTTTTTCAACAAAATATTTGGAGTGATGTAGTATGGTGTACTGAAGTCTGAGAAAATTTCTTGATCTACAAGTTTCTCCTTAACATTAATTTGATCTTCATTATCCCATTCTTTAACATCAACGCTCTTCTTTTCAATCTCATCGTCGTAGACATCATAAATTGGATCTCCCAATTCCGACCAAGTTTCATCAGAAAATTCACCCTGGTAGTCAGCCTCATACTCAGCAAAGAGTGGATGGTTGAGTATCGGCGAACCCTCCATGTCACCAACAACTACTTGATGGATCTCCTTCCCCTTTTGTTTTTCCAAATTGTAGTTGTGGTTGTGGTTGGATCCTGTGAAAAAGACTTTCGCCTTTGAATTTATGGTTGGAGTTTGAAATCCGGTGGTGGTCAACCTTTCAATATCTTCTATTGCTTTCTTCATTTGATGTCGCATCGAATTCATCCATTCATCTATCTGCGATCGGAACTGATCAAATTCATCACGGTCGACCGATTCAGTGATCGGAAGAGTGGACTTCCCCCGAAAAGATCGCTTTGGCGGCATATCGTCGTTACCCACGCCGTAGGAACTCTGGCTCTGATACCAATATGGTAGCGTCAAGCTACGAGATAGAACAGATGGTGGCAAACACAAAGAGAAGAAAGCAAAACAAGGATATATAAACCCTAATCCTAAGTTTAGAGTATAAGAGACTAAGAAGAAATTCTCAATTTTTATTCATTAAAGTCTGACGGTAAAATAGCGTATAAGATGCTTTATATATGAGACATCCAAAACCCTAATAAAACATTCTAAAAATACAATAAAGATATTAAAAATAAAAATCAAATATAATCTGAATGCAATCAGATTTGATTCACTAATTAAAATATTAATTTTAAAATAAAATAAAATAACAAAAATAGTAAAATAGGATTTTCGGACCCTAAACAGTAGAATTTGAAACCCGAATTTCGTGACATAGTCACGCTTTTGACAGTTGTTGGGCTCGTCGAGACGTTCGATTTTAGTACCAATTTCTCCTAGTTTGGATACGCGAGCGAGAAACCAGTCCGTCTGCAATCTTCGCTACATCATCCTTCTCCGGTTGGGAAGAATTCGACCTCGAATTCGAAACGCTGAAACATTGACAGAATTTCAAAAATATTGGTGTATTCACCGCTGAAATCAACCGGTACCAGCAAAAGGGTGTGAGATGTGAGAATACGAATGTTGCAGCTCTTGTCAAGAAGTGGTTTCTCAGCTTTGTCCGTCTGTGCCATGCCATCGGCATTACTGTGGTCAGCGATAACAAGATATAATCCACACATTTGTTCTATGTCTGCCTTTTCAACCCATTTACTAAGCACAACAGCACCCTTGCGCGTGTAAAGAGTTGTTTTCTTTTCACTTTCAGACTGTGCTTGTTGTATCACATCAAAACCCTTACAGAAAGGAACAATTCCTCTTTGTTGAATAGTAAATGGTTTCTCAAGTTCTGCAGAGTATATTTCTACCAGTAGATTCAAAGCATTGCAATCTTCTACTTTTAACTTTTTATTGTTTCTTTTATTTCCCCAACCATCACCCAAAACTCCTCCATGTTCTATTACAAAACCTAACCTTTTATCCATTAAAACACTAATATTTTCTTCTAGCAATCTCTTCATAATATCATATACAAAAATATCATCGTGTATTTTCACGACACGATAATATGCATCCACAAAGAACCAAAACAAGGGTTCCATTGTAGGATAACCGAAAATACCTGGAAGACGCATCTCCACGATAAAAGCTACTGCTTCGTAGTCCTTTTTCAACAAAATATTTAGAGTGATGTAGTATGGTGTACTGAAGTCTGAGAAAATTTCTTGATCTACAAGTTTCTCCTTAACATTAATTTGATCTTCATTATCCCATTCTTTAACATCAACGCTCTTCTTTTCAATCTCATCGTCGTAGACATCATAAATTGGATCTCCCAATTCCGACCAAGTTTCATCAGAAAATTCATCCTGGTAGTCAGCCTCATACTCAGCAAAGAGTGGATGGTTGAGTATCGGCGAACCCTCCATGTCACCAACAACTACTTGATGGATCTCCTTCCCCTTTTGTTTTTCCAAATTGTAGTTGTGGTTGTGGTTGGATCCTGTGAAAAAGACTTTCGCCTTTGAATTTATGGTTGGAGTTTGAAATCCGGTGGTGGTCAACCTTTCAATATCTTCTATTGCTTTCTTCATTTGATGTCGCATCGAATTCATCCATTCATCTATCTGCGATCGGAACTGATCAAATTCATCACGGTCGACCGATTCAGTGATCGGAAGAGTGGACTTCCCCCGAAAAGATCGCTTTGGCGGCATATCGTCGTTACCCACGCCGTAGGAACTCTGGCTCTGATACCAATATGGTAGCGTCAAGCTACGAGATAGAACAGATGGTGGCAAACACAAAGAGAAGAAAGCAAAACAAGGATATATAAACCCTAATCCTAAGTTTAGAGTATAAGAGACTAAGAAGAAATTCTCAATTTTTATTCATCAAAGTCTGACGGTAAAATAGGGTATAAGATGCTTTATATATGAGACATCCAAAACCCTAATAAAACATTCTAAAAATACAATAAAGATATTAAAAATAAAAATCAAATATAATCTGAATGGAATCAGATTTGATTCACTAATTAAAATATTAATTTTAAAATAAAATAAAATATCAAAAATAGTAAAATAGGATTTTCGGACCCTAAACAGTAGAATTTGAAACCCGAATTTCGTGACATAGTCACGCTTTTGACAGTTGTTGGGCTCGTCGAGACGTTCGATTTTAGTACCAATTTCTCCTAGTTTGGATACGCGAGCGAGAAACCAGTCTGTCTGCAGTCTTCGCTATATCAGATTAACTCAAAGATTTCTTTAGCATGAGAGTCTTCAAATATTCTTATGTTGGTGTATTACATCATTATAATTGAATTATTAGTGATATCATTTAACTTATATATATTATCATTACAATGAAGAATACTTGAGGAAATTAAACGACTCTTATAAAAGAGATGTAACTTTCCATTTCCAAAAGAACAATTATAAATCATTTTGTCCACTAATAAAAATTAAAATGAGGGAACACATAAAGCATCTCTTAAATATAAAACGTCTCATGAATTGAATAATAGTTAAAATTTTCAAATGACTTCAACCGGACAAGCCACACTGTATGTACTGAAAGTATATATCTCTCATTCATTGAGGGGCACGTTTTGGAGTGATACCTTCAAAAGAAATAGACATTTGAGTTGTGGCTGATGTGTCAACCCACCACGTGTCTTTTGATACTGAAATCAAATTAGCTTTTGAAATTACTAAATAAGATAACTTATATGTCTATAATATCCATTTACACTCCTAAAATTTCTAATTTGACTAAACGGTGACCTGAAGTGAGTTTCCTAATTGAGATTCATAAGTTGAACCATAAAACAATAAATAAAAAACTTAAATTAATGAAACAAATTCTAAATAATTCCATACATATTGAAACATAAAAAGTAAATTTTGTTAGGCCAATGCGTTGTGATTGAACATTCATATGTATTGTACTCGTCATAATCATTAGCGAAGATGGTTGGGGCCATCGCGCTGTACATTATATATGGAGTCAATACTTTAAGCTATTCATTATGGGTTTCAAGATATATCTGAAATAAGCCAAACAATTTGTTCAAGCCGTACTTGACTAATTTATAGTAAAGTGAATGAACTATTCAACATTGAAAACCAGTTATGCATGAGTATGATGCGTGTAAACAGAACAACAACATCACGCAACAAGTTCTTACAACAACCGTTCCTTAAGCTAAGAGGCCTCATAACTCTTTCATTTCATGCATCGCCTAGAGTTTCCCACGCAGGTGAAATAACATGTTCATCAATTAGTTTTGGAGAATAAGCATATGAAGTGCTCCTATTGTAATTTATACAAACCTTACTGAATCATCTATCTTAACATGTCAAACTTTAATACATTGTACCTCAATATTTTGTGAGAATCTAAAGAATTTTAAGGATATGAAATATCTCATCAAGTGCTTAGATATCTGAAGGAAGATGAGTGTCAATCAAACTCCATAAACTGAAACAAACAATAATTATGCATGTATGACATCACCTATGTACACCCAGAGTCTAAATGCCAATGACAATCAATAATCACATCTCATCTCGAAGGCTATATATGTATAATCACTAGATTTTCTCAATGTGCAAATAAGTACGGTTATGTAAATGTGTACCGCAAAAATATAGCACTGCACACAAACATCGTATGAGAACCAACACACCCATCATAAACGTGCTTCTCTAAAACATGATATATAAACTAATAGAGAAGCGTACTATAATATCAAAGATATGTGATTGATCGAAACACTCTAAAAAATCATAAATATAAAACTAATGATCTAAAAGGAATGAAATAGTTTATTGTTGTATTGAAATAGTTTTAGTGCAACCAACCACAACAAGGAAAGTTAAGAAAATTAGTTATTAGTTAGGGTTCTCCGTGATCACCCACGAGTGATCATCGTAAAGTGACCCTTAGTCAATCTTTCACCACGCCGAACGATAGTTTGACCCGATGAACTAGACATTTGAAGTTGGTTCATTGCGGGTGATCTAACGTCTAACCATGTCGAACCCTGACGATTTTGAAATCTTACAAATCCTTAAATTTGTCTGAATTTTGGTTTTATCATGAATGTTTCGAAATTAAACCTGCAACTTAAACATACATCGTATATAGACAATTACGTACTCCCGGTTGCACCATCCAATCCTAAATATGCGATTTCATGTTCTATACCACCTAACATGTTTTAGGTATCAAAATAAAAAATGGGGGTTTTTCTCCCAACTTGAATTAATCGTTAGATTTTAGTTTTAGGAAACTCAATCAAAGGTATATATATCTTCAAACATCATGTGATTAGATCGTTCTAATACAAATCATTGATTCTAAATCGCAAGGGTTTTGAACCATTGGCATCCCATAAATCTAACCTTCTCTGTTATGAAGATATATAAAAGAGTATATAATATTAACCCTTATGCATCTTCTTGTCCAGCAGTGGAGAATTCCGCAGCATAAGCTTAAACTAATAAAGAGACTTTGATGGTTTGTAGGAGATGAATCTTCCCACAAACAAGCTATGTGCTCATAAGTCTACTCTTGGATGATAAATCCTAAGGGCTCTTGATGGAGTAGAAATTGAAAACCTCTAGATATTAGGAGAGAAGATATAATAGAAAGCTAAGTAAAAGAAACAAAACACAAAATGTTACTAATACTAAATTGGGGTTAATCAGGCCGTATTTATATTTAGTGAATGTAATTGAACCTCTTAATGTTTTTTATATGCACTTAATTAAACTTAAAGTTTCTCAATCTGCTATAGTCTGATGCACTAGCTCTTGCACGAGATCATAATCTTTATTGGACGATTGGAGCCCAATGCTATTGGTTCTTTTCTAATGAGATACATTAGTCCAACTAGTATCCACATTTTTTTTATAATCCTATTAGATTCAATGATAATATATTTATTATTACATTTTAAAATTCTAAATAATCAATTTATTGAATTGTGTTTATAAAAACATATAAAAATTCTCTCTATTTATCCATAATAATTTAAAATCTATTTTTTTTTCTGAAAACATCACCTAATGTTGTAATTATTAAATTTTTTAAAAAATCAAACATTTACCTGAACATGATTTTTATTAAAAAGAGAAAGCAAATTGTGTTATTAAAATTATTTTAAAAATTGTCGTTGATTTTAAATATCTAATCAGGTCACATGAGCATCCCAAACACATGTTTATTTGGTTGTTATAAAATTATTTCTATATTTGATTATGCTATAAATTGTCAATTTAAAATTTAATTCGTATTTATAATATGAAGATATAACCATGTATCAACAAAATATTATACTATATTCCAAATTGTTTAATTTGATCAGTTTAAAATTCATGTAATATATTAGTATAGGTATAACGAAAAACCCTAAAATCTCTCACTTTTTTTAATCTAAAAGAAACTTTATTAATTAAGAAAAATTGATAGGTTTTACAACCTAGAGTCCTTTATTTGAATAGTTACAGAATAGTGGGACTAAAATTGAAATTTGAAACTGAAAACGTGATGTCTCCCTTTTCCCTCTTAGATTTTTAAATTTTACCTTTATGTTTTCATCCTTAGAAGAGAATCCGATAAGCTTCCTGAAAGCTCCTCATGAACCCCTTCAAACTTCCATCTTCTCATCTCTTTAGATTTCTATTCTTTATTTTAGCTCATTTATTCTTGGATTTACCTAGCAGGTTCTGCAAAACAAAGGTAAAACTGGATCATTAGCTTATTATGATATAGCATATTCCTAAGCTTTCCAGTTTCAAAATGGCTTCTAAATGAGGAAGAGGTTTGAAATCTTTGAAGTCAATCTTTATTTTAGACTTTAGAGTCCAGCGAGCTAGCCAATCTGTATCTTTGTTATGTTCCGTAAAGATAAAATGAACATACATATTGGCAGTGATAATTGATTTGATTCCGTCGATTATTGATTCTAAGAATTTTGGGTTTTTTCAGAAGAGATTAAAGAGATGAGAGTTCTACAATGTGATTCAATATCCACTTACCTTATACCGATGATTCTGCATAGAAGAAGGCTGTCGAATATTGCCATTGCTTTAGTTTTTAGAGGGGTAAGTTTTCCGTAGTTATTTCCATAGCCACTGATTAGAAGACCTTTGCAATCTCTAATAATTATTTCCCCGTTTGATTCCCCTGAATATAAGTAGCACGCATTAGAATTTAGTTTTAATCTTCATGGTCTTGAGGCGTCCATTTAAGGTGAGTGATTTTATGTTTAGTGCTGATATGATTAACACAGCCAAGAGTTGGTGCTTCCTTTTCACTGAATTTCCAGTGGTTTTTTTGAAGGAAATTAGAGTGGGCTAGATTAGAAAACATGTTTATAATGTAGTTGATGGTAGACCTTGAAGAAAATTTATCCCCATTGATTTTTGTCTTATTTCGTTGCCGCCATTTGCCCAAGGTATTAGTGGAGGTAAGATTGTTTTTACATGGATTTTTCCTGGAGATGACCAAGCGCAGGTTCTGAGCAAGTGTTGTGTAGTCATGTGTCTTCTTACATCCGCCTTTAGAATTCCTGCAAAGTAAAGCTATATATTCCACGAAAAATTAAAGTTAACAAATAAATGATATTTTGACTCTTCATTAAAACAAAACTGGCATTTGGATGCAAATTGACTATGATAAGCCTTGATTTTAGAATTAATTAGAAATTTATTTTTTCAAGAGTCCCCAAGAAAGGAAAGAGCATTTCCTTGGAGTTATGTTATTCTACAGTTTTTCAAATAACAAAGAACTAAAAGTGACTGGTTCAAGGCCCTACAAAGTATCTTTTAAACTGAAGTTTCCATTTCTAGATAAGCTCCAAACAATTTTATCTTTAACACTATCTATGATTTTAGTTTTAAGTGCTAGATTAATGTTGAAGCTTGTAAGATATTTTAGCAGTTTATTGACATTCCATTCATTGTTGTCCCAAAAGGAACAGACCTGACTGCCCTTAAACTAGCTTTTATTTGAGTTATGATCCAGTTTGATTAAAGGGTTAGAGCCATACTAGTTGTCTAATTACATATCAACTTTACCTTCCCCAAACTTCCACTTGATTCTCTCTTATCCAAACTCTTTAATGTCAGCCAATCTCTTCCACGTTAAAGAGACTTTTTTGAGTAGTTTATTTGTAGTGGATGATTTCCTTTACAATAGATGTTGTGCATTAGTGTAGCCCACAATGTGTTGTTTTCTCTGAAATTTATCCATAATTTGCAGGAGAAAGCTTTATGAATATCTTACAGCCTTCTAATGTTTAATCCACATTCTTTATATGATTTATAGATGTTTTTCCAAGATGATCAGTGGATTTTAGTTGTTTAATTTGATGATCCCCACAAGAACTTGTTCAACTGCCTTTCTATGTTGGTGATGACAGAACTTGGTAGCCAACAGCTTTGGATCCAATACTGTAGGATTGGTATTAAAACGGTGTTTACAAGGTAATTCTTCCTCCAAAGGAAAGAGCTTTATCATTCCAGCTTTCAATTTTAGCTTTGATCTGTTCTAGCAGAGGATAATAGTTTGATGCTTTGTTATGAGGGCTGAGAGTAACTCCAAGGTATGTAGTTGGTAAATTGCTAATATTAAAGCTATTTTGGATAGCCAAAGAGTTTCGTCTGTCTTGAGTCAAGTTTGATGCAGTAATGATATTGGTTTTCTCTTTGTATTCGGTAGAAAATTACCTATATGCTCCAAAAAATATGATAAACCATTAAAAAAATATCTGTTGGCCATCAGCAAATGAGAGAATATGAATTATTAATTTTCTTCTAGTTGAATATCTAAGATATTTTTCTTTTATAAACAGTTCATGTAAGCCCCTTAACAGGATATCTTCAGCAAGAATGAACAAACTAGGCAACAGAGGGTCCCCTTGTCTGATTCCTCTTTTTCTTTTGAAAAAGCCAACAGATTCACCATTTATAAGAATTGAAACTTGGACAGACTTGATAATATTAGCAACTAAAGAAATTACTTTGTTGTTGAAACCATAGAATTGTAGAATTCTTAAGATAGAATAGTGGGAGAGGTTATCAAATGCCTTGGAAATATCCACTTTTATAATTATGTTGCCAACATTTGTTTCCCTGTCGATGTCATGTATCAGTTCCTTTGCAATGAAAATGTTGTCATGAATCAACATTCCTTTAATATATGATTCATGAAACTTTGAAATTAATTTAAGTAGAACAGAAGACAGTCTATTGTTTAGCAGTTTACACATTATTTTATTAAGCATTGTAAATAGATTATTGGTCTGAATTGGTTCCAAAATTGAGGAGCTTTAACTTTAGGAATTAGGAAAATGCCAGTAGCTAGGATATCCTCTGGGATATCTTGACCATGGATGAATGATTCTATAACATTGCATAGCTCTAGCATAATGATATGCCACCAAGTAGTAAAAAAAATATATGTTAAAGCCATTAACACCTGGAGCTCATTCTGAGTTTAAGCTTTGTGTTGAACTCCAAAGTTCCTATTATGTAGGTTCATATAAGATAAAAGCATTGTCAGTGTTATCAATAAGTTTAAGGATAACATTAAAAATTACATTATTCATATATTCATCTTGTTGATTGAGATAGAATAAGAAGGAGATGCTAAAATTATTTTAAGGTAATCTTATACAGAAGCTCTAATAGTTTCATTATCAGAGATCCATTCATTTTGAAGTTTTATACCAGACACTTTAGATTTTCTCCTTCGCTTTTTAACAAAATTATGGTATAACGTTGTGTTTTGATCACCATCCTAGATCGAGTTAGAGTAGTATTTCTGTTTTCAAAACTCGTCTTCCATAGTGAGTGAGGGCAAGGAAATGTTATGATCTAGCTTTCTCCATAGCTATTTTGTCTTCTTGGCTATTAGAATTGAAAAACTTCTGTTCAAATATTTTTACATTGTCTTATGTTTTATTCACCTTGTCAAAAATGTTTTGAAGTGATATTTTTCCAACATTTTAGAGCTTCTTTCAATTTCTTTTAACTTTTTCTAAAAGATGAATAAAGGGTATCCATTTATTAGGTCTTTCCAACTAGTCTTTCCAATGTTTATGAACTCATCATCTAATATCCAGGCATTAAGGAACTTGAAAATCTTAATAAGATTATATCTTTCTTTAGTTAAAAATTCACACAAAAGGGTGTGATCAGAGCACATTCTTGCCATATGCACCACCTTTGTTTCTGCAAAGTAATCAGCACAAGCCTGATTAACGAGATTTTGTCTAATCGTTTCCACCTTGTCTTGTTAGTCCATGTGTATTGAGTCCTTAAAAAACCGGCATCCTTAAGAAAACAATCTTTGATTGCATCATTAAAGTTAGAAGAACTTTGGTGACAATAATTAACACATCCAACTTGTTCAGAAGGGGATGTTACAGTGTTGAAATCTTCCATTAATATCCATTCACTCACTGATTCAGCTATACTCTTTAATGTATCTCAGAGGTACATTCTATTTGATATTTGGAATTTAGAATATATGCATGTAATAGAGAAGTATTTTGCTAATAGACTATGCTTAATATGAGTATGAACACATTGATCGTTATCTAGATTTATATTTATTTGATAATCAGAGGACCAAAATAACCATATTTTGTTAGACACATTAGCAAAGAAGTTAAGCAGAGTTGGCTTTGTAGAGAGGGACTTAATTTGGTTGCTTTCCACCATAGGTTCTTGAATGCATAACAGAGAGATCTTTTCCTTTTTTTATAATTGACTTCAGTCTTCTTATAGTACTATTGTTTCCCACACCTCTAATGTTCCAGCACAAAGCCTTAATCATTTAGGATTTATTCTTGCTGACCGTCTTGTCTCTTTACAAGAAAGAGATTGTATTATAAGGTGTTTGTGATTTTTTGACCTTTCCAGCTTCAACTTTTCATAAAAGACCTTTTGAAAACTTGAATCCGCATCTCTCTTGCTGAAAGTAGGAGTATTGGAGAGGCTTCCTGTGTTGTTTTTCTTTGGTGTAATATATCTAGTAGAATGATCATCTGTCATCTCTTCATATAATTGTTAAGTTTATAATGATTTGATAGTTTCCACAATGTCTTCATCAGACATCTCTTCATCAGCAACTGTTTTCATCTTCAAAGGATCAAATATGATGGTAACATTGTGTTCAACTTGTTTGGGATCAGGTATGCTTGTAACATTATGTTCAACTGGTTTGGGGCTAAGATCAGTGTCCAATTCTTCTAATCTTTTGGTAACTTCTTCAGTTACTTGATTTATATTTTGTGCATCCATTGTTGTTGTAATAAGATCGTTTGGCTTATGTACTTGGTCTTCATCTGAATTGTTCTTTACTTGATCATATGAGTGCTAATCTGTTGTCTGGAATGATTGAGTTTTTTTTACAAGAAGATTTTTCATGCTCAACATGATAGTATTGATCACAATATGCACGAACATTCTTGTAACTGAGCTGAATCTAAGCACCATAGTTTTCTTCAATGCCAAGCCACATACTTTGTTGCAATTTCCTTGATATATCGATCTTGATTCAAGCGTAACACGAATTGTATAATGCTTTGTTTTTTTGGAGGTATCCAAGATTTAATTGGATTTCCTAATGCTGATGTTATCGAGTAGATAATATCTTCAATGTACATGTTTTCCGGTAGCTTTTTAATCTTAACCCATATCGGAACTATATGAAATTCTCTATTAGGGCTAAACGAGGGGATCCACTTTAGAATTCTCATTGAATGGTGGCCAACAGTCCAAGAACTACGACTTCAAATCTTGCTGATATCATCTTTAAGTGAAAATTCTAGGAAGAGATGACGCGAGTCCCAATTTGTATAGGAGAAGTCTCCTTTAAACTTTCTTTCTTCAAAAACCCTGTCCATAATTTTCTTTTTAGGGAAACCCTTTGAGAATTTCCCAATAAGTGTGAATGTAATGCAAAACTATAGATTTTCAAGGATTTTTTCGTTGAATTGTAGATCAATAGAATCTGTCTTATACTTTGTAGATTCTGGCTTGATATGGTTGTTCAAGATCGATTTTGTTGAAACCTCAAGATATGATTTAATTACCAAAATCATTGTTGCTTGTAAAATACTCTATTTTATCCTGAGTTTCTTTGATTTTCCACAAGAGATCTACGGAAAAGCTTAATCAAGATTGAGAAGAAATCCTTAGAGAATGATACATGAAGCTTGAATAGCTGAGAAGCTAACACCAATTGAATTGGAAGATGAATTTCAAGAACTCTATTCCTTAAAGTGGAAATAGAGCTTTTCCCAAAGAATTCACACCTTAAGTTTATTTCCATGTCGACCAAAAAAATCTCGCACTCGAATTTACGTATGTTATCGTAGAATGCACTTAAATGAATGTTTTAATCTCTATATTATTGGTATATAAATTAAGTTGATTTTTTTCCATTATTATACATTATAAATAGGTCTGGTTATGTTGGTCCAAAACGATCCGAAATGGTCATATTAGGTGTGATTTGGTCAGGCTTTACACTGTCCAAATATATAACTTATTAATTATTAATTATAATTTTTGGTTAAATATATTTTTGAATAATATATTTGGTAATGTTCAATAATATGTAAAAAATTTAGTTATTGATTTTTTTTAAATATAAATTTACTATTAGTCTTCAATATAGAACTTAACATCATCTAATTTGTTATGTTTGTCACCAAAAACTATGACACTTTTAAAATCAAAATTTCAAAAGTTTGTTTTGATGCTTTTGACAATAAAGATGAAAATGAAAATATTGTTGATAAGTGGTGGTGATGATTGATTATGCTATTGGAAACTTTAAAAACTTTCAAGAATGTTTTTATGTTTGTTTTAAGGTTTTATTTCACATTATTTAAGACATGTGTTTGTTTTGTTAAAGTTTTATGTTTGTTTATTTTAGTAAAATTTAATTGTTTATTAAGTTATATTTGTTTTGGTTTAAAAAATTTATATCTTAGTTTTGGTTTAAATAAAAATGATAAAATCAAGTTTGGTTTAGATTTGGACCAAGTCGGACGAGACAATTTGAATAGTAAAAATAGTGTTTACAGATCAGGTTGTATTTGGTGTGGTTTATTTTTGTAAGTTTGTAATTTCTGTTTAGAGTTTTGTGGAGTTTTGTGAGTATTTAATGTTTGAGTAGAATGTAGAGGGAGAATTGAGCTACCTGGTTGTATTTAATTTTCATTATCCTCATTTAATGTTGGTGGTTGGGTATTTATACCCTTATATTTGGGCCACATGGGCTTTCGGGTCGTGTTTAATGGATTCGGGTCGAGTTGAAGGACCCATTAGTTCTAAGTAAGTGAACAGGCAGCTTAGTCAAAAAGTGATTAGGTTTTAAGTACTTTAGTTCTGTTCGGACAGTTCAATGGATGATGGCTACCGAACTGCCCCTATCCGGTAAGGTGGACATTGTCCGAATTGACCCTGTTCGGTTCCCATAAAATGTGGCGACAGAATCCGGACTCATCAGTAGCCCCTTTTTTAGATGGTGTTCAAAAACCTTTGGCAATACCTAAAAAACAGTCTGTTGCTGGTGACAGTTTCATCCGGACAGGTCCTTCGAACTGCGTTATAGTTTTATCCGGATTGAAAAAAGTTCTTGAAGCTAAACGGTTTCTTTTCAGAGTTCGTGGGACACGTGTCTCTCTCTAGTTCGTTATTTCAGCCGTTTTTTCACCTAAAATTTCGCTCCCACCTTCTCTAAAAAGTAACCTCTTCATTTAACGAAGATGACGTCAGCGTCGTTCCCTAATCATTGCAATTCTTTCGAATTCTCCTAGGTATCAAAGCATCTTTTTGTGTGTTTACTATAAATTAAGCATTTCTTTACTGTTTTACCATCATCTTCATACTTACTTTGCTAAATCTCAGAGCTTTCTCTCTCAAACACAAATTATTCTTTTTGGTTGTGAGTTTATGTTCACAACTAGGAACGCTTTAATCAAAGGCGGGTGGCTTAACCTATCAGAGTTAGAAAGGGCTCAAATAGTCGAAAGAGAGAGGCGCATTGCTGCAGGCCTTCCTACTTCCCCTGTTGATAAACCAGAAATTCCAAGCCCAGAGCCTGACCAGGGCTCTTCATCAACCAGGAGTGTTAAACCGAGGAGATTGTTTCAAACCAATCTTTCGCCAATTGTTTCAGGCTCGTCAGTTCAAGAATCGGAGCCCACTGTTGAACCAGGGCAAGCAGTTACCAGTCTCAAGAAGCCTTCCCCATTTATCGCCATGGGATCTGATGCAGATGTCTCTCCCAATAAGCTAGTTGATCGGAGAAGAGGTCGCCTGGTAAAAGGGCAAGCTTCAAAAGGCACACCTTTAAAATCAGGGGCCAAAGACAGCAACACGGGGTCAGAGGCACCCATAAACGTTCTTTAGGACAAGCTGTACGGACCAGAGGCTTCTAGCCCAAGCCTCCGAAGAGAAACCACCACACATAAGCCCCAGCCGGAGGCCAGAGTTCAGGAAAGCATTGAATCCCAACAGTCCGGAGGTCAGACTGAACCAACTCCTAACTCCCCTCACCCAAAAACAATCGAAAACCCCTCCTCGGTAATGGATGAAGTAATGGAGGATTCCATCGAAGAGGCTCCGTTCGAGTCCGAAGTCTCCAGTCAAACTAGTGATGCTGATGCTGCCAAAAAGGATAAAGGCAAAGAAAAACTATGCCTTAGGGACCCAGATCTGCCGGAGATCCTTGAGGGAAAAGTGGGACCTTGTTTCCACAAGGTTAGTGTTAAGTATCTTCTCGCTTTACAAAAAATTACTTATGCTTTCATCCACACAGCCGAATTGGGTCGGATGTGTACAAAGTGGGGGATTCCGGAGAACGTAAAAATAAGGATCCCAATAGACCCTGAAACCCCCATCGACTGCAAGCTTAGTGAAATAGTTATCTTCACTGAACTCTTTAACTGGGGAATAAGGTTTCCCTTAGATCCGGAGATAGTTAGGTACTTCCACCTCATCAAGCTTTGTCCAAGTCAACTGAGCCCTAATGCCTGGTACACTCTCATGGCCTGTATCATGGCCTCCATGCTCTCTGGAATTCCTCTACCAATGGAGGAATTCGCAGCGGTGGCAAGCCTTTGCAGAAACCACCATATTCCCTTCTATCACTACAATATGGGTGATAACTATAAAGAAGTGGATGACCTGCTTGAGTCAGAGAGAAATTGGAGGACTCACTTTTTGTTTGTGAGTGATGCCTGGGAGAATGGGAGGAAGATCAAAGCTGGTACCAACCCAAGTCTCCTCACCAGCAGATGGCGTAGTGACGGTAAGAATCCCATCTCTCATTCCCATCTTCATTCTTTACAAACTTGTTCATCTAACTTTTTTTTTGTTTCTTATCAGTGTTGCCTAAAGACTTCAACGATTATTTAAAGGCGGGACAGATTACTTGCACCAAGATAAATACTTGGGCTGCCGAAAAGTGGGGAAATCGCTTTCACGATGCCTTTACCAGAGGCAATCTTGCAAGGTCCCACCTCTGGAACACTACTGGCTGGAGGGACTTAACCTGGGAGGAACTTACCACTCCACCCCCTCCGGATGTGGTCCTTAAAAGAACACACGCACTGGACGGGTCATTGTATTTGCCAGGTCGAGCCAAGGCCCCAAGTAAGATGAAAGGCAAAAAAGGGAAGGGCAAGAAGAGTGTGGTTGAAGCTCCAGCAAACCAAGAGAGGCCAGTTCCAAGTCAGATTGATGCTGCTCTTCTAGAAGTTGTGGAGCAGGAGAGTACTAGAGAAGAGCCATGATCTCCAAAACCTCCAAGGGTTCCTAAGAGGGATAGGTAACGGGGAGCAGAAAACAAAGATAGGAAGGCCAAGAAGAAAAAGACCTCCAGGGGTGATGAACTTTCTCTCCGGCCTCTGGAACCCCTCCCTCCTGTTGACCCTACTGATCCAACAAGAGCAGAAGAGATCCCCAGTGACTTTCAAATCGATGAGGTTGGAGGAGGAGACATCAGTATTGACGGTGTCGACATTACATGGCTTGAGGGACTTGGTGACTACTTTGAAAACCTCCCCAGAGACGACTTTGTTGGGCCCTACCTCCCTCCAAGCACTTCAAACACTATTTCCTTCAATGGTAAGTCTTTCACCGTTTCAAGTGAAAGAGATGTTATAACTCACTCTATATTGAGTAATGTTCAACCAGTGCTAGTTCTGGAGAAACAAGTGCGAGGTCAATCATCAATCATTACTGCCCTTAATTCTGATAAGGATAGATTGTCCGGAGACCTCCTTATTTCCAACCAAAACGCTGATGTTTTGAAGAGAGAAAACGAGGAGTTAAAGAAGAACCAGGAGGGTTGGGTCACAAAGGTAGCTGCCCTAGAAGATTCTATCAAAGGCCTCCGGGAAAAGCAGTCCGGGTTGGAAAAAGATCTGACCTCTTCAAAAGAGGAGATGAAGGCCAATGACCAAGTCATTCATACTTTGACCAACGACAAGATCGCACTTGAGGACTCGGTGTCCAAGGCTGCAGAGCAAAAAGATGATCTGCTAAGGGAGCAAGAGGCAAATATCCAAGCCAAGATTGATGCTTATGCCAACAATGTGATAAACACTCAGGAGGAAATATATGCCAAGGTGAAGTCGGACATGGTTCTACTCTTTCATGAGAAGTTTCCAAAGAGGAATCTGAGGGACTTATGGACTTTTGTAGAGTATCCAGACCTTCCCTTCCATACAATGGCTGAGGGTGACAAGTTTGATTTCTCCAGTGCATCCTCATCCGATGAAGAAGAGAACACCGGGGAGAGTCCAGGTGAAAAGAATGATGACCTCAAGAAGAAGAAAACGAGTGAGGCTGAGCCGTCTTCAAAAGCTCAGTCTTAAAATATCAATTATCTTTTACCTTTTGTTTTGATTGAACTAAAGTCCGTGGAAGGCCAATGAATTTTTGTAACTGTGTCCGATGTTTGACCGGACAGATCGTTTTGCTTTGATTGACAATTTAAAGTCCTTGGATGGCCAAGGCATTTCAGTCGTTTTAATGAGTATGTTTATTTTGCACAATTCTTGCATTCTTTCATAGTTTCTCAATTTTGGTGGCTAATTCTTAAACAACCCTTAGTTATTTCATAAACATCTTAAAGTGAGAGTGTTTAAATTCTCCGATGACAAATGTTTAAGCAGTCATCACACCTTTAGTTCAATCCGGCCGGTGTTTAAACAAAAATTTGACAAGAAACAAAATAAGAACACTCCGAATTTTTAAGAAGGCATCAAATTTTATAACAGAGCTCGGACACCTCATTAAAACCTCCCCGTGCCACCAGGGTAGGAAAGTGTATGCCCCCAAATATTTACATGGATTTTTAAACAAGTAAATATTTACATAGTTTCTACTCCAAGTATATCCGGAGGTGCTCAATATTCCAAGGGTGATTCAAAACCCTTCCATCCTTGTCTTCTAGCCAGTATGTCCCAGGTTTAAGCCTTTCAATGACCATATAGGGTCCTTCCCAAGTTGGGGCTAGTTTGCCGATCAGCTTCTCTTTAGCATGTAAGAAGACTTTTCTTAGCACCTTATCCCCTGGCTGAAAATCTCTTCTTTTAACTCTGGAAGCAAAACTGCTTCTCATCAAACCCTGATAGTGTGCAGCTCTAAGGTGAGCCTTAACTCTTCTTTCTTCTATTAAGTCAAGCTGACCTCTGATTGCCACTTCGTTAGCGTGTTCGGAGAAATTATGAACTCGAAAAGAAGGGAGAGTTGCTTCTATAGGAGCTATGGCATCCATCCCATAGACTAAGGCAAAAGGCGACTCTTGTGTTGTTGCCCCAGGTGTAGTCCGGTAGGCCCACAAAACCTCTTGTAAATAACTAGGCCATTTTCCAGCAGCCCCTTCTAAATTTTTCTTCAAACCGGACAGTATAGTTCTGTTAGCCACTTCAACCTGACCATTTTCTTGTGGGTGGAAAGGTGAAGAGAAACAATGTTGTATACCTCTAGAGGCACAGAAAATCTCCATTTCCTTGGTGTCGAATTGGTGGCCCATTGTATGTTGTTATCTTCTGTGGAATGCCAAATCTGTAACAGATATTGTATAGAATGAATTTTATGACAGCTTTTGATGTTATACCTGCCAGTGGGGCTGCTTCGATCCACTTCTAAAAATAATCAATGGAAACAATTATTGTCCTGCGTCCTACGGATGCCATAGGTAGAGGTCCCACCAAATCCAACCCCCATCGAGCAAAATGTATAGGCTCAGAAATTAACTCTAAAGGGATGGCTGGGATATGAATTTGATTGCTATATCTCTGGCATGGGTCACACCTCCTCACCAGCTCCTTAGCATCTTGCATTATAGAGGGCCAATAATAACCAACCAATAAAACTCTCCTTGTTAGAGCCCTGAATCCACAGTGAGCTGATCCCTCACCATCATGTAATTCGGAGAGGACTATTTGAGATTCATCAACCCCCACACATCGTAAGAGGGGTTTACTGTAAGACTTCTTATAAAGAATATCTATTAGTATGATAAAACCACGAGCCTTGTACTTTACTTTTCTTGCTATTGACTTATCCGGAGGCAAGATGCCATCAGAGAGATATTGAAGGAGAGGAAACCTCCAATCTTGGGGTTGTCCCATTTGTATATCGAAGATTTCTTCTTCCTTACCCATATTGAGTTGAATGGAAGGGCACTCCAGCACATGAATCCAAGGGTATGATTCAGTATAGGCTATGGTTGCCAAGAAGTCTGCGCTAATAAACGATGCTCTTGAACTTAAGTGCTTCATTTTTAAGAAGAAGTAAGTACTTTACCAATTGCTCCTTTTTGGCTTCAGATTGACCTTGCGCATGATGGATAAGAAGCTGAGTATCACTCATCAACTTGACCCTTTTGGCTCCACAAATAAGAGCTAACTTTAAACCGGCTATAGCAACTTCATATTCAGACTCATTGTTAGAAGCCCTAAAAGCAAAACATATAGCTTGGTACATTTTGTCACCATACAGAGAGGTCAAGCATACCCCTGCACCACATCCCATAGTACTTGATCCACCATCCGTCCGGACGACCCATACCTTTTTATCTTTCATCTCAGTTGTTTGCTCTGTATCCCTATCTGAGTGGAATTCAACTAAGAAATCAGCCACAACTTGGGCTTTGATTGCTGTTCGAGGAGCAAAATCAATATCGAAGTCCCCAGTTCCACTGACCACTTAGTCATTCTACCCGAAATATCTGTTTTTTGTAGAACGTTTTTCAGGGGATAGGATATCCGGACAATAATAGGTAGAGCCTGCAAATAAGGCCTCATCTTCCTAGCAGCAATTACCAGGGCTAGTGTTAACTTTTCAAGCTTTAGATAGCGTTTTTCTGCATCTATCAAGCTCTTGCTGATGTAATACACTGGACGGGGATAACTATCCACCTCTCTCACCAACACAACACTTATGGCACAACCGGAAACGGCCAAGTATATGAAAAGAGTCTATCCGTCAACAGGTTTATATAAAGTCTTGGGGGAGGACATATGTTTTTTAATTTCATTAAAAGCCTCATCACACTGCGAAGTCCAGTCGAATCCCTTTGCACCTTTTAAAATTTGAAAGAACGGGGCACACCTGTCCGAAGACCTTGAAATGAATCGATTTAACGCTGCCAACCTCCTGGTCAATCTTTGTACTTCTGTAATATTTTGAGGAGGCTCCATTTGGAATAAAGCATTAAGCTGGTCCGGATCGGGCTGTATCCCTTGCTCACTTATTATATACCCTAGGAATTTTTCGGGCTACACTCCGAACACACACTTCTCTGGATTTAGTTTCAAATTTATTTTTACTAAGTTAGCAAACGTTTCTTGTAGATCTGCCAAGTGTAGCTCTTCGTCCATAATTTTTACCATCATGTCGTCAATATATACTTCCATATTTCTTCCAATTTGATCAGCAAAGGCTTTGTTTACAAACCTCTGATAGGTAGCCCCAGTATTTTTTTAACCCAAATGGCATCACCTTGTAACAATGAAGGCCCATATCAGTGACAAACGTAGTATGCTCCTGATCCTTCAGATCTACTTGAATCTGGTTATACCCAGAGAAGGCATCCATGAAAGATAGTAGCTTATTCCCAGATGTAGAATCCACCAGTTGATCAATCCGGGGGACAGGATACAAATCCTTTGGGCAAGCCCTGTTGAGATCTGTAAAATCAATACACATACGCCACTTGCCATTTTTCTTTTTCACCAAGACTGGATTGGCTGTCCATAAAGGATACTGAGACTCCTTTATATACCCCATTTTATTAAGCATGTCGACTTCTTGAACGATGACATCAGCCTTTTCCTTGGAAAAAGCTCTTCTTTTTTGTATCACAGGTGCTATGTCTCTCTGGATGGACAAATGGTGTGATATGATATCTTCCGGTACCCCGGTAACATCAGCGTTGCACCAAGCAAAAACATGCTGATGGTCTTTTAGGAACTTCAACATTTTACCCTTCAGTTCGGATGCCATTTTGGACCCTATCTTAACATTTTTTCCCTCTCCCAAAGAATGTGTTTCAACTTCTTCAACCGGTATTAAAACTCCAGGGGTCTCTCTAGGGTCATCAATTTCACCCTCACCCCCAGAAAGCCCCTCAAACTGCTATTCTTCATTAATACGAACTGCCCCCAACTTTCGAGGGGCCAGTGCTGTTGCATAACACTCTCTTGCAATCTTTTGGCTGCTCCGAACAACTCCCACTTGTCATTGCACATCATATTTCAAACATTGGTGGACTTTTGAGGCCACTGCATGCATCCTAGAGAGCCAAGACCTCCCTAGAATAGCATTATAACAAGTGGGACAATCCACTACAACAAACAGTACTCTGACCATCTTCTTAAAAAGGCATTTTCCCAACAAAACTTCCTCTTCGAACTCCCCGATCACATCTGCTGAGCTTCCAATGAAACCCACAATTGACCTGTTCGAACGCTGAATTACCGCAGGATTTTTCATCTTTTTGTAGGAAGTTAAAAAGAGGATATTGGCTGAACTCCCAGTATCCACCAAAATTCGTCTTACGTCATTGCCCCCCATGGATGCTCCTATGACAACAACATCTTCATGAGGACCTGCTATATCCCTCAAGTCATCCTCATCGAATACAAAGAAGAGAAATGGAATCTGCGATTGATAGGAAGTTGTGACTCCCTCCAGTTGGGTAGCTAAAGTATGAACACGCCTCTTCCTTGAAGAAGCTGTGGGTGCTGTCATGGTATCCCCTCCGAAAAATTTGAGTGACTCAAAAAAGTTAATAAGCTCGGACACTGTTTTACAACGTTCCTCAATGACACCCACTCTGTTTCGAGTTGGATCAGGGTCCAAGTACTCTGACTCTACATCGAATCTCTCGATTATCACCATAGTTCCCTCCGGAGCGGATGTGCTTGCATTGTTTGGACCAGGCCGATGAGCATTATCAGGCCTATTTCCTCCTCTTCATTTAACATATGCTCCCAACTTTCCTCTTTCAGTCAGATTCTGGACTTCTTGCTTTAAAGCAATACAATCCTCAGTGGTATGGCTAGTGTACTTCTTCCTTTGTTTTGTCATAAATGGTGGCTAAACTTTCTTTTAACTTAGCAAACCACTCTGGTTGAACCCAAGGCCCTCTCTTATTCCTAGATTGCTGACTCTGGGCAGGCACAGCTGGCTGAGACTGAGCTTTAGCTCTGTTATGACCCTACCCGACCTCCCTTGCCTTGTTCCCGGACTGATTTTGGTTGGGGTTTGGTGCAACCGGGGCAGACCTCACCTGCCTATGCACCCTAGTTTTCTTTTTTTCATCCACGTTAATTTGCTTTCCGACCTGATCCAGTAAACCTCCCCATGTCATGGCCTTTTGGTCACTGAATCAGCCAAATTTCCAGGGTTTAAGCCCTGCCTCAAAGAAGCTATTGCTACTTGCTCGAAGCAATCAACCAACTCATTTTTGGTATTTACAAAGCGGCTTATATATTCCTTCAGAGATTCATTTGGTTCTTGGGTACAATGGATAATTGTATCTCCATTTCCCTTCACCTCCTTACTTCCAACAAACTGCCTCCGGAAGGCCACCCAAAAGGTATCGAAATTTCTGATGCACCCCTGTGGTAGACTGTTATACCACTTCAGGGCACTCCCCGTAAAAGACCGGAAGAATGCTCTACAAAAAAACTTATCATCATCATCATCGAAATTCATCATGAAATTTTTGAATTGTTCCAAGTGATTGTCCGAGTCTTTACTGCCATCGTATTTTTCCATCTTCGTGCTATCGAACCTTTTGGGGAAGTTCCCGGACGGGATCTTGGAAGACAATGGAGATTGTCTCCAATTCCGGCCACGACTGAAAATGGTATCCTCGTTAGGAGTTGCAAAGATTCCTGGCTCATCATGGAAGGCAAAATGATCCACCAGCATCCGGTTTATGTGTCTCCGGCTATGAGATGATCCTTTGCCTATATGACTCTTTAACTTTCCATGCCTATCCCTTTTTCTTGAATACGTTTTAACCAACTTTTGTTTATTTTTAGATCGGCCCTCATCACTGCTGGAGGACAAGGATTCTTCAATTCCATCTTCGTCCGAGGAGCTATTGGAAGATTCTGAGTCTGAATTAGAGCTCTCCACTAGCTTGGACCGGTGAGACTTTTTGGAGCTAGCATGAGTCTTCTTCGTACTCACATAGGTCTTCGAAGGATCATGCTCTCTAGGGTTGTCAGTATGATGAGCACCTGATGCCTTTGATTTCTCTTTTATGCATATCTTTGCCTTCTCTGCCCTTAGAGCTTCTATTTCACCCTTTAATCTATCACGCTCCTCGATGGTATATTCATCATTTTCCCCCACCACTTCAAGCAAAGCTGGTGATACTTCTGGTACGTCCGGATTCATTCAGACTGATTTTTCTAATGGTTTTGAATGCTAGATTCAGGCACCGTCGTGCTCCCACTGTGGTCTCCAATTTGGTGTGGTTTATTTTTGTATGAGGGTACGTTTGTAATTTCTGTTTAGAGTTTTGTGGAGTTTTGTGAGTATTTAATATTTGGGTAGAATATAAAGGGAGAATTGAGCTGCCTGGTTGTATTTAATTTTCATTACCCTCATTTAATGTTGGTGGTTGGGTATTTATACCCTTATATTTGGGCCACATGGGCTTTCGGGTCGTGTTTAATGGATTCGGGTCAAGTTTAAGGACCCATTAGCTATAAGTAAGTGAACAGGCATCTTAGTCAAAAAGTGATTAGGTTTTATAAGTACTTTAGTTCTGTTCGGACAGTTTAATGGATGATGGCATCCGAACTGCCCCTGTCCAGTAAGGTGGACATTGTCCGAATTGACCCTGTCCGGTTCCCATAAAATGTGGCGACAGAATCCAGACTCATCAGTATTGACCCGCAGATACAAATGAGTTGAACTCGTGTTCGAAAATATTAAACCCGTAAAGAGTGAGACCAGATTCGGGTTCAAATAAAAAATCGACCCCAAAAGAGTCAGCCCTAACCCGACCCATTTACATCCCTGATTATAAATACAACTAGACATACACAAAGATTAGCATATCGATTTCTAACTAACTTTATTTAATTGAATATAGGACGAATTTAAATTTTATTATCACACCATAAACATTATCCAAAATGTATACATATATTAATCCAAGATATAAATATATTATGAACATAAAATCCAACTAATAGTACTAAAATCCCGCTAATCAAGTTCCAATACTACTAGCATTATTCATGGGTTCATTTCGAATGAATACAATAATTAGCTCAAACAATGAGTGCACTGAATCATAATAATTCTGGTATATGTAAATGTTGCAGGTTTAATTCCATATACTATTGTGTCTGTTAGTTATAGTGGTACAAGTCCTTGTATTTTGGATACTGGCATCATAAATCATATTGTCTCTCACATATCACTCTTAACCGATCCCAAGCCTTTCACTATTATCAATGTTAATTTACTAAATGGTGCAACACCACAAATCACTCACACTTGCAAAGTTAGTTTTAATTCAAAATTAGCACTTAAAGATGTCTTGTGTGTACCAACCTTTAACTTAAATTTAATTTTAGCTAGCAAACTTACCAAAGATCATAACTGTTGGATCATTTTAATTTCTAACTGTTGTATTTTGCAGCACTTGGTTTTGGGGAAAACGATTGGCTAAGATAGACAACATGGTGGTCTATACTATATGCATCCAAATAAATTGGTTGTATGTTTGGTGTCTCACTTACCTGACCTATAACACTTACACATAGGTCATCCATCACTGTCTCATTTAAATTACTTTCACATTTGCTTCAAGGTATTCACAAAGAGTTAGGAAATAATTCTACAATTTTCTCACAAGAAAAGCAAACACATATGCTGATAAGGAGGTATTCCCCACATAGAAGGAAGAAAGATATCCAAGCAAATGAACATACTTAAAGTAAGGAAGAGGACACCAGCGAAACAGTGATCCGAGCGCATAACGAAGATGGAAAAAAAACTGAGCTTGATAAAGAATAGAGAAGGAACACAAGACTAATATAACTATAATAAAAAAGAACGACCAACGTTCAAACTTGACGACCTCGTCAACAGTCCAAGTAGCTGAGAAGGAAGGTTGATTCGAGGAGGACGCCGAGCTGAATTATCTGCACGAACGATAATGAATAGCATGGACCACGCTAAGACCAACTTAGTGTTAAAACCGAGCGATGCTACCATCGAACGAAGCTCAGTCGGATACGCAGTTAAAGCACATCGAATACAATCCAAAAGAGAAACAGTTAAAACCATAACTTAAAGCCACTATGATGGACTTAGTCAAACCACTAGCAACTTGGGCACGAATTGAGGTCCCATGATGTAAATAGACTTATGAGTTTAGTTAGTGGAAAGATAGATCATTGTAACCAGCCATGAACATGTGCAGAGGTGTATAAATAAGAGAAAGACCTTGAATAATTGTAACAACTCTTTTCTCACAATAATAGTTTTTTTTACTTGGCAAATTCTTTGTTATTTCCCTTAAAACATTTGGCGTCGTCTGTAGGAAATCAATTAGAATTGTAAGTTACTTTAACCATGGTATTTACTAGGTCAGGAATCAAGAGATAGATCATAGAGTCTAGTGAGGCTGCAGGAAATCAAAGATTGGTAGCGAACTCATTGCTCAGGTAAAACAATCTACGTTATACTCAGGCTATCGTTTAGGAGGTCGTAGCACCAACATCCGTTGAGCTGTTGAGACCAATATCACAGGTATTAC
This sequence comes from Limnanthes douglasii subsp. nivea, assembly GCA_036936605.1. Classification (NCBI taxonomy): domain Eukaryota; kingdom Viridiplantae; phylum Streptophyta; class Magnoliopsida; order Brassicales; family Limnanthaceae; genus Limnanthes; species Limnanthes douglasii. The sequence continues at coordinate 246,174,604 of JAUPFV010000001.1, read as the reverse complement.
CATCAGTTTCAGTGGTCAGAATCAACATTCCGCCCTCTGTAAATGCTCCGATAGTCCATGATGCACTAGGAGCAAGTATCACCGCTAACCCAACTGTCTAACAGATCCAATATTTTTAGCAAGACCAACAAAGAGTAGCATGTGAGAGGGACACCAAGGATCAAGATATGCATGCTAATTTATCAGGAATCAACAACACCCTTCATGTGCTCGCCGAAAAGTTAAGAGGAACGAGTCAAGCGAATCACCAATCTGGGCCCGAAGCCGGCCGAGCTAACTAGGGGGATAGTTGATCCAAAGGAGATGACAAGCAAGAAGAGAAAGGGGAAAGTGGAGGCAATAAAGATCTAAAGAGAAAGAGCATGGCAAGGAATCCTGTCCCGCTGCGTCGAAAATAGCCCGGGAGGAAGATGACGTCTACTACAACCAGGTGTGCCCTAGGATGTCTAGTTACATCCTTAAAGAGTATCTTTTTTTGGAAAAATACTTGAAGTCCAGCTACCAATAAAATTTGATCCCTCAAAGACACCTGAATTAGTTTCGCAATATGATGATGGTGTTCAACCCGGATGATGTTATGCTTTGCAAGGCATGTCTATGACCTTCAAAGGTAACGTGATGGACTAGTTCAACAGCTTGCCTAAATGATCCATCTATGATTTTGTTGGCCTATGGAAGGCATTCAATGAAATGTTTTTCGGTAATAAAGAACTCAAGCGCGAACAAAATTCGATCATGGATCTTTACCAAAAACGATGTGAATTTCTTTAAAGTTATGCTAGAAATTTTATTCATGATGTGAATTATTTTCCAGATTTGACGGAGAATATGGTGGTATCCTCACTTAAACGCGGAGTTGACCGGAGAGGGAGCTTTTATGTTGACCTTATGAAATTTCCAACAAAGAAAATGTGAGATATTCTCGCCCGATTAGACACTTACATTAGGGTAGACGAACCCCGAAAGGGAGATTCGTCGGATCTACATGTATTAGACTTCAAAGATGGAGCACCAGAGCGAAAAAGAGTTAAGGATCCACCTCAGCGGGATACCAGCCGACGCATTAGTAGTTTGAATAATCTTCTATGAGGTTTACACCACTGACTGAACCTATTTCCATATGTATGATCGAACTAAGGGTCCATCAAAGTATCAAACACCACGCGTAATGAATGGTCCTGGTTTCAAGTGATCGAACCGATATTTTTCCCTTATCACAATGATCACGAGCATCTTACTAATGAGTGTTGGCAGCTTAAAGAGGGGATCCAACGATTAATAGACAACGACCATCAATCAATGCCAGATTTACGAGAAGACACTCGCCTAGCTATCGAGGACAAGCCCAAAAATGATGGAGAAGTAAATACGCGCAAACATCAGTGGCTCTTCACCATTGCAATGGGACACCCCGTTATTATAGATGGGGTTAGTGCACCGTCGCCCAAATTTCTCAATAGTGAAGGGTCGGAAGTTACCAACAACGCTTAATAGAACGATACCCCATCCCTTTTTACCATCGTTGGAGGTAACCCAACAGCCTTGCAAGGAACCACTTCCGACAAAAAAGTCGATGACAGACTTTGATATTTACGAAATTGATGCCACCTCTTACAGAAGCTACAAGGACCGTGTGGCTGACCTTACCTTTAACGATGATGATCTTAGAGGCGTCGGTACATCGTATGAAGATGCACTGACCATACATATGTATATTGGAGGTGTCATGGTAACTCGTGTAATGGTAGACGGCGGTAGCTCAACTAATATTATTTTTAAATACAATTTCGATTGCATGCTAAACTTTCGACCTTACAAGCCCACTCAACGAACCATGGTCGGTTATGAGAGAAAAACTTCTTAATGCGTAGGGGAAGTAGAGTTTCTGGTCATGGTTCGGCATGTAGCAACTAAGAAGGAGCTCAAAACATTATTCATAATTTCCGATACGCCGAGCCCATATCATGAAATTATAAGTCGCCTTAGCTGCATAGAAAGAAAACAACTCTGTGTACGTTTAGAAAATGCGTGAAGTATCCAGTTGAGAACTCGGTCAGTATAATTTGGGGGAGCCAGCATACTGTGAGAACATGCTATGCAGTAACCGTTAACCCATCAACGCCTCTCCGATATCAATCAGCCGACGAGGGGGTTCACGGGGAAGGAATCTTTAACCCCCTCCCCATTTCTTGACCCGGTCAACGACACGTGCGAGGTGGAACATTCACGTGATGATATTCGGGAATCGGTGGAGGAACTAATAGCAGAGGGGCGCGTTCTATGGATAGGTGGTAAGTTATCGCTTGTTTTCAAGAAATATTTGATTGAACTGTTAGCCAAGAATTTGGATGTATTTGCTTGGGAGGCAAGTGATGTTTCAGGTGTTAACCCTTCGTTTATATGCTATGAGTTGGAAATCGATCCTCGCGCAAAACCAGTTCGAAAAAAGACAATCTTTCTCCACAGTAAATCAACAAGCTATATATTGGAAGAGGTGTCGAAGTTGTCTGTCTAGGGCACATCTAGAAAAGCGACGTATCCGGTTTAGGTTGCTAACCTAGTGTTAAAAATAAGGGAGGACAATGCCGAATATTCGTAGAATTTATCCACCTCTATCAAGCCTTCCCTAAAGGTGCTTTTTCGCTACCCCACATTGATCAACTAGTAGATGTCGCATCCTGGTGCAAATACCTGTCATTTATGGATACATATTCGGGATACAACCAGATCCGGCTCAATTATTCAGATCAAGAGCACACCTCTTTTCAAACTGAGCGGGGATTATATTGTTTCACGGTCATACCTTTCTCCCTAAAGAACGCTGAGTCTACATACCAACATTTAATCAACCACATCTTCCAAGATCACTAGAAGAGAGTGTTACAGAAATCTGACACATCGAACCGTCTAATTAAATAAAGTATCGAGCTTGGAGAATATGACATTTGGTTCGAGCCTCGTACCGCCATAAAAGTCTAGGTCGATGATGGTGGATGGTCAAAGCAGATGGAGCCTCAGGTACATCAGACGGTGGAGCTGGAGTTCTGCTCCGCGTACCTACTGACGAAGAATTAAACCAAGCTATCAGATTTAATTACCCTATTACAAAACAATGTTGTCGAGTACGAAGCAGTCCTGTGTGGTATGAAGTTGGCTTTAATATGCGAGTCTCGAGTCCTGAGGATTGGATCAGATTTGCAATTAGTTGTTAATCAAGTCGTCAACACTTATGACGCTAAAAAAAGATAAAATTTGGAGTTACCTAGTCATACTCAACGAATAAGAGTGCAAATTTTTCAGAATTTCGTACAAACATGTACCCCGACTGGAAAATTTGACAGCAGACCTGCTAGCAAAGACCCGCAGTCTTGGGAGCGAGTCCCCTAGTCCTCTTTCAGCAATTACCGGCAACAGAACTCGTCATCAAAGAGGATATAATCCATGAAACTAATAGTACCAACAATTGGAGGAAACCTATATCTACAATACTTGAACTCAGTTGTGCTCTCAGTTAATAAGAGCGACACTCGAGTCTTACAATACAAGGCACCAAAATATTGCGTGCTAGATAATATTTTATACAAGAGGATCTTCACTCGTCCGTTACTTCGATACCTTGACCAACTTGAGACAAAATCAGTTCTGCAAGACTTTCACTCTAGAGAAGCAGGGGCTCACTGTGGATATCGAAGCTTAATTCAAAGATTTCTTTAGCTAGTTAATATTGGCCAGAGTTGGCAGCAGACGTAGAGAATTTGGTCCAATAATGTCATCAATGGAAACAATTTTCTAATACCAGACATATGTCACGCGAACCTATGCAGGCTTTATCCATTCCATACTCTTTTGATAAGTGGGAGATAGACCTCATTGAACCACTCCAAATGGCGCCTAGGAAAAAGTGGTTCCTAATTTTTACAATAGACTACTTTTTCAAATGGGTCGCGACTAAGGCTTTATTCCAGATCCGAGCACAAGAGGTATACAATTTCATTCACAATCGGATTCTTGCTTGGTATGGTATACCACGTGTTCTGATGACAACTAACGGCCTTCATTTCCAGAATTCGGTGGTAACAACCTTCTGTAAGACTTATAAGATCGAGCAACATTTCTCTACACCATATTATCTTCAAGCCAATGGACAAGTTGAGGTGAGGAACACCACAATCTTAGAAGGGATTAAAAAGAAACTTGAGGGAGCTAAAGGAAAATGGCTAGACAAGCTGGCTAAGGTGTTATGGACATATAAGACTACCCCTCGGGCTATAACGGGAGATACCCCATTCGTCATAGTCTATAGGAGTGAAGCAGTAATTCCAGAAGAGATCATCCTGCCAAGTTATCCCGTAGAGAATCACGAGGAGGAAGCAAATTTGGTAAATCGAGCAGAAAGTATTGACCTCTTAGAATAGCGAAGTGACCAAGCACCCGTTCGGGCTGAAATCTACCGGAGTCTGATGAGAGGGAGATTTAATGCTCGGCTAGAACCGCACAGTTTCAAGGTTGGGGACTTGGTAATGAAGAAGAAATTTCAAGGGTCAAGTGACTAAGTGAATAACAAACTATGACCTAATTGGGAAGGGTCTTACACAGTTACTTCCACAGGACGCAATAGAGCTTATCGCCTAGCCGATGCCGAGAGTTGTGCTCTGAAGCACCCATGGAATGTAAATCATATAAAATTATATCGCCAATCTTTGTAATGTTGATGATGCGCTCTTTTCCTCCTCTGATAGCGCGGGACAATTTTTTAATGAGCCATCTGAACTATTATTCTCATTTTTAATATATTTTATGCTTTCGTCACTCTGATTTTATTACGCATTCTCCATTTTTACAAATGATGAACAAGTCAATGACCACGCCTAAGGGTTACGCAAGGGACCACACTGAATCCAGACTAAGTGTCTATAAACACGATCAAACTAATCGGCCACACCTACGGGCTACGTAAAGACCATAATGAGCCTCAAAGCTGAAATTATTGTTATCTATCTTCGGTTAAAGTTTAATTTTTTTAGAGGTTTTAGATGTTTAGGTTTTAGAGTTTTTGTTTTTTTGGATTTTCTACAAGAAATTAAACATCTAACAACTAAAATCATTGTAATCCATCTAAATTGAAGTTTAATTTTTTTTAAGGTGTTAGACTTTTAGATGTTTGTAGTTTAATAATTAATGTTTTGGGTTTTCAGTTTTTTTAGTGGAGTACTTGTAGTTATTTAGGTTAGTTGCGGGTATTTTTGGGTTTTCAATTTTTAACGATAATAAAAATTTAAAATAATATGTGAACTCTAACAAAAATATAATGTCCTCTAAAATATTAAAAAAACAAATTAAATGATATAAAAAATAATAATTCTAATTCTAATATAAACCAGGTCCGAAAATAGAAGGCAAAGAGTCTATGTCTTTTACACGTGGGGATCCATAATATTAGTGGTTTAATTTTCTTTTATTAATATTAAAAAAGAAGAAGATAATAATAACTTTATAATAATAAAAAGTATAAATTTGATTAGTGTAGTTACATAATGTTAACTATGGAATATAGATACAAATTATTGGTCGAAGATGGAATATAGATACAATTTTTTTTTAAAAGAACTTATTATAAAACTCAGAGAGATAACCATAGTTTGTAATCCAACCGGTATTAACTAGCCGATGATCCTTACGATACGGTTGACTAATTCAAAGCCGATCGAGTTATGATATTAATTAACATCATTAATGAATAGTTGTTTCTGAAGAACGAATAACAATAGGTCGTTTGTACTTATACCACTTAGCACACACCAGAAAGTAACCAAAATTCAAGAACCCTAAACCCGCAATTAAATAATAAAAGTTATCCAATCTTCCCTTGTTAAGATCTTCCGTCAACCAAGCACCTTCAGTTCGACTATGCACAACCCATATTAAAAAGGTACTTAAATAACTCGAGACCGCCATTCCTACATAGAAAAACGACCCTGCAACGCTTCTCATGTTTTCTGGAGACTCTTTGTAATAAAACTCGAGTTGTCCTACTGATGCAAACCCTTCAGCTAATCCGGCCAACGCAAGCTGAGGTACTAACCACAGCCCAGACATTGACGAAATCCCTCCTCGTCTAGGTACAGACCCCAACGTTGGTTTCGTTAATGCAATATTCCTCCGTTTTTCTTCAACAATACCGGACACAACCATTGTGAGCACGGATATAAATATGCCAATGCCTATTCTTTGAAGGATTGTGATTCCGGATTCTTTTTTGGTTATTCGTTTAAGGTAAGGGACTAGGACGCGGTCGTATATAGGGATGAACATCGTTAAGGTTAGCATTATGAAGACAATGTACGATGCGGCCGGGATTTGGAAATTTGTATTTAAGAGACGTCGGTCGGATTGCACGGCTTGGAAGACAAAGTAGGTGTTTTGTTGGACGAGGGCCAGAAAATATATGATTGATGCGAAACTAATAGGAAGGACTCTTAATAGGCATTTAACTTCTTCTACTTGTTGCATTGTGCAAAGCTTCCATGGATTGGTTGGTGATCCGTCGGAGTTTGTTTCATCTACGTCGGTCAATAGAGCTGCCTTGTCCAAGAATCTGGAAACAAATACGATTTATTGCGTTATCATTTCCTACATACGTGTTAGCTGGCTTTTAACACTACAATGTGACAAGATCATTTGACTCAATCTAGAATAACTAGTGATATACCGCATAGTGCACTTGCCAGAGGTTATTGTGTGCACATGCCAGAAGTTATGGCGCAGTCGCATGCACTATGATGCAAGCAATAGCCTACTAAGTAAGATTTAACAACTAATTGAGCTTCGAACATCAATTTTATGGCGCGAGCTAAGCCTGAGCTGCAGGTATATGGCTCAGCTCGATTTAATCCCAACTCCTAAGAAGCCTTGTGATGATCAGTGCGCCGTCAAATTTGAGCCCCATATATATCAAGCATTCCCATCTAACAATAAAAATCTGTATAAGCATTGTTTTTAACATACCTGAATTGGTTTGTGTACGCTAGCTTGGAGTTGATAGACTTGAGAGGAATATAATTGTAAAGATTGAGCCAAGGTTGATCTACTGGTTTTAGCCACCTTTTCTTGATCGCAACCACGACTACTCTAGCTACACTAGTCAATGGACTACCAGTAGCTTTCACTTTCACGTAAATATTCGACGCAGAAAAAAATGCTACACATGATAAAAACATGAGTCCGGCTGGTATTGCTAATCCAATAGCCCAACTTACATTTGACTGAACATACACAATTAGGGTTAGGGATATCATTTGCGCAAACGTATAAGTAAAGAAGTACCAATTAAAGAAACTGTTGATTCCTCGTTTCCCAGATTCGGTATGGGGATTGAATTGGTCTGCTCCAAAAGCTAAGTTACACGGCCGGATTCCACCTGCTCCTATGATGAGTAGCCCGAAACCGGTTAGCAGAAATGACAGTTGCCCCCTAGTTGGCCCCTTGCACAAGTTACCAATTTCTAGTCCACAACGAGGAGGATGTAACTTTGATATTGCTGCTGTTAATTGTACCGCAAGCAATCCCTTCAGAAAGCAAAAATGATGTATAACCTTAAACATTAGTTTATAATCATTTAACTGAAACTTACTCTAAATTAACCTTTCGTATTTAAAAATGTACTGACACCATGTAAGAATCAAATTATTATTATACTTCCACAGACACTTATGTGTAGGCCCTAATTACCATTATTCATGAAACCAACTTAAAAAAATGAGAAATTACTATCATAATACATTCTAACAAAATGTACAAAACAGAATCAAATCTACATCCGATTCACAGGGATACTAGGGGAAAATAGAGAAGAAGTTCTTACCATAAAAGATGCTACGACACAAAATCCGAGCGTTTTAAAGCGACCAAAGTAAGTGTCGCATAAGAACGCGCCTATTAAGGTACATAAATTGGTAGTTCCTTTGAAGATGTTGATTGTAGTTGCAGCTGTTATGCTCTTCATGTTGAACACAGAAGTTAAGTAGATTAAAAGATTTGATATTGTCCCCAATGTTCCAAGTCTCTCAAATGTTTCATTTCCTGAAATTTTTAATACCACATTCATTGTCATAACATCAAAACATCTCAACACATCAATACTAGATCTGAACTAAATTTATACGTAAAAGAAAAACAACAAGAACAAAAACATATGAAAAATATCGCAAAATATACTTGCCGATGATAAGTGGCATTATTTTCCATCCTCTGTAATTAATCTTAATCTCTTCATCGCTCTCCATTATTTCTCTATCTTTTCGCTCTCTAGATTCATTCACATTTTCCTCCATGGTCTTTCTCTCTCTCTCTCTCTCTCTCTCTCTCTCTCTCTCTCTCTCTTTCTTGAAGCTACTTGACATATATCAATAAGATATGGACCACATAGATATAGACAGATGATAGTATACATTTGTATGAGTTTCCTTAACTAACGACACATCTGCATTTAATGTGACTAGAATAAACAATGAATACTAGGGAGTTTCATTACGATAATATTTACTATAAACATGTACACTTGCATGAGCAGAATAGAATAATGTAAAATTGATAATACTTTAAAAAATTTAATGTGCAAACATCGATATAAATCAAGCCCCTATATTTCTAGTTTAATTTTAAAGAAAGATGGAAAGAGTAGACCAGAGGAAAAGATTTGTATTAATTTTTGTTCTATTTCTTTTCATTGAATATTTGTGATTCCCACTGCTGTTATTTATACACAGTTAGTGCAGCAGTGAGGAATCTTTTCGGTTATAACAATATTGTGGATAAGGCAGTACATTTAGTTACAATTTATTCAATTGAGCATGTGACAAAACATCTGTGTGTGATCTAATTAATATCATTTGGTCACACAACTTATTCTCGTGTTATAGGCCGGTCGATGGGCTTGGATTAGCCTGGTTGGTTGGACTATTCGATCCAGTCCCAAGACTTATAAGGCTGAGAAACGAATTTTGGGACAGTCGTTTCTACAGAAAGAAGGGAGATTCTGATCTCAAATCAAAGCCCTAGACCAGCTTCTTCTCCTTCGCCTTTTCTTCTTCATTTCGCCGTTTGTTATCATCGTTGCCGGTGACAGCCCTAGGAGAGGCCATAGCTTTAGTCTTGACATCCCCCCCCCCCCCCCCGCAAACGAAGGGGTGAGTTTACGAGACCAAGTTTGTCTCAAAGAAAGACGAATCGGGAGTGAGTCAAAGGCTTCGTGAGGCAGTCGGCAAGCTGATCGTGAGAAGGGACGTATCGAATTTGTAAAGATCCTTGAAGAACCTGGTCACGAACGAAGTGAACATCGAGTTCGATGTGCTTCGTTCGTGCATGAAACACTGGTTTGAGGCAAAGGAGCTGGCACCCAGGTTGTCACACCATATGACGAATGGTGGTGTGATTGGAAGTTTGATTTCTGTCAGAACAGAGCGAAGCCAAATCAGTTCGGAGGACAGGTTAGCCAGTGCACGATATTCTGATTCAGTGGAGGACCGTGCAACAACATGCTGCTTCTGTGAAGACCAGGAAATCAGTGACTCCCCAAAGTAGACACAATACGCCCCAACACTTCGTCTGTCATCCACCGAGGAGGCCCAGTCTGCATCAGAGAATCCATGAAGGTACAAATGGCTGGATGGTTTAATGTGAAGACCAGTCCATCGCGAGCCAGATAAGTATCTCAAAAACCGCTTCAAACATTGCCAATGTGTAGTAGTAGGCTTTTGCTGATACTGACTTAATTTGTTGACAGCAAAAGAAATATCTGGTCGGGTGTGCGTGAGATACTGAAGAGCCCCCAACAAGCTTCGAAATGGTGTAGGATCAGTGAGGAGCGTGCCAGATGAACTAGAGAGGTGCACCCCAACTGCCATAGGCGTCGGACATGGCTTGGACATGGAGAGTCCCTGGATTGCAAGTAAGTTGGTTATATATTGATGTTGTGTCAAATAAATGTCGGTCTGGTCACGATGAGATTCTATTCCCAGGAATAGATGGAGTGACCCCATGTCCTTTAAGGAGAAAAGAGCATTAAGCCTGTGTATGAACTGAGTCAGGCATGTAGATTGTGTCCCTGTCACTATAATGTCATCCACGTAAACCAATATTAGAATAATAGTCGAGTGAGAGACAAAATAAAACAAAGATCAATATGCCCTTGAGTTGTTGAACCCCCAACTGAGTATGGTGTCCTTCAACTAGAGTACCAGGCTCTTGGAGCCTGTTTTAGCCCATACATAGCTTTGTGGAGCTTGCACATGTGTGTAGGATACACAGAGTCTCTAAATCCCTCTGGTTGAGCCATATAGACGTCTTCACTTAGGAAACCATTCAGGAATGCATTGTTTATGTCTAACTGACGTACCTCCAATCTTTTAGACACTGCAATGGCCAAAACCAACCTTACAGTAGATGGTTTAATTACCGGACTAAACGTCTCTGAAAAATCAACCCCAGGGGTTTGATGAAAGCCATTGGCTACCAACCTTGCCTTGTGTCTTTGCACTGAACCATCCCTGTTGTACTTCACCTTAAAAACCCATTTGCAGCCCACTACGTTAAGTTTAGGTGACCAAGGAGCTAGAGTCCAGGTCTTATTGTTCGTGAGAGCCTGAAACTCAGAGTTCATAGCAGTAACCCAATGGGGATTAGTAGAAGTTTCTGAGTATTTGGTAGGTTCAAGAGTGAGAGGGGTAGTAGTGGTCGTATAGCCAACATAGGGTGTTTGAGGTTTAAGTGTACCATCTTGGGATCTTGTTATCATAGTGTGGGTTTTGAGAGAGGGAGGTTGGTGTTGTGTGGAAACAGGATGGTCAAGAGGTAGTTGTATGGTTAGTGTAGGATTCATATGGAGGAAAGTGGTTGTAGTGTTGTATGGTTAGTGTAGGATTCTGAGTTAGGACTGAGATTTAGTATAGTGTCACTGTGAGAGGAATTAGTAGTTCTGGTGTGAGAGGGTGGATTGGCAGAGAGGGTAATGTGGGTGTCATGATTTTGTGTAGTGTGAGGAGTGACCTTACCTTGAGAGGAACAAGGAGTTGAGGAGATTGTCTGGTTAGAAGAGTCATAAGGCTGAGTTGCAGTAGATGATAGATCACTATGAGTCACAAGAGAGGTAGGCAGACTAGGAAGCCAAGTATGAGAAGTTGGAGTTGACACAGACTCAGACTATTGACCATAGAAAGAACTTGAGAGAAAAAGGAATTCCCTTTCATTGAATATGACATTTCTAGACACAAAAACCCTGTTTCTAGGATCCAAACAGATATAACCCTTATGATGTGGACTGTACCCGAAGAAAACACATTTAGTAGTATGAAATTGAAAATTTTGTGACTTGTAGGGCCTTAGACAAGGGTAACAGGCACAACCAAATGTTTTTAGGATAAAGTAATTGGGTATTTTGTGATAGAGAAGTTCATAGGGTTATTTGTGAGAGAGAACTGGTGTAGGTAATCTGTTAATGAGAAAAATAGCTGTTTGAAAAGAATGAACCCAAAACTTGTAAGGTAACCCAGATTGAGCTATGAGAGTGAGACCCGTTTCAACTAGATGCCTATGCTTTCTTTCAGCCCTGCCATTTTAAGCTGAGGTGTATGGGCATGATCTTCTAAGTATGAATCCATTTTCTTGAGAAAAAGAGTGAAAGGGTCTGTATTCACCACCCCAATCACTCTGGACAACTTTGATTGATCTGTCAAATTGTTTTTCAACAAGTGTTTTGAATGTTTTGAATGTGTTGAACACTTGGCCTTTATCTTTTAGGGGATAGAACCAAGTATATCTTGTGTGGTCATCAATGAAAATAACATAGAATTTGTGTCCCTCTGTAGAGACAACAGGAGAAGGACCCCATACATCTGTGTGTATGAGATCCAGAACATTAGATGCATAGGACCTAGGCACTGAATAGGACAAACTGTGAGACTTGCCTAATTGGCAAGCCTCACAAAAACTCATTTCATTCTTTCGAGTGGTAGTGAGATTACAAAGCTTTAGAACAGAATTCAAAGTGTCTAGAGATGGATGGCCAAGCTTCCTATGCCACCCATCTTTTAGGTAATTGGAAACATTAACATGAACATTGGACATAAAAGCTTTAGGTGAACTAGAAGAGGCCTGACTTTCTTGTGACTTAGGATAGCTGTCCAATCTGTATAGCCCATTCTCAGACATCCATCTGAGAAGAATAATCCCTGTGTCCTTGTCCTTCACAAAGCAAAAACCACTATGAAACTCAACAAAAACTCTGTTATGGTTAGTTAATTGAGAAACAGATAGTAAATTTTTGTTAATTGAGGGTACATGTAGAACATCAGACAGATAGATAGGTGATTTAGTGTTGGAATAAAGTTTAGAGTTACCAATGTTTTTTATAAGGAGTTTTTGGCCACTACCAACCATAACACTCTTAGTACCTGTATACTCAGACTTCTGGGTTAAGAGTCCTGAGTTGCCTGTGACATGGTGGCTAGCACCACTGTCAGCAAACCAGGCATTGTCACCTGTAGTATCCTGAGTAGTAAAGTAAGCTGTTTGATCACCTTCACTTTTGGTTTGCTTTGTTGGTGTATTTCCCATCACAAAAGGATCATCTATGTAGTAGCATATTGGAGCCGAGTGTCCATATCTACTACAGATTTGACAGGTAAGTTTGTTCTGAAACGATCTACCTCCTCTCCCCCTGTAGAACTGCCCTCTGCCTCTGTTATTGTTAGAGTAATATGACCTGCCTCTATATCCTCTACTCTCTCCTCTGGAGCCACCATAGAATCCTCTAGTGCTGTTGTTATGTTGTTGTTGTTTTCCATCTGTCTTTTGAGTAAAGTTCACTGAGGCTATGCTGACACTAGATATGTTATTTTGAATACTCAAAAATTGTTCAAGTCTGCTCTCAAATATGAGCAGACTTGTTTGTAGATCCAGCCAACTGAGATCTTTCTTATCAGTTAGACTCACCACAATAAGTGTATACTCAGAGTCCAAACCAGCTAGGACTTGAGTAATTAGGTCGTCCATAGATACACCACACCCAGGAAGCAGTAGATTATTAGTTATAGACTTCATTTTGTTAAGATAGTCATACATTGAAGTGTTACCTTTACGAGTTCTCTGAAACTCAGTTTTGAAGTAGGTAATTCTGGCTCTAGTTTGTGAGCCAGACACCCTGCTAGCAACTTCCCAGAGATCCTTTGCGGTCTCTTCTTCCATCAACTGGGCTGCTACATCAGGACTCATGGTTGAGTACAGCAAGCCAAAGAGCAGTTGATCTTTAGTAATCCACTCTTCATATTCAGGATTTTCACTTACATTCCCTTCAGAACTAGTAATAAACTTCCCTGGACAGGGTTTGTCCCCTGTAATATATCCACCTAGTTTATTTCCTTTGATCATAAGAAGGACCATAGTTTTCCACAACAGGTAGTTGTTTCCGTCAAGTCTAACACTGTGATTGTTGTTGTTGTTCATGGTGTGCAGGTTTGAGTTTTTGGTGCTGCTAGTGAGGTTGCTTGGAAGGACAGATCCTAGAGAGTCACAACTAAGTGATGGAGAATCAGGATTTGACATTGATGGCTTAGTGAGCTCTGATACCAAGTTTAATTTTGAAGAAAGATGGAGAGAATAGACTAGAGGAAAATATTTGTATTAATTTTTGTTCTATTTCTTTTCATTGAATATTTGTGATTCCCACTGGTGCTATTTATACACAGTTAGTGCAGCAGTGAGGAATATTTTCAGTTATAACAATATTGTGGATAAGGCAGTACATTTAGTTACAATTTTATTGAATTGAGCATGTGACAAAACATTTGTGTGTAGCCTGATTAATATCATTTGGTCACACAACTTATTCTCGTGTTATAGGCTGGTCGATGGGCTTGGACTAGCCTGGTTGGTTGGACTACTCGATCCAGGCCCAAGACTAATAAGGCTGAGAAACGACTCTTGGGACAGTCGTTTCTACAGAGAGAAGAGAGATTCTGATCTCAAATCAAAGCCCTAGACCAGCTTCTTCTCCTTCGCCTTTTCTTCTTCCTTTCGCTGTTTGTTATCATCGTTGCCTGTGACAGCCCTAGGAGAGGCCATAGCTTTAGTCTTGACATTTCTTCATTTGTAAAATTCAATTACAAGTTTAATTGAACCATTAGATTGCAATAATTAATTCATGTAAAGTATAGGGTTTTAATGATGGGATTTGTAATGAAATTTAAGGTTAGATATGAAGTTTCAATTTTAGAGGTTTCTGCTCCCTTACGGTTTCAAATCTTATGATTTAGATTCGGTGCAGTAGGACTATTGTGGGAATGTTATCTATCTTAACATAGAGTTTCAGTCTCAAATTTAGTGATGGTACATTAGATTCCATTTATTAACTCATGTTGTATAGGTTTTTAAATGTTGTAATTCGTAAATGAAAATTAAGGTAAGAGGTAAATTTTCATTTTGGGAGGTTTTGAACCACCGTAGGGTCTCAGATCTAAAGCGGTAAAAATTCAATTTTTGCGAGGTTTGGATTCGCTTAAGTGGGTTTCTGTTATTGTGAGATTATTATCCCAACATAAAGTTTCAGTCTCGAATTAGTTTGGTAAATGTACATGAAGTTTTAGTAAAAGACAATTCTTGACAAGAGACATGCTTCGAGATTGTGGAAATAGACTCTGGGAAGTTGCTTCTGAGGAAGTTGAAAGCTTTGGCTGTCATATAAAAATCAGTGAAAATGAATTTAGTATATTTGAAATGGTTAAATTGAAGAATAACTAATGTGGAAATGTAGTACAAGTTTGTTATCGCTGAGTTTTATGCAATAATTGATCTAGAATATATAATAAGTTGTATAAAAAATTACTATATGAGTTGTTCGAAATCGTTGATTTGGATATTGCTTAACTTTATTTGTTTCCTATTAGCATGGTGTATGTTTGTTGTAACCTAGATTCATTTGGATTAAATTTACACATGTGATGTAGGAAAACACTTAAGGAAAATTTTGTTTGTGAGAGAAAGCACATAAAATATTAAGTGATTTGAGAGTAGATAAACTCTTCAAGAGAATCACTTGAAAGACACTCTAGAAAACCTTGAAGGTTGTAAGATATCACTCAAACTTGATACTCTGTTTTGAGAAGTTTGAAAAATCAATATTTGTTTGTATTTTATGGTTTTTGAAATTCCTTGTAATTGTTCCATCGAAATGACATTAGATTTGTTCGTCCGTGGATGTAGGATTACTCCATAATCTGGACCACATAAATTTTATGTTGATTTTATTGCATGACCTTTATTGCAAGACTATAGTGTCAAAGTAGAAAGTTTTGAAGTCTAAGCAAACTATTTTGCTGAAATTTGGTCTCGGTTTCATTGATATTCTTTCTTTGGATAAATGAAGCGTATGAAACAAAGAGTCTTGTGAATTTCCTATCTTATTTAACAAGTAGTATGTCGAGTGTGGTGATATGAGATTAGATTCAGGGATTAAACTATTGATGTGGTGATCAACAGTGAAGATGAAGAAGGTAAATATGTGAAGTTGAATTCAATGAAATTTTATTTTGATAAATTCACGAGATATAATTATTGTATCTCAATAGAACTAAAATCGAAGCTTTCTTTATATAGAAGGGATTATATGATGTCATTGATATAAGATATATAAAGGAGGTTGATGTTAAAGTGCTTAAATGGAGGTAAATAATCTTGAACTTGGGACTTACCACGATAATATGAAAAGAAGTGATAAGTTGAAGTAACAAATGGCCATAAAGGAGGAAATGAATTATCTGAAGAAGAGTGGCACATGGATTATTTTGAAGAAGTTGGAGGTTTAGAATTTTATTAGATGTAAATTAATATTTAAGTGGAAAAAAATTATTTCGAGAGTTGAATTATCCATGTACAAACATATATTCATTGTTAAGGACTTTACTCAAAATGAGGGTGTTGATGACATACTTATAGTAGGGAAGAACAAAATATAGACTTAAACTATGAAAACTCATCTTATGGATGAGCCTGAAGTGAATGATATGAGAGAAACTAAGACGATTCTAAGAATAGATTAAAAATAAGATAATGAGAGGTTATATATTCTGTTGTAGTTGTACAATCCCATGACTATATGACCATTTTGGAAAAATGGAAATGTTGGGAATGTTGTTTAGAGATTTTCGGATAAACTCCGAAGTCTTGTTTTAACAATTTCAGATTGAAATTATTTTGGTTGTTCTCTAAAATTTTCAACCGGATAAAATCAGAGCGGTGCATTTGAACAACGAGAATGAATATTTTTGTTGTAATATTTTTCTTCAACAAAACCATACTTATTTATTCAACCAAATTTCTAAACTGTAAAATAGTTTTATGTCCAATAACGGCTATAATATTCAAATGATAAAACTGACCAAAAAATCAAATTCAAATTCGAATTAATTTTTCAAATTCAAATTTCTATGAATTTTCATAATAACCTTATCATTCAAATAAATTTAATCACAACCAGGCTCCGCCCCTTGGACCCACTAATCATAATATATTCTAACAAGTGTGTACTCCACACTCTCCGACTTGTTCGATAATATATTACGACTACATTGGCCGACTAGTCAATCCAATTACACTAAAATATCCAACGATCTTCCAACATTTTAGTGCAATTCATGATTAACTAAAACCAAATCACAACAAATAACAAATTTATGCATAAATGAAATATCGTGATGATTGAATTTCATATTAGTATACTACACATTTCAAATATTCGAATATCAAGGTATCACTAAGGATTGAACCTTTACAATCCATAATGAATGCTCGAAGATAATATACACATAAATTTACATTCTCAAATGTTCTTATGTGACACTATCTTTTATTAGCCTTGTGTGCTTATCCTTCTTTTGGCATTTCAAAACCCAGTCCTATCTTCTTAAAGCGGTTAAACTTCATACTTAAATAGGTAGATTTTTTACTCTTGCACATGCATATGCTATTTGAAAAAAAACTATTAAGAAGATAAACTTCAACTTCCACAACTTGCATGTCTGAACACATACTTTGGAATAATAGTACTAATGTGTTCAAATCTCTAGATGTTAAGTTTTACACATTGAATTCAGCACCTAATGGCATATTAGAAGGGAATTCGGTATCTCAACATGAGAGATTTCAAATGGACATTAATCCCCTCCAAATAGCCTATTTGTGCACAAGATATCTACTTAACCCTTTCGTTAAATGATCGACTAATTTATATTGAGTTCTCACAAACTTTACTCAAATAATATCATTTGTGATGCGCTCACAAATCATATGTTTCTAACACCTAAGTACCTAGACCTGCCTTTGTAAACTTGTCTATAGACATTGGCTAAGTCAGCTTTACTATCACATTTGATACATATAGGTGATATTGGTTTGGGCCACAACAAAATTTTATACATCAAATTTCTTAGCCACTCAGCTTCTTTACTAGCTGTTGCTAATGCCACAAACTCTGATTTCATTGTTGAAGCACTAATTCAGGTCTGTTTTTTAGATGTCCAAAGTCCTCTAAGTAGAAATACACATCCACTTGTGAAAGAGTGGACTTCCATATTCAAAATATAACTCGTATCCGAATATCCTACTAAGCTTTCCAACAACAAATGCAATATCCGACCTAGTGCTAGTTATGACATACATATACCAAGAATCCTCTCAGCTTCCTTCAAATATTTCATCTCAAAACTAAATGACAAGATGTTTTGGTATCAACATTTTGATTTTTACATTTTCATTAACGTATAAACAAATCATAACTCATTTATGAATAACATCAAAATTTACCAAGATCGTAAATTATATTATATTTTGAATAACATCAAAATTTCTGAAACATATGTTATAAATATTATAACATAATTCAAATGGCAAATAGATGCATAAATGATCGGCATAAACTGCATTGGTTTAAATATGTCGAAGTTATACAACTGACAAACTCTAATTTCATGTCATTGTCAAGAGACCATTTATATATTATTTTAAAGTAATATATACCAACAAATTTTCTATCTATTTTCTATGTAAAAATAATACTACAGAAATTCATTTACACGCTATAAATGCATGCATATAAAATAACTCCGATTATATATTATTTAAAGTAACATATATACAAATTATTTTTCTATATAAAATTCATATACTGCAAGCATTATAACTACATGCATATAAATTAACTATAATTTAAAAAACAACATAATTTTTAAAGAATTTACAATATTTTGATACTTTTAAAAAAAATTGCCCGAAATTGTTTTTACTTGATGTTTAAGTAAATTTACGTCGACAAAAAATAACACAAAAAGTTCTAAAGTGTTATGTTTGGATAGTGTATGTTCGCTTCATGTGGCAACGTTGTTTTGAGCTTGAGGTGACACGGTACATAACTTGCTAAACTTTTCCATGTTATGTTGTGATATATAGTTTTGGAGATGATATATTTGTTTGTTTAATAAAGAACATATTTTTCAGACCTATTTTTAACCTAGTTTTCTAATAATTTTATTTAATTAAATTTAAAATATTTTTTATATAATTTTAATTTTTTTTATTAAAATGATTTTTTTATAAAGTAGGTTTCTCGATTTGAATTTAATGTTTATGTAAAAATTACAAAGTTTTGTCGAAAAGTTTAGTTATCAAAGGTTTGAACATGTTTTTATTTTATAATTAAATCAACAACTTCACACAAGTAAATAACCGAATCCTTTATTTATATTCAATTTTTATTTAGCACTATAAGAACATTGTTATCCATTTTAAGAATTCTATTTGAGAAAAAAAAACAAACTAGTATAAGAAGAGACGCCATCTCTAAATTTTCATAGTTATTATTCTTATAATGTTTATGTTATTGTGGAAACACTTATCTTACTCAATACATAATATTAAAATTTATTTTTACTTATATATGAACACAATAACACTTAATATATATGATCTTAGATGAAACCATTATTGTATAAATGTTGAAAATTCTTACCATTGAAAAAATGATGTATAAATGTTTGTCGATAGTCGAGTCGGGTTACCATCATTGGTGAACTCTTTTTCAAGATTTTAAACCACATCTATCTTGATATTGAGTTTATCATTTATTTAAAAATGATTTCCTGAATGAATGAGGAAAGTTTTCACTATAACACGCATAAGAAACCAATATGATGCGATTTTGAATCAATTATCCTATGATTCATGTCTAAGATTACTATTTATTGATTTTAAATTTTAGGTACCACTATATATTATCCTTAATTTCTTTTGGATATTAAAATATATTTAAATTATCGTTTCTAATTTCAAAATGAATTTTATATTTTGACCATTTTCATTTTTTTTAAATTATGGGTAAGGTTATAAATTTTGATTCCATAGTCAAATGAGATGTACATGTTTGTTTCTTTGATCAATAAGAATTAATCACACCTGCATAAAATGAATACCCATCCCATATTCTATTTGTTGTTTGATAGTCTAGTGATTTAATTTACATCATTATACTCTTTGAGTATCCTAAAAAAATTAACATATTCAAGACACGTGCTTTTTATTTTATACAAGTATCCAATATCCAATATTTAAAACTTTAGTAAGCTAACTTAATTTACTAATCGTAAAAAATATATCTGAAATAATGCATAAAATACTAGTATGAGACTTCTGATGACTATTATATTCAAATCTACCCATCGTCCGCATATTATTTTTCATGTTTAATATTGTGATTGATGAGGCTAAAAACCTAATCAAACACTATTTTTTTTCTCGAAAGGGAACTAGATTAGATTAAAAAACATTTTATTTGTGAATAATAAATTTTCAATATTTTCCATCATTATCTTTACATTCAGAGTTTGTCTCTTATTTATATTAGTTACAGAGAGTCTCTATGTGTCCATATTAACGTTTCTAACATTTTTTTAGTAATTTTTTATAGATCATAAGTATCCGTTATAAAGATAAGTGTTGAAGACGAAGTGTTGAAGTTGAGGCTAACTATGGCTAGCCGAGATAGGCATGACTAGTCAAGCTGAGCACAACAAACCGAGTTAAGCATGACGAGACAAGCTAAGTATGATGAGGTGAGGTTGATTATGAGTAGCCGAGCTGAGCATGACGAGGTGAGACCGATTATCACTAGCCAAGTTGAGTATGCTTAACTGAGGTGACCATAACGAGATGAGTTGAGCATGACGATGTGAGGTTGATTATGACCAGTAGAATTGAGCATGACTAGCCAAGTTGTATCTCACATTTTATCACTATATCGGTATTATATTACATCAGTGATCAAATAATATATTTTTACAATTAATTTCAGATGATGATTTTCACTATTTTAAACTATTTTATCCAAAAAATAATGATAACTTTATAAAATAATTTTATTGCAAGTAGATAATTTTTTTATATTTCTATTATCTAAGCCATGCCATAATTTACAATAAATAAACCATTTATGCATTGACAAACAATGATTATTGTATCACCACATATTTTAATGTAAAAATATGTATATCCACTATTATGCTTAACCTCATAAGATATAATGATATGACCAATATTTTCATGTTATTTTTTATACATTTTTAAAAAGCTATAATGATTTACCAATTATATACAACTTGATTTATTTCTTAAAATCAGAAATGCTCCACAACTTTTCATGTGGATCTCTACGTCGAGGTCTTTATTTAACTATAAGATTTTGTATCCATTAGATAACTAATGAGATTAAATACCAATGCAATCGTAAAGAATATTTATATAATGATTCTCGTTGTATGATTATATGTATCCAAACACATATATTTTTTCTTTTTTTCGAATGCGTCTAACAAATAATTTGCATTATACACTTTGGTAATTCTATTGGTGTAATTTTTATTTCGACGTATATGCTTACATATAATTTGCTTTACTCTCAAGACTATATCAAACACTATTCAATTATAATTGTCTATGACTGAATATATTTTTATCATGTTACTTTTTTCTAAAGATCGAGTTTTTATAAGCAATTGTGTATTTGTATCCATTGGTCAATCTTTCAAAAACGTATCATTAGTATTTTGTGAATTTATTTCCCAAATCCCACTAAATAAAGTGGGATCCATCGTGAATTCATATATTATATTATAATATGCTAAGTTTTTTAACCATCTCACTTATTCAGAACTCCACCGACTACTCATCAAATTTAGGTGTTTTAAAAATATTATCTCAGTTTTTGCAACATTTTTAGTATTTTCCTCAGTTAGTAATGTGAAATAAAAAAATTTAATTTCTTTGTATTGATAAAAAATATTATACTCCAAATTTGATATCCTATAAAAAAACATTATATGATGCATAACATATGAAATCGCACATAATGACATTTGAAGCTTTTATAATCTCTGTTGATTCATGTTATTACCATAAACAAAATGTTCGCAAACTTTGAAATAATCAATGTCAGTTTT
The DNA here is from genome assembly GCA_036936605.1 of Limnanthes douglasii subsp. nivea. Taxonomy (NCBI): domain Eukaryota; kingdom Viridiplantae; phylum Streptophyta; class Magnoliopsida; order Brassicales; family Limnanthaceae; genus Limnanthes; species Limnanthes douglasii. The sequence goes on along the minus strand of JAUPFV010000001.1, from coordinate 246,153,071 downwards.
CTTTCTTTTCATAACCGATATCTTGATTCTTTATATGACAAAAAAGATAAATAATATGACATGTTCATTGAAAATGATTTCATCTCGCAAAGGAACATATAATTTAGATCTAAGTAATATTTCATTACAAATTTTGATTAAAATTATATAAATATATATACTTTCTATTTCATTTGTTGTGGAATGAAAAGTGTAGATAATGATGGATTGTCGTATGACCGTCATAAAAAATACTCACCATTTTTCCATAATATAAAAATTTAATTCTAATATTTAATTTTTGAAAGACACGTAGTATTTAAGCAATATACATAAGTCTAGTTATAAGAATAATTTATAAAATTAATGAGACATATTTTAATTCAAGGTTACACAATAGACTTCACATAACCCTTTATTAATTATGTCTAATAGTATTTTTTTCATCTTATAATATTTTTGTAACGATTTTCATTCAACATGTTTTGGGATATATTTTAATATTTATTAGTCTGGGTTTACATAATTATTTTAATAACATTATAATATATATATTTATCATATCATAAACCCTAATTATTTTAATATAAAAATAAATATAAGTATTTTTATTTATAAAAATAGTAATAGTAAATATCTCAATCATTCCAGAGTTTTATTTTTTACGAAGATATTTGGTTTGAATAAATCGAGTTTACCAAATTTATAAATCGCTAGAATGATAACTTTTGCTAAAAGAAAATATAAAAAAGATTATTGTTTTATTTTATACATTATCAATCACAATTTTATTTTCACTAATAAAAATAAGTGTGATATTCCACAGGATACAATACGATATTTGTTTGTGTTATATATTTGTATATTTCGTAATTCTTGTTTATTAAATATATTTGTCATGGACTACATGGATAATGACACATGCGTTGTTTCATCAATCCAAAATGTTATTTGAAAAATTATTGATGTCACCGTTTATTGATATAATTTTGCAATGCTTGCATTCACACTATTAGTGTTTTAAAACTATATTCAAAAGGGTCACACTTAACAAAATTTTATTCTTAGTAACTTTTCTAAGACGCAGTTTTTTTTATGATTTATCATACTTGAAAACTTATAATATTTACAACTATTTGAAGTTTGTGAATGAATAAATTATGAGATCTTTTATCTACAAACTTAAAGTCATAGTATTAAATATATTAAATAATATGTATATGTTCTTTTTATCTTACATATTATAATAAAATTGAGTTAAGATTATTAGATCAAAGACCACCATTTTGCGTCAAAATTATAAAATCAATCTAATTGTGTGTTTGAAATATGTTTCTCAATTTTTTTATTTAATTAGTTTTCTCATCAAACTTGGTATAAAGGTGACTCTAGAATATGAGCCAAATCAAGATTCTATTTACAAAATATTTTAAAAGTAACAAAGATAAATTTTAACTTATGTTACTATTATGTGTAGTTCAACCCATCAGATTGATTATCTTCGATCATCAACTTGGTTGTTGACATCGTTAATTTTGCCTCCATAATATACTATCATTGTTTTAAATGTTAGAAAATATGAATGATATAAAAAGACTTATTTAATAAACGTTTTTCATATTTTATGAAAACTTGGTTTCCTCTTTGGAACTACATAAGACACGTATGAATATAATATTTTAAAAATAAATCTTTAAATTTCCTATAGTTTGTGATGAAAAACTCTTTCGTAATACAAAAAGTATTTTTAAGTATTGCGCCACCAATACTAAAATAAGTCAAATTTAATAGATATATCAAGATATATTTTATAAAATATATTACAATTTTATAATTATTTTTGTATGAATAATTCTAATGACTGTTTTATATCTGTAGTCTAAAAAATCTTTAAAAATAGACACAACTTAAATACAACAGTTTTGTAACTTTATATTAAAAGTTACATGCTATCAAATTTCATCTTGACACTAGTGGTGATTATCCAAAAACTAATACAGAATAACAAAGTTTCACAAAATACGATTCTATGATGTTTATATTAACAACTACAATATTGATCACTTTATCATGACGATAACGATTTTGTTACGATTATGGTCATATTATCGCAACATAAACCATAACATATTTGAATAAATGACTTATTTATTTTGAGCGCTCCAACATAATATAAAACCTAGCTCATCATATATTTTGTATCATAGTGTTATTAAAAATATATTCGCCATACAAGATCATGCATGGTGTCAAAGTCTCAAATGGAAAGCCATGATATATATTGATGCATACATTTTCGCCTTTTTACTTTTCTAATTTATTCACCTTGCATATATAAATTTTGTATCTATCGATTTTGTTTGTCTAATGTAAAAAATTTATATTCTATTTTATTAGAAAAACCATCGTTCGGCCAAGAGAAGAATCAATGTATCGATTAACAAACCTTCGGAAGAAAAATAAGTTGTTATGTTCGAGACGAGTAATGAATAAAAAAACCTAACACAAAAGACAAATTGAACGTGGTTCAGGTTGTGAAGAAATCCTACATCCACGGACAACATATACTTTTTTATAAAAAGTAGGTTACAGAAAGACTCTCAAACACAAAAGACCCAATCACAATTCGTTAAACAATATAATGTGATTCAGAGAACTCTATATTGAGTTTTTATCTCTCATCTCACTTATCTCTCAAAAGACCTAGAGTTATTTCACTCACTCAAGAAATATGTTTCTCACAAAACTATTAGGCCATGTCACTCCTTCTATAACAATATCTACTTCTATTTATAAGTTTGAGGAAAACCCTAATTTTTCTTCAAACGCCCAAAATTAAAGCTCATTTATCAATAGATGAAACAACTCTTAATACATTAACATAGAAAACCTCATAAATAAGAAATCATAATTAATATAGAGGACCGAATTAATATAGAGAGTCTAATTAATATAAGAATACCAAGTAGGAGACGTAATTAATATTGGAGACCTAACAAATAGAAGACTCTGCTTCAATATAATTGTTATGCTAAGGTCCAGCTTTCTTTGGATCAAAGTGTTTCAAAACAACTTACTTTGAACCATCCTGCTTCAGAGCATCATGGTTTAGCTCAGTTCAGGTCTATACATGCTCGGATCATCTTGGATCGGCTCAGCTTATGTCTATACATGTTTATACACGTCTGTACAAGTCTTGTATGTACATATTTTTGCCAGATACAACTATGCTCATGTAGTTCTATTATATTACCTTTACTGACGTGTTAATTCTATCAAACACCTAACAATTTTTATTTTTTTTTATCTAATTATATATGTAGTATATGAGGTAAAATACTGTCTCATTACATATACGTTAGATTTTCAATCACAATTGTTGGATTAAATCCAATGACTCAAATTGTGAGATGTAAAACAAAATTCATAGCTAGCTACAATTATTTATTTTTAAATTAAAAAATATTTAATATAGGCTTATGTATCATGACTAGAAGAATGAATTTAAACTCAGAGGATAAAGTCTCAACTTTATCGTTTTTTACCATTATAGAGTTCAACGCTATGAAATGGTTCGACTTTTGTAGGGTTCAAGCTGAGAGTAATGTTTTTTCACCAATATTAGTTTGTGTTCTCATCAATGGGTTATAGTCTTAGTTGAGTTTGTTTATTATGTAGGAAGTAAGTCTCGATACGAGATAAATCTTGGCAGAAGACATGTCTCAACATTGTGGAAGTGACTTTGGAAAGTTAGTACAAGTTTGTGATATTGGATATTGATGTTAAAAGATACTACAAGTTTGTGATAGCTGAGCTTGATATACTATTTAATCATAGCCATTTATTTTAGAATATAGTACATGTTGTGTAACAACCTTTTGTACAAGTTGATCAAAGCCGTTGATCTAGAGCTAATATTACTTCTGTGATTTTCTATTATGAGCATAGTGTATGTTGGTTCTAAACTACTCTGAGTTATATAATAATGGGGTATCACTTGTGCAATGTTATCAATATTTGATTGTGATTATCCAAAAAAAGATGACGTTTAAGGAATACAACGTTTCTAAAGACAATTTTTTTGTTTGTGAGAGATAACGCTTAAGGAATACAGAGCATCATGATATCTATTTGTAAGCTTGATATTCTATTTTGAGATGCTTTGTAATAGAGTACGATACAATTTTGTTAGTTGTGATCATTATAATTCTTTGTAATTGTTCCATCTAAATAAAATTAAATATGTTTGCCTATGAATGTAGTATTACTCCATAATTTGAACCACGTAAATTATGTGTTTGATATGCACTAGGCCATATTATGCATACTCAATTATTATTTCGAGCGAATTTATAGTTGATCCGTAGAGGTATCAATGTAATGATCTTTAATGGCTCATGGGATATTTGAAGGGTACAATAGATGTTAAAGTGTGTTATGATCAGAAACATAGATATGATGATATGTTGAGAGGGTATATAAACTCTAATTATGCATGTTATTTGATACACGCAAGTCAATTGTAGACTATTGGTTTACAATATCTGGTGGAGTAGTTAGTTCGAAAGATAGTATATATAAGGTTGTTGCCTTGTTATCTAAAAAGGTTTAATATATGTATGATACTTAAATTATTAAGAACTTCATATGATTAATGAGATTACTAAATAAGATCACTGCCGTGAAGCATGGATTTACACGGATTTATGATAATATTTGTGCTTTTCACTTGATCTAGAATCCAAAGTTCCATTAAAGGACGAACCATATAAATGTGAAGCTTCACTTCATTACATTGTGATGGAAAATGATAAGTTAAGGTTGCAAATATTACGACTACATATAATCTTTTTTATGTTATAACAAATGTACTATCAGTGTCAAAGTATTCTACTGTATGATACTTATTTTAGTCATGATACAAGTGAATTTCCTGCATTCGTCCAAACGTAGTTTGAATATTGAGGCAATAGAGTTGGAGACACTGAAAGCCTAACTAGAGAATATTTAATTATATGCTTTAAGTGCAGTGATTGGAATAAAAATATTAAACTAAGAGGACATGTTCGATGTTATTGGTTGTAACCACTTTAAGGTTTACTCTTATGAAATCGTTTGACTTTTACAGGATTTGAGATGAGAGTGGTGGGTTTCTACCACTAAAACATTGCGGCATCAGTAAGGAGTTAGGTGAAAATGAGTTTTTTTATTATGCAAGAATTAAGTCTTGGTATAAGATAGGCCTCATGAAATACAAGTCTCGACAATGTGGAAAAAACTTTAGGATATTGCCTCTAGGTAAGTAGAAAGCTTCGATTGTCATATATAAATCAGTATGGGCTGATTTGGTATATTGAAAAAGGTTTAATAAAGAATAATAAAGGAAAATATGTAAATAAAAACATTAATTTGAAATATAGTATAGGCTGAGTACCCAACTTTTGTACGAGTTCATCAAAGTCGTTAATATGGATCTTGTGTAACTACGTTAGTTTACTATTGTGAACATAATGTACATGTGTTCTAACATACACTCAGTTAGATCCTATATATACTTATGGTGCAATACATGTGAAATGTTATATTGATAATCTTGATAATTCTAATAATATTTGATTTTGATTGTCGGTAAAAGATCACTTTTAGAGAGATAAATTATTCTTCCTTAGTACATAGGTTTTTATAGATAATTTTTTTTGTGAGAGATAACAGTTAAGAAATTAAGTGATATTAGAGTTGACAAATGTTTAAAAATAATAACTTGAAAGACACTGAGAGAACACTGTAAGTTGTGTAATATCCATATGTAAGCTGGTACTTTGTTTCGAGAAGTTTTGTAATAGACTGTGTTATAGTTACATTAGTCGTGGTCTTTGTAATTTTTTGTAATTGTTCCATCTAAATAAAATTAGATATGTTCGCCCAAAATTTAGAATTACTTCATAATCTGTACCATGCAATTTTATGTGGTTTATTTTATTTTATTTGTTACCAATATTTTATTGCTTCCAAAAGCAAAAAATTCATTTCAAAAACTATAATGTCAAATCTTAAAATTAAAAAAAAAACTAGCTACAACCAAAATTTGGTTTCAATTTCCATTAACCTTTATTATTTGTACGAATGAATCTCACCTTAATATAAATCTTGTGAAATTTTCTCTAAAAATGACTTTCTTTAATATAATTTTTTCTGAAGTGTGGTTCCGACTTTCGAAACATAAATGTTGAAGCTTAATTGTTAAAGTTTTTGGTTGGATCGGCGAAGGTGTCGAATGTGTTGGCCAACGTGTTGTTTGGGCCGACCAAGATATTGGTTGTGTCAGCCAAGGTGTTGAATTCATTGGCCGACGTATTAACTATGTCGACCAAGATATCGGCTGTGTCGGCAAAGGTTTTGGTTGCGACGGCCAGGAAGCATGGGCTAATGTATTGTTTGTATTGGCTAAGAAGTTATCGGCCAATGCATTGGCTGTCGGCTATGAAACTATCGGCTCCATCGGCCAAGATGCCATCGACCTCAGCATAAACTACCTTGTGTAACTGTTGATATATGGTTTCAGTTATTTTAGTTAATACTACGTTTCAATTGGATATAGAATTAGTTGATTATTTTTCATAACAGAAATGACTATTTATATTAGGATTTTGTTAATCTATTTTGGAGAGATATACTTTTACCAAGTATTATATATATTATATTTGTAACTTTGAAGAAGAGTGTGGTGTTTTGGTGAAAGTGTACAATAGAGAGAAACATATTAAGAGAGAGAAAGTACTCACTAGATTTCTTCTCAGAAGAACAAAAAGAGATCTTGAAAGATCAATAATGCGAGCTCTAGAAATTAGACTTTTGCAAATACTAATTTTTTGATTCAACCTTATATATTGTTCTATCTATTTGAACAAAAGAATTGAAATACCATTGTTGTGACTCATAGTGGATGTAGGCTGAATTTTTCGAACTACTATAAATTATTTATGTTAATTTATTCTTTCTCTGTTTTTCTTTTAGCCTATTATGAACAAGAATTGTTTGAATGTGTAGATAATTAAGAGTCATCGTATTATTGATTATTAGAATTATCATAATTTGTATCAGAGAAATGTTTCAATGAGGTTCTTGAATATGAGATGGTCCTGATAAAGTTTGAGATAGAAATATATAACGGAAAATGAGATTTTAGAATCTGATGACAAACAATATGAGCAATCCTTATTCAATTGAAAGTCGCTCCAGCCCTTGCTCGAAAGAGTAAGTGTCCTAAAAAATTCACTGAGACTAAGACGTAATACATTATGGAACCTACATATAGAAAAATCATATTTTATCTGAGTGATAATATGTTGAGGCATATCTCAAACGAAAATTCAGCAACTAAATTATGTAACAAATTAGAAAGCGTGTACATGAAAACGTTCATGACTAATCGAATTTATTTAAAAACAAATTTATTTGGTTTGGATATGAAATAATATAATAATCTTGATGAGAGCTGAGATTAATTCTTAAAAAATATGGATCAATTTGGGGAATATTGGTGAAGAAATAAATGATGAAGATCGTGCATTGATCTTAGTGAGCTCATTGCCCTATACAGGTGAACAATTGAAGGATGTCAATCGATACATAGAATAAAATTTTTATATGGATGATTTGGAATCTAAAATAGCATCATATGAGTTAGAACTCGTACTGTATAAAAAGGTTGAGAGTTCAAGAACTAACCATTAAGCTTTATATATGAGAGGAAGTTCTGAGAGAAGGCACAAGAACAGGATCAAAGGAAATTCTAGATCAAAGTCATCAAAGAAGTTTGATAAGTCCAAGATAATATGTCACTACTACAAGAACTTGGGTCATTTTAGAAAGGAATGTCCTAAAAGGCCGAAGAAGTAAGATCATATCAGATCAAATGAGGGGGATGCTTAAGTGTCTTTTGAAGGATATGACTCTGTAGTAGTTCTAGTATAGTCATCAAATGAAGGCCAAAGAGAGTGTATTATTTATTTATGATTTTATTTTCATATGAGTCCACATAAATACTGGTTTCACTCATTTGCATGTTATACAATTTAGGTTGGTTAATCAAAGTTGAAAGCGGTTACTTAAAATTGTTGAATTTTTCATAACTATAGTGAAGGGAAAATTGTAAAATGGACTTTATTTCTTAATTAGAGATATAATGTATAGCTTATCTAATAAAAATGTATATAGTACTACCTTAAAGCATAGAAGGTTGAGACGTGATTAAAAATGGTTCAATTGAGTTGTAGAAGCAAATACGTTTTCGAAAACATAAACTGTATTGAAAAATAGCAGGTTCAAGTTTGTAATATCTTAGAACACAACAAAGGGAGCCATTGATTACATCCATGTTGATATCTGAGGGGCTGCAAGAGTTCATTCACATAGATGGAACATATACTTTATTTCAATAATTTATAAATACTCAAAGAAATTATGCATTTATTTTTTGAAGTCAAAATGAGAGGCTTTCGCTAAATTAAAGTAGAAGTTGGTCATAGCTGAAAAATAAATTGATAGAAAAGTAAAGAAATTTAAGACTCATAACGGTCTTGAATTATGTGAAAATGAATTTCCTGATTATTACAAAACTGAAGGGATAGCTCATCATTGAGCTGTAAGGAACACTTCACAGCAGAATAACGTAGCTGAAAGAATGGATATGACCATTCTTGGGAGGGTGAGGTGCATAGTAGTGGTTGTTAATCTTCCTAGGAATGTTTGGGCAACATTAGTAAATGACTGATTGTAATCTTATAAACAAGTGTCCGTCTATTGTGATTTGTTTAAAAATCTAAAAAAATATAGTATGGTAAGCCATCTAAGTATTCAAATTTAAGATTATTTAATTGAATATCATATGCACACATTAGACAAGACAAGATGCAACCAAGATCCTTAAAGTGCATCTTTATTAGGTATTCAGAATGAGTATAAGGGTTACAAGTTATGGTGCCTTGACTTAAGTTACAAAAGGTGTCGTACCATGAAGTATTTTACATTCAATGAGAATGATTATGCTGGTTTGGGTGGTAAAAAAGCATGAGGCCCAACTTGATGGAAATAACATACTTGAAATTGAAGTGGATTCGCCTAACATAAAATTTTCTTATAGTTGAAGGAGAAATGAGCCAACTCATACACATAGACAAGAAGAGTGTATTAAAGAGGAAGGTAACCATGCTCAACATGGTTACCATCTAGCAAGGGACAGGAACATATGTGTCGTCAAACCTTCTCAAAGATTCAGATATGTTGAATATACAACTTTTTCACTGCTACTGTATCTAAGGTTATTCACTATAAGACTAAGAAATTTAAGTAGGCAACACAAAATGAAGATAAAAATAAATGTCGTGTAGCTGTAAAAGAAGAAATTACTTATTTTCATAAGAACAACACATGAGATATGGTAGACAAACCTGAAGGTTAGAAACTACTTGATTGTAAATGATTTTTCAAAATAAATAAATCAATCAAGAGGTTGAAAATGCCATGAACAAGTTTGGACTGGTTTATGGAAGCTTCACTCAATAAGAGGGTGTAGATTAAAATCAAATCACATCTCATGTGATGAAATTTAATTCAGTCAAGATTCTTCTTTCAATGATAACAAAGTTTGATGCGAAGTTGGACCAGATGGATATCAATACATGTTTCCTACATGAGACTATTGAAGAAATCATCCATATAAGCCCACATGAATAATTTTTAAACAAGGAAATGAGTGATCATGTATGTCTCCTGAAGAGAGTAGTGTATGGTCTGAAGAAACCTCCAAGTTAGTTGTATAAATTCTTTGATGATTTCATGGTAAAAAACTGGTTCTAGGAGAAGTATTTATGATAATTGTGTGTATATAAAGAAATTTAATATAACTGATATATATATATATATATCCTACTATTGTATGTGGATGATATGTTAATATCTAGAAAAGACATGACGTAAATTTAGTATTTGAAGGAAAATTTGAGGAGCATGTTTGAAATGAAAAACCTAGGCTCAACCAAGAAGATTCTTGGAATGAAGATAGCTATAAATAGACTCAGAAGAAAATTGTTTTCGTCACCGGAACGTTATCTGAAGAAGAGGCTTGAGAGGGTTGGTATGACATATGCAAAACCAGTCACTTGTCTCATTTTTCAAACTTTTCAACTAACATCTTCAAAGGTTGATGATGAAAACACAGAGATGCATAAAATGGAGGAATTCATTTTTCAAGTTTCTTGAGAATTATTATGTATCTCATGGTCTATAGTAGACTTGATGGGGCTTATGTTTCAAGCTTGGTGAGCAGATTCATGTCAAAACCATCCAGAGAACATTAGCAGGCATTCAAGTGGGTTATGAGATACATAAAAAGACCCACAAGCCTCTGACTAATGCACATACAAACTGGTTTGTAATTACAATATGGTTAAAGTTTTGTTGATTTTGACTATGTTGGCTGTTTGAATAACATAAGTATTTGACTCGTTATGTATTTGTGTTGTTTGGTAGTATAGTAAGTTGGAAAACGAATGTTCAACTTGTGGTAGCATTATCCTCAATAGAATTTGAACATTTATTATTGTTAATGAGGTTATAAACGAGGCTAAGTGGTGAAGATGAATGTTAAGGGAACTTGGCATTTAGCAAGATGTTCTAATGGTGCATTATGATAATTAAAGTGCAATATATTTGTCAAACAATTAGTTATTTCATGAATGCACTTAGAGCATTGATGACGAACTTCATTTTGTAAGAAATATTATTGAAAATGGGGAGATTATGCTACCGAAGCACTTAGAGGCCTTAAAGGGGAAAGTTAGAGCTACAACAATTGTGCTCATTACAAAATCAAAATGAAGAATTATGAAGTATGGTTCTGACTTTGGAAATTGACAAAGTGTAAATGTTGAAGCTTTATTATTAAAGCAATCGGTTGCGTCGGCCAAAATGTCAGCTACGTTGGTTAAAGTATCGATTGTGTCGATCATGAAACCATCAATCCATGCATCGTCTACGTCGGTTAGGAAACCATCGACCAACACATCATTTGCGTAGGTTGGAAAGCCATCGGCCAAGATATAGACTGCATCAGCCAAAAAGTCATCGGTCTAAGCATTGACTACGTGGTATAATTGTTGTTATAAGATTTCAGTTATGATGGTTAAATTCACTTTTTAGTTGAAAACAAGATTAATTGCTTTTTTTGAAACATAAAATGATTTATTATGTTACGTGTTTATTATTCTGTTGTAGAAAGGATACTAATACCAATTATTATTATTATTATTATTATTATTATTATTATTATTATTATTATTATTATTATTATTATTATTATTGAGGTTAGGGAAAGAATATGAAATATTGATAAAAATGTATGTAAAGCAAATTTGGAGTTTAAATAATCATTAATTTAACCTTTTTTCTTTGAAAAGCAAAATTCGATAGATTATAGAAAACAATAGCGTGAGTTCTAAATATTAATATTAGAAGGTTCTAGTTACTGATTCTCTCGTTCCATTTTTTGATTTTGTTTAATATATTTTGGTTCACAATGGAGGTCTCTTGTATAATTATTTTTTTCATCTAATATATTTTATATATATATATATATGCATATCAAATATTCGAATATATAAATAATTAAAAATGATCTAACTAGTGATGGTTAAAATGGCCACAAAATTATCAGATCCCCATGCTCCTTTTAAATATATCACCGAGTAACTCTAGCGAGATACACATGTAATTATATGCAGAAGCTTGTTCTTGTTCTTCTAATTCGATTAATCTCACATAAAATAAATCCATTTGCATGATCTGTACTTTTGCCTTTTGCATGTGACTCGATTGGTCTCACTTGATTTATAAATTGCATTTTAAAAAACAGAAGTTGTTACGGTGGCTTAGTGTGACATCTGTTAAGATTTGAGGGTAATAATTAAACACAAGTTTCAATATTATAATTGCTTTTCGAATTATAAAATAGGATAATTTTGTTACGATATATAAAATAGGGTAAAAATGATTTTTTAACACGCATATATGATAGTAACAAAAGACTATATAGGTTTGACACTTTTTTTTTTCTCTATTATTTAAAACCACTAGCAAAGTATATGGATTTCAAATTTGAGAAAACAGAATCTGAATTTAATGTACAACTATAACTATAACTATAAGTAAATTTTGGGAGGCACAGTAACCTATTCACCTATGTTAAACGGAAGGTAGCATCTGTTTGAAGTGTTGGGTGAGGTCTAGTGGGTTTGTAAGTTCTGAAACAACTTGGTCAGTGAGAAAAGTACTTCAACCTATGCTTTTTGTTAGTGGAGTAGTATTTTTTTTATTATAGTATTTGTAGTGCCAACAAAACTGAGAACTAATAATAGACATGACAAAAACAAATTATGATCCTAAAAGTTAGTTTTTTAAAAAAAAATTATACCGAAAAATGCATAGGTACGTCTAGAGGCCAAATGTAGAAAAATAAAGATCAATTTCAACTTAATAATGTCTTAACTCAGTTTCTATGAACGGACGTATTTAGAATCGATCTGTTAGGATTCTAGTATAGTCTGATCTAAGCGATCACATGGTTGGGTATATAATTAAAAAATATGTAACAAGGATAGAGAAGAAATTGAGTTAAGATCCATTCATACCGCTCGACAAAATTGTTTTTTATTATTATAAAATGATATATTGGCTAACCAAAGGTTTTCCGGAAACAAAACCAACACCAAACTGAGCTTTCCAGAATTATAACAGTTCGGTTAAAGAAAATTGGACATTTTAAAAACAAAAAGCACCCCACTGTGAAAATTTGTTTCGCTCAAATCGGTGCTTATCTAGACTTCTTAGTTAGTTTAAAATTTTAAACTCAGACTAAACAACTTCTTAATTAGACGAACCCAGACTATAAAAAATAATCAACTTCTTAAACGAGCCAAGCCATAAAAAAGGTTGTTTTCGATTATTAATTAGTTGTCCAGAGGGAGTTTGATAGCGATCAAAGAACTTATATAGTTTTTCGATATTATTAGACGAACCATTCATGAGATTTATGAATTTATGTGTAAATGCTAGACAAAGAATGTTTATAGGACTTTTAGAGTGATACCTCATAGAGATGTTGATCGTCGTAGTTCTAAGGTGGTGGTAGAGGATATGGATTAGGATTAACCAAATATAAATCCACCTTAGCCATCATTTATTGCATGTATTCATCATATTGCATTTGAGTGATGTTTAATTCAAATTATATCTTCACATGTTCAGAATACATTCATTCCATATATTACAGGCCATACATACCTTGTTGTTGATGAGAAGAACTACCGGCATTGAAATGGGTCGGTTGAAGTTCTTGCATCGTAGTGTGTGTTATTTTGTGAGAGAAACCCTTTGGGGGATCAGGTGGTTTGACAACATCATTCAATTTTCAGTTTTTTGGAAAAACTTTGTAACTTGTTCCATATCTGTCATTTCGACTACAAGTCTCATTTTTATGAATATATATCTTGGCTTCTTAAGGAAACCTTTCCAATACAAGAACTCTTCCGAATAGGATGTGAACTTCACTTACTACCATCTACCTTTTTTAATAAGATAATGACTTATTATCATCACATAAGGTAACTTTGTACTAGGAACTCCCAAATTTATATACCATAATGATTAAATTAGGAAAATTTATTTTTTCCGTCATCGTTATAGAAACACTTACAAATGTTTGAATAAACGATAAGTTTTAATCATTGTTATTCATAGGAACGAAACAATAAATAATTAATTTCAAAGCTAATTTATTGTATCTATCCATATTAGTTTTACGTCTATTGTTAACATTTGAATGCTTATTACCACTACTCAATATGTTGACTGCATCATCCAACTTTATTGGGCCAATCTTCATGCCATTTCATACAAGAATAACTTAGGGACATTCAAAGACGACCACCATATATTGGTTGTCTTGGCAGATAAAGTTCTTCTCATAACTAAATTTAATAAACTATAATCGGAATAATTAATTTTGAACCTCAAACTTCACAAATAATTTACAATTAGAATTTTAAGTTTATGAAACTTTTATACTAATGCTATATATCATTCATATGTACATCTGGAAAAAACTACCCAACCCATTCCTCTGTAATCATCAAAATTATTTTAAAATGCTCTCATATCTGACCCATTGTTAAGTTCCTCATATTCTAAAAATATACCAAATGAAATAATTACTCCCCCACGTGGTGCCATATTATTTTGAACGTGAACCTCTCCTTTGGGCATATCTTGAGTACTCTCTGATTATAATTCCTGTAACGATGAACTTGTCATGGACCCTACTATTCTTCTACTCGATGAGGATGTTTTGTCGTCAACTGTTTGGACATTTAAAAACTATCTTGGAGCCATTGGAAATATGGATTGAGAAAAAAACATATATAAAGTATAGGGTTTGTGAGAGAAATAATAAGATAGTTGTGAGAAATAAACAAAAAGCATCATACTTATAGAGTTTTTTATCGTTCCAAATCAGATATTCGATTTGTAACGTCTTTTTTTAAAAAACTTTGTTACAAATCAGATATCTAATTTTTACAAGATATTATAAAAATATAATCGGTGCAAATCGGATATCCGAATAGCCGACCAACTGGATATCCAATTTGCTTACCAACCGGATATCCGATTTAGCATATCAGATATTTGATTGGCCATGATTTTTTTTTTGAGTTTCTTCATTATAAATAGAGAAGAAACTCGTTCAATTCTTAGTCATCTCCTAAATTATTTCTCAAACATAATCGTTATCTTCGAACCAGTTACTATTATAATATTATTCTTTCAAGATCTTCTTTTATATTCATATTCAACAATATTCAATCAAATTTTATAATCGATCACTCAATCAAGTTTGTTTGGCGGGAGAGGATCACTGCTGATTTAAGTGTTTGATATACTTTTTCCTTTTATTTATTTTCGCTATTGTTTGATATTTGTTTTAATTACTAGTTTTTTATAATGTAAATAAAATACATAATTCTTTTACTAATTTTTTCATAATAAAAAAAAGGCACCAAAGCGACCAAATACCAAAACTAACTATGGTCTTGCGTCTAATGTCTAACCACGCCCTCTCTAATCTGGATCTAAATTATTTTCATGATATACATATTCCTGTAGATGATGGTCTAGAAACCTTAAACTTCGAAATATATTATTTCCACAGTAGTGTTGGTATTCCTGATAGTAGTGCTTATGGTTCGAAGTCTAGAAAGAAAACATCTTAGACATGGACTCACTTTATTGAAATGTTGATGACAATTAAGCTAAGTGTATTCATTGTTCAAGATTATATAGTTATAAGAGTGAAAATAGAAATTGCAGCACTGGTGTATGGTGAGGCACTTAGCATTGCATAACATTTTTTAACCTTCTAAAGTTTATGAAAACCAGAATACATCAATCAATATTCAGAGCGGTAATGTTTTTTAAAATCAAAATACATATAGGGAACAAACAATGATATAAAATGTTGGAATTTAACAACCATTTAGTTTTGCCTTCGTTTGGAGATATGCAAATTGGATGCGTAATGGGGTAGACCCAAAAGCCAATCGCATCCCACGTACCTGTATGCTATCAGAATTTTTTAAATATTATTTTAAAATAAAAATAAATTATTTATGATACAATGTTAGCTTTTCCATATAACGTTTTTATTGGTGATATAACAACATTTAGTGATTTTGATATGTTGTATGTCATTTTAAATTGGATGAATCCTAAATAGATGCTCCAAAGAAGAATTATGTAATTTTTAACCATTAGCGAACATGACACTTCTATAATTAGAGAGAGTATCTTTGAGTTTTTGAATGTTTTTCAAATTAAAAAAAAATATATATCTACTTCGTTCTATAATGCATCCGCGAATGAGAGAGCTATTGAGTATCTTAAAAATGATTTCCTCGTATTTCCTAAAATGTTTCACACTAGATATTTATATCATATACTTTAATTGGTTGTACAAGATGGAATACATGTGATAGTTGAGGATTATATCAATCCTATTAGAGCATGGGTCCTACTATGCTTAACATCAGGTCCTAGAAAACATAATTGGAAAGAAATTTTTAAGGGTAGTGAAAAACCATTCAAAAAACTGGTTTTAGATGTCGAAACTAGACAAAGTCGACATATTATATTCATACACGTGATTATATGTATAACGACAAGATTACTACACTTTATAATTGATATTATCGTAATGCGCCTTCGAAAATGTAAATTGGATTTATTATACTTCAATGTTAAGCTTCTTAAGGTTGTTTAAAGATGCAACAAAACTTTTCTCTACGCAGTATACTTCTAACATTCACTTGACCCTTTATGAAATTATTACGCATGTCATGCATATGAATAAATATAGAGATAAAAATGTATACTACGAGATGATGCCCTATATAAAAGCAAAATTTATACAGTACTTTCATCTCATTCCATATGCTTATGTTATTTGGTGTATATTAATTATCCTTTTACAAGACAATATAATTTTATATATTTAGTTACTTTTTTTTATAAAGCCTTAAAAGTTCATGGTGAAACATGAGATTATGAACTATATATTCTAAAATTCTATACTTATTTTTATACAATATATAATAGGTATGTTGAAAGATACGAGAGAAATATAATTGTTAGATCTTCAAATGTAACGGGTAATAATAGTAGTAATAGAGGGAAATGAAGAACTCGTCATAACTACGTGGAAATGGCAATGCTAGATAGTGAGATGACAAGAGAAACCCTTTACGGTGATAATGAAGTGGGTAGATATTTGAATACTCGATGTGAGTTACATCAATATGAATCCCAAAAATATCTTGATATCTTAAAGTGGTGGAATTTCAAAGAAGACGAGTTTCCTATTCTTTGCAGGTTAACCATAGAGATTTTTCAGTAACCATGTCTACAATCGAAAATGAATATGCTTTTAGTCATGCCATGCTGTAATACATGACTAAACAAACAAGATTGATGGGCGGGACACTTAGAGCACTTGTTGCAATCAAGGACTAGACTGCGGTGGATCATATGATGTAAGACGAATAATATAAAATGGAAGAGAATCCAAGGGACATCTTTGATGAATTTCCAGAAGACTTTGAAGAAGAACTTAAACAAGTTCTTATGGATGAAGTTAAAGTTGATATTGTGGGAAATTATGATAAAGATCTTGAATCAGAAGACAAAACTTGGCTAGATAAAGATGAATGACATTTGTAATAGAGTTTGTTATACGTAGTTTAATTTGAGAACATTTTTACAACTTTTGGCCCGCAGTAATATAAATTGTAAAATGCTTATATAAAAAAATTTATTTTTTAACTTTTAAGCTCATAATGTAACAACTTATCACAATTTGTACCGTTTATAAAAATAAACAAACTATAACAGGTTATAGTATAATCAAAATATTTATACAATATTTTTATCACTAAATAATGATCAAAATATATAAAAATGTTATAAATTATATGAAAAACGTTAGTTATGATTTTCTCCGAGAAAATCAAAAAATCATCATTTGATCTCATTCGCCTCATTCTCCAATGATTCTTCTTTGATTCATCATCGCTGATGAAAGAAAATGATAGTTCTTCCCCATGTCGACGATCCTCTGATCTCGAGTTTCACTTTCCCCTGCTGCATCAATAAACAAATCATCCAAATATTAATAATAACCAAACTTTTGAGATAATAGCAAGAAAAGAATCAGTTATTTCTAGTAAATCAACAAGATCCTTTGCAGATTTGTTCGCATCTAAATCAGATAAGGTCTACCATATAAATGTAACTTTTAATCTCACCTGTGAGTATCCAAGTGTCAAATTTGAATTTAGAGATAAAGAAAGTCTAAAAGCTATTTTTAAACATACAATTATTGGGAAATTTACATCGGATAAACCTAGTCTTGATAATATTAAGGCATTCTTGGAGAGTTTCAGGTTCAAAGGTGATTTCAATGTCACTACTATGGACTTTAGACACGTATTTATGGAGTTCAATTTTCTGGATGATCTGAAAAGGCTATGGCGCAGAAATGTTTAGCCTATTGGGAATAACAAAAATGAGATTACTTCAATGAGAACTCCTCTTCAACCCAATTTATGAAAACCCAAATACTCCTGTTTATATTAACATGACCAATCTCGCAGAGTATATGTTTAACGAGAATACTATTTTGGAACCTGCAAAGAGCCTTGGTTCTTCATTGAATATTCAGGTTCCTACAAAAAATTAGGCAAGATTCAATTATTGCAGAGTTTGGGTTGAGATGGATGTTTCTAAGCCTTTTCCTAAGAAGATTTGGGTTTCATTTGGTGAAGAACGATTTTGGAAAGACTTAGTTTATGACACTTACTCGGAATACTGCAATATTTGTTACCATATCGGTCACGCTGGAGAGATCTACATGAAAACTAAACCTCTCATTCCTTTTGAACCCTTGATTCCCCCTAATCCCAAGCCATGTGAACCCTTTTTATCCCCTGAAACAAATCCTAATAAATTTTTAAACATCTCTGCTCAAAATACTCATCAAAGAATCAAGTCTGTTTAATATAAAAAATTACAAATAATCTACTAGGTTGGTTTCTGATTTGGATACCAATACAGTTGAAATTCAATAAACATCATCTGCAGAATTGACCCTTGACAATAATAATCAATTGAACTTACTTGTTGGGGTTGAGGACTTTGAAGTTATTGAAGATCTTCACATGATAAAACTGGGAAATATGAATCATATCAACAACAATCCTGATAATTCTCACCAAATTGCTTCATCTCCCCTAAAAAAACTACTGGTAGCATCACTTGTTCTTTTGCGAACACAAAGAAATCCACTGGTAAAGCTAAAAATAAATTTGAATATAAGAAGACTAAGAAATTGAAATTCTGAACACTAAAGGCCTAAAATCATCCAAACTAGTGCAACATAAAGGAATTGTAAAACCTTCAAACTCTCCAAATGATTATTACAATCTTGAATTTGAATGTCCGTGGGCTTGGCAAAAATGAGACAATAGCTAGACTTAAATCCCTTAAAATATTCGAGAAGTATGATTACATGGCTCTTCAAGAACCTATGATAAGTCATACTAATTTGGATCATATCTATAAAAATCTTGGTTTTCAAGGCTTCATCAACAATATCAATAATAAAGTTTGGGTCATATGGAAGGTAGACTATCTGGTGGATGTTTTATTCAATGATGAAAAATTTATACATCTTAATGCCATACACCATGATGATAACAAAAACATTAGAGTTACTATGTTTTATGCAAAGTGTTCTAGAATTCTGAGAAATTCTCTTTAGGACAATCTCAGATCTATTAAAGATGGATCTATTGAATGGGTTATTTTGGGGGACTTCAACACAATCTCTAACACTAATAAGCAACTACACTGCTTTTCTAATTTCCTTAATAGTGTTGATGATTTTGACAACTTTATACTTGATTATAACCTATCTGATGCAAGGTACTCTGGCACAAAATTTACATGAACTAATGTGAGACAGTGGATGAGGCTAGATAGGGTTCTATATAACAACATCTGGCTTAACTAATTTGATACAAATAAGGTTATTCACTTAGCTAAGACCTGCTCTGACCACTCTCCCTTAAGTGTGTCTATATCTTCTAACCGTTCAAAAGTCAGATCTTCATTCAAGTTCATGAACAAGTAAGTTTTTCATAATGAATTTGACAAGATGGTTGAAGCTATCTGGTTTGTTGAAGCTATTGGGACTCCTATTATGAAATATTGTTAGGAGTTAAAAAGGTTAAAAGTTGAACTCAAGGTGTGGAACAAGGATGTTTTGGGGAATATTTTTGATTCCATCAAACAGATTGAAAAGGAGATAACCACTAAAGAAGCTAACTTTCAAGAAACTAACTCTATGAAGACAAGTACCTCTTAGTATCTGCTAAAAATACTCACCTAATACTTGCCTGAGAGGAGGCTTATTGGGAGCAGAAAACACATGCTATCAGGCTCAAAAATTGATAAGAATATTGCCTTCTTTCATAATTTTGTAAAGAATAGAAACAAGCATAATAGAACTCACAGGATTTGGTTTAGCTCTAAATGGATTTATGTTCCTAACTTTGTTGGTGAATCTGATGTTGAGTATTACAAGGATTTGATGATTGATCTACCTAACCATTGAACTCTAACTTGCTGCTTGATTATATTCCTAAGTTAGTTAAAGATGAAGATAATGAAATGTTACTTGCATATCCTTCTACATAAGAAATCTAATCTATTATCGAAGACCTGATTTCTAATTCAGCTGCTGGTCCTGATGGATTAAATAGGAATTCTATCAAGTCTGTTGGCCTATTAATTCTGAAGACCTATGTGAAGCTATTTGTGAATTTTTTTGAGACTCTCGTATTCCTAAAGGGGTTTATGCTACTGTCCTTTTCTTTCTCCCTAAAATATCATCTCCTAAGAGTTGGAAAGACTTTAAACCTATTAGTCTAACCACCATGTTCAACAGAATAGTAACCAAAGTGATAAATAATAGAATATTGCATCTATACTTCATAACCTGATTTCATATGTGCATGGTGCTTTTGTTAAGGGAAGAGATATTCATGAAGAGATATTCATGAGAATATCATGATTGATAAGGAATTAGCTTCTGAACTTAACCTAAAAACTAGATAACTTAACATAATTTAGAAATTAAATTTGGCCAAAACCTTTGATAGGCTTGACCATACCTTCCTGCTAAGTGTCCTTGTTGTCTTTGGTTTCAGTCATGGTTTCTTAAGGTTAATTGAGAAGAATATTGACAATTTTTATTTCTAAATTGTGATAAATGGAGAATCAAAGGGTTTCCTCAAATAAAAAAAGTGTCTAAGACAAGGTGACCTCTTGTCACCTTACCTTTTTATTATGGCTGAGGAGTACTTACTAAGAGGGATATAAAGACTAGTCATCGACTTCCTTCTACAAAATACAAGAACAGAGGGAACATAAATATACCTGCTTTGGAATTTGCAGATGACCTCCTGATATTCTACAATTAGGCTACTTCTTAAATATCCAAAGTTTTGAACCCGCTATCTCACTATGAAAACAAGTTAGAGTAGCTGATTAATAAAGATAAATAAAATGTTATAGTAGCTAAGAAGCTATTACCTCAAAGAATTAATACTCTAGAATCCATCATTGGCTTCAATCACAGCTTCCTTACCTTCAAGTACTTTGGACCCCTGTAAGTAACACAAATAAAATCATTAATTATGATGAGTCTTCTAGTTAGACGAAACAAGATCCGAAAAAGAGAGAAAGGGTCTTCTCCAAGAATCAATACCGATTCTTGCTTTTTCGATTGATTCTTTTGATTAGATCATCAAAAGTACATCGTAAACTCAAGCAATAGATGGAAAAGTAGAAATCAAGCCTCCTCGCAAGTCCTACGCTGCAGCTGTCAAAAGAATTACCATCAGCGAGTCTCCGAGTATTAATCTCCCCTTGAGCTCCTTGATTTTCCTCTGAAAATCTTGATGGAAAATCCCATATCATCTAAGCCTCCTCGCAAGTCCTACGCTGCAGTGTTAATGGAAAATCTTAAATCATCTGAGCCGCCTCGCAAGTCCTACGCTGCAGCTGTCAAAGAAAACAAAGAAGAGTTAGAATGCCTTCCAATGGAATACTTCCACAAAACAGACCACATTTCCCTTCAATTCGAGAAACAAATCAAAGAAAGCCTTGAAAAGCAAAGAAAACATACTCTTGTTGCCAAGTTTAGTCGAGGAATCCCTAAAAGACAGACAATGGAGGACTTCTTGCAAAAGATGAATATGAAAATGCAGTGTAGTGTGAGTATATGGGACTCACGTCATTTGCTCCTTGAATTTAACTGTAAAGAGGACTTGTGTTGTTTGTGGAGGAGAAGTGTTTGGCAGGTTCAATCCTTAACAATGCATCTTCTTAAATGGACGCCACAATTCAATGTCAAAAGAGAATGTCCTGTCTGACCTGTATGGATTAAATTAGGTAATCTTCCTGAATTTTTCTATAATGAAAGAATGATTCTTTTGATAGCTAAGTCTATAGGAAATCCTCTTAAAATAAAAATTCCAGACAAAAATCAGGCTTACCACAACTCGTCTCTTGTATGGGTTGAGCTTGATTTAACAAGAAAGATTCACAGAGACATCTGGATCGGGTTTGGGGAGAATGATGGGTGCTGGATTACGGTGAGCTATAAGGATCTTCCCAAATATTGTGGAATCTACAACCATATAGGTCATGATGAGAAGTCGTGCAACAAAACTCAAGAAAAGTCAAAAACCCAAGAGAATTATGAAACAATCAACATTGACAACAATGAAAGCAGCATCAATAATCATGTGACTGCTAAGAACAATGAAGCTAACAATGTGGATAAAAAGAATGATGACGCTGACTCTATCTATACAGAGAGTAGAGTCCCTAAGCCTCAAAATCTAAATATTCAAGAAGATGACCCCCCCACACAAAATGAAAATGATATTACAAAAGCAGTAAAGCTTCTGGATGAAGGGCACAACAAAGAATGTGAAAATAGCTGTAAGGTCTTACCTCAAAATATAGGAAGCCTTCAAACTACTCCGACCTGCAATAAAGATGAAGAGGATGAGGACTTTCATATAGTGTTAGGCAAAAAGCTAAAAGCTGCTAGATGCTCCAATAGAATTAGACAAAGAAAGGAGGTTTCTAATGTCTCATCTTCTCAGGGACAAAAAAGATTACAAAATCAAGTTCAAGATGTTAAATTTGGAATTTTCGAAGTAGCAACAACAAAGCCATGTATATGCAGAGTGTAAAATTTCAAATAGGATAGAGCTGTGGGAAGAAACGGTAGAATAGAGAATCAGAAATTCTAAGGAATGGATTAAGAAGGCAAGAACCATGAATGAAAGGTTCTGGGTGAGTGCTGGTTTCTGGTCAAGCTTTGTTGCCTGTTGTCGTGAAGTTCTTTGCGGTTTGTGCTCTTCAGAGGAGTGGTTCTTCAGACGGGTGTTGGGTTGCGGTTTTGGGTTCGATCTTATTTCTGATATATAACAAAAACAAAAACCTTTTTACTAACAAAGACCGAAAACCTACAATATCTGTGACATAAATTCATTTACAGTACACCAATCATTGAATCAGCATCAAGAGGCTACTCGAACTGAAAATAACTTCAAATCGAAATAAAAACCCAAAAGAGTGCATATATAACGATCGGTCGGAGAGTGCATACCTAGGCATCATGCCATCAGGCTGGATGCTACGCTCGAGGCAGTAAAGCTCCCAGCAAGAATTGCCGACTTGAATCCCAGCCTGGCCATTGTGATCCGCCAAAATAATCCGCCAATTGGAGCCAGCCTTACTCGGGTCCTACTTGTTCTTCTTGTTGTCTCCATGTTAATTAGCCAAAGTAGCCTTTTTCTTTTTGGCTTTTCAGTAGCAGTTGCTGCTATGTTAGATCCTCGGTTCAAAATGAAGTGCATAAGGGATCTTCATCACTTGCATTCTCTTGTCTCCCGATCGGCACGGCAAGCAGGCAGCAATGGAGTAAAGGACAACAAGGTCATACTAATGGGATTTGATAATTTCGTCGATGAAACTACTCAGGCTCATGCCGCTAAAACGGATCTAGAGAGGTTTGGTTTTGGTTGTGGAAATCGATTTAGGGTTATTGATTCTGGTCGATTTTGTCTCTATAGCTTGCCTAAAATTTGGTATTATCACTTTTAGGACCTTTTGTTTGTACATTGGTTCTTTTTGGTCCTTAATTAATAAAATGAGCTCTTTTTGATTAAAAAAAAATCATTAATTATGATGATTTAGTTTTTAAAATCAGATCCAAACTTGCTGAATGGGACGAAAGTATCTTAACCTTTGGTGGGAGGCTAATTCTGATACAATTTGTTCTCTATACTTATCCTACCTATATAATACAAAGCTTTGTTATCCCTAAGTCCACTATTCAAAGGATTGGTATCTTGTTTAATAAATTTATGTGGGGCTCTATATAAGGCAAACAAGCAATCAATTGGACTCAATGGTCTAAGGTCTGCAAACCCTTTGATAAGGATTGTTTAAATGTTACGAGGATTGAAGATCTCTAATAAGTTTTCTCTCACAAGCTTTGGTTAAACTTTAGGGCTAAAATATATTTTTGGGGTATGATGATATACTCAATTTACTGCAATGGATTTCATCTTATTACTGCTTCAAAGCCTATCAGAAGTTCTAAATGATGGATCAGGCTTATAAATGTTAGGAACAGTGCTGAAAGATTTATATTCTAGCATCCAGGGTCTGGTAATATAATTTTTTTGTTAGACAAATGGTTTTCTCCAAAACCATTTGTCTCTTTTTATCAAGATGATAATAGGTAAGAGTTTGAATGTAGGAAAGTCATGGATTTTTGGGGAAATGGTACTGGAACATGGAAAAATTGGAAGACTTAGCTAATAATTCTGACATCCACAATATTCAGAAACTGACCCTAAATGAAATCCTTCCTGATACTATTAACGAGTCTATTTTTATTGATGGATCTTACAATACTAAAGTTATCTGGAATGATATAAGGAAAAAAGGAACTGCTCTAACCTATTCGGAAAAACCTGGAACTCTATTAATCCTCAGATGTGCTCCATGCTTCTATGGAGGGCTTTTTACAATTGGCTTCATGTTGATTATGTCCTGCAAAAGAAATGCATTCAATAAGCTTACAAATGTCAGCAATTTGATAACAGATAGATTCTTAATCATGTTCTGGTTAACTGTCAAAGTGTTTGGAGTGTATGGTGTTACTTTGTATAATATTTCAACATTTATATTACTAGAAATATAACTTTCTCCCATTTAGTAAGGTTCTGGTATTGGTTAACTGATAAGACAACCCATATTAGAACCACCTTACCCCCAATAGTTGCTTAGGTCATATGGTTTTCAAGGAAAAACAAGAAGCATGATGGGCAGACTATCAACTCTAATGCCATGATCACCGTCACTACGCATATGCTGTCTAGTCTAGATAGAGAAAATATTTTCAAGAGAAAACACTGGGGTTTGGATAGCTAGTCTAGTCCACTACTTTGTATTAACTATCTAAACAAGCCTAGGGTTTCCTAATCTCTTGCTTGGGTTAATCCTAAGATTAATGGATACAAACACAACTGTGATGCTGCTTGTAGCAATTCTAGCGAGTCCAGTGGTGGTGGCTTAGACCAGGACAGTGAGGGTAACATCCTATTTGGCTATGGTCGTTTGTATGACAAACGTTTTCCGGTGGTGGTTGAGTGCAACAACTGTGATGGTGCTTGTAGCAATTCTGGCGAGTCCAGTGGTGGTGGCTTAGACCATGACAGTGAGGGTAACATCCTATTTGGCTATGGTCGTTTGTATGACAAGAGTTTTCCGGTGGTGGTTGAGTGCAAAGCTCTATTTGATGGGCTTTCTTTATGTCATGATAAAGGGATTAATCAGTTGGACATTGAAACTGATTCAAGTATCCTCATTGATATGATTCTCCATGGGAGAAGTCCTTGGTTTCTTAAGCTAATTTTATCATGTTGTTGGAATTTGTTATGTTCTAACATGAATTAAAGTCACATTTTCCGAGAAAATAATGAAACCCTAATCTTTAAGAAGGGCTTCGGGCCTTTTTTTGATAAAAATTCTCAACATATATCTTACATGGTTTGTTTCTCGTGGATGCTCAAGGTTGTTGTGTTTTATCTCGTTTTCCCTAATGTTGAAAATGATCCATCAAATGCTTAACCCAGCTGTTTCTTCTGTTGCTTTGTCACTACTACAATGGAAGTCTAAATTTCCTAATTTTTAAAGCTTCAATCAGTGTTCTAGCTGAAGGAATTTGAAGAAGTAATCTCATCGAATATGATTTCGATTGTTTTGTGGCTTTTATAATGCAATTGGCAACTATGTCTTTTAAAAACCCTAGTTTATGTAATCTGATTTGTTTCAGATTTTGAACATTTTGCTCTTTTAATTGTGAAATAAAAATGTTTTGCACTACTTTGTCATCAAGTTAATGGATACTTTGTCATCAAGTTAATGGGTACAGTATGGTGTCTATAATTCATAACCAATTAGCATCCATATTTGAATAATGAAAAATAAAATGGGTCGATAAAAACATTATCAAAATATTCCATACTTACTTGTAGGATTTATAATCAAACCATAATAAAATTCAAAATATAATAATAAAAATATAATAATTTTATATTATTATTAAATTATAACACACAATTAAGGCTGCAACGGTTCTTCAGAACCATACCGAGAACTGCCCTATACGCAATCCATATAACAAACTGCCCTATACCAATCCATATAACAATTTTTTTATCAAACCATAACAATAATTTTACCAAGTAATTATCAAAATATAACAATAAATATATAGATTCGTATATATAATTAAATTATAATAATAAAACTATAACAATTTTATACTATTCTTAAATTATAACATAAAAAATAGTGGTGTTATAAAAAGATATATAAAATTAATGACAGTAAATGCAGTTACGTTGGTTTCGTCGTATTTTTTTATTTACACGACAATCGTGTCGGGCTGTTATCGTATACACACCATTACCATGTTTTACCGAATATTACAGTATATATATTGCAACAGTTGTACCATGATACGCTAATTTTTAGCGTGACCCACCCCGTTAAGCACCTCCATCTAACAGTAATTTTTAAATCAAGATGTGATTTATGATCTGTATTGTATATATGAATCACCAACTGATTATCATTGGACTAGGTTTACTTTTTCGAAAACATGAGATTCATGGAAAAAGAGGGACCACGTTTGGGAAACAACGAATTTCGTTTCTTACTACCATTTCCCGAAACATTAACTGCAATTAAAACACATCCTCAATGCATTTAATGTTGTTTTTAGGGGTCATAGTTAATATTCCAAGTATCACGTGATTATACCTAGATGAATATTTATATAAATAAATGATTTTTAAAAGAATAATTAAATAAAAATAGTTTTAACACATGGGCAGTTACATTGGTTCTTAACTCTTTTCGTATAATATATTTAGTAGTAAGAATAAAAATTAAATTTTAGTTTATTAGAAAATATCGAATTCAAAAATCCACTAAAATATAATAAATATTATTTAATAAATTTAAGAAATAATCATTTGAGGTAAATTTTTTTGGAAGACTTTATCAATAAAGACCCCTCCAACAAATTTATTACGGATAAACACCAAACATTTTAAAGAGTTTTTATATTTTAAATATATTTCTATATAAAATACATTAACCAATTTCATTTTTTGTTTTTTTTTAATTTTTATTTTTAGAGGTCCGTATCTTTTAAACCGTAACTCAGAAAAAGAGTCCGGAAATATCATTGGTTTTGTTTTTTTAAGGCGAACAAAACTTGTACCATTCATGATGTGTTTTGAATTTTTTTTTAAAAATTACTCACGTTTCTCAGTTATATGGTTTCACATTTAGTGAATGGTTTCGCATCTATCAAAATAAAGAAGGTTTCACATCTATCAAAACAAAGAGGTTTCTCATCTAGAAAAACAAAAAAAGTTTTGACTCTATCAAAATAAAAAAGGTTTCGCATCTACCAAAATAAAGAAGGTTTCACATCTATCAAAATAAAGAAGATTTAGCATCTATCAAAATAAAGAAAGTTTTGCATCTAGCAGAATAAAGAAGGGTTCGCATCTAGCACAACAAAACAAGTTTCACATCTATCATAATGAAGAAGGTTTCGCATCTTCTTCGCGAAACCCCTATAAATTTTAAAACTTTAAAAGTTTGTATATTTTAAACTGTAACTCGAAAAAAAAAATCCGAAAATACTGTTGGTTTTGTTTTTTCAGACGAACAAAACTAGTACCACTCATGATACGTTTTGAATTTTTTTAAAGAACAAATAGCATTTCGCATATATCAAAGACGTGTTTTGCATCTACTATTATAGAAGAATTACACGTTTCGCAACTATCAGTAGGTACAAATACACACGCATCTATCACAAAATATGTTTTGCATCTACCAGTGAAGAAACATATAGGTTTCGCAACTATACTTACTCACTGAAAGTGAACGTTTCACATCTCCTTCACTGAAAACACAAAAACTGTTACGCGATTGAAAATCCCAAAAACCCAAAATAAGACACTAAAATCAACAAAACACTAATACAATGCTACAAATAAACTACATTTCCATAATTAGAACTCAAAAATAACAAGATATTCGACTCGAAACACTACGAAAACGAATGAAAACAGATCTTAAAAAACAGCAATTTCGAGCTCAAATTCGAGTTTCAGACACACAAAACATCGAGTATCTTCGCATAATCAAGTAACAACACAAATAAAAATCATATGAAAACAAATGAAAAACAAAAAAATCGAATGAAAGAATCGCATAATACAGAGTTGTTCTATTCACGTAGAGAGAGAAAGAGAGAAAAAAAATTGTGAAAAGGGTGAAGAGTGGGTCTAAAAGCCTTTTATATTATAGAGTAGGGGTATTTAAGATATTAGTGGGTCTTTAATGGTAAATATTTGACTAAAAGAGGTATTTCTCGGAGAATAATGAAAATATGGGTCTAAGATGGATAACAGTTAGGGGTATGGGTCTTAAATGGTACTTAACCCAATTTTTAATACAATTATTTTAAACAAGTATAATTATAGAAACTAGATATTATATTTTAGTATGACTCTCGTATAGCTCCCAACATTTGTTCAATATTAATATTTAATACCAAATAAGATCCCTATCAATATTTGGTACCAAGCACCACACAAAATACTGTGATACCATTGGTTTGTAATATTCTACAGTATATTCAAAACAAAAAAGTGGTTTCTTTTCTTTTTTTTAGAAAATCCGTATCTTTTTAAATATAATTAAAAAAATTTCTAAAACCATGGTTGTGTTTCTTTTGTCGAGAAGAATCAAACAAGTTATGATATGTTTTGAGTTTTTTTTAAACTACTAAAAAGCCTTGTTTAGCAGTTTTAAAACTACTAAAAATTAAAACTATTAAAACCTAATTAACTACATAAAACTGTTAAAACTGCTAATTAGCAGTATTAGAAAACTTAAAACTACTAATTAGCAGTTTCAATTTTTAATAGTGTTAGCTTTTTGTTTTTTAGCTGTTTTAATTTTTTGTTCGAAACATATCATAAATGATATGGATATAGGATGTAAAGAAGTAGATTGTAAATAATGTAAATTTAAAGATTTAACTGTAAGTAATATAAGTTTTGTCCCTAATTTGTAAATGATGTAAGTTTTAGGAAATATTTGTGACTATGTATAATTAATGAGGACTAAACAACAATTAGCGTATTATTGTAACAGATTTCAGTTTGAGGCTAAGTCTTGGCTCCTCTATATAAAGGGAAAAGCTCCTCTAATAAAGGGGTTGAACACTTTTACTTTGAAATTCATTTTGTACTTTCACTTTATCTTTCTAAAAACTCTCTAGTTCTTTCTCTCTCTAGAATTATCTATTTACACCTTACTTAGGCAAAACCTTAACTCAAAAAATTAGCGACTCCACTGGGGACTGCATAAGAAAAATAAGTGGCTTATTCTGTTCGAAATCGACATAATATGGTTGTATTTTCTGATTAAAATTCATACGATGAATCCTGATAACAATCTTATGCTTCAGTCAGCGATGGAAACTGTTAGAAGTGATATGCAACGATCAGAAGGTTGTCAGGGAATGTTATGCCACTACACTTCGGATCCGAGGATCCAGCAGTGGAGATTTGATGCAAGAGTAGCAGTTAGAAGGGGCACCCTCGGAATTTGAAGAAAAGGTTGACGATCCGAGAGAAACCCCAGGGTTGTTAACGCTGAGCGAAAAAGATAGAGGAGTTTACTTTTTCAGAAGGAAAGGTACTTCGAATTGGAACAATTACTTGATTTTTTATCACAAAATTTAGATGTATTCGCTTGGAGGACAGAAGATGTAACAGGAGTACTTATTGCGGTAATTCGGCACAACTTGGCTATAGATCCGAAGGTCAAGCCGGTTATTTAAAAAAGAAGAGCGTTTTCCTCGGAAAAAGTAAAAACGATTGTTGCTGAAGTGGATCGGTTGTCTAAGGTCGGACATATAAGGGAGTCGCAGTATCTTTTGTGGACGGCGAATCCGGTGGTAATAAATAGTAGAATGGGAAATGGAGGATGTGTGTGGATTTCACAGAATTGAACAGAGCTTGTCCCAAAGATTCGTTTCCCGTTCCTCGAATAAATCAATTGATTGATTCCACTTCAGGCAACAACATTTTAACTTTTATGGATGCTTTTGCAGGACATAATCAGATCCAAATGGATCTGAAAGATCAAGATGCACAACTTTTATAACTGATAGGGGTCTGCATTGTTATAGGGTGATGCCCTTCGGATTGAAAAATGCTGCAACTACATATAAGAGATGGATGAATAAAGCATTTGCTACACAGATCAGAAGAAATATGGAGGTATATATAGACGATATGGTGGTGAAAAGCTCTATGGATGAACTACATTTTGATGATGTAGAGGAAGACTTTTTGAATTTAAGGGCGATTAGGTTGAAATTAAATCCTGAGAAGTGCACCTTCGGAGTTTGATCGGGGAAGCTTTTGGGTTTTATCATCAGTGAAAACGGAATAGAAGCTGACCGAGACCAGTTAAAAGATTTGATAACAATGAATTATCCTCGGTCAATTAAAGAAGTGAAAATTTTGACAGGAAGGTTAGTAGTACTTAATTGATTTATTTCAAGATTTTTTGATAAATGTTTTCCTTTCTTTCAAGTGTTATGAGGGCCTAATAGGCTCGAATGGACATCGGAATGTGAAGAAGCTTTCACGAACATTATAAATTTATTGTCATCACCAGAGATTCTGGCAAAGCCTCGCAATGGAGAGAAATTATTTCTATACATTGTGGTATCAGATTTTGTATTGAACGCAATGTTAATCAGTGAAGATTCAGGAGTTCCGAAGCCGGTGTATTACGTTAGTAAAAGTTTGGTGGCAGCAGAAAAGAGATATATGAAATTAAAAAAGCTAGCATTAGCACTGGTGATTTCTGCCAGGAAGATGCCTCTATATTTCCAAGCTCATACTATCGAAGTCCGAACTTTATTCCCCTTAAAAAATGTTTTTAAATGACCTGATATTTCGGGAAGGATGACCAAATGATCAGTGGAGTTGAGGGATTATGATATCTTATTTCGGGGAGGATGACCAAATGATTAGTGGATTTGGGGGATGACCAAGGCACAAGCATTGGCAGATTTTTTTGTTGAGTTCCATTCAGGCCGATCAGATGAGAAAGAAACTAAAGAAGCCAAACTTGTCGATTCGAGGTGGGTTGTTCGAACAAATGGAGGATCCAATATATCAGGGTTCAGTGCTGGGGTTCAGCTAATAGCTCCGACGGGAGAGAAAATGGTTCAATCAATTAAATTTGGCTTTCATGCTTCTGACATTGAAGTTGAATACGAAGTTGCTTTGGCAAGTTTAAGACTGGAAAACATTTGTGGGGCAAATTCAGTGCACTTGGAAACGGATTCTCAACTATTAGCAAATCAGGTATCTGGGTTTTCCGAAGCAAGGAAGGATCGTTTGAGTTTGTATCTTCGGGAGATTCGAAATTTAATGCTTTTGTTTGACAACGTTGTTGTGGAATATATTGGGAGATGAAGTAACATGGTGGCTGATTCTTTAGCAAATATTGCTTACAAAGAAGAATATCCTTGGATTTTGCTACAAGAAAATCCTTCACTTATTACTCAATCTAGCCAATGTGAATGCATAGAAGAATGTTTTACCACTGATGAAAGTCGACGCAATTGGAGGTCAGATATCCTTAATTTTTTGACTCAAGGATTATTGCCAGATGATTCACAATTGGCCAAAAAAATAAGGGGTAAAGCCTTCAGATATATAGTTCTGGATGGGATATTATATAAAAGGCATTGAGATTGCCATTATTACGATGTTTAAGCAAGTAAGAATCACAAGAAGTCTTGTCAGAGTTGTATGATGGTGAAGGGTCAGCTCATTGTGGGTTCAAAGCTTTATCACGTTGAGTTTTACTTGCAGGGTTTTATTGGCCTACAATCATCAACGATGCTAAAAATTTAGTCCAAGGTTGTGATACTTGTCAGAGATATGCCAATGCTATTCACAGGCCAGCAGTAACACTTATGTCTATATCCGATGTGGTACCATTTGATAGATGGGGAATTGATCTAGTAGGACCTTTGCCGATGGCTTCTAAGGGAGGACAAATGATAATTTTAGCGGTTGATTATTTTATAAAGTGGGCAGAGGCAGAACCGTTATCAGGAACAAAGGCAAACGATGTCATCAAAATTTATTGTAAATAGTATCTGTTGTCTTTTTGGGGTTCCTCGGAGGATTACAACAGATAACGGCCCTCAGTTTAATAATAGGGAAATGACTGCATTTTGCATTTCTAAAGGAATTCAACAATGTTTTTCGACGCCTTTTCATCCTCAAGCTAATGGACAAGTGGAAGTGACAAACATAACGATTTTAGATGGCTTAAAGAATAATTTCTCGGGGGCATCGGGAAAATGGCCAAACTATTTGCAAGAGGTACTTTGGACTTATCGAACAACTCCAAGAGAGGCTACAAAAGAGACTCCTTTTGCTTCGGCATATGGTATGGATGCAGTCAGTTCCATTGAATCTATGATGTCATCTTTTAGAATATATGAATATTATGAAAGATCTAATGATGAAATTTGAAGGGCTAATTTGGATTTAATTGAGGAACAAGAGTTCGAGCTCGTTTGAATGTAATTCATTATCAAACTCTTATGAGAAATAGATATGATTCGAAACTGAAGAGAAGAGAATTTAAAGAAGGTGATAAGGTGTTGCGAAACGTTTTCTTGCACACAAAGGAGAAGAACCTCGGAAACATGGCTCCAAATTGGGAAGGGCCTTATACAGTTATTGAAAGAATCAAACTGGGGTCTTATCGTGTTTGTGATTTTGAGGCGAGGATGATTCAACATCCGTGGAATATCCAGCACTTGAAGCTTTATTGGAAGTAGATATATTTTTGTACTTTGGAATTTTTGTTTGAATGGCGCACTCTTTCCTATCCTGTTGGCCCATGGAGGTTTTAATGAGGCGTCGTGTACATATTCAATATGATCAATAAAGTTTGTTCATTGGCCAATGGTTGTTTACAAATGTTTGAATACTATCTTAGCAATTCATCAAAGATTGATCACCTTTGAGATTAGTTAAGAGTAGATTGTTCTGAAGTGTTTATGACACTTTTCGAAGAAACAACCATGTTTAATAACTAGATTATATTTTTATTTCAAAGTGGATGCTTAATAGCACACTGAGATTTTTTCGAAGAACTACGCTCTGAGATTTTTACGAAGAACTACATATTGAGATTTTTTCGAAGGGCTACTGCGTTCATCAATTTCGTTAAGGTTTTCAAGGTGG
Source organism: Limnanthes douglasii subsp. nivea (assembly GCA_036936605.1). Lineage (NCBI taxonomy): Eukaryota > Viridiplantae > Streptophyta > Magnoliopsida > Brassicales > Limnanthaceae > Limnanthes > Limnanthes douglasii. The sequence continues at coordinate 246,119,451 of JAUPFV010000001.1, read as the reverse complement.
TAAGTAATTGTTTTGTTATTAAACTTAGCATTGAATAATATGCAAAGAGAATAATAAAACATAGATAACCATTTGTCATTTAGAGTAATTCCGTGAGATACAATTTTTTTTCTATTATGACACAAAAAAGTGATAAAATTAATCAGAAGACTCTTCTTCTTCGGACGAGTCGTGTTATGAGGATGATGGTCCAGGAACAGGATCGGAGGCTTCACTTGGGCATATTATTCAGGGATATCATTCCAAAAACTTGTAAGGTCGATTTTTGGATAAGCAGCGTGAAGTTCTCGAAGAAGGAGTATTGTTGCATCTTATTTTCCGATGTTGATACCTGTTTGCATATCCTTTGAAAGCTCGACCTGGGCAGCAGCTATAGCAGTGGTTTTCTCTGTTTCGAAATCTTTCTTTAATTTAGTCATTTCATCGGTTAGTTCTTTGTTTTTTGTCTCACAAAGAGTAAGAGAATTTTGAAGCTTACTGGAGTTGGATTTTTCAGTGGGCAGTTCAGTAGTATGGTTAGTCTTGAGCTTGTTTATTTCTGCTTTGTGAGAATTCATCATCAATGCTGGATCCACGATACGGCTGATTCGCAGATGATTCTTCATGCAGAGAGCACCCTTTATGAGTTCGGACCTCGCCATTTAATAACCATGAAATTGTTGAATAACCTTGTCGTGCAAAGTTTCTCTAAGCTTTTTCTCAGCTTCGTAAGCTTCCTTGTAGTAAACCATATATTTGGCCAACTCCTTTAGATGGTTTTGAGAAGCTTCGACTTGGGAAGCAAGTGTTTTTGCTGCAATATCAAGTTCGACAAATGGTTGAAGTGCGACAGCGATTGCAGGATTTGGAGAAGGAACACTTAGTTCCGATGTGCTAGGACCTTGAATCATTGGGATGACGGGTTCAAGAGAATGGGTAGTTTTTGGATAAATTTCAATTGTTGTTGGTCTTCCAAAGTCAAGCATATGGTTTTGGATGACTTGAAGAACATAGTCTTCTTCACTAGTAAGTGCTTCGGTGTTTTTGAAGTTGCTAAACACATCGGGATCGAAGGCTGCAGTGGCTTGGTTCTCATTGGAGGTACTATCTTCGACGACTATGATATGATTGTTTTTTTTATTGATTTTCGATTGAAGGATTTTGTGGGTTTTCAGCAACAGTGACATCTTCTTCATCAAGCAAAGCGTATGAAGTGATTGTCATTTGCTTCTTTTTCTTTCCTTGGGAACCAGATGAAGTTTTCTTTTTCTTTGATGAAGGTTCTTGGTCTTTTCCCTCTTCGATAGGTGAGAGATTTTATTTTGCAGTTTTTCGTTTTCGATGCTTTGGCTTTGATGGTGTGGAAGGGCTAGCACCAGATGTGCTAGCTCTTTTTTTACCCTTTTTTTCTTTGGCATTTTTTTTTGGGAGATGGCTATCCAATCTGTTGTGAATGAGAAGGAAGACTTTGTTGTTAGGTTGAGATATTTATTGGCAGACAAGCTTCAGATCCGGTTCTGATGTTAAATCTTGAGAAGGCAAGCCACCTTCTCTGATTGGGAACATATGACAATAGAGAAAATTGATGGGCTGAAAGGCAGTATGAAATGCATTATTTCATTCTTTCTCAGCCCAAACAACGAGTTGTTGTAAGATTTCCTTAGCAACTTTTCGACGTGTTGAGTAACGCTTCGCAATTTCTGAAACAAATTAGTAAAACAAAAAGTTGAGGATAAAAGAAAAGGTAAATTTTATATTAGAAAATAATTTTTTTGAAGAGCTTACGATTGCTACTCCAGACGAGAGTTAGCTCTGAAGGATTGGATTCGGAAATCACTTTGCCATTTTCCCACGCTCTTGATATAAAGACGAAATTCTGTTTCCATAATTTCTCAGCCTCTAAAAGATTATCGATGATCTTTAGGTCATCTATTAAGGTGAGGTAGTAAAAGGGAAGCTTCGTACCTTTCGACAATTGGATTAGTGAGATGAAGTCTTTGATGCTCATGGGAATTTTGGACACTCGAGACGCCATGATCACTGACATAAGGGTGAACCACTGATTCGGTGTCAACTGGGTAGGGCATAAGCTGAGGAGTTCGAAGTATTCCACGATCATTGGATCTAGTGGAAACCAAAGACCCAAGTTGATGATTTCAAGATAGACTATTAATTCATCATCTTTGCAGTCCAGAGGAGTTTCTTCTTCCTTTGGCAGACGAAGAATTATATTATCTCCCATTCCCCACTTTTTTTTCAGAGCCGAAACTTGGCTATTTTAATAGTATATGTAGCGAACCTTTCTTAGCGCGATGATATATTTTATTTCAAGGTCCATTAAGTTTCTTCCAATTTTTTCTCTTTCCTCTTCGGAAACGAAGCAATCATCTACTTCTTCTTGAGGTTTCTGGGTAATTGTAGAGTTCCCATCACCAGAATCAGCTTCGCGATCGGTTTTTGTAGCTTCTGAATCGACCTCGTTAGCTTTCGATGTCTATTCTCGAGGGTGTTGAGATTGTGGGTTAATAGATTTTGGTAAGGGGTCATCAGATCGAGAAGATTCCTCAATTACTTCTATTTGAGGAGGATTTCCAGCATTTGTAGTTGGAGGGGAAGCACTTCGAATAATTTCTGATTCATCTCCCATTGTTATGAAACTTCTCCTTTTTCTGGTTTCCAAAAAGTGATTCGAAGAGGGGATATTTATCTTTGGTTTTAGGGGGGATTTTCCACTAATCAAAGGAGAAATATTACTCTAAGATGAGGAGGCTCGAGGTGTTTTAGGTCCTAATATTTTAGATGAGGAATTGTCTTCGACTGTGGAAGAAGGCGAAAAAATTGGAACTTTAGTATGATCGAATTTACCGTAATAGATTATTTCAGTGGTAGTTCCAACTCCGAGGCTATTGATCAATCCTGCTTTCTTGTATTCTTCAGCTCTTTGTGTGATACAGAAGTAGTCGTATGATCTGAAGACTAAATTAGTGTCAGAGTCTGGAGATCCTGGTGATTTGGGTAAGATGGCCTTTGATTTTTTGGTTCTTGGTTTCTTTCTCATAAAACAAGTGAGGGTTGATCGGAGAGGATGAAGATTTATCAGAAAACTTGAATTTTCTGTCGAAAATACTGAGAAAAGGGGAAGAACACGATGAAGGTATCCAAAAGCTCTGACTTCCCTCTAAAAAGGTTTGTGTGTGATGAGAGTAAAAATGAAAGGAAGGTTGTATATATACTAAGGCGAGAGAAGGCGTGTGAAGATGGAAAGACCTCTATGATGATAGGTTGGAATAAAAATCGGTGAATTGATTAGATGCTCGACATCTGTCATGCTAGACCTCTAGGGTTATGATGAATTTAACAGTTACATTCATATGCGTAACAGTTATATTCGAAGATGGTTATTCGAAGACGATCTATTTCAGATCATATTTCAAGGCAACATTTTCTTATACTGTTTCGAGGCAATTTTGTTTTTATTATTTATTTGATTAGCATATGCTTCGAATGCTTGTTTTAAGTTTATCACAAGTTATACAACATATGGAAATTTTAGAAGATATTAAGATTCGAAGACAATTGATTTCGAAGACTTGTTTGTTCTCATTCATTTACTGACATGAGAACTAATGGGGCTTCTAATATGGAAATATGATTTGAAGGACTAGATTATAAATAATGTAAATTTAAGGATTTAATTGTAAGTAATATAAATTTTGTCCTTAATTTGTAAATGATGTAAGTTTTATGGAATATTTGTGAATATGTATAATTGGTGATAACTAAACAACAATTAGCCCATTATTGTAACTGATTTCAGTTTGAGGCTAAGTCTTGGCTCCTCTATATAAAGGGAAAAGCTACTCAATTAATGGGTTGAACACTTTTACTTTGAAACTCATTTTGTACTTGCACTTTCTCTCTCTAAAAACTCTATAGTTCTTTCTCTCTAGAATTCTCTCTTTACAACTAACTTAGGCAAAACCTTAACTCAACAATATAGACCACTTGTTTGATTCGTCTCGTAAATATAAACACAACGGTGCTTTCGATTTTATAATTAGAATTATAAATCAAAAGATACGAACTTTACAAAAAAAAGATTTTTTTTTGCTAGAAATTACTAGATTATAATACAAACAAGGGTTAGTAAAACAGTAAGGGTAAAGTAGGTATTTTTGAAATGTTTGGTACTAAAATGACTTAAAAAACTTTTTTTAGGTCATAAAAGAAATAGGCATTTTAGGATGGACTAAAATTGGATTATGAACTTATTTTGATATTATAATGAAAATAACCCTATATTTTAACTAAATTTTTGGTACATGATAATTATTTTTAATAAATTCAGGACACAATTGCATCAATTATATTTAAACTTCTATAAGTTTTAGAAACCAAATATTATACTTTAAAATTTTTAGTACCTATATTTAGTTTTAAAATTCTATTTTGATTAAATTTCTATTATATAGGATAAGTCTTAATATTAAAGATGCTAATATGAATTGTTTTATAAATTTTTTATTAAAAAATATATAGATTTAAAAATTCACTAAAAATATATCAAATGGCCGAACCAAAAACTGAAATAAAAAGACTAAACAAAATTTATAAAATTGATTCAAAAATTTAACCATTTATTAATAGTCTCACTATCTCTCACAGACAATTAGACTACGAGGAATCACACTATTATTAATAGGCTACTAGAAGAATCAATACTATTCTTTCGGATTTTTAGATAAAATGACGCTTTATTTTACAAATGTTAAATCAAATATAAGACATGTTCTTGTGAATAAACAAAATATAATAGATACTTAAAAGTCACTATAAAAAAATAACTATAAATATTCCTAAGTTATAATTTATTGTTTTAAATTTTATAATTTATTGTTTTGAATTTTATAATTTAAATATACAAAAGTTACAAATTATACATAATTTAGATAATCAAAATTATACAATCAAAATTTTAAAGATACTATGAATTCTATTATTAATTCTCAAACTATAAGTGTTGCTCCATGTCTTATTTTTTTGTTCACTAGTTATAAAAAGATTAATATGGGTTGATCTATGTTTTTTTTAAACAAAGAGTTGTAGAGTAAATAAATTTTCTTAAATCATAATTTTTTTTATTTTGCATTGCTAAGTTGAAATTTTATTGTTATTGAGTTTTTTCTGTTTGTTTTATATGATGCATAACTATTTGAAAACAACTTCTACATATAAATAAGAAAATCCAATTATCTCTAGTTTAATCACTCGAGCTACTCTAGGAGAAACAAAAGATGAAATTTGTATTTCAGATACCCATTTTCTTATGGTCAATAATCCACAACCTAAAGTCTAAGACACCATAACGTTTTGGTCCTAGCTACGCTACTATTTACACTTAGGGTGGAACATTATTCGAAATACTAAAAATACCAGTCTTAGGGGTACATAAAAAATAAAATGTACTACTTGTAAAACAAGTTACAACTACGAAAAATAAATAAAAAATAACCAGCATCAGAAAAACTAACCATGTGCATCAAACCAAAACAGAAAGAGACACCCAAAGAAGCTAGGGAATTTGCTATAATACTACAAATTAACGAACGAACAAAAAAAAGAGTTAGTAATGATTAGCATGGTTAATTTTTTTTTGAGTTATAAAATTATAACCAAATATACTAACGAATTCCCTAGTGTTTGAGGCTCCAACGGTCGAAAAGGACTTTGGCGATACCTCTAACTGAAATCGATTGTCTAGCTCAATAGTTGAGAAATGAACAAGCTAGATATTTGTATATTTCTGGAACGACTGTTATCCCCAACTGTTATACTCAAATCTCTCATCCAGATAGTCGACACATTAGATGAAGAAGATGCTAATAATGTTACTCCGAGAATGTTGTAAGATATATTCTAAAAAGAAGCGCGGGAAAATGGGAACAACTATAGGGGAGTACGAAAGAGAGAAAAAGAAAACTTCAATCTAGGATCCAATAATAGAGATTAAAGGCAAATAATAAACCGTACAAAAAAAGGATCAAGAGAAGGAATCTAATGTCTAATTATAATAGAAGGGGGAAGAATATATCAAAGCCCATGGGACCAATAAATCACGAATGCAGGGACAATACCAAACATGGGAGAAATATCGGGATAAGCCTCTACTATGCCACTATCCATACCATGACTATTCACCAGCCAATCTAGGTGCTCCATCAGGTATGGCCTAAAATACAAAAAAAGTCTTACCTAGATATCCCACAAAATTATTCCGAAGTGCAACAATAATATGAGATACATCGATGAATGTAGGGTGTCCCATAATATCAACAAGTGTACATACACCCATATTAATACAACCAGGTGAACAATCCAAATAAAAATACCAAATCAAGGGGCACAAAATGGAAAAGGCCAACGTTCAAACAGGCTTACCCGTTCATGAATGGTGTAGATGACTATTACGAGGATAAAGAACCTTAAACAAACAAAGAGTCCCCATAAGCCCAATAAATATTGATTGGAGTCACGTCATCGTTCTATGATAACCACAAGATAGATAAATACGATGGTAACAGATATCTGAAGTACCACATCTAGAAATTCAATAACAAAATGATATAATATAGAGCTGATGATGGAATGAAGTGTCGAGCTTTTACCATGATCCTAAGGGAAACTACAATGCAATGGTTTAATAGTCTACCAAAAGGTTGCATAAAAAAAATACTAGATACTCCAAACTGCATTTAAGAATCATTGCGTGACTTCAAACGAAATTAAAGAAGATGAGGACTATATAATCCATTATAAATAAGAAAAAAATACTGAAAGCCTAAGATGCTACATTAAGAGATTCGTTGAAACAAAATAATTGTTATAAGATTGCCATGATCTTCTTATCGTAGACGCATTTAAAAAATAGTTAAAGAATGAAACTTGATGAGTCCGAATTCGGAGTGCTCCCCGGAAGGGCATCCCAAAGTAAATCTCTCCGTGAACCGGACAGGTTACAAGAACTTAATTCGGACAGGACTTTTGGACCGGACAGATGATTTCGAACACTGTAAACTTAAGGTAGTTCGAACTATGACTAAAGTACTAAAAAACCTAAACACTATCTGACTAAGCTACCTGCACATCTGCTTAAAACTCATGGGTCTTTAAACATGACCCGGGTCCATTAAACTTGACCCGAAAGCCCATAAGGGCCCAAACTACATACTATAAATACCCAACCACCAGCATTAACTATGGGTAACAAAAATTTACTGCTGCCAAGCTGCTCAATTCTCTCTCCACCTTGAAATATCTTAAAACACCTTCACACCACCCTGAAACACCCTCGCGCCGCCTTAAAACTCCACTTGAAATTACCAGCCTACCCTCAGGCTACTTTTATCCTCACCAAACCTTGTATGATGCAATTATAAAAACGAAAGCATTGAACTTTGGAGATCTGCTAGCCCAAGTGGAACGATTCATCTAAAGGAATGGAGTGGCTAGAGCATAAAAAAATGAAAAACACTAATAACCCAATTTGAGTTGCTTTGGTATCATGACGTATATAACATAAGATATGAAGAACTAAGTAACACTAACGCTTTTCCTTTACCCAGATCAAGACTAAATTAATCACAAATAAGAAAATTAAAAGTTACCTATAAAGTTGGAAGCAACATAAGAACAGATCGACCATAAATGGGACCATTCACGGATTACAGAGTCATTGGCCGTGATCTATGAAATAAAAAAATATTCTATCAAGTACAGTCGACCTGGAAAGCTATTTGATCAAAGGAGAACATAGACAGAAAAATACTGTAAGTTTGATGGTGTCATAGGTCACTTTACTAAAGATTGTTGAGGTTTACATGAACAAATCCAAATCTTGATAAATGAAGTAATATTGAATGATTTTATAAGAAACAAAATGAGAAACTATAACAGGGTTCAGGTAGTGGCGCAAAACAAGACTCATTAAAAAGCCAAAAGACGAAGAAGATTATATTGACCAAGATATGAACAAACAAACAATTAGATTGGTTTATGGAGGAGACCCATACTCTGGATAATAAAAATTTCAAGGACAAGGTATGTTGATGAAATTGAAATAATGTATCAAGGGAAAACATCCCCACTTTTATACAGAAACACAACCCCGAATATATCATTCTCAAATGATGATTTGAGAGGAAAACGATTACACAATATGGACAACAAATCATATATTGGTAACAAATAAAAATAAGAAGTGGAGAATGTGCGTGGACTTTGCAGACTTCAACAAGGCATGTCTGAAGGACCCGCTTCCACTTCCAAAGATTGATCAAATCATTGACACAACATCAAGAAACAAAATTTTATCATTTATGGATGCCTTCACATGAAAAATCAAATCCAAATGAAATAGAAGAACCAAGAACACATGATGTTCATTACTAAAAAAAGGCTACATTAAAATTCACTAATGCCATTTAGAATAAAAAATATTGGAGCAACCTATCAAAGTTGGGAAATAAAATATTTACAACTCGGATAGGTAGAAACATAGAAGCTTATATTGCTGATATGTTGGTAACAAACTCACGTGAAGAAAACCATCTGACATACATCATTGAGACGTTAAAAAACCTCAGACGTGTGAATCTAACATTAAATCTAGAAAAATACACTTTGAGCGTTCAGTCTAGAAAATTCTTAAGATATATGGTAAGTGAGAAGGGAATCGAACTAGATCTCACCCAACTTACCAACCTAACAACAAAGGAGGCTCCAACAAATATAAAAAAGCTTCAATACTAAGAAAAGGTTAACAACAATCAATAGGTTCTTATCTAAATCTCCGAACAAATGTAGACCGTTCTTCCAAGTGCTAAAAGGAGCATAAAGATTACAATAGACTCCAACATGCGATGATGCATTCAATAACATATATAAATTCTTGGCTTCACCAACCAAAGCATGGAGAAACCTTTTACTAGTACTTGGCATTCTCGGATGATGTAGTTAACGCAGTTCTAATTAGGGAGGAAAGAAGGAAGTCTGAATTCGTGTACTATGTAACTAAATCTTTACTACCAACACAAACAAGATACTTAAAACTAGAAACAAAATACCTCTAGAATTAGTAATAACTGGTAGGAAAATAAGACTATACTCAAGAACACACTATAATTATAAAACCTCATTCCTTCCCTAAAAAATATATTACAGAAGCCTAATTTCTCATGAAGATTGACTAAATGGTCAGTGGAGATAAGTGATTGCGATATAAATTTTAAACATAGAATGACAATAAAGGCACGAGTGTTAGTCGACTTCTTAACAAATTTATAATATGAGTGAGAAATATTAATAAATAATAAATATGAAAACAATTATGGAGTTAAGACTGATGAAGGAATTAAAAATTGAGGTTCAATAGTAGGAATACGTATCATGTCCCCTACTAGAGATATCTTAATCCAATCCATCCGGTTTCTTATTCTGGGTATCGAATAATTAAGCAAAATATATAGTTTTCATTATCGGAGTTCGCTTAGCAAAGATGTGCAAGGTGAAAAAAGTAAAATAACTGTCTCTCTCTCGATTATTGGTTAGACAAATAAGAGGGAAAACCAAAACAAAAAAGAATAATATAATATAATATTTAAAAGAGCTAGATTGCTACGTTTCTCAATTTGAGAATGTTGAATTTAAACACGTAGCAAGAACACAAAATGTAATAGCAAGTGCACTTACCTCTACGGTTTGTACATATTTTGCGTCATGGGTAATATTACAAGAGTAAACATCAATAACACCGCCAAATTATTTCTTCCCAACCTTCACATCCAAATGAGTAATGATAATTGAAGGAGAAGAAGATAAAGAATATTGGAGAACGCTAACAAAAAAGTACCTCATAGAAAGAGAACTTCCAGAAGGAAGATGGGGAGCAAGAAAAATAAAAACAATATCCGCAAGATACATTTGGACAATAGACACACTGTAAAAATAGGATTATCAAATCATTTTTTAAGATGATTAGGCATTAACAAAGCCAACTTCTGAATATAAGAATTACATCAGGGTGAAAAGAACGTTCATTATGGAGATATAAGCCTTATATAAAAGAATATTGTTATATGGCTATTATTAGACAACAATCATGAAGGATGACAATACACGAGTACAGACATGTGTACATACCACATATTTAATATAAGTTCAAACTAATTATGTTAACAATTTTTAAGGATATTTAAGTAATCATATAAGAAACAATTAATTTTTGGATGAAGGGCAGAGAGATAATTGAGATTCTTTAAGAAATTATTTAGAAAGAGATAGAGAGTATGCCATTATAGGTTAGAATTAATTGCTTCATCATTTTATTAATGGAAAACTTTGCCAATTTATAGGCCTGTTAGATCTGATAGGCCAAATACCAATCATATGGGCCCAGTGGGTCGAACACAATTAATAGGCCTATTATTCAAATACGCACAATATAAATACTCTTAAATTATTACAATTTCTTATTTATGAAATAAATGCTAACTTAATCACCTATTTTTCTGATTCTCCCTTTGGATAATTATGTCGTCACCAGATATCCTCCTTGGTCCTCATTAAATGCTTTCGAGAGGGCTAACTTACAAAAATTTATTTGGTTGCAACCTATCCGGATTCACTTTTTTCATCAGTTGGTACTTTACATGAGTTGTATTTGGATCGAATATAATATGAGTAGGCTTTGAAATGATTCAGGAGTAACGTCAGATATTCTTGTATGAGGCGTTCAAGGTTTGTCCTTCGATTATACTTTTGAACATGTGTCATGAGTATATCGAGCCCACGAATCCTCCTTTTAGTGGTGAAACGTGATAATGGTTGGAGTTGGTTCCACTTCTCTAGTGAATGATAAACGTTGGAGATGCTCTATTTTATCTAAGGTTACACCTAGTACGCTTGTAGGAGGAAAATTGTTGGGCTCTCTACAGTTCTTTTATAAATATATTTCCCCTCACTTTCCTTTTACAAACAGCTTTTAGAGAGAGAAAATAAATTTTTAGAGAGAAAACTTCGCATTCTTGCCACCATTGACCGTTATTTTCATTACCTGAACTTGCATGTTCACTACTTCCACCATTCTTACCGGTTTTTTACGACTATAAAAAAATACGAAGAGAAGAAAGCTTCCAGAAGAGCTGAAGGATTAACCAAATTTTAAAGACCAATCATCACCTGCCACACCTACAATTACAAAGGTGTTTACCCATACAATAGACGCATCTTCTCAGCTGAATCTCAGTCCACCAGTCAATCTCTTACCTTAAGAAGTCAGTCTTCAAGACATACAAAATCCCAAAGAGCTACCAATAGTAGACGTAAATTAATGTTTAACGCTATGGTTTGGATTTTGAAGATAGATCTTCTACAAATAAAATCGATCAATCAGTAGTAGAAAAGAGCCAACATATATTTGGGAGCAAAACAAAGAAGAAATAATTGGCAAAGTATATGTTATTATCCTTGAACTCTTGCTCAGAGAATTTAGACGAAAGCAAAACTACAATGACTGAAGAGATAGTACCTCAAAGAAAATATAATAAGAGGCAACTATCCGATGAGGTGGAGGATGATCAACTTATAGGGAATGCTAGAGCCTTCAATGATCTTGAGAAGAAGGTTCAAAAATCCAAGGTCGACAAACGTAAAGCAAATAAATCAGAGGAAGATAAGTTGCCTCAATATCTAGTCGGGCGTGTGGGGCCTAACTTAAAAAAGCGAGTACCAAATATTTACTTTCTCTATCACAAATTATATAAATCTATTATTCAGACAACGAGTTAGACATGATTCAGAGTACATGGGGATTTCCAAAAGAGATAACCATTAGATTACTAAAGACAAAAAAAAACTCTGATGGATTGTGTTGAGAGGGAACTGGTTCTCTATTCAGACATATTGAATTGGGGACTTAGGTTTACTTAGATCTAAAACTTTTTAGGTATTTTGACCTAGTTGGCTTATGTCCAAGCCAAATAGCCCGAACACCTTGTTTAATTTGATGTCATGCATCATGGCATTGAGATTGTCAAAATAACAATGCTAATGGAACAATTTATCGATATTACTGGGTTATCAAAGATCTCCTGAATCCTTGTTTAGTTTTTCAGTTTGAGGGATGAATATAAGATGGTAAACGACTTGTCATAAACCGATAAGTTATAGAAAATGTACTTTTTTTATTAGTTACAATTGGAAACATTGTAAGAAAATTTCCTTTAAAGATAATACGAGCCCTATTCTAAGGATTTGGAAAAATACAAGTAACCTCGTAACTCTTGTTAAATTTTTTTGTTTATATGTTGCTATCTTCATACCTTAATTTTTATCCAATTTTATTTTAGCTATATTAAAATCTTAACAAGAACATTTGGAGGCTGCTAAGGTTACTTTTGAAAAATTATACAAATGGGCCGAGGAGAATTTGTGCCATACATTTCACAAGTGCTTTACACCGAACAACTTAATTCATAGTCATCTTTGACGGACTAGTACCAAATGTAATTTGACATGGGAGGATCTAACAACCCCACCTCGCGCATCAACTATCCTTAAACGAAATAAGTCTAATGATGGAAAGGTCTTTCCTCCGACTAGAACAAGGGCTCTTAGTAATAGGATGGACAAAACCTGATGCCAAAGGGCTTGGTTTGAAGAAAAGTACCCCAAATGCAGTGGAAATAAATCAAATCGAATATTGGTTCCTGTTGATGTGGAAGTTTATGTTGAGGCTAGTGAAATGATCGAAGAGCCTCCTTTTCTGAAAATAAATAAGAAGTCTTCAAAAACCCATAAAGAGGATAAACCTAATACTGAGGGGAGGAAAAAGAAGAAAAGAACCTAAAGTAGTTATGATCTAATCCCATTGAGAACTCAACCGTACTTCTGATAGGAGCCGGATCACCCTCGTCCTTTATTTGGTTAGAGTTGAATGGGTAGTTTAGAGAGAATCAGTATAGTATGCTTTGGTAAATAAAATATATAATTCATTCATTCCTTCAAACTTAAATAATTCTATTGATCTATTCGATTTTCTCTATTCGAATGTGCATTCAATATTTAATTCAGCAATTCTTTAGATTTATTAAACAGCCCATTATAAGGTTGTTAAAATATTTATATTTAAATCACCATCCCTTTAGACTTTTGATTACGACCAACTAATGTTGGAACCTTTATACATGACCGACTATTGTTGGAACCTTTTAATTATGACCAACTAATGTTGGAACCTTTATATATGGCCAATTATTGTTAGAACCTTTTAATTGTGACAAACTAATGTTGGAACCATTACACATGACTATATATTATTGGAACCTTTTAATTATGCCAAACTAATGATAAAACCATTACACATGACCAACTATTATTGGAACCTTTTAATGTGATAGATGAATACATACATCACCAAGAATAATTTAACACAAGAATTATGAAAGAAAAATGTAATAAATAGTGAGTTTGATTATTTGGAATCACCTTAATAAACTGAAGAAGTAAAGTTTTTAGAGAAAGAAATAGATTTTAGAGAGAGAAATTCAAAGTACACAAGTGTTCTAACTCAGAAATCCAACCACTTTATTAGTTCAGCTTTAGCTTTACATAGAGGCAGAAAGACTTAGCTTACAACTGAAAATAGTTACATAAAAATGATAAATTGCACTCTTAGTCCTTAACTAAAATACATAATTATGAATTTCTCTTCTAACTTTATCATCTGTTACATAACGTTTTATTATTTACACTTTACTCCCTGAATTTCCATTTCCTTATCAGTAGCTCCCTTAGTTATCATGTCAGTAAATAAATGAGAACTAACTAACTTCGAATCTAGTCAAAAGTAATGATAACTTCATCTTCCATAATCCAAAGTAAACTAATCATTCTGTCACACCACTATATGTTCCAGAGGCATCGAAATATGCCCACAGATAATCATCCCCTAAGTTCAATTCGAAGCAACACTAGCAAATTTAATTATCAAATCTATTTCAAAACAAATCATGAACCCTTAGATGCTAGACCTATATCTAAGCCCCTGGCACAATAGGTGTCGAACCCATAACCACGCAACATAAACCTTTTCCACTTCTGAACACGTATTTCCTTCTTCTATAAACTTCTTTGCAACTAACTCTTTCATCCATAAAAAAAATTCTTTGAGAGAGAAAGCAGAGAAAACCTCCCAATTCTTTTGCTACCTTCACCAGTTTCTTCAAACTTACTGACTATCTCCACCGGAAAATTCATATTTCCCGATCAACCTTCAACCAGTTTATGAGAAAACGCCAAATATCCAGAAGATCCAAGGCCAAAATTCTAAAGAACCTAAAAATCCCCAACACCAGACAACAACCTCGTCTTTGGAGCTTATGATCACTTCTGCATCAGCGAAAGAGTAGAAGAATATAGAGCTGTTGGGTTGATAAGCAACGCTCCCTTAGAACATCCACTAAAGTCACTAATTACGATAATTTCGATCCTTCTAAAGTGCTTGTCCTTTCGCCTTTGCCTACTACAGAAGAAAGTTAATCTTCAAACTCGAACGCCAAGTACACCTCGAATTTCAACCTCTCTTACCAAATCATCGCCTAAAATTAGCTGTGAAGTAAGAAAATATTCTTCAAAACAATCCGAATCATCCCCTTCCTCAAATTATCCCCTACGAGATCCTAAAAAAAGAACTTTTATAGCTATGGGAGATGATGCCGATGCTACGTCAAATCCATGTCCCAAATCTCCTCCCTCGAGAGAAATTATTGAGACAAAAATATTATCTCACAAAGTCCCTCGAAGAACCCCACACAACTGAGAGACGAAGAGTCAGAAATGGAGGTTAATTCTAATGCTACTCAGTCAAATAATGAAGCTGATACCAATGAGGAAACCTAGAGGGAATAGGAGATTACCACACAGAAAAAGATCCGCAAACCGATAAAAAAGAAAACTCTGATTACTATATCCGCTCAGGAAAGAGCAATAATTGGTAAGAATTTAAGATAGTGACGCAGATTATATCGTTGCCTTGAAAAGTTTTCATACATATATACTATGAAGAGGGCCAAACATCAGGTTTGAAAAAAATAATGGGAAATGGGAGACAACATTACCCTTCGTCTTCCTAAAAAAAGGGAAACACCCTTAGACTGTAAAAAAGACGAGCTGGTAGTTTATCCAAAAATCATCAACTGGGGGCTTCGGTTCCCATTAGATCCTATGATAGTTGACTATTTCAAACTCTTAGATCTGTGCCCAACCCAAGTGACACCAAATCAATGGTTCAGAGTTCTTTCTATAATCATGGCCTCCCGCTTGTCCAAGATTCCGATCAGCATCAAAGATTTCATATCTCTGACCAAATTATCCAAGGTACCAAAGCTTCCATTTTACTATCTTACATTAGACGATGACCTAAAAATCATTGATGATCTTCTGAACTTGGACAAGTTTTGGAAGCAAAAATTCATCTTCATCTCAGGAGCGTGGGAAAATGGTAAAGAAATATTTGTGAACAATCCGTCGAGGCTGAACCTCGTCTGGAAAAGTGGCCGTAAGTATTGTAATACTACTCTTCTAAATTAAATTTTTAACTGTTGTTACCCTTATTCGCTATCAACTTATATATTCCTATCATAAATTCTGAGGCGTTATGCCATTCGTCGAGAAAAAGCCAAAGAAACATTCATTAAACTTACCGCTTGGGCTGAGGTGGAATGGAACAATGTTTTCTACACAGCCTTCCAACCCATCAATTTCCTCAACAATCACTTATTTCCAATCACAACTGGAGCCTTTACTCCAAAAAATTTGATAGATCAACCCAAACCTCGACAAGATATTAAAAGATTGGCCCATCCCGACTGTAAAGTATTCTTACCCATCCGCAATAGATCAGACAGTCACCTTCCTTAAAAGAAAAAGGAAAAAAAGAACAAAAAGACAGCTACTACATCTAGTACTAGCCCTTCAACAAATCCAAATCCTAAAGGTGCAAAAATAAAAACAAAGGAAAAGACACTTTCGACCGCCGAAGAAGGAACAATGGAGAACCTTCTCCAAAAAACAAGAAAACTCTTACGCCTTCGAAAAATAAAAGTTCCACTAGAACTAGTCCCTAGAAAGGGATGAAAAAGAAAGCTGCAAAAATCAAAGACATAGTATCTGATGACGAAGAAGTTATGGTTGTGGTGAATAAACAAAGTCCTCTAAAGGAAAATGAAACAAGTGCTGAAGATGCTTTCAATCAACAAAAGAAAACAATTTTTGTAGAGGATAATCAAAGTGATAATTAATTTGATCCCTACAGTTTCATCACCTTCGATGAATCGCAAGAGCTTGCTGGAGAAGAAGATCCCATCATCCAACAGGTTAAAACTCATTTTCACAAGCTGGGTAGGAGACCTGCACTTGGTAGATCCGAAGTTGCATCTCTTGAAGTTATGGTTCCTACGATCTCTTTATATCTTATCCCCGGCCTAGTCCAGTGGTCTTCCCTCCAATTCCACCAATCCTAGTCGTTCTTGCTGCATTTCAAACATTTTCCAATCTTAATACTGCAGCAAAAGCGCTAAGAATTACTCAAGAAATCGAATCTTCTCAAAATCATTTGAAACGAATGGCCAAATACATGGTTCGCTATAAAGCAATTGCGGAAGCTAAGAAGCAACTGATGGATAAATTTGATAACCACGTAAGAAATCAATTTTATGGATTCAAGATGGCAAGATCTGAATTTATCAGGGGACTTCTGTTTGTCGAAGAACATCTTCGAGAACAACATCGAGTCGAGAAAGAAAATCTCAACACTTCATTCCAAGAAGAGATAAATCGACTCAAAGATGCACATCAGAAGACTTAGCTGCTGAGAAGAAGAAATTCGATGGCATGCAGACTTCCTTACTAATAGTGAAGCAGAAAAGAAAAACTTAACCGATGAAACAACCACAGTGAAGACTGATTTTGAGATAAAAAACAACTTGTCACTACTGCTGCTGAAGATGAGTGTACAAAGGATATGTTGGCGGCTATCAACAATTGCAAAGAAGAGATAACCATCAGACTTCTTCGAGAAATTCACGCTACATATCCTAAGATAAATCTTTCCAGCTTCTGGAATGAAATTCCTGTCGAAAGGCGCCCCAACGAAGCCTTTGACCCTATCCCAAGTTCATCGTCCAAAGAAGAATCTTCCGAAGAGGAGTCATCTGAATAATTTTACTATCTTTTGAATTTATATTATCCTTTTGTACTTGTCATGTTAGTATCACAAGTCTTCTACTTATCGAACTATTCGGAATGATATAGATTTATTCATGCTTAGTGGTTTTTCATTATATTCACGTTTAATTGTTATTTATATTAGTCAACTAATACAAAAACATAATAAAATACTTCGAATTAAACTGAGTGTTTTGTGAACGTAACATTTCGAAAATCACAGTGCATTTATTGAATGTAGCACTTCGAACATCACAATGCATTTATTGAACATAGCACTTTGAAAATAGTAGTGAGTTTATTGACCGTAGCACTTCGAATATCATAGTGCATTTTTGAACATAACACTTTGAATATGGTTGTTTCTTCGAAAAGTGTATTCAAAACTTCAGAGTATTATACTCTTGGTCAACCTTAAAGATGATCAGTCTTTGATCAGTTACCAAAATAGTTTAAATAAACACTTGTAAACAACCATTGGCCAAAAATTCATTTTATTTATAATTTTGAATATGTACATAGCGCCTCCTTAAAACCTCTATGGGGCCAACAGGGTAGGAAAAAATATGTTAATCAATCAAAAGAAACAAATTCAAAATACAACATAGTTATTCCCAGTATAACTTCAGATGCTATATATTAGACGAGTGTTGAAGCATCCTCTTATGACACTAACGCTACAGGTGTGGGAGCGATCCTGGTCAGGGTGTGCAGCTACCTTCCAACTATCGGAAATCTGCCCTTTTAACTTTCCAGCACCGGGCATGTGTCAGACTCTATACATCATGTTACCACTTAACAGAGTCCTGTGGTTTTAATAAACAGACACTACCCCCTGGTATGTGCGGAGAGATGTTGAAGGGGGCTGGTTGCTCCGTTATATGCATACTAATGGGGAAAGTATGTTTCTTTTTCTAGTAGATTGGATTGGAGCGGCTTCACTATCCCATACAAGTGAAGGGCACTCAATCCAGCAATATTGCGTGAGTGAAGAAGGGCAATGCCGCTTGTAAACAACAACTAATATCTTTACTGGCTAGAGGCGGCACATCTCGAGTGAGATCGAACAATTAATCAATTGTCGACCATAGATCCAACTTCGAGAAGTATCTCGCGCTTATTGATTAGGGCGAAGAAGTCAGCAATCAAAGTGGATACTTGTTCTTGATGGTTAGGTTACCTTGTGGAGCGCCCGATAATCAATGCACAAGGCTCCTGTTTTTTCTGGAATAAAAAAAACAACAGGGGCTCCCCAACCTTTTCCCAGCAATCAATATAGGGAAAAACTGCCTTGGAGGATGGAATAGAAATAAGCCTCAATAAGTTCACGGGAGAGAGTGGTTGTCAAAGACTCAAACAACTTCAGCAGACTTCCCGGTCACTGATCACGATCAGTCATTTTTACTCTTACTGTTACAAAGTTTTTGAGAATTTTATCCATCTTGTCTAAGTGTTGAGACACACTCGGCCCCTCTTGCATTATCACAAAGGCGATAAGGTCCTTCCTAATTTTGGGGCCATTTTGTCAAGGCTCTTCTCCTTGGTATGCATGAATACTTTTCTCAAAAATTTATCACCTAATTTAAACTCTCTTATTTTTACTCTCGACTGAATCTATTTCTCATAAGAGTTTGATAATCATCTACATTTAAATGAGCTCGAATTCTTTTCTCATCAATCAGATTTAAACTTGCTCTTTTAGCTTAGTCATTGGATTTTTCAGAATATTGGGTTATTATAAAAGATGACTTCGTAGATTCAAAAAGGCTAACAACATCCATTCCATATGCTAAAGCAAAATGAGTTTCTTTAGTAGCTTCCATAAAAGTTGTTTGATAAGCCCAAAGTACTTCTTGCAAATAATTTGGCCATTTTCTTGCTGTCCCTGTTAAATTATTCTTCAAACCTTTTAAAATAGTTCTGTTTGTCACCTCCACTTGTCCATTTGCTTGGGGATGAAAATATGTTAAAAAACAGCAAATACTGTTTACAATTAATTTAATCACATCATTTGCTTTTGTTCCAGATAACGGTTCCGCATCTGCCTACTTTGTAAAATAGTCCACTGCAACAATTATTATTTACCGCCCTCTGGATACCATCGGCAAATGCACCACTAAATCTATTCTCCACCTATCAAATAGTATGGCTTCGGTAATATGCATAAGTGGAACTGTCGGCTTATGAATAGAATTAGCAACCTTTGACAAGTATCACAACTTTGAACCAAATTCTTGGCATCGTTCATGATCGAAGGCCAATAAAACCCTTCAATGAAAACTCGACGGGAGAACGCTTCAAAGCCAAAATGTATTGATCATTCTCTATCATGTAACTCTGAAAAAACATCATGTGATTCTTGTCTATTCAAACATCGTAGTAATGAACTACTCAATGATTTCTTATACAAAAAAATTTGGCCAATTTTGCATCGTCAAGCAATGCTCCATGAATCAAAAAATTTAAAATACCAGTTTTCCAATCACCTCAGACTACATCTATAGTGACAAACAATTCCTCAATATAATCACATTGATCGAAGGCCAATAAAACCCTTCAAGGAAAACTCGACGGGATAACGCTTCAAACCTACAATGTACTGATCCTTCTCCATCATGTAACTCTGATAAAACATCCTGTGATTCTTGCCTATTCAAACATTGTAGTAATGTCCTACTCAATATTGTTTTATACAAAACTTCATCCAAAACTATGTATCCAAAAGCTTTGTCGCGCAATTGTTCGGCCAATTTTGCATTCTCAGGCAATGCTCCATGAATAAAAAAAAATTAAAATACAGTTCGCCAATCGCCTTAAACTAAATCTATAGTGACAAACAATTCCTCAATATAATCACATTGGTCTAACTGAGTTAATATCGAATGACTCTCTTGTAGCAAAATCCAAGGATACTCTTCTTTATAAGCAACATTTTCTAACGAATTAACCACTGTGTTACTTCCTCGACTTATATGTTCCACAACAACATGATCAAATAATAACATCAAATTTCAAAGCTCTCGAAGATACAAAATTAAGCGATCATTTTTTGCTTTAGAGTTTCCAGATACTTGATTTGCTACTAATTGAGAATCTGTCTCTAATCGCACTAAACTTGCTCCACATATCTTCGCAAGTCCCAAACCAACCAAAATAACTTCATATTCAGCTTCATTATTCGAAGCGTGAAGCATTTTTTCTCCAGACAAAGAAACTAACTGAACTTCAGCACTGCATACCAAAATACTAGATTCGTCATCAGTTCGAATAAGATACGTCGAATTCACTGGTAAAACATCCTTACTATCTTCTATGTCCAACTACTTGAATAAAATTCCACAATAAATTCTGCCAAAGCTTCAGCTTTAATAACAGTTCGAGGTGAGAACAAAATATCATATTCTCCTAACTCCACTGACCACTTGGTCATTCTCCCCGAAATATCTGGACATTACAAAACATTTTTCAAGGGAAATGAAGTTTAAACTTCAATGGTTTGGGCTTCAAAATAAGGGCGAATCTTTCTAGCAGCCACCACTAATACTAATTCTAACTTCTCGATCTTCAAATATCTTTTTTCTGCTGCCACCAAACTTTTGCTGACATAATACACCAACTTTAAAATTCCTGAATCTTCGCTTATTAATACCGCATTTACTGAAAATACGATACCGCAATGTATAAAAAGAGTTGTTATCCACTTTGAGGTTTTGATAAAATCTCTAGTGACGATAATAAAATTCTTAATTCTTATAAATGCCGCTTCACAATCCGAAGTCCATTCAAATTTATTTGACCCTCGCAACACTTGAAAGAAAAGAAAACATTTGTCAGAAAATCTAGAAATAAATCTATTAAGTGCTACTAACCTTCTTGTCAAAACTTGCACTTCTTTGACAGTTCGAGGTGAGTTCATTGCCACTACAACTTTCAATTGTTCTGGGTCAGCTCCTATCCCTCTTTCACTGATAACATAACCCAAGAACTTCCATGTTCGAACTCCAAAAGTACATTTCTCAGGATTAAGCTTTAGCCTTATTGCCCTTAGATTAAAAAATGTCTCCTCTAAATCTTTCAACTGTGCATCGTTTACTAATATTTTTACCACCATGTCATCAATGTACAACTCCATGTTTCTTCCAATATGAGTGACAAATGCTTTATTCATTAACCTCTGATAAGTGACTCCGGCATTTTTCAATCCAAAATGCATAACCTTATAGCAATTTAAACCTCTGTCAGTGATGAAGGTAGTACATTATTAATCCTTCATATCAATCTGGATCTGATTATATCCCGAAAATGCATACATGAAAGTCAATATCATGTTCCCCGAAGTGGAATCAATCAGCTCGTCTATTCGAGGAACATGAAATGGGTCTTTAGGACATGCTTGATTTAAGTCCGTAAAATCCACACACATTATCCACTTCTCATTCTTCTTTTTTACCACTATTATATTCGTCGTCCATAAAGGATATTGTGACTCCCTTATATGTCCGATTATGGACAAATGATGCACTTTGGAAACAATTGCTTCTGTCTTTTCTGACCAAAATGCCCTCCTTTTTTTAATTACAGTTTCACCCTCAGATTAACAGCTAAACTATGACAGATTACTTCGATCAGTACACGTACCACATCCTCCATTTTCCAAGGGAAATCCATATTATAAGATAAAAATTGTAACAGTCGTTGACGCAAATTTGGGGTCAGTAAGGTTCCTATTCAAAGTGTTTTTCTTTCAAAAAGAGTATACTCATCAATCTCTTCACTTCCTGTTAAAGACCCTGGGGTCTCCCTCGGATCGTCAACCCTTTCATCAAAATCCGAGCTCATCATATCTTCACTGTTGAATCCTCGAATCCGAAGTGCAGTGGTATAACATTCCCTTGTAATTTTCGGTCGCTTCAAACGACCCCCACACGATCTACAACTACATATTTAAAATATTGGTGAACTGCTGACACAATACCGTACGTCCTTGACAACCAAGACCTTCAAAAAATAGCGTTATAACTTGTGGGACAATCCACCACCATAAAGAGTATTTGAACTTTATTCTTGAATGGTTATTTTTCCAAACTTACCTCCCCCTCAAATTCTCCTATTACATGTGCTGTTACACCAATAAAACCAATGATTGTGCGCTCTAATTGAGAAATTTGAGGAGGATTGTGCATCATGTCATATGTTGCTTTACAAAGGAAATTTGTAAAACTCCCGGTGTGTATGAGCACACGTCTAATTTCAACACCAGCAACTTCTGCTCCAATAACTATTGCGTCCTCATACGGCCCCGCAGTACCTCGTAAATCATCTTTATCGAATAAAATAAAAGGAATATCATTCTTACCATACAAATGAGTGGAAATTCTCCCCTCAATCTGAGTTGTCAAATTGACAACATGTCTTTTCCCGAAATGTGGGTATTACCGGTCATTGAATCACCCTTAAAAATGGCCAATGACTCAAAATACTCAGACAAACTTCGAACATGTCCTTTCTTTATTGGTTCTTCGACCGCCATCTAAATTAATTTGTCTGGATCCATATCCAAATACTCTGAGGCTACATCAAAGTCATCAACCTTTGAATCTAGAATCATTAAGTTTTCAGCTTGCCCATTTGGGTTAGCTGGCTGTTAATTTGATGCTAGATTTTTCGATTCGTTACCCTGTGACTTCACATAAGTCAGCAGCTTTCCATTCTCAATCAAAATTTGGACTTCTTTTCTCAAAGAAATGCAATCATTGGTATCAGGTCCAATGTCAATATGGTATCTACAAAATTTATTGTTCGCTCCTCCATTGGCATGTTGAATGGAGCGAGATTCATGTAATTTACGTAACTCTTAGTTTTATAAAACATTACGGTCATGCTTTCAGTCAAATCCGCATAATATTCAGGCCTTATACACTGATCCGGTCTCGACCTATTGTAGTTGTGAGATGGGGCTTGATACGAATATCCCCCGGTTCAAGGTGGTAAATTTGTATTCCTCAGACGCACTTGCTGATTAGCATTTGAAGATTGCCATTGGTTATGGGACACATGTCCTGAATTCTTTGGAAAATTAACCACTCCTCATTGGACCATAGTTGATTCTTCACCTTTGATTTCATCTTCAACTTGAGCCATTAATGCTCCAAAATTAAATCCCTCCTTTTCGTTGTCTCATTAGCCAAGTTTATGGTAGTAACCTTTGGCAAAAAGCTGCCATCACCACTGACTCTTTACGATTATCCAAACTTGGATTTGTTAAAATAAATCGCTTCGTGTAATCCTTCAATTTTTCTCAAGTTTCCTACTTACATTGGATAATTGTATCATCATTTTCTCTCATCTCTTTGCTACTAACAGACTGCCTTAAAAAGCAGTATAAAAGTCTGTAAAATTCGAAATAGATCCCCTTGGAATTCAGTTGTACCATTTCAAAGTTGTTCCCTTAAAAGTTTGTGAGAAAGCCCGACATACCAGTCTGTCATCATCCTTGAAATTCATTATGTAATTTTTGAATTGTTCGATGTGATCGTCAAGATCCTGCATCCTATCAAACTTTTCAACCTTTGCGATATCAAAACGCTTCAGAAGTGTAATATATAAGATTTCACTTGTAAGTGGAGAATTCCTCCAGTCGACACCTTGAACATATTGATCTTCAGTTCCCATAACTGCATATAAATTCCGATCAGCCTCATCATACTGATTCGATGTGTTTCTTTTACACAAATTAATTTCCCTCAAACATCGAGGTAGACTATGTCTCGTAGATCTATGCTCTTTCTTATATTTTCGAGGTTGTTCCTTTTCTTCTTTCGAAGAACCCTTATACCATTTTAAAACCCGAGCCAGAGCTCTCAACCTCCTCGTCACTAGATGTAACATACTTTTACTTTTTTTTCTTTTCGAGAAGAGTGACGCTCTTTTGGAGCTTCAAAGCGCGCATTCTTCTATTCATTCCTCATCTGACGATTAGTACAAGATCGATCAGATTGGTTTCCAAATTTTATTTCCTCATTTCTTTGTCTCACTTTGGACTTCAACCTTGCCGAGTGGATTTCCAGTTTTCTTTGTTCATATTTCTCATTCAAATAGTGTATCTTATCCAAGAGCTAATTCATTCGTACTTCTATATAAGATTGAGTTTGACGATCAGAACAAATCCTTCTGGTCTATCATATGTCCTCTGCAAATCTTCTCGTAACATCTCGATAGCTGACCGAACCAACAGATTTTCTCTGGATTCATCACAAAGTTTCAAGATTGTTTTTTCTGGATTGATCAAATTCAAACTAATAAATATACACTGATTGTCAATCGTCCCCGGTGAAGTCACCAATTTGGTGAGTTTGATTATCCTAGAGTTGAAAGAAATAGATTCTAGAGAGAGAAATTCAAAGTACACAAGTGCTTTAACTCAAAATTCCAACCCCTTTATTAGATCAGCTTTGACCTTTATATAAAGGCACAAAGACTTAGCTTACAACTAAAAACAGCTACATAAAAGGGTAAATTGCACTATTAGTCCTTAACTAAAATATATAATTCTGAATTCCTCTGTTATCTGTACCATCTGTTATATAACATTTTATTACTTACACTTTAGTCCTTGAATTTCCGTTTCCTTATCAATAAATATTAAGTGGTTCTGAAAACCTTAGTAAAATCTCATTGAGCCACCAGGGTAGGAAAGAGTCTGGCCTTGAATATTTACATAAGAAAAGGGAAAATAAAGCTCATTTTACAACTATTTGAGGTAAAGTCTCAAGTGTTCAATATTCTGGGAGTACCGTAAATGATTTCCTTCTTGACCTCCCACCCTATACATTCCAGGCTTGAATCTTTTAATAACCGAATACGGATCTTCCCATCTAGGTGCCAACTTTCGTTGCTTTTTCTTTGGTGTGTAAGAAAACCTTTTTCAAAACTCTATCACCTACTTTGAATTATCTCCTCCGAACTTGAGATGCATACCAGCTTCTCATTAGGGTTGGATAATGAATAGATCTTCGATAAGACCTGATTTTCTTTTCCTTTATCAATTCTAACTCGGATCTATTAGCTATATTCTTATCCTCTTTGGAGTAACTTTCAATTTCGAATGAGTTATTGTTTGGTGGGTAGTCTGATAATCCCATTAAACTTCTTACAAATAGTTTGGCCACTTTCCTGTTTCCCTTTATACATTTTTCTAGAATATAGTCATGATATTTTTATTAACAACTTTTACTCTCCTATTAGCTTGATGGTGGAAATATGAGAAGAAGCAATGATGAATCCCTCGGGAAGCACAAAATTCTTTAATATCTCTATTTTTTAATTGAAGAGCCATTATATGTTGTGATAATTCTTAGGATCCCAAATCTACAACATAGCTTAGATATGATAAATTTTATAACCACTTTGGACGTAGTACCGAATAGAGTTTCTACTTCCATCCACTTAATATAGTAATTAATTTATATGATAGTGGATTGATGACATCTGGATGTCGTTGGTAGAAGTCCAACTAAGTCAACCCCTATCTGTCAAAAGGTAATGCTTCAGATATTGATTCAAGTGGAATTGCTTGCATAAGTATTGGATTTTTAAATCTTTGGCAATGATCACACCGTCATACTAAATCTTTGGCATCTCCCATAATGGGAGGCCAGTAATATTCTGTCAATGACACCCTTTTGGTTAAAGTTTTATAACCACAGTTGACATAAACTTTTGTATCATGCAATTCATATAGTATCATATGAGAATCATTAACTCCAAGACACCATAACAGGGGCCTACTAAAGGATTTTTCGTAGAGGGTGTCTCCCATGACTAAAAACCCATCACTACTGGATAAACTACTTTATTCAACACCTCCGCTTTTCCGGTTGCCAATATGTTGCAAAAATATAATCATTTTTCACCACTATATATATTGACCCATTTAATGAAAAGAGGGTTAGTTGTTACAATGGAGTTGGAACGAACATACTATTTGGTTGCATAAGCTTTTCGGCTGAAACGGATTTGCACCAAACTTGTTTTATTGTTTTTAACATTTGAATTTATCCAGAATTTTAACCCAAAATATATTCGCGAACTAAACCCGCCCAAACTTCAATCATTCGCGAACTAAACCCGCCCAATACTTTTTGTGTCTAAGAATGATGGTTTTATAGGTTATGGTATCTTTTAGTTTACGTCTTTTTTATCACAGAAATTGACAGTTGTGAGTGTGATATGAACCTTTTAACATCACGACTGCGACAAAAAGATCATGATGATATCACTTTCTCTCTCTTTGTTTTCTCTTTTCCTTTTCTTTTTCGAAGTTTCTCTTTGTGGATGAGATTTTTCTCTTTTTAATTTCTTTTGCCATGGTTTGTTATGACTATCCTTTTTGTAGTTCTTTGCTAGTTTGATTTTTCGCTTCACTTTTCATGCAAGTTTATAACCTATCAATCTTATTCACTATTTAAAAACCCATCTTCGTGTTCTATAAGATTGAATTTATTTTTAAAAATGTACAAATAAAGTTTGAAGGAAGACGATAAGTCAAATACTAGTCGATTTGATGGTCATTGCAGATTTGGTTAAGAAGCCTTTCTGGTTCGACATGTTTGTATGTTTGCTTCTAGTGAAAAAAACTTCTATCGTATTTCAAACATGTGTAGAGCTTATGAAGAATGTACTTTACTTCCCTCTGGATATGTTTCGGAGGGTAAGTATGTGAGCTTATAGTCTTGTATCTCTTTATATCAACTGCTATGTAGAGAAAAGATTTGCTGGAACAGAATCTGCGTGAGATGCAGTTTGAGCTGGAGACTCTTGAATGGTATAGAAACGAACTTAAAGATAGTCCACATGAAGCCATCAAAGAACACCTAAATATGATTCTGGCTGTGAGAGAGCTTGAAGAGGAATATGACAAAGCCATTTCCAAAGTTGAAATGTTACACAAAGAATTACTGGCTTTGAAGGAGGAAAACCTTCGACTTAGAGAATGTCAAGGTAAAAGATCTTGAGACTTAAAAGTTAAGCAGAGTGACTGTTGGGAATATTGGGTCCGCATATTCCGCCCTGTATATAAGTAAGAATACTCCGATCTCCATAATACTGTGGTTCAGTAGCCGGCACGGTTTTACTTTTGGTCCACTTCCAAAAGGCCTCACACTAATGGAAATGTATTCTTAACTTATATACTGATTTTTTTTCCCATGTTTAACCGATGTGGGATGTGGGACTTTGGTCGCACTTTAACAATCCTATCCTCCTCTGGAAGAAAGTACCACTCTAGCCTCCTCTCAATTGACTTCCATCCACCTACTCTAGTCAGGTGGAGAGAAACCTGAACTCTAGAGCTTTAGGACGGATCTATCTGCTCACTATCAGATGCCACTGTGCCGCTCCTTGATCAAGCCACCTGCTTGATGAGCCATCTGGCGCTCCATCTATCCAGCAGATCAATCACCTTGAGTATGACTCATGGCAAGATGTTCGGCATCATGAGAATTTCACCCACATCATCACAACCCACCGCATCGCGTTCTATCTGGGCCTGGTGCTCTGATACCATTTGTCGGGAATATTGGGTCCGCATATTCCGCCTTGTATATAAGTAAGAATACTCCAATATCCATAATAGTGTGATATTGTCCGCTTTGGGCCCACTGGCCCGCACGGTTTTACTTTTGGTCCACTTCCAAAAGGCCTCACACTAATGGAAATGTATTCTTAACTTATATACTGATTTTTCTTCCCATGTTTAACCGATGTGGGATGTGGGACTTTGGTCGCACCTTAACAGTGACGATGATAACTATATAGATAATGATGAGAATTATGACATTCACTATGGAATTCGATCTCGGAAATCTGGTACTGTTGTCCTCAGATATGCATTAGAGAAGAAAAGAAACAGTAATACTAAATTGCTCCAGTTTGTCAAAGGATATTACAGCTTGATATTAGACATCCAAAATATATGACCAAATGACATTACATACTTGCGATGCAGGATTACATGATGTTGCTAGTGAAAGTTTAGACATATCTTTAGATGTAGTGCTTCAATTTCTTCCATATTACGTATCCTAGTAAGATCGTGATGTTATTAGAAAATGATAGTTCTACTAGCAGGAGTTTAGCTATATACAAGTCTACGAAGATAGTGTTGAAGTTGTTTAGATTGCTGTTCATTGGTTCAGAATTATTTAAGAGCTGTTATTTTATATTAACAGTTTGTGTGTCTTTTGTGTGTCTTCTACGTGTCTTTTGGATGTCTTTTATGACAAAGTCACAGTTTAAACCCTCTGAATCACGTTTTGTTTACTTGATCCCTCATCCGTGGGCAAAGTGAGTTTCTCCCATGCTACTTTACCCCAGATATCTTCATTTCTGCACCAGACCAAAGGAAGCGTCGGATAAGCTCTGAGAGTTTTTTTAGGATCCTGGCGGGGAGAATGAAGATGGAGGACCAATAGACCTGGCTTGCGAAAAGGACTGATTTGATGAGTTGCAGGCGGCCTGCATATGAAAGATGGTTCGTAGTCCATGAGTTTATCCGGTTGGTAGTGGCCGAGAAGAGGGGGAGAAAATCGTGGTAGAAGAGTCGCGAGATGATGAGTGGGAATTCGAGATAGCGCTTGGGAGAGAGCCTTCCTGGAAACCGAGAAGGCGGATGATTTCGGCTTTGGTTGCTGGGGATGTGCCTGAAAAGAAGACGTGGCTCTTTGCCGGGTTTAGGTGGAGACCCGAGAGGTTCGTGAATTCATCGAGGCCCTCGCAAATGAGGTTAATTGACTGGAGGTTTGATCCGCAACAAATCATTAGGTCGTCGACAAAGAAGAGGTTGATGATCCGAAGGGAGGAAACCGAAGGCGGGGGCTTTGTTTTTTTCCTGAAGAATGCTGGATAGAACCTGCATCACAATGACAAAGATGTAAGGGGATAAAGGGTCTCCTTGGCGGAGACCCTTTTTCCCCTCAAAATAACTTGAGGGGTTTCCATTTATACAAATATAAAAGGAGGGTTTGCAATGCAATAGATTATCCAACCTATAACTGTAATTAAAAAGTCCATAACATAGAGGGCATCGAGGACGATTTCCCAGCGGATATTGTCAAAGGGTTTCATGAGGTTAATCTTTAGGGCGCATCTGGGTCCTTTTTTGTTGCTTTGATATCCATGTATCAGGTCTTGGGAGAGAAAGATGTTATCGGTGATTGATCGGCTAGGGACAAAAGCAGATTGGGAGGAGTCAATAAGGTAGGTGAGGGAAGGTTTTATCCTATTAGCAATGACTTTGGATATGATCTTGTAGATCACATTGCAGCATGAGATGGGTCTGAAATCTGAGGGACTGGAGGGGGAAGGGGTTTTGGGGATGAGGGCAATAGCGTTTTGTTCCAGTCAGGTTTCATTTTACCATGACGGAAGAAATGCTTGATTCTCTCAAATATGTCACGACCAACTATATCCTAGCTAGTTTTGAAAATGTAGGCCTCTACAGCTTCTCTTTCCAGAGTAAGAAGGGAAAGCTCGGTTGGATCAAAGGTAAGGTTAAGCTGGGCGCATGCTAGGGCCTTTTAGGCGTCATCCATTCTATGAATGATATTGCTAAATTCTCTTCTGTTAACGGCTTCAAGGGACGGGGCGAGGCGTGATAACTTAAGGATTAAGGGTTTCATGGGGTTTTTGAGGCCAGATTGACTCCAACTGCTAGAGACAATGTCGAGAAAGCTAGGGCGCATGCGCCACATCTTAAAATATTTAAAAGGTTTGGGAGAAGGGATGAAGGGGGTGGTTAGGTATATGATGATGTGGGTATGGTCTGAACTATAAGGTAGGTCAAAGTGCGCGTACGAGTTTGGGAACAAATTGTCCCAGAGGTTGTTTACAAGGGCTTTATCTATTTTGGAGGAGATGGGGTTTTCTATGTGGTGGTTAAACCAGGAGAACTGAAAACCCGAGGACCGAAGGTCTTTAAGGTTCCAATAACGACAACAATCATTAAAATCGGAGATAGCGGTATTCCAGTGGGGATCGGAGGATGTGCGCTCATGGGGGGATCCAATAGCATTGAAATCGCCAAGGACATACCAGGGGAGGGCGTTAATGGAGTGGGAGAGGGTGCAAAGGTCTCTCCAAAGAGGGAGACGTTCAAATGGTTCATTAAAACCATAAATAACGGTGACGAGGAATGAGACATTTTTTGAGGTCCAGGTTAGTTTCATATGCATGAGCTGGGGGATGCCATTTCAAGGGTGATATTATAAGCGCTAGGGTTCCAAGCGACCCAAATACGACCATAGTGATGGAAAGTGTGGTTAGTTAAACACTGCCACAAAGGGAGCACGCGATGCATAATAAAGTCAACTTTATCAGAGCTGACTTTAGTTTCGAGGAAACATATAACATTTATACTATTAGAGAAAACAAAATCTCGGACGTCTTTTTGACGCACATGATCATTTAGACCACGTACATTCCAATAGGCAATTCGCATTAAATATAATGATAGGATTAAAGTTTCGGGAAGACAAGAAATCAAATAACAAGGGGGTTTGCCCCGTACATACCCGAGAGGATTTTTGTTGCTGATTGGGTCGCTTTTGGTGAGGTGATTTTCGTTGGGGAGGGTTCTCTATCCATGTGTCTGATTCTCCCGGCTGCTGAACTGTTACTGGCGATCACTTGGCTCTTTGTCCAACCCGGTCCGCTTGTTATAGTGTGCATATTTTCGTAGCTGGGCAGGGGGACAGAGTTGCTTTCACTAGAGTCCAATAGCACCATCCCTGGGGCATCAGGTTCCTGCATGGGTTTCTTACCTAGTCATCGTTGAGGCACCGAATGGACTGTCTCGGTGGGGTGCTTGCAAGAAGCAGCAACATGTCCGAAAGATATGCAACGAGAGCAGATTGTTGGTAGACCTTGGAATTCAACTTGGATGAAGTGTTCTTTACCGAGGAAGCCGATGGTGATTGTTGTTGGAAATGAGGCTGACGCCTGCATGATTATGCAGATCCTGGCATAGCTTAGACAGGATCGGTTTACGGTTTTACTGTCGAGATAAAGGGGGGGGGGGGTGCGAAGGGAGATTTCGGGGATGCTGAGCCCCCTTTCAGTCCATTCTTCGTGAGGCATACCATGGAATTCCACCCATAAGGGGATGGCCTTGAGAGCTTCCCTCTCCAATGACTCCATGGGGGACCATCGGCGCAGAAAAACCGAGTGGCTGATGAAGAACCAGGGGGCTCGCTCCAAGACCTCGGTTGCGTTATCGGCGGTGAAGAATCGAAAGAAGTAGTGGCCAAATATTTTACCAAATCATATTTTCTTGCTTTGGATCTCATTGTGACTTGATTTATAAGCAACTTTGAATCACTTATCAAACGAATTGTTTTGGCACCACATATTTGTGCAAGACTTAACCCTACCAACGCTGCCTCATACTCTGCTACATGGTTCGATGACTTGAAACAAAGTGTATTGCCTAGTACATTTAATATGTGAAAGGAGATAGTAAATAAATTCCTGCCCCAAAACCTAAAATATTTGACCCCTATATGTTCAAACTGTCATCTCATTTACAAGCCTCTCAATAGCGAATTCAATTTGTGATCAATTTGAATATAATTCAACCATAAACTCTGCAAAACTTGTGCTTTAACTACAGTTCAAGGATCAAATTCAATATCACAGTGTCCTAATGCTACTGACAACTAGTCATTCGGCCCGACGCATCTAGCCTTTGTAGAACATTTTTTAGTGGAAGGAAAAATCGAATAGAATTTGAATGTGCTTGAAAATAAGGTCTAATTTTTAGGCCTACTGCTATTAGAGGTAAAACTAACTTTTCAAGCTTTAAATATATTTTCTCAGTGTCCAACAAACGTTTTCTGATATAGTAAACCGGGTGTTGGTAATCATCGATTCCCGAACCAAAACTATGCTTACTATTTAATCAGCTACTACCAAGTAAATATTCATTTTTTCATTTAAAATTAGCTTAGTTATTATCTTCAGAGAACATGGTAAATGAGTCATCACACTCCAAAGTCTAATTAAACTCCTTCGTATTTCTTAAAATTTAGAAAAATGGTGCATATTTATCCAATTTTTTTTTATAAATATGTTTAATACAACTAATCTTTTAGTCCATGTTTAAACTTATTTGGTAGATCTATGAGGAGCCATAGGAAGCAATGCATTCAGTTGTACTGGGTCGGCTTGAATGCCCTTCTCACTCATCACACAACCTAAACAAATTATGGACCGTACTCCAAATGTATATTTTTTCTTGATTTAATTTTAAATGGGTGACATTTAGATTGAAGGAGGTTACTTTTATATCAGAGAGATGAACTTTATCCCTCACACGTTTTACTAATATATTATCAAAGTGAACATCAATAGTTCTTCGAATTTGACTATCGAAGGCTTTATTTAGTGAATGCTGATAAGTGGTCCCAACAGTTTTCAAACCAAAGAGTATTAATTATGGAAATATAGGCTTCTTATTATGACTATAGTAATATCCTGGACTTTGGATCTATCTATATCTAATTACACTTTGCAAATGCATCCATGAATTATTGGAACTTATTTCCATAAGTAGAATCTATTAGTTAATCAATTTTAGAGACATGAAATGGATCCTTGAGACAACCCCTATTTAGGTCAGTGAAGTCACCACACATACCCAGCTTCCTATTCTTCTTTTCAACAAGCACAAGATTTGTAGTCCATAAAGGGTATTGATATTCTTGAATGTGTCTTAGTTTTATCAACCGATCTACCTCTTTAACAATATCTTTGGATTTTTCAACAGGAAAGCCCTCGATTTTCGTATAAATCATATTGCTAGCTTATGGCACATGATGTTTGTAGGGACACTCGTTACATCCTTAGTACACCAAGAAAATATATAAAAATTGTCAGATAAGAAAAATAACAATTGTAAACTTATAATTGGTGGAAACTACACTCCAATATTTACACATTTACTTTTTGGGAAAGTATCTAACTTAATATCTTCGTTAGGAGTAACCGAATCAGAAGTCTCCCTCAGATCATCCACCTTGCCAAATTTCGAAGAGGACTCTAGTTGCTATTATTTTTTAGATTCCATACTCGATAACATTATAGGAGCCAAAAACAGTAACATAACATTCTCTGGCCACTTTTTGGCTGCTCTGAACAACTCCAGCTTGGCCCTTAACAATACAGTTCAAACATAAATGAACAATTGAGACAACAACATGTATCCTTGATAACCAAGAACTACCAACGATAGCATTTTAAAAAATTGTGCCATCAAAAACTACAAAGAGTAATCTGACTACCGTTTTGAAAGGTCTTTTTCCGAGGAAAGCTTCACCTTTAAACTCTCCAACCACATCTATAGTGCTCGTGATAAATCCTACTATGGTTCAGTTCGATCAAATTATATTGGTAGGTTTATATTTATTTGTATGTGGATAAAAATAAAATGTTTCCTGAACTAATTGTGTCAATCATAATCTTTTTTTTTCCATTCCTTCAACCGTAACCCCACTTACCACAACATCATCGTATGGACCAACAACGTCTCCCAAATCATCATCATGAGATTCAAGAAATAACATCGGATTCCGATATATATGAGTATACATTTTCGTTTTAATTGGTTGGTCAATCTTACCATATGCTTCTGCCGAGAATAACTCGAGGGTGATGATACCGTATCCTCACCAGAGATGGTCAATAATTCGAAAAATTGACACAACCTTTTGAGTTTTCCTTTCTTTTCAAACTCATTTATCATCATAATACGACCTTGGTCATGATCCAGGTTTTGATACCTTGAGTCCTCATCTTCTAGCATAGTTTTTTCTTATTTATGGACATCTTCTAGCATTTCTCTTCGAATAACTGTTTGTCCTACCACTAATGCATGTGACCTACTCCCCGATTGCGCTTTGACAAAAGGTGGTTAATTTTCCATTTTCAATAAAAGTTTGGATTTATTGCTATAATGAAATACAATACTTGGTATCATGCCCCATATTATTGTGATATTATACAAAGGTGGGTATTTTAATTTTTCCTGAGAGTATGAATGGGTGGTGGCCTTTAAAATTAAATAAAATTCTTTGTCTTGTCGTAGATAGTGGCAACGCTACCAGATGATTTTGCAAAGTGATTAGGACGTAACCACTTATTTCCCCAAGGCTTAAATTGGTGGCCTTGTGAATTTTTTTTTCTGTCTAACATACATTTTGACCGAAGTCTTTTGGATGGGAACTAACGGTTGTTTGTTGTTGAAAAACAAATAAATTTCTCATTTGTTAATTATTCAATTTTAGTCTGTTAGTCTCTTTTAATATAATTTATTATCCAACATATGATAATAAACCTCTCTAGGACATTTCTTTTTTACTGGTAACGATATCGACCAATATTCCAGGAAGAATCCCTTGCCTAAAAGCAGATTTAGGTAGTTTTTCAGAGAAATTTTACAAACTATTTATGGTCTCTACAAAGCGCTTGCTGTAATCCTTTAAGCTTTCCCCAATAAACTATGGACACAAAATTATTGTGTCTTTATTTTCTCTTTTTTTTTTCACCCACAAACTGACTTTGAAAAGCCATCCAGAACATGTCAAAACGCTTGATTGACCCATACAGAAGACGATTATACCAATTCAAAGCACTCTCCTACAAAGAATAATTTCTTGCGGATAGTCTTGTCAATGTGCATTTTTAATTCAAACCAGAAGATGCTCTTTCTCATTGAATGTTAGGATTTGTAAGGTCAATTTGTGGAGCTAGATAAGGAGGTTAGAGCACATAAAAAATATTACTTATCTTAAAAATGAGTGTGAAGGTAACGAAAAGGCCTTCGAAGAACAAAAAGAGTGAGGTCATGTTTTATCAAACCAAATCGCAGGTGCAAATGGTAATCTTAACAACCTACAAAATTTATAACAAAGCTGGAATCACCAAGCTGCAATCATCCAAATTAGAGTAGATCAAAAGGTATAAGGATAAAGGTAAATACGATAGTCATGCTATAAGAAATTTATCGAATGAGCTAAAAGAACATGATGCTCTTAGTAAAACGTTCGAAGGGGAGTTTAAAGTACTCAAAACTCAAGCTGCCAAAGATAAGAAAGAGGTAATAAATTAGTATACTGATAATATGTTGGCGTCCTTAGACAAGCAAGATCCTTCTAATAAATCTAACATGGTCTTAAATTTCTAATATGCATTCCCCAAACTGAATCTTGGATCATTATGGGAGTCAGTCCTTGAGGAATTTTGGTCTAATGATATGCTTTTAGCTGTCCATATAGGTATATCAATGGACTCAGATGCTGACGAGCCCAAAGAGAGTGAATGTGGAGACTTTTAATATGGGAGCTCAGAACAATCTATGGGTTTACACTCCTTTTTCGAACCATGATGGGTTTTCAAGATGATCTCTCTTATACTATTTTGGACTCGGCTGAGTATATGAGTGTACTGCTGGTTCATTAACACTTCATTGTCCTTCAGGTCTTTGAACTTCCGATTGGATTTTACCCAAAGGGGTTATCACAGTTTCTATTTGAGATCACAATACCTCAATGCCATCTCGTAACTAGTCTTAATCCTTTTGCATGAGAAAATTTTCTTTCTTTTTATTATTCAGATGTGGTACTTAGATAGATTAATCTCCGATCCTAACTCCATAATTTTCATGTGAATGATCTATTTGCATTTTAAAATTCATGCTTCAGAGTGTTTCAAAGGCAAACTTAACACTCAAGGTTTTGGATATTTTTATATGGGTACCTCCATAGTGCTCCTACTGTGGTTGCTACTGATTATGTCAATAAATTTTGGAGGGTATTTTAGGTAATAAGACAAAAAACATTAATTTTTGGATTGAGGGTAAAGAGATAATTGAGCTATTTTAAGAAATTATTTAGATAGAATGAAATCTTACAATATAGGTTTGAAGTAAATGCTTCATCATTTCAATTAAGACAAATTTTTCCTATTTATAGGCCTCTTTGATCTGATAAGCATAATGGGCCAAATACTAATAATATGGGCCTAATGGGTCAAATAGAAATAATAGGCCTATTTTTAAAATAAGGCGAATATAAGTATTCTTAAATTATTACAATATTCTATTTATGAAATCAAGGCTAACTTAATCACATATTTGTCCAATTTTCCCTTGAGATAATTATGTACTCATCAGAGCGCTTCCTTAGTCCTCATAAAATACTTTTGAGAGGACTAACATACAAAATCTATTTGGATTCAACCTATCTATATTTAATCTTTTCGTCACTTGGTGCTTTACATGAGTTGTATTTGGATCGAATATAATATGGGGAGACTTTAAAATGACTCAGGAGTAAGGTCCAATATTCTTGTAGGAGGCCTTCAAGGTTTGTCCTTCGATTATACTTTTAGAAATATATCATGAGTATTTGGAGGCACAACTCCTTCTTTAGGGACGACCTACTTTAAGATTGGTAACTTATTTTCATACTCAAGAGCAATCTACTACTCCAACTTAGCCCCTCCGAATAAATTCACGATATTTTAGTCATAAATAAGACTCAAATCGTTTCACTTAATTTAAGAATGGGTAAACTATATAATTTGTTTATCTGATTGTTAATTTATTCAACTAAATAAGATGCCACAACACCATATTGTTTCCCTTTAACAAATGCTTGATCATATTTATACCAAGGTAAATTATCGAGAAAGTTAATAAATCTCTACCTTCCTTCACTAATAAACTCTTCAAGTTGTGCATTAAATATGTCTACAGTTAGAACATAAATACATTGTCTAAACTTATGAATCATTCTAGATTCAAACTATCTGTTAGAAAGAATGCGGTTATACCTCAAATTCTAAACAAGATGAAAAATACAGTAGGTATGATAGAAATTTGGATACAAGAAAAAACAACATTATAGATACCTAAATGGCGGTCTAAAATAAAAGTGATTTGACGTTCTAATAAATGAGGTTTCAATCTCTCCAGGACCATGAATTTACACTTAATAGTTAATGGTTGCAATTAGTCCTCATAACCAACAATACCATATGCAATAGTTAGTATACCTACAAAACACATTAAACTGGTATAATATGACTTGCATGATGTTTATTGCACTAGAATCATATTGTAAACATACTAGACTCGCATTGTCATCAACACGAGAATTGCATGGTCATTATCCTCATAATTAAATTGTCAGTATGACTAGACTCGCATGGTCATCAACACTGGAGTCACGTGTTGGGAGGTAAAGCTATTACATTAAGGTCACGCATGACCATATGGTCACAAATTTCATGTTATATGATGAAATAAAAACTACAAAGACTTGAAACTTACCATTTTTACCATGTTTTGATATCAAAGAAAGCAATACACCCTTATGCTTGCTGGTAAAAAATATTTTATCGACAAATAAAATCGGACGACATGAATGAAAACCTTGAAGATACGAACCGAATGCTATGAAACAACGCTTGAAGTTATTTTCATAAGTATATTCCAAAATGGTAATCAGACATAATATCACGAATCTTAAATCTTTTGAAGTATCAATTGAGTAAATTAAAGGAAATAAAACTATCTCCAAAAAATCTCATCATTTCTTTCTCTAAAGCCTTCCTTGAGAAACAGTAAGAATTATCTAAACCGTAATCATGTTTAACAGTGGATTTTACACTGTTGGTTGTCATGGAATTGCATGTTCTAATAGAATCATGAATTTTTATAACAATCAACTCGGATGTCAAATGTCTCCGATATTGTTTGGAAAAACTGAGGCTGCAAGTATATCGTTTAACAAATCTTTTAATAATCATAAAGACGGTAATGGAATTAAGTTATGCATAAAGTCTCCATTTACATCCAGCTGAGACTTTATTTTCACATAAGAATCTTACATCTTGTATTATGCATATATTTGAAACAAAAACCATGCTCTAAGGTATATTGATATAAAGATGACCTTAGACCTACAACACCTTGATAAATAACTTGACCAACACCTGTAATTGCATCAGCCTAACTAGTAGTAACAAGCATTTTTTATGACAAAAAAACTTAACCCATTACTACTCTCTCTACTATTTAATTAATGATTTGAGGCTTCTCCCAAACTTATAGCCTCTTTATGTATTTCTTCTAACCTTATCAACTGAATGTTGTTCTATAAAAAAATTAACGTTTTTTAAACACTCGACATCAAGATATACTATCAAACCCACAAAGTCTGTCTCACTTATAAATAAACAATTTCGATTTTCACCACAATAGTATGTAATACTATACTTACCTCTAACCAATATATCACATCTACTTTTAAAATAGTTTTGAATACTTTTAAAGTTTTCAAACTCAGTAAGAGAAACAATTGCAGTTTCACCACCATCTTTTACATTACACACTCGTGGCTTAGATATTTCTTACCTGTATTGAACAATTAAGAAACAATTAGGAGAAGTAAACTTTTTTACATAATATCAATGCATAATCTCGCATGAATAACACGTTAACCTCTTAGATATGCGATACATCTGATATTTTCAAACGTCTCGTATGGTATATACCAAATGAATTGCATGTCCCACTAATAATATTTCTACTAGGATCGAATGTTCACGTGTACATGGATCGTATTTTCACATGGACATGGGTCGTATCTTCTATCCTGATCAACTCGCATCTTCAAAAAAACATAACTACAAACTCTAAAATTGACTCCATGCATATTTCCCAACCTAAAAAAATTACTAATTAAGAGAAATACATTATACAATCAATTTATAACTTATTATAAAAGGAAAACAGATGAAAACCTACTATTATACAACCGATTTCTAAAAAAAAAAGATGAATACTCCGATGACGAACATAATAAACCTGCTCACCTTTGATACTCTAACGACCAAACAAAAATGTTATAACAAGGATACACAACGAACAACTCATTTGAAAAATCTGCTAAGATACTTCGATGAACCAGGTTTAGTACTCCGATTACGATAATCGATACTCCGATAAAAACAGTTCTTTAGGTAACTTTTAACTAAAGCTAAAAGTTGGTTCATGATAAAGTGATAAATTCGATTTGCAATGAAACCAACAATGAGAAAAATGAGATAAAATAATGAGATAAAATGAGACATGCGCCTTATCAATTTCAAATATTTAAAATGTCAAAATGAGATAAAAAAATCAACTTCTGGAAAAAGGTTATATACATGGTCGATTATATTTAAGGTATTGTTATTTAAATTGTATATTGAGTGGGACTTAAGTCATAAAGTAGGTATTAAGTAAGAAATATTGAAAGTTTAGGGAGTGAATAGTATTAAAGTTTGGGATTTTCTTTATTCATATAACACAAAATAAAATAACATGTAAAAAATATGGAAACAAAAATAATGTTTAAAAAATACAAAAATGCATATTATCTATTTAGAAAAGACAAAAAACAGTCAAACAAAAATGTTTTGTCAAACTATAAATGCTAAAAAACAATAAATCACAGGAAATATAGTTTGAAAATATGAAATACTATATAATTCAAAAAGTATGACGGAATCGATTATATTATCATCTATTATTTTGTTTAAGGTCCTCTTAATTATTGTTTTGTTTTTTAGTCGTTTTTGTCTCCGTTTTAATGTATCTGCGACCTTTGCTTTAATGTTTTTTACCTACAAACTTTGTCTCAATTTCGTCGCACTTGTATATTTTTTTTATTGTTTTGTTACTCTGCTATTTTTATCTTACTTTTATTAATTGGAGATCGTTAATGGTCGATCGGAGATGAGATATAGAGATTGAATATTGAATAATGGATATGAGAGGTTATTTTTTTATACAACCTTATCACTACTTTACATGAAAATAAGTTAATATTTAAAAGAAGATTTAAGATCATGAAAAGAAATCATAACTGGCTACAGAAACAACTATGAGAAAGTAACTTCGTTGAAGGTAGAGGCACGCGCATTGCACGATGGTCTTCAAATTTTCAGAAATATCGGCTTAAGGGAAGTAGACATTGAATATGATTCCCAAATTCTTATATCTCTAATTGCGTCAAGGAAAAGTCTCAATCTATCTAACTTTAGTAATCAAAAGTATTCAATCATTGATTAACAAAAATATGTCATTTCATTTCATTTTTAGGGACCAAAACACTGTTGCTGATTGGCTAGCTCGCTGGACCCTAAAATGTAAAATGAAAATTGATTACAAAGAATTTAAGTCACCAAAAAACTAGAAACAATTGTGTTCTTAGAGAATTCACATATAGGTTATATCAGAACTGGAAAACAATCTTACCTTTGAGCTCCAGTATAGTTTACCTCTGTTTTGTTCTTAAGTGTATCTTCATTTTGTAGCAATAATAAAGCAAAATTAAAGACAACAAAGTACAATGAAGTAGAAAAAATGAAGCCTTACAGCCTCCCAACCTCAAAATACTGGTCTCTGAGTCAACTTAGTTTCATCTTCACATTTACGGATACAAAACTTGGAATCATATGCAGATACCATTTGAAATCACACCAATTTCAAGCTTATGGTTGTCTTTAATGGTAGCTCTCTAAACTGAAACTAAGGAAGAAAGAAGAAGATGAAGTGAAGTCCGCTGAAGTTTTAAAGGTGCAATCTTAGCGCGTTTTTCAAATTTAGAAGCTTATGGATCTATATTTTATGATAATTTTCATTAAGTCAGGTACTTTCGTAGGCCACCAAATTCTACCCAAATTAATAAATTATTTTTCTGCTATAAAAAAAATCCTGAAAAGAAATACAATTATAATATGAAGTATTATTTATTTGAAAATAAAATATATATTTTTCCGAAAAATCCAACGAAAATGATGATGGATCTATCTATATACAAAACATGAGAAATTGAAAGCTTATTTATAATCATTATAATAAATATTATTAATATCTAGCTTATTTAATTACTAAAAGTATATTTTTTCAAACTAATGGATTTTCAGCTTTAGATCCTCCCACCATATTAACCTCAGTTACATAATCACTACCATCAACTCCTTTATACTTATACCATTTCGCACATAGCACAAAGAAACAAAAATTAACAGCTCCAATTCCAGCAACCAAGTAATAAAAATAGTCCAATCTTCCCTCGTTAAGATCTTCAGGCAACCATTCATTTGACCCCGCTGTGAACCCATGCACCAAAGTTATAATCAAACCACTTAAATAATTCGACAAAGCAAATCCCACGAACGAAAAGGATCCAGCAATGCTTCTCATATTTTCAGGAAACTCTTTATAGTAAAGTTCGATTTGGCCAATTACTGTAAAGGCTTCGGACAAACCAATCAATCCTAGTTGTGGTATTAACCATAGACCAGATAAGGCAGAAATCGAGCCGCGTCTCGATTCGACTCCTACCGGATTAGTTAATGCAAGATGTCTTCTTTTGTTTTCGACAAGGCCGGATAGTATCATGGTGCCTACTGAAATTACCATTCCGATTCCCATTCTTTGGAGGATCGTTATACCGCGGGTTCCTCGCTTGGTTTTGAATCTTTGGAGGAGGTACCTAGTAAAGATACATGTCAAGTGAGCGAGAATTCATTTATAAAAAATATGACTACCTTAATAGAACAAGAAGATTTAGTACTTGGTTATGACACGGTCGTAGATAGGAATCCAAAGAGTGAGGCTGATCATCGTGAATATATTATAAGTTGCAGCTGGGATTTTGAAGTTCGTAGTTCCTAGGCGTCTATCCGATTGTAAGGCCTGGAAAACGACGTACGTTTGTTGTTGGATTATGGCGAGATAGTATATCAGAGCTGCAAACCATATTGGAGTCAGTCTAATGATGCATTTCACTTCTTCAACTTTCTGCATAGTGCTAAGTTTCCATGGATCACGAGCAGATCCATCTGTGTTTGTTTCGTCATCGGCTGTTAGGATCGCAGCCTTGTCGAGACATCTGGAAACAAACAATATTCACCCTTGTTAGAGAAATGCAAAGTCTTGGACAAAAATATTTCAATTTTGTCAGGTGGGACTAAACTTTCATATCTTAACTAGGATGAGAAGACTGGCCCTGAGTTTCCTAGAGAAACATACAAATTCGATTAAAGAAGAGTAAGTACCTGAACTGACTGGTGTACGTTAGCCGCGAGTTTATAGAACTCGAAGGAAAATGGTTAAACAAAGACAACCAAGGTTCCTCCGGTGTTTTTGACCTTCTCTTCCTGATTGCTGCAACCAAAACTTGTACCACGCTAGTAGCTGGACTACCATCTGGTCTAACTTTCACATAAACCCTCGAACCCAAAAAGAATAATGCACAAGACAAGAACATCATGAACGCAGGAATCGCAAACCCCCAAGCCCAGCTAATATCTGTTTGTACGTACACAATCACCGTTAAAGACACCATCATCGCGAATGTGAAGGTGAAGTAGTACCAATTAAAGAAACTGTTAATTCCTCTTTTTCCTGATTCTGTTTTCGGGTCAAATTGGTCTGCTCCAAAAGCTAAGTTACATGGTCTAATGCCACCGGCTCCTACAATAAGGAACCCGAACCCACTTAACAGAAACACCATTTGCCATGTTGTTGGTGCAGTGCATAGGCTATTGTCTGACGCGAAACAACGAGGTGGGTGTAGATTGGAGATGGCCGCTGTTAAGGCTAGTAAAAGCATTCCCTTTGTAAACCAAAATGAAACTATTAGAGGATGAATTTGATAATGACTTTTAGGTGATCATAGTGGTTTAAATTCGTGATAGGTCACATACTATGACGATTTTTTTCATATAGTTTTTCTAGCTCAAAGCGTCCGGTAAAGGTCCATGAACTTGTCCATATTGATAAATTTAGTTTTTCGTCTTCAAAACATCCGGTGAACATCACTCGATATGACAAAATGTTCGTTGAGCGTCCCTCTACTAAGAAGATTTTGATAAATTTAGT
Organism: Limnanthes douglasii subsp. nivea; assembly: GCA_036936605.1. Classification (NCBI taxonomy): domain Eukaryota; kingdom Viridiplantae; phylum Streptophyta; class Magnoliopsida; order Brassicales; family Limnanthaceae; genus Limnanthes; species Limnanthes douglasii. Next base: position 246,076,202 of record JAUPFV010000001.1, on the reverse strand, counting down.
CATTGATTTTTGAGGCGCCAGTAACTAAATTTATCGAAATCTTTATAGTCGAAGAACGTTCACGGAACATTTTGATGTCAGAAAACTATATGATAAAAATTGTAATAATGGAGAGATCTTCCCCGAACGTTTTGAAATTAAAAGACTATGTGAAAAAAATCCTCATAACAATCGCGGGTTTAAACGTGACCATAGTCACAAACCTATTGTTTTTATAGTGTTTTAAATGTCATTTTGTGCAGATTTTCAAGTACATGGCAGAGTTTTGAATGTTGTGATAAAATATTAAAGTTGTAGAGCCTTCGCAAAGTTAAGAAAGTGTACCAAAAATGAGGAAATGGAAGCAAATCCAAGAGTTTTGTAACGACCGAAGTAAGAATCACAAAGGAAAGCTCCTACTATAGTAGCGAAATTTGTGGTGCCATTAAAGATGTTTATAAGAGTTGCAGCTGTGATGCTTTTCATGTTGAACACAACAGTCAAGTACACCAACAGATTGTTCGATGTCCCTGTAGTACCCAACTTCTCGAAAGTTTCATTTCCTGGCCGAATTCGAAAACTTGTCAAAAAACTTTATAGTTTTCAAAACATAAGCTATCTTTTTTTCATATGAATTACCTATAACAAATGGCATGGCTTTCCATCCTCTGTAGTTGATCTTGGTCTCATCACTTGTGTCATCTTGATCATTCTTCTGCATTTTTCTTTTAGAATTTCGAAAATGCTATGAAGTCCTTTCGTTTTTCAAAGTAAATTGGATAAAGAGATGCTTATATATATACTAATATATTCACAAAGGATCAACAATTACAACAGCTGTCAAGTACTACACTTCAATGAAGTCTGATAATAAGCACAAACTTGTTTTCAATGCTCTTATGATCATGTGAATAAATAATATTGTGATGCCAACTTATTGGAGATGGGTTTAATAGTAAACACAGAAATGAGTCAACATTATTTGTAGTAACCTTTATTTGTATCGATGATTGAGTTGCCAGTACCGATCAGATAGTAACAGTCTTTTGGTGTCTTCTTGTGAACAACTCTTATCTAAATGAAGCGGAAGCAAAAAGGATAACACTTTTAAAATAATTTTTGTAACCTTCAGTTCTGCCAAACAGAGTCACATGTCCAAACTAAAAATCTTATCCTACTATTGGATAGTCGGTGAACCAAAATAAAACTATCGCCAGAAAATATCGGTTGATTTTGCAGGCAAAGTTACGTGAATTCTGTACATACTCTGTGTTTTTATCTGACATCATATTTAACATTATAAACGAACTTAAAATAAGCAATCTTGGAATGGTCTTGCCGTTTACTTTCGCTTAAACATCATTGTAAGGTGCAAATGGTCTTATCGATTATAGCCAATTCATGTCTATCAAACAGAGCATGGCTTTTCTTTATATGAAAAGATAAGGGCAATTGTGGATGAAATCGACGAACTTAAAAAAGTAAACCACATTCGCAATTCTTTTATTTAATTTGGATTGTCTAGTTTTGTCCAAAAAAAATAAAATAATAATAATAATAATAATATATCATCTGTAGATTTTATAAATAGTAGTAAAACATATTCCAAGTATTTATTTTTATTCTATGCATGGACCAACTAATGGATATTAGTTCCGACCATAAAAGGTTATTCGCTAAAAGATTAAACAGAGTGATTTTTGCAAATTGAACCTAAAACACATATGATAAAGTTTTGGTTTGGTTTCGATCAATATACAGTTTCGATTTTATGAAAGGGTTCGGCCATTATCGTGTTTAAATTGGAAGTAGTGGGTTTCTACCACTACAAAGTTGTCGCGTACTGAGTTTGTTCATTGTGGAAGAGAAAAAGTAAACTATCAACAAAAAAATAAGTCACAAATATGTGAGAAAAGAATGTGGGAAGTTGATTCGCGGTAAGATTAAAGCTTTGTGAGTCATCTGAATCAATCTGTGCTGATTTAATATACTGAAAGTGATTAAAGGAAGAATATTGAGGTGTAAGTGTATTACAAGCTTGTTTTAGGTAAGTTGGATGTAAAATTTAACTGTGGTATGAAATCGGTAGTATATGTTTTGTAACAAGTTTTTGTACGGGTCGATCGAAATCGCTAATATATGTTTTATAACAAGTTTTTGTACGAGTCGATCGAAATCGCTAATATGGATGTTGTGTAACTATTTTGGTTTGATAGTGTGAGCATGATGTAATTTTATGATAACTTTGTATTCTTTTGGATTTTATTTATATTGATGATACAATAAATATGTATAGTGACTCTCTTTAAAATCTAATTCTAAAAGTAGAGAGAGAAAGTGTTTTTGTTGTGAGAAAGATTTGTTTGTGAGAGAAAATGCTCAACGAATTAATGATTTTAGAGTCAGGTGAATTATTTAAGAGAAGCACTAAAGAAAATACTCAAGGTTGTGAGATCTCACTGAAACTTGATACTTTGTTTAGAAAAGTTTGAACAATGTATATTGTATATTGTGTTCTTTGAAATTTCTTCCAATTGTTCCATCTAAATAGCCTATGGATGTAGGATTTCTCCATAATTTGAGTCCTATAAATCCTTGTTTTGATTTTATTCAATGTCACTATTTCATTGTTGACAAGACCATAAACTTTGTTGGATGAACTTTAGTTGCGCAATCGAAGGATTGAAGCCTAAGAAATATAGTTGCAGGAAAAGTTTGGTTTCAGTTTTCATTAATATTTCTTCTCTCTATAGGTGAATCCTACTAGATTGAGAGTCTTCAAAAATTTCATAGATTAGGAGTTTCCATATCAAGTGGCTCGATAAGTGTGAAGATCCGAGTTTGGTTCCATGAATTAAGTAAGTTGTGTGGTGATTAACACTAAAGAGGAATAAGGTAGATCTAAATATGAATTTGAGAAACATATTAAAATCCAACCGAGTAGCACAAATAAACATAAAGAAAAATGGTGGGTCAACTTCGGTCAGGCCGAGGACAAGGCAGTGTCAATGGTATAAGGAAAAGTCCAAAAATGGCTACAACACCAGCAGTAGAAAAAGAGTTGATTATCCCCCTCGATGACCATTTACGGAGGTGACCGAGACCTTGTAAATAATAGATGAAAACACTAAGATACCATAAAGTACAACAGACTTAGAATATTGCATGTAGCAAAGAAAAACCGAAACAAAAACAAATACTATATGTTCCACGGTGATATTGGTCATTTTACTAGAGATTGCTGCAATTTGTAGCATCAAGTCCAGGCTTTAATTAAGGAGATAAAACTCAACGAGTTTGTTAAAGAGAAATAAAAAAAAGAAACATAGGCAAGTTTCCACTGATGTTGTGAAATAATCTCGCCCTTAGCCAAAGAACATAGGCTACTAGACATAAATGTTATCATAGTGACGAAAGCAAATGAAGATGAAGAATATTTGGATCCATATCCAAACAGAAAAGTCATAGGAGTGATACTCCAGAGTCTCCAAAAAATCAAGAAAGAAGTATGCATAAAAGATCAAGATAGTATGCCAAGGACAAACATCCACACATATGTACCAAACCCGTATCCGAACCTATCAGTCTCGTATGATGATCTAAAATTACTGGTGTCTCCACACAGTCATGTAATGATAATAACGATAGAGCTAGTAGGAGTGGAGATAACAAAAAGTGATGATCGAGAAACATTTTGATACAAAAGTACATTTGAAAGAATTAGAGGGAGCTTTAGTGCTGAACCCGACTTAAATAATCCTCACAGGTTTCAATGGTACAAATACAAGTGTACAATGGGAGCTAACTTTTGAAGTTTCTCTAGGGAAGCAAGATTTTCCAAAAAGGTACAATGTGTTTTTTATGGTGGTTGATGCATCATTCTTATAATATCATATTAGGAGGATCTTAGGTTGATCAGATGCATGTCGTAGTATCTACAGTCTACCAGTACCTAAGATACCATATAAACGATAAAGTGATCGTTATTATAGACAATCAGAAAATATCCATGGAGTGATATGCAACAACTTTTGCAGTCAAATCATAGTAACCAAAAAAAGAATGGGTCGCCTTGGAATAAATGATGAACCTAGAGAAGGACCTCAATTGGTGCAGTCGGGGAAGGTGTAGAAGATGTACTTATAGAAGTAAGAAATACTTTAAGGACCGACTGAGATATCAAAACCGGTCTCAAGTACATAATTTTGATTTTTTGAAAAATAACCTAGATATGTTTGCATTAAGTACACATGACGTAACATGAGTCCCGACATAAGTCATCTATCCTCAGTTAGATATCAAGAATAACTTTCAACCTATCATATAAAAAGGATATTTTATTCCCCACAAAATATGGAGGAGATCGTTGAAGAAATAGATATATTGACGGACGTAAGAGACATAAGAAACTTCAATTATTCAATGTAGATAGCTAAGATCAATAAAAAGAATATAAAGTGGGGGATATATGCATTCTTCAGTGACTTAAATAAAGCATGTTCGAAAGATCCCTCCTACTAACAAAGATTGACCATCTAGTAGATCAACATCAGGAAATAAAATGGCACCCTCAAGAATGATTTTATGGGATACAATCATAACAGATAAGAGAGAAGGATAAAAAAACATACAACTTTCACTACTGAAAGAGGGCTACATTGCTATAAAGTAATTCCCTTCAAAAAAACATGCTAGAGAAACCAACCTAACGCTAGTAAATAAGATATTTGAAAGTCAATTGGGTCAAAACATGCAAGCCTATATCATTGACCCATTGGAAACAAGCCTTTATGAAGAAGATCGTCTAGCCTACCTATCCGAGATATATGATAACAGCGTAAGAGTAAACCTAAAACTGAACCTAGCAAAATACACATTCGGTGTAAGGTTTAGAAATTTTATGGGTTACATAGTGAGTAAAAAGTGAATCAAAGCATATCCAACATAACTGGCTAGTTTGGCAACAATAGAGCCACCAAATAATTTGAAAGGAGCCCAAATTCTTAATGAAAGGCTAGCAACACTCAACATTTTCTTATCAAGATATTTGGATAAGTGCCAACCATTCTTCCAAGTATTGCGAGAAACGAGAAACGTTTAATGGAATCTGACATGTGATGAAGCATTTAACAATACAAAAGAAATTCTTGGTGTCCCCTTAATTGTTAACCAAACCCCGGATAAGAGAATTTTTTGTACCAATACTTTGCAGCCTCAGACTGCACAGTTAGTCCAATACTAATAAAGGAGGAGGGAAGATAATCTAAAGAAATATAATATGTAAGTAAATATATATTACCAATTAAAACTAGGTATTTATAATCAATGAGACTTACTTTAGCACTAGTAGTTGCAGGTATGAAAATGAGGCCATATTTTTAAGCATGAAAAATAATAATTATAACATCTTTCCGTTTAATAAATGCATTGTAAACACCTAACATGTCAAAAGGACTAAAATTGTTTAACATAGTTAGAGGATTATGATATCAACTTTGAGTCGAGAACTAAAATAAAAGCCCAAACATTTACAGAATTTCTAATAGAATTTTAGTCTGAGAGGGTATATTTATCTAAACGATGATTCAATATATACATGGAGAGTCAAAGCTGATAGATGAAGCAATAATCAAAGGTAACGAGCAGCAATTAAGCTTATATCTCTAAATGGGATTCCTAAACCAATCCATCAATTTTACATTCCCAACATCCAAGAAGATGGGTATGAAGTTGTGATCGCAAAAATTTGTCTCACAAAGTTTTATGAGGTGAAAAAGATACAACTCATAACTCACTCCCAAATAGTTATAACTTAGGTTTGAGGGTAGGCCAAGGAAAAAAAGTATATTTGAGTATTTATAAGATTTATATTGATTAGTTGCTCATTTTGAGAAACTGGAATTCAAACAAGTCCAAAGATTCGAGAACTCAACAACTGACGCACTTGCATCGTCGGCTTGTAAATGTTCAATAGAAGGCAAGGAATATTGGCAATATAAGGCGAGGAAGAAAAATAAAATTAGAGAACTCTAATAAAAAAGTATCTAACAGAAAGATTTCTAACCAAACGTTAAAACAAAATCGAGAGATTTGTTTGTATCTCGATTGCACTACATAAATGGTTTAACCCAACTATTACTTTGGTTCTTAGGCATAGATCAGTCGTCGTCATAGAGGAGTTACATGATTCAAAAGAAAATACTCGCTATGGAGATAATGCACTATATATAAAGATCCCAATACAAGGCTATTACAGCCAACCATTATGGATGATGCAAAGAAAAAAAATAAAGAAGTTTAAAACATGTCAATGATTCGCCAATTCAATATAAGTGTTGGAAATACTATTAAAATCAATAACTACAACAATCTCATTTGAGAGATGAGGTCTAGATAATGTAGGACCTTTTCCACTTGCTTCAGGAGAAATAAAATACGTAATGGTTCCCGTAGATTACTTCTCAAAGTGGATGGAAGCAAAACCATTGTAGTATATCATGGCAATTAAGGATATATATTTCTGAAAAGTGAATATATCTTACAGGTATGAAATCCTAAAAGTTACCACTATAGATAATGGAACTCATTTCTAAAATGATAACGTCATAATATTTTGCATGCGTCAAATGAATAAAGCAATTATTCTCCTCTCATTCCCATCATCGGTCCTAGAGTGAAATTGAAGTAGGAAATATGAAAATTAAGGTACAAAAAAAATGTTAGTATGAGCGAATTGAACGTGGCCAAATTCCTATAAGAAGTCTATGGTCATACCGAACCGTACTTAAAACATCACTCGCCATGGCGCATGGAATGAAGGAAATATTGACAGCCAAAGTATGCATACCATCCCATAAGATGAGTGTACGATAAACCAAATAATGAACAAGATCGAAACACAAAAATAGACTTAATTGAAGAAAGAACAGTCAAAACACATCTTTGATCAGAGCATTATAAGACACTAATGAGGAATAAATGTAATTATGAAGTGCGGTTCAAGAGTTTTGACCAAAAAGATAAGAAATTAAGATGTTGAGAAGAGTTTTCCTTCACGGCCGAATCCAAAATAAAACCATGAACTTACATGTTACTAGATGAAGAAAGAAATAAAGTTTGGCATCTTAGAACTTAAGCTTTATCATAGTCCTAAAAACTAAAATATTATACTTCACTACTCCTATAAAAAAAACGTGTTTATTAAATCATAGGGATACACTCTTTCCTCTATAGGTGATGCAATAAGTTTATAAGGAGGCATTCGATATTAATACAACGTTTTTATCCCAAAAAATAATTTTTATTTCTTATATGTATAAAAAATATAATCCAAAAATACAAAGGCCAACATACCGAAGTATGGAATTCTTTGGGGAAAACCTAAGGCTAAAACAAGCTATTACAGGTTTTTGTAACAAACAATAAATACTCATTGATAAAATGTTCCATTAACATTGTATAATCCATACGTCTCAAACGATCAAAAATCAATCCTGAGACAAAGAAATATCTGAAACTACTTCAAAACAAAAGAAAAAGAGGGAAAACCCCTAGCGAGAGCCATGCACCGCGACCATGCTTGAAAAATTCTAGAAAAATCCAAATGTAGAACATAAGTGTTCCTTAAACAAATCTCCATCTAGTGAAATTGATCTGTCAATATAAAATATAGAGAACATTTAAGTGTTTCATTACATATAGGCGCGTCCAAAGAAAAAAAAATCATTAGTACATAAATACTTAATGTTTTTAACATTCAAAAACACAAAAAATAAATAAAAAATAAATTTTCAACATTATTACCAAAATGAATCTCAAATATTATTTTTGGTTATGGCATCATCATTTGTTTGAACACCAATGCTCTTAAACAGTATCAGTTCTGTTACCAGTATCCTACACATTATTGGTCCCATCAATGTCCTCATCGGGACCACTCAAGTCAAAGTATTTTAGCTTTTTAACTTTAGGAATATAATTCCAAAGCCACCCGAATCAAGATATGGATATCCGTTATGGAAATCCAAAATCATTTAAGAACAATCCTCAGCAAGGGCTTCCTTAATGGCAGTAAGCATTAAATACTGGAAAAAACGTATAAGTATTTATTCGGTTTTGACTCTCAAAAATAAAAATATCTGAAACATAGCAAGACTTTGACGTAAGAACATTCAATTTCCCTTATACACTTAATCTCGTAACCTTGGCCTTGAATTTGGTATCAATAAGTACTTGATCAATAAAAGACCAACGATTCTCAACAGCATCACGAGTAAAATGAGAGTCATATTCATATACATACCAAATCAACAGCTCGCTGAAAGATCCTTGTGGTCATATAAAAATCCATTACCCAACTGACAATTGATAAAGATATGCTCGTTAATTATTCGGCATGAGAGTGTAGTAGGAGGCTTAAAAGTTTTTTTTCTTCTCTCAAATAGCTTCAAGTTCCGCCCTTAGCTGCTTTCCAATCTCCACCATCTCCTCAAGAGCAGCTTTAACATCAAGAACAATTTCCACTAGTTTAGAAGCAATATTAAGAAGATCCTGAATGTAAGAAATATGAGACAATGAATGGACATTGGTTTGGAAAAACATGGGTAAAGTATTAAGGATAACTAGAAATACAAGTTTACATATTCACAATGTATAATAATAAGTTTCTATGATACAACATAATATATAATGTAAAGCATAAGAATATAAATGAAGCAACAATCTATTACCTAAAATATTAAGCTCAAATGTATTTTAGTCATTTGCAATGGAGAAATGTGAAACTAGAGTATCATTTGATTAGCCAACTCAACAAATTGAGTAACGATATACGAATCTAGTTCAATGAAAACTTATAGGCTGGGGAAGCTCCTGGTTCAGCCAAATAAGTACTTTGAAGAGATAAAATAACATTTGGGTCTCCAAAGACCATAGCCAAAGAATATAAAAATATGCATGAAATAAGAGAATCAACTCCAACTAAAATAAGGGGCAGTCCATCTTCAGCGTCCTTGGAAGAAGAATCATCAACCATAGTAGAAGAACTAAAGATAACATCTTTTGTAACCTTAGAAGAATTTTCATTTAAGAATAACACAAGGTTTTGTATTTACCGAAGGTTCAGCATAAACCTCGGTCGTAACAACCACATCTTCTTCCAAACCTATTCTTGTATTAAAAACTTCAACAAACAAAGTAATGATTGATTCAGTAAAAAAAACAACTATGACAGTATGTGATTTATTCAGCCTGAGTTTTCGTATCAACTAGGAAAGCAGTATTTGTAGATAAAGACTTTGTAACCTTAGGAGTTTCATTCTTGTTTTGTAAACTTATTGCAGTCTTGGTTGAGTGTCGTTTTCATATCAGATATTATTTTGTTCTTAATGGCACCAAAATAAGGATTTTACAAGAACTTTACACGAACCTATGCATCTTAATAAAAACCAAAGATATAGAGTCTAAACGACTAGAATCCAAAGGTGTAGAAGTTGAAGCATCAACAATACATATTTTTACAACTCTCTCGGAAATAAAAGAGAAGTTGGGAATATAAGAGGATATATGAGCCAAAAGTATAAAATTTTGACCCTTAATAATTGATCTACTATTGTTAATAATACTATTAGACATGTTATCTTTGGCTGAAGTCTGTTGCCTCTAATGGGCCACTTCATTAGCTTCACCACGGGTAATCCTGATATCATTGTGACAAAATTATTGTACCTTATCCAACCTTTGGGTGCTCAGCATAGTTTCCTTTCAAGCCTCTAAAAATTAATTTTAGCATCTAAAGAATTATCATACACCTTCTCAAACTCTTGATCCTTAGACTTGTTGCCAATATACATTTATAAACTTATTTCAACCGTGTTTTCCTCAACAAGCCTCTCATTCTCATATTTATTCTTTCGGATTTGTCTTATGAATTCCTTCTTTGGAAGAGATGAATACTTAATAGTATCTTCATTAGTGAAGGAACAGATGAAGAACCTCATAGCACAGAGAGGCTAGACCACAACCAACTATGAACAAAGAGCCTAATTTTCCCGAGTATATTTAAAATATGGGTATCAAATGGCGGCTTCAAAATAGTGGTTATAAAAGAGAAGATAGAAACAAAAATCAAATAAAATAATTGAAAAACTAATGTAAAAAAAGTTGAGAATTGGAAAACATACACTTTGGAGACCAGCTTCGGCTAAAAGGAGGCTCTATATATCTATACTTGGTCTCCCAGTTGCCAGAGATAAAAAAAATACTTAATAGTCTTTAATAGTCTTAAAGAATGGTTAGATTACACAATAGAGAAACACGTCCTTCGACCAAAAATCTTGTGATCCGTAAGGAACTCATTCGCCGAAAATATTTGGTTAACACTCCTTAAAAAGCTTATGACAGACATAAGTAGGTTTTAAAAGTTTGGAACAAGCTGGTATGGACGGATAATCGTCTTTTAAAAACATTTAACAAAATCTAGAGCAAAAGGGAACCGAAACCCATCATCAAAGGGTAAACTTTAAGAAAAGCACTTCATCGTGAAGACTTTCCTAATTACAAAACTTTTATCACCTTCTGATCAATAACATTCGCCTTTTGAAAGCATCTCTCTAAGAATTAAGGTCATTTTGATTGCTATTTCTTGTAGTTAAAATAATCATTTCTTCTAGATCAGAAGGGCAAAGTGATGGGAAACATGAAGTGTATAGTTTAAGTTTTTTTCTTAACTTTAATTATTACTTTCATCTGAGCTCGAGAAAGAACTAGAGAAGAAATTTAAAAAATATATTTATTACCAGAATAGTCGGCCTTATCAAGCCAATAGTGGTTCTAGCTATCAGAAGCTCTATTTTTATACGCATCTACCTATTTTACGAGAACAAATGAAAGTATGCTACAACAAAAACAACAAACTCATAACTAATTCAACAAAATTGAATCCTAGAGATATAAGGAGAAGAAATAGTTAATTTATAAAATGAAGAAAATTAATAAAAAGGAAGAAGAAATATAGTATTTATTGATAAGGTATAAGTAAATTTAAACTATTGATTTCCTCTATTTTATAGTTTGGATTTTTCTGAATGATGAACGGCTCAGATGAAAAAGATACATGGAGGATCATGATTGTAAAAGTTGACTAAGGTGCACATGCATGCTTATAATAATAAAATTTATTACATGTGTAACTGTCTGCCATCAACTTGCATGTTCACACGGAAATTAAAAAATTCCTCCAATTTCAAAAATATGACCACTTGCAAACAAAACTAATAAACAGAAGAGTGTTAATAAGCATGCACAATTTCTTACGATTCAAATCGAAGACATCTTTGGTGACAATATAGATGGTGTCAGATATAATAAACTGAGCTTAAGACTCTTAAGATTATAGCCAAAGACGTTTGATAAAAAAGTTTCAATATGTAAAAATATAAAACGTAATAACTTTGAATATGAATACACAACTTCAGAACGATATTTAAAATCGAGAGTAGTCTTCAGCCAACACCAAAATATGATTCAACATCAATAATAGATGCTTCAGCAAAACAACAAATGCTTTGACTAATGTCAAGGTACTTCAAACAAAACAACAAAAGCACTAGAGTAAGAAATTCCAACTGAGAAAGGATACAGAGGAAGCTGAGATCGACAGGAGAACAAGATCTTCAACAATAGCTAATACAAGATATCATAAACAGGACTTGCATATTCATAAGGAGAAAATTAGATGTTCCTAGCAAGAGCTTTACAAAAAGCAAGGTGAAGAACAAAATTCAAATTGACCCATTGGAGAGATTCATCAAAGGAATTAAGAATTAGCATGGATGCAAATGAATCAACAAGAGCTGAGATAAATAGATGACAAGAAGGAACATGAAGCCTTAGAGGAAGACGAGTTTCGAAGCCATCTAGATTTCTTTTTATCATGAGACAGGATCATAGACTAGAGAAGCTAAAAGACCTGAGACCTGCAAAAACAATGTTGAACTAGACTAGGTGTATGTTGGTCCGAATTTTATAGCAGCCAAGAGTCATTAGCATAAAATAAATTCAAAGGGATTTATAGGCTTAAAATTATGTGTTATTTCTCACGTAACCTAACCAAAACTTTTAAGAAAAGTAATTGTTTTAGTTGATATGGAACATTTTGATTGGTGATATCAATTATCATTTTGTATTTTAATATCCATTTATCTAGTCAGTCAACAGCTTTATTTTGATAACGGTATATGTGATGGATAACCATAGAAGGTTGATAAGTTCTCTAAAACTATTAAGGATGGACTCAAGAGGCCAAGGTTTTTTACATGATGAAAGTAGATTAACCAAAATTTGAATATGTCTTGATATCGACTTTAACTAAGCCTTTCTTTTTGTAGATTTGAATACCATCGTTGAGGTTATCACTTCAGCCATGATAGGGGTAAACTTACCATAAACATTACCACATCCTGTTATTGTATCTCATTTGTGATCTCGTATTTAGGATACCTCCGTTGGCCTCATGATTAGCAAGAGAATAGCCATCAGTGTTAAGCTTGACTCTGTTATGGTGAGGAGGAGTCCAAGTAAGGTAGGTAGGCTTATTAGTAGCTATAAAGAGATTAAAGAATCCAAAATATGTAGATGCATTACTTGTGTGAATCCAATGCTTTTTCTTATGAATGGAATTTTGACCTAAACCAGAAATCATTTGCTTGATATAGTTGATAGAAGTTATAAAAGAGAAGGATTGACATTTGATCTTAGATTTATTTCTGGTCTGCCATATTATTCAACAAATGATGAGAGGAAAAATATAGTTTATATGAGTCTCATTTTCCTGAATCCCATAGCCAACTTCTTATCACATGAACAATTATCATGTATCCGCATATTTTGATATTGAGAAGGCTAGAAAAATATGACCAGATAGCCCATGAATAGTTGCATTCGAAAAAAAAATGTTTAGTTGTTTTAGTATTATCACAAAATTGGCATTTATAAGTCATATATATATATATATATATATATGTCTTCTCTTCATAGTTGTATCAATAGGGATCCAATTATTTATCAGTCTACATGTAAAAATAAGCATTTTCTAGGTGTAATCATGTTCCACATCTTGCCAAATAGGTCAGATTTTTTGTGGTGAGTTTTAAGCTAATTCCAGGTTTCCTTAGTATTGTAGATGCCATCTTTAGAAGCAAGCCACCTAAGAGACTCTTCCTCATGGTACTTTATAAAAATCTTATTTATAGTCTTCATTTCATAAGGGGAGAGAATTCTGAAGAGCTTGGTTTAATTTCACTTGTCATTATCACCAAAACATTTAACTTTATCTATTATGTACCAACTATTGTCCAAATTATCATCAAGATTTACGAGAGGGGAAGGCATAAACCAATTATCCTACCAAAAATAATATTACCGCAGCCAAATTTCTATTTTACATAAGGTTCTGTAATATTTTTAATAACATCAAACCTTTTCCAGACCTGAGAGCCATATTTGGTGGTAAAGTTAGCCTGCAGATGGTGGTTGTTGTTATAGTAAATATTGTGAATATATCTTGTTCATAGGAATTTTCTATGTCTAAACTTGATCCAAAGATTGCAAGAAAAGGGTCCTTGAATGTCTTTGATATTTATAACATTCAATTCTCCTTCATTAAAAGGCTTAGAGACTTTATCCCAGCTAGGACGATGGATTTTGGTAATTTCCTGACTGGGACCCCAAAGAAACTTGTTAAACAGTTTTTGTATTATGTCCATTATTCTTTTAGGGATAGTATAGCTCTAGATCAATTAAATAGGAATTTACATAATAATAGAAGATGTAAGTGTAATCTTACCACCATAGGACATATTTTTACCGTCCCACTCTGATATCTTTATCTTTGTTTTATTGAGCAGAGGTTCAAAATTAATAACTTTACTATAGTTGCTAAGAGAAATCCTTAAATATGATGTCGGGAGAGTGCCAATGTTAAATCCAGTCATGTTTGAGATATATGTGACTCTGGTAGATTGAAAATTATAAGAGATGATTTTAGTATTCTCTTTGTTAAAGTTATGCCAAAAAATATCCTGGTAATTCTGTAAAAAATTACTAAGAGTAGAAATAGAAGTGTTAAGGCTATTAGTAAAAATAAGAAGGTTATCTGTAAAAGTTAAACATGGAATAATGATAGAAATTCTGGTAATATATTTAATTATTTTTTTGTTCTAAAAAAGATTCATGAGGCCTCTTAGCAGAACCTCATCATTAATAATGAAGATACTACGGGATAGAGGATTCCCGTCTATCAAACCTCTCGTAGTTTTAAAATAACTCAGTGCCTCTCTGTTGATGAGAATTGAAGAATGTATGTTCCTGATTAATTTATCGATCAAGTAAATAAATTTAGAATCAAAGCCAAATGCAAACAAGACTTTAATTATAAAGATGTGGGACATTTAATCGAAGGCTTTGTCATATTCACTTTGATAAGAATGTTCCCAACTGTAATTTTTCTATTGAGATCATAAATCATATCTTTTTGCAATCAAGATGTTGTCCTGGATTGACTTTTCAGATACATAGGCTTCCTGCACTTAGGAGATGATTTTAGGAAGCATATAAAAAAGGCTATTTTTTATTATTTTGGACATCATTCTATCCATTAATGTACATAGACTAATATGACAATAATCTTTCCATTTTATAGGATTGGAATATTTTGGGATGAGGTATAAAGAAGTAGCCAAGATGCCATTGGGGATGTTCCGGCCTTAAATTAATGAGGCAATAGCAGCACTGAAATCATTTTTTATGATCTCCCAATATATAATATAGAAACAACTATTAAAGCCATACATGCCTCCAACACTAGATGGGTTGAGGATCATTATGTTACTTATGATTTCATCTTCAATAGGAGTTTTCATAAACACGAGGTTATCATCCTCGTTGATTAACTTTAAAATGGTGTTGAATAAAGGGTTGTTCAAGAAGTTTATGTTATACCATGTGATTAAGATAGGAATTGTCAGTGAGAATGTCTTTGTAATATGATTGAGCAGAGATATCAATTAAGTGATCATCTGTTATCCAGTTTGAGTATTCTTTAATCCATGTTATTATATTCTTCTTTCTTTTCTTCTTGACATAGAAATGGTAGGTTTTTCAGTTTCTATTCCCCTCCTTAATCCAATTGGAGTAAGTTTTTTTATGACAATAAGATTCCTATTTAGTTAGAGCCCGAAGAAGCAGAGCGTTTGCATTTACATAAATTATTGTTATTTTGTGTGTTATTATTGTCTTGTTCCAAGTCTTTAAGGAAAATTTGAGTCGCTTCATTTTGTTTCAGAATATGAACACACGGTAACCCTTCATTTTCAAATTCCAATTAGTTTCAACAGTATTAAGGAAATCATCACTTAAATTCCACATATTAAGAAATTTAAAGCTTCTTTTATAGTGATTTATATCATTGGAAATAGAAATATAAATAGGAGTGTAATCCGAGCAGGTTCCAGCCAGAGGGGTGACTTTAGTGGTGTTGAAATAGTTAGCTAGTTTGAGTTGATTAAGGCACGATCCAATCTTTTCCATTTGGATTTGTTAGTCCAAGTAAACTTCGGTCATATATATATATATATATATATGTGTCTTCTAGAGAACACACTATGATAGTATTATGAAAATTATCTGAGCTATTTATACAGAAGGTAGAGTATCCTATATATTTATCAAAAGTAGAAATAGAGTTAAATTTATAAATTATAAGCCATTATTTAACAAAATTATATATAGATTTAAAAATATTTCATAGATCGAATATGTTAATATTTTGACATTTTGTATAAACTGTTGTTAAGTAGAAAACGTTTTTCAACGATTTGTGAGTGGCTTTTGTGTGCAACAGGTAAGGGTGATTAAGAGTAGTTTTGATATTGAAGTCTTTTTGTCCATAAGAACCAAATATTGTTAGTTGAGTTAGAGCAGTAATCATAAAAACCAAGCTTGGCAGCAATATTGGAGATTATGTTAACTTTGATGAAAGTCTCTTGGATAACAAGGATGTTAATATTTTCTTATTTTATAATAGATTTGAGTATTATCAGCCTTATTTGCAATGTCGCGGATGTTAATATAGGAACTTAATCATGATTGCGATTAAATTTTGGGGAGTGAATGACCCCAAATAGGGACATGATGACTATAGTTTCTTATTTTCTATTGTTCTTAGTTTTTTTAAGCTTTTGTTAAGAAGATCTTGGAATTCCTTATCCACTTCTTTCTTCTTAAGTATAGAATTGAAAGGTAAGCTTCCAATATTTTCTTGGTTTGAAGTGTGATTGTTGATTTCAATATTCATTGAAGGTGAGTATTCTTCTTCCAATTTATTGATTGTATCAATAATTTCTTCATTCATATGAGTTTTACTATCTGTCAAGTGAGGCTTGTTATTTATGTTATTATAAGCAACATAGGATAATTGATCATTAGTTGGGATATTACTCAAACTAATTTTAAGGGTGGGATTGATAATGATAGACTTGAGTCTTTATATGTTTTCTTCTTTAGTTACATTTTTGTACTGGTCTTCATGAATAAAGTTACTATCTTTCTTGTGTTTCTGGTCATGTTGAATAAGTTTTTTACAAGATTCTTGATCATTGGTACAAGTATGAGTAGTATTTTCAAAATGTAATTGTAACTGATATGAACCCAACAAACTTCGTTGTCACCAAAACCCACCTTTACGTAGGATGTTGCAGTTTCTTTGATATGTCTAATTCGGTCCATGTGTAGCAAGTTTTGAACAAAGCACGATGTTTGGTAGGAATCTATGTTTTTAATGGTTGGCTAATAATTTAGCTATAAAATGAGTAAATTCTTCACTATAAAGGTATTCTAGAACGTTTTCTATCCCAATCCTTGTAGGCACAATAGGGCACTCATATTTTGGGTTGGAATATGGTGACCATTTGAATATTCTCATTGAATTTTCACCAATTGACCAAAAAATATTAAACATAGCTTACACATATCTAATTTGAGTGAAAATTCAATGAATATATGTCTTGAGTCCCAGTTTGTAATATTGTACTCTCCCACAAACGTTTTGGCATCAAAGAATTGATTGATTATGTTTCTTTTTTGTAGGCTTTGGGAGAACTTCTCTATTAGTGTGAATTTGGAGGCAGCGAGCAGCTGATCTTTATCATTTTATTGGTATTGCAAGGATATATGGTCCTTTATAATTTGTCTTTTTGTTGGTTTGATACTAGGGCAAACATTTTTAGGACTCATAATGTCAGCATAAGATCTGTTTTGAGTAGAGAATGTAATGTCAGTTGAGTTATCATTGATTCTTTGAGTTGATTTTTCTTCGACACCTTCCGTAATGATATTTTTGGGTCGAAGAAAAGTTGGAAAGTAGTCATTGAACGATTGGGCTTGGCTAGATGCCAAGGGCGGACCAGTGAGATGAGAATGAGCAAAATCAACTAGATTGGGAAGCAAGAACGCTAACAGATTCTTGGAGCTACATTCGTGGAACCATTCTTGAGCAACTATAATAATAATTTAAAACCTACAAAGCTATTATAATTAAACTATAATAATAATAATAATAATGATAATATAATAATAATAAAATTATTTCACACCATTAATAATAAAAAATAAATAACAATTAGTTTATCAAACAATAAGACTAGTTATTTGTATTTTATTTGTTACAAAACTAAGTTATTCATCCAATCAACTATCAACTATGGCAGTAAAAATAATTAATATATATAAAAAATACAAAACTAATAATATAATATAATTAATTTGATTAAACATATGTAATTTAAAAAAAAAACTCAAAAATCAAACACTTTCATGCTTAAAATCACTTGTTACAAACTTAACTAATACAGTTTTATTATATATATTTGACCCAAAATAGGAGATATTAGAAGATTGGCAAAAATATCAAAATCTATCAAATTTAGTTTTGGACCAAAATTCTAAATGAAATTATCCGACTTTAAATTTATCATCCAATACCGAATTTGGCCCAATTCAAAAATATATATATTAACTTATATATAAATATATAGCTAATCTACCGATATCAAATCTATTTACCAATAACCATTCAAGATTTGCTAAAGTATCGATAACCATTTGATGATAAATGAATATCTTTAGATTACCACTTGGTAGTCCGAAATATCCCATAACCATTTTCTCACTTTGTTTTTTTAAATACCATAGCTTTCAAACCATATCTCAAAACAAATTTGAAAAATACCAATAGTTTTTTAAAAAATAGCTTTGTTGCGGAATTACGTGTAATTGGGTTGCTAAATAAGTATAAAAAATAAATTGTGTTCTAGTAGTGAAATTACGTATAATTTGGTTGTTAAAAAACAAATATGTTTCAGTTATGGAATTACATGTAATTTGGTTCCTACAAAGCAATTGTATTCTAGTTGCAAAAATATGTACAAATATATTGTGAACACAAGAAGAACACAATTGCAAAAATAAGACTTTGGTTACTAAATAAGTTTGATATTGTGAAAAAACAATATACGAATTGTTTTTATAAAAATAAAAGTCTAATTGAGTCCAAAACAATCAGTTTTTTTGAAGCTGTATAAATATGTACATTTTTGTTGATTTTTTTTTAATAGAAAAAAGTTGGATTATGTTGTAGTTGCGGATATATGTATAATTTGTTTACATAAATATAAAAAACAAATTCTCCAAAAATATTACCATAAATTTTATTTTATTTTGTCTTAAATAATAAAAATATACGTGTTTTTGAATTATTATTTTTAAATTTGGATTTGAAAGGAATAAAATTTTCAAGATTAAAAATAAAGATGAGTTACGCAAACATGCTAGTCTAAGTTTCCAACCTCCCGTATTCTTAACCGCTAGGATATTAGACAGTAAAACTTAAATTTAAGTGTTTTTAAACAAAATATCCTAAGAATAAGTAATTGTTATATAAGTTTTTAGTACAGAATACATATAAATTTTCAATTGGATAATAATTGTTAATTGTCTCTAAACATATATATCTTAAAACTGATAATCAGCCATAACAAATACTAATAAAGTAAAATCTATAAAGAAAAAATACCTTAATATACCAGCTATAAATAAAGTCCTAGAAATAAGAGAGCAAGTGAGATTTGTGTGAATGGAAGAGTTTGTTCAACCTGCAATCTCTTGCAGCAAAGTTCGTTCTACTTTGCTTTCTAGTCTGAAAAAGTTAATTTGTTTTTAAATTTTTAGTACCTCAAACGGAGGTCTATTTTATTTTACAAATTTTATCGTACGAATTATAATTTTGACGACTGATTCTTTAGAATATCGATTTTAGTGCAAATAAATTTTGGATTTTTAAAAGTCCGTTGAATAGTTTATGGATTATCTATTTTGGTAACATATAGTCTTTAGATTTTCAAAAGTCCGTCAGTAATCTATAAATTATCCATTTTGAAAAAAAGTTAGTCTCATGTCCATGTTTATTAGGCGGACTAACTATATAAAAAATAGAAAACCAAAAGACAAAATTTATAAAAAAAAATAATAGTCGATAGATTATTTGTCATAAAAATTAATAGCCCATACATATCGGATACTAACTATCCGAACGGATAGTTCATGAATTACCAGCAAATTTTTAAAATTCGAAAAACTATATTATTGAAATCGATAGTAAAAAACAAGTGACTTTTTACAACACACGATATATATAACTTATATCAACTTTTCAAAATTATAAATTTGCATAATATATATAAAGATCATAAATCCAATTCCTTTCTATTACAACTAAAAAAAATTCTATTACAACTAAATTGTTTTATACAGGATTTATTATTATCTTTTATACATAATATATATAAAAAAAAATCTGATCTCGTTAAGATCCATGCTAGACTGTACTAGTCAAAATCGATCAGGTTTAAAAATTTGTATGGATCATTCGGGACCGACTATACCGGAGTTTCGAATGGGGTTTTACCAGTTTGATCAAAATATGAACCAATCCAATAAACGGTGTTTTATAAATACAATATCATAAATTTATCTTATCTAGTATAATCCAAAATTTTAAATGTTTAATTGATAAGAATTGTATATTTTCCGAGCAGAAAGAATTGCATCTTTCTTGGATAAAAATCGCATGTTTTCTAAGTTGATAGCTTTAGTGAATATTTTAATATTTTTTAAAACAATTTTTTTTTATAGGTTTTAGGCAATTTGTGCACAAGTTGATGTTGAACAAAGTCTACTTAAGTGGCTCATTTGGTGTCCAAGACGTATCTAATTACTAAACGATAATTAGTTTGCTGTCTGGCCACTAGAATAATATGTGATTCTGGACATTTCAATTGCGAAATAAAAGAAAATTTAGAAAAACAAGTCAACCTTGCTAAACATGTTAGGTCTTTGAAAATGAAATTGAGATCGCAAAATAAGCAAACAAACAAAGCATATGGTCCTTAAACCAATACCAATAGATTCTCTTTTACAAACAAACAAAAAATTTAGCGTTCAAAATAATTAATAATGTACGAATTGATTGATTATAGACCATGGCTAAAAAAAAATTCCCGACTTGGGGATGATATCCTAGTATTGAAATTGAAACAAAATAATCGTGTTTGACCCGAAGATAAACAACTATGCTTTTCATAATTTAAACTTGTGTTTAGGGTGAAATTTTGATAATGTTTTATAATTGTATCATGATTGACAGATTATAAAATATAATTTAATACGAATAACAGATCAGTGAACCAAAATTTTGACCTGGAAAAATTGTATAGATATTAGATTTTTTTTTAAAAATAAAATATATTGATGAATAATAGGTGTACAGAAGACTTGAGTTATACAGGCGCAAAAACTATAAATTTCAACGTTAAAGATAAATTTGATTTTTCTTTTAGATTTAATTCCTTTTACTTAGATATCCATTCACTACATATTCCAAAACTTGAATCCAATTCACTGAACTAAAACTAGCAAGTTTTCCGACGATTGATATTCGTTGAAAATGATTAAACATTCTCATGTAACAGAGATGAGAAGGAAGAAATACTCTAACTCGAGGAACAAAGAAACATGCTCCAGGAAAATTGATGGAGCAATACTAAATTACCAATCACCACGACGAGATGTATGAGCTTAAGTCAAGCTTTCGAGGAGGAAGACTTTATAATCGAAGCAAAAGCAACAGCTTGAGACCAAAATATGGAGGTCACTTAATGAATACACATACAACATATGGACATACATCACCAATAAAAGGTATGTCAATTGTTCGATAAAAAGACTCAACGGGAGAAAACCTTATTCAATTCATATTCTTAATTTTAATGGCAAAACTGCTAATTTCATGAGAAACTGGAGGAACTTCAAGCATAAAGATAAGTTGAGTTACCTAGCTCTAATTGGAGGAGGAGGCCTCTTATAACTTCAATGGGAAATTCTAATTCACTTGAACTGAGAGTATAAGAGGAAGAGCTCAAAATTGGATGAAGAAATGCAGGGCTTTTGAGGGAGAATCAACATATTTGATATACTTAGAAGAAATTGGGAATTCAGCTTAGCAATATAAGACTTCCTTAAGACTTTCCTGAAGTCCACAACAAGATTGGAGAGAGATCTGCAGGATGATGAAGAACGGTCTTCAGATTTACCAATTCTGCTTCTTTTTCGATTATGGGCAAGTCATATTTCTAATTTCAGTCATCTACAATATGTTGGTCTAGCACAACTTGAAGAACGATTCTTTTTAGATGCCTCATGCAATTTTTTAACCTTCTACTAATTTTAAAAATATTTTTTAAGCCAACTTAATTGCCATGAATCAGAGATTTAATCTAGATTCTCACTAACTAGGAATTACCATGTTTAGGTTTCATATTAAAATTAGGCGAAATTTATTTATGAATGACATTTTGCTTGATAATGACCAGAATCCAATAATTCACGGATCATTGATGAGCTCTGATTAAGATTTTTGAATTCTTAATCGAAATTCTTAATAAGATTTTTGAATCTGAAACCTGTAAATTATAAATAGTTATGCATATGTTTGTCATAAGTCCTACAGTTGCATTGATGAAGTATGAGAATTGATTATTAAAAAAATTATATTGTACTCTATTATTTTAATCTAATATAACCCGACACTATCGAGAATAATAATTGCACTCAATGGAGGAGGAGCCTCACAGATAGTATGATCCATTTTCATTTTACATTTCAGAGTCCACCTGACTAGTCAATCGACAACTTTGTTTTGTTCAGGAAGATGTAAAGGACCATTGATGGAGATATTGGAAGCCTAATAGTTTTTAGAATAGGATCTAAAAACCTGGGATTTTTTCCTAATGATAGAAGAGAGACTAATATCCCTGAGTCCATTATAATATCAACATTTCCTAAATATTTTATTTTACAGATTTGGGGGTCATCATGGAGAGCTATTTTTTCAACCATGATTGGAGAAAGATTTCCGTACATATTGTTATAAACATAAATGATATAGCCATTGGAGTCTCTGATTATAACTCTACCGCTGGATTCTCCAGAAGCTAGACAAGATGCATCAGTGTTTAATTTGCATCTACCAGGGAGTGGAAGAGACCAAGTTAGGTGAGTTTCTTTCTTTATCTTCTCAACATGATTGCAGCATCTCATTTCACTTGTTGAATTCTCAACATCATTCCAATCCTTATGTTTAAAAATATTAGATTGATCCAGACTAGTTATAATGAACTTTATATAGTTAATAGATAGATATGAGAGATAGTACTTCCTTTGAATTTGACTTTATTCCTTGTTTTCTAGATTATCCAGTTTATGATGGCAGAGAAGATAGTTTTTAATATGAACTTTATTTTGGGTTGACCAGAACCAGCTCCAGATCATGTGAGTTGTAGTCATAAATTTACCAATTTTGATCTTGAATATAACTGCAAAATAAGACCAAATAGACCAATCATAATTACAGGGACATGAGGTCTACTCTAAATAAATTCATGGTTTGCCCTAGCAGAAAGCTACATCTTTTGATGCTTCCGTTTGGGGTTTGGTCGATGGCGCATGTAATTGAGTGTGGTTAACTAGATTAAGCGATCATTCCCTTGAAAAATTCTTGAATCCTTCTCTCATCGAACAGGTTCTAAATTTTATCATTTAGGGCTCGATAGTCTAGTATATCCGTCATTATTGTTGTGTTACTTACAGAAGTTGTTCGAGTTTTAGGAATCCGTTGGGTCCGACATTTTTTCAAGTTTTTTTAAACGGAATTGAATCTTGTGTTCGTTCATAGATTATGAATATATTCTCGGTGAGCTCGGTGTACTTGTTATTTGGACCGTTATGATTGTATGACTCATGAATTTTAGGGGTTCACCAACTTTTCACTCTGTTATTATTATTCTGAAAAGAAGAGCATCATTGAAAAGGTTCTGTAGTAAGAGTACCTCATAGAACTTTGTAGGATTAAAATAGGATAGGTGATATCAAAGATACACATTTGGTTATCACGTCATTCGTGCACGTATCGTCTCTTCAACCTTGATTTTTTGCTCCACTTGCATCAGGAACTATTTGAAGTTACGAGCCTTACACTTCATGGTATCCTCAGCTAGTAGATTGGTTAAAATTTCTTGGCCTAAAGTGATACATGATATAGATTTGTCGTAACTTTTTTTAAGTTATTTTTTATGTTCATAAATCTGTACATGTAGGCACACATGTTTTCGTTCAGATCCTTCCTCGTCTCACCGGATTACATCACTTATGATTAGACCACTCTGTCTTGTTCCTTAGCGTCACTCCAATCAAGCCACACTGCTTGACGAGCCACAAGCACTCCGAACTAGGATCTTTATAGCAGATCACCTTGAGCATAGCTACTGGATCATCATATTCGACCTCAGAGAATATTACCACCATCGCGCATCGTTTGGGTCTGGCTCAGATACCACGAGTTGGGAATATGGGGGTCCGGTCCGCATATTCAGTCTCCGTATATAAGTAAGAACAACACGATATATTCTTATTTATATACCACTGATCCTTCCTATGTTTAACCGATATGGGATGGGGGACTTTGGTCGCCACCCTAACAATAGTACTTGGACTTTTAAAGTCTGTTGGTAGTCCCTTGACTATCCAGTTTGGATAAAGTTATTCCGCTATGAATGTTTATTTAAAGGACTAACTTTATCAAAAATAGAAAATCAAAGGACTATTTTTTTTTGAAAATGAATAGTTGATGGACTATCTGCTACAAAACTTGATGGTCAAAACACGCAGGGGACTAACTTTATCCAAAATGGATAGTCTAGGGACTACCATCGAAATTTTGAAAGTTTATAGATTATCTTTCACCAAAATTTCTCTTTCTATGCTTTAAAGTTAGTTCCTTAAAGATAAAAGCTCTGCTGACTATTTGATTATAAATACATACATTTCATGAATAATACAACAACCTCAAAACAACTACAAAACAATTAACCTCACCATTGAGAGCAAAAATGCTACTACAGCAAACTTTTAAAATTTTGATTATTTCTATGATATGATTTTCACGAGCATTGTTTTTTAATTGCGGTGTGTAAAAAAAAGTAAACAATTAAAGTTTCATTATTATTATTCCATTCAGGATTTAAAACTTTAAATTTTTTACATGTTTCATGTAAAATGACTCAAACATTATCTAATATCCTATTATTTTAATCAGATAAATTATAAACATAATTCAATGCATTGTTAAATATATTACTTTTCATCATAATTTAAAAAATATATAACAATAAATATTACTTTATAACTAAAATAACGTCATCAAATCAAAACTTATATTATAATTACTTCTACATATCATAAAAAAAACTTATAGCATAAGTTAAATATAAATAAGCTAAGAATTGTACCGATATATGGTCGGACTTTAATTTATCGGTTATGGTGCCTAAATGATGTGACAAAGTAGTTACAATCTCATGAATATTGGGAAGAGCGCGATTGAGAGAAGTAACCTCTTTTCTTCCACAAATCTAGACAAATTCTAACCATAATAGGCAATCGCTTGAGATCGTTGCCATCCAGCAAAATATTCGTCTACAATGACAGATTTGTCTCTAAATCCCCTCTTAGAGGCAACATCTTCTTCAAATCAACCAAAAGATGGTGCCAAAACCCTAGCCCTAAAACCGAGGCCAAGAGATACAAATCAAATGAATTAAGAACTAGCATGGATGCAAATAAAACAATAAGAGCTGAGATAAGTTGATGACAAACAGGATCAGGAAGGCCTCAAGGAAGGTAAATTTCGAAGATATCTAGATTTATTTTTATCATAAGACAAGATCATAGAATAGATAAAAGAAAAACCCTATGGATATCCATTCTCATGAGTAAAGACACGATTTGATATTTTAATCGTTTCCACCATATCAGCTCCAAGGCCATAATATAATGAATAGACAACATAAATCATATGTGGATGCCACCAAATCCAACAAGAAGGTTTTCACTCATGACAAGGTAGATTTCTAGGAAAAAGAAGGTTTCAACGTTGTAATCTTTCCGGAACCATATAAGTATTCTCTTCATGCTTTTTTTTAAATTCACTTTAGTTGCCAAATTTTCGTTTGGTATACCAAAGTTAGAAGAAATCAAATCTTCCTTGAATATTTTCAAATTTATAGGAAACTTTGGTTAACAATTTTGAGACTATAAACACATCTTAATAGAACTAGACATAAAAAAGACTTAAAAATATAATTTTATTTAAGACTTTTGAAATGGTATCCTCGATTCAACCCCATGACTGAATATCCTATAACCCTAGTCTGGGTTTCTATTCCAGTCATTCCTGAATTTATGTACAACCATGACTCTGTAACTAATATAACTAAAAGCTTAGGATACCATCTATCAATTTGGGTCTCACCAAAGAATCCAACAAGCTTTAACTATTGTAAAGCTTTGCTCGAATTGAACATATCTAAATATCTACCCCAAAGACTCTGGGTAGGCTTTGGAGACAGAGATGGGTAGTGATAGAAAATCACATATGGTGATATGTCATTCTACTGCTCAACTTGTAATCATATTGGCCACAAACCTTCTAATCATTAAAACTATGAAAAACCAAAGAAAAATCACCTCAAAAGATAATCAACAAATTAAAAAAAATACTCAAGGTTGTAACCAGAACTCAATTCCCCAAAAGAAAATATGCGTTAAAAAATAAACTCTACAGTTGTTTAAAACAACCAAAATCAGAAAAGTGATAATAACCCTCCTCTTATAGTCAATAGAAATAATGACTATAGTGAATTAAATAAGAAAGTCGATTTGAAACAGATAACACAAATTCTATAATTCCAGAAAATACCCACACTTTGAGTCCTCTTATCACTAAAACCAACATGAACATGGTGAATAACATTGAACAACAACAAATAAAAGACAATAACAATCCAAATGACCATGCTAATGAACTTGAAACCACTGATGTCTCAAGTAATGAAATAACTGAGGTCATACACACGTTAGAATTAGGTAATATAATTAATTCATCAAATGAGATATATAATCTTTAAACTGACCATGAATCGCCTAAAATCTCCATTTCAATCAGCTTATGTATATCACCAATTTTAGAAAAGAATTGCTGAAATAAAAGATAAAAAATGGTAAAAGTAAGAGATTAAAGAAATAAAAATCATAAATGACCATTAATGTCAAAGGTTATATACTCTTTAAAGGATGATAAAAATCATATAATTCTTCATCGAAATGACCTTTACTGTTCTAAACTGGAATGCACGTATAGATAATAAAAGTAAAATAGGCAAATTAAAATTATTAATCTAAGTTGAAATATTTGACTTCATTAACGATTTCTCATAGGAAAATAGATAAAGTTTTGAAGGTACTTGCCTTTAATCTAAGGTGTTTTAATATTTAAAATAAAATTTGGATCATTTGAAAAATAATAATTAATTATAAGGTTAAAACTATCTTAAACCTTAAACAATTAATTCATTTGAGTGTCAGCCACTCTTCATTAAATAAAGAGTTCTTAATTACAATACTATATGCAAAATGTTCCGGAATTTAAAGGCAAACCCTTTGGAAAAAACTAAGAGAAATCTCTATAACAAATCAATAATGGTTTGTTGTAGGTGATTTTAACGTGGTAACTAAGGCTGATGAACAAGTCATATTCCTGCTTCACTAAGTGCTTTTTTGGAAAGTCTAGAAATATGTTCTTTGAGTCTCAGTAATTCACCTGATTAGTCTTACTAATTTCTGAAGTTATAAGTCTCAATTGATCTTGGCCTACAAATTAATATTGATATATAACCAATCTCAAAATAGGATAAAACCTGACTTAAAAATAGAAAATAGTAGTTTTTTGTTTTGCAGGTTAAAAAAAATTAGAAAAAAAGAAATTTATTAGATGTTTAGATAAACTTGGATCTATAGAGCAGGACTTGAATAATAACAACAAATAATGGGAGTCAACCTATTAATCACTAATAGGCATCATTTACGTTGAAGAATATTTAGATTTCCAAAGATCCTTAAATTCTTTATTAATGTACATAACCTCTAAATGTAAAATTGATTGCTTCAAATTTGATATTGTACCAAATAAATAAGTCACCATAATTATTATATTAATAAAATTAGTTTTTGCTTAAAAAAAACAGTTACAATCTCAGCGATTTATTTTAATTTAACGAGTAGAAACGCAGGGGATAAAAAGAAGAGAAAAGTACCGGTAAATACCTTCTCAACTATGGTATTATCCGGCGGTACCCGTTTTTTGGATAGTGTAACTTGGTACCTCAAATTGAAATTTGGACAAAAATACCCCCGACTAAAAAAAGACGCGCGCTGGTAAAAAAAAAAACTGGTACAATTCTCAAGATGCGAATTGCTTGCAAATTCTCAGGATGCGAATTGCTTGCAAATTCTTAGGATGCGAATTGCTTGCAATTTCTGAACGATTCTCATGATAAGATGCGAATTGCTTGCAATTTCTGAACGATTCTCATGATAAGATGCGAATTTCTTGCAAAATTCTGAACGATTCTCATGATAAGATGCGAATTGCTTGCAACTCTCAAGATTTCTGAACGAAAAAAAAAACTGGTACAATTCTCAAGATGCGAATTGCTTGCAAATTCTCAGGATGCGAATTGCTTGCAAATTCTGAACGATTCTCAGGATAAGATGCGAATTGCTTGCAATTTCTGAACGATTCTCATGATAAGATGCGAATTGCTTGCAATTTCTGAACGATTCGCATGATAAGATGCGAATTGCTTGCAAATTTCTGAACGATTCTCATGATAAGATGCGAATTGCTTGCAACTCTCAGGATTTCTGAACGATAAAAAAAAAAACTGGTATGAAAAAAAAACTAGTACAATTCTCAAGATGCGAATTGCTTGCAACTAGTGAAATTTTATTTTTAAAACAATCAAAAAAATATCATAAATGGATCTAGTTTTGTTCATTTTTAAAAAACAAAAGTAATGGTACTTTCATTTATTTTTTTCGAGCTCCGGTTCGAAAGATACGGATCTTTTAAAAATAAAATTAAAGGAAAAGTAGGAAAGAGAAGGAAAGAGAAGGAAATAGAAATTTTGGTTACGTGGGTGTTCATGAATGGTGAGGGTAGTTAGGGTATTAAAATAAAGTTAGGTTGTAAGTGACAATAAGGTAGTTGAGTTGGGTATTAAGTAACAATTGATCAAACCTTGGGTGGTAAGTGACAATTGAATAGTTGAGTAGGTACCTTTGGTATAATTTCCTTAAAAAGAACCCGAAATTCTATGACAGAAATATAAAAAGAAGTGAAAATTAAGATATTCAAACTTTCGTTTAAATTTAAAAAATATAGTATTTTTTCACCGGAAAAAAATCAAACCGCACGCATTTGAAAACCACCCGCCAATGATTCATTAAAAGTAGGGAAATGACACACTAAGTACCTTTTAGCCAAACCTATTACAACCTAGTACCCAAAAATGGGTTAATGCTCACTTAATACCCATTTCATATAACATATCCACTTCTAATACCTTTTATTTTTTTAATACCAAGATTACCCTTAACCTAGTATATAAGACTTATTTTGAGAATTAATGAGTATTTTCAACCATCAACATTTTTGAATTTTGAATCAGCCTCCACACTCTCTCTCTTAACCCTCTCTCTTGAACTACAGACCCTCTCGAATTCGCTCACCACTCGTTCCTTCAATCGAAAGCACAAGCTCTTCTGCTCGAAACAAGTTATCAAAACCCCGAAAAATTCATATCTTTTCCATCACTTTCTTCACTTTTGTGTTTTGCAATTGGATCCAGTGAAGCAAAAAAGCCGAAACCGAAACGAAATAATCTCTAGGGTTCTTGATGTCTGGTAGTAGTAGCAGACAGAGAAGGCATAATAATTCGTGAAAGAGAAATATGTAGAGAAGAAAAGAGAAAAGAGAGAAAAGGTAAGTTTTTGTATCATTTCGATTGTGTCTATCTGTTCAATTGGTTTTTTGCAGATAAATCTTGTGAAGCATTTGGTCCATAGCTGGTAAAATGGCTTTAACTCAATTAACAGCACCACCATCAGCTACAGTAGCTAAGAACTTAGCTTCTTTTCAAGCTTCTGGTGTCAGATTCGCTTCATTCGGGAGATTGGCTCCAGGTTCTCTCTCGCATCGTTCTTTCCCTGGTTTGGTAGTCAAAACGGCTACTGTTGTTGCTCCTAAGGTACTCAATTTCAGTTCCCTTTTGTTAATTATCACTATCGCTTCGTTTGTCCACAGGGTCAGTTTAGAATTCAAGTATGTATGTGATAGTGATGCTCACTAATTGGTGAATCTGTTTAGTTGGAAATGGCTTATAGTTAGGACTTTTTTGGTTTATGTGTATATAAACTCTCCCCTTTGAACAAACATGAAGAATAGATTCTATGTAATGTGCTTGTTGTTGATTATTCAGTTGCCGTCTGATACATATGAACAAATACATTGCGTTTTTACTAATTATAAGTATGATAGATTGTTTATTTGGAGTCTGGTAGTTTGCACTCACGGACATTGTGATTGTTCCGCATATAAATATGAGAATCGTTCGAAGATCTGACAGGCAATACACTGAAAGTTAACTATCTTCTGTAGGAGTCTGATAGATATGAACCACGACATTGCTAGTTAACTAGTAATAGGCCTGATATCTTCTTTATTAGGAGTCTGATAGATATGACTCACAGAACACAACTGAACTGCAATGCTTGCTTGTTTAGCCCTTTTTGGTTTCCTTGGTTTCTATATTTCCTTTTAGCTTTATAAATGATTTGTTCTGTTGTGGCATCTCTTCATATGCAACCTTTGTTGCTATATATTCAATTAATGACAGAACATTATTGTTATTTTTGCAGGAAAACAGAAGATGGAAGCTTCTGTAGCTGTTATTTATGTGTCTTTTATCTATTTCTAAGGCATTCGAGTTGCATCGATGTGTTTCAGAAAATATATAAATATATATTATCTGTAATGTGTGTTTGAAGAAGTTGTAATAGACAATTCATCTTGTGTTTCATTCATCTTGTGTTTTATTTTCTATTTCTACCTTTGTTTGGATTTGATATCTTCTTCTAAGTTTTTATGATTGAGTTTGAGGAGATCCAAAAGAATTGAACAGAATCAGACTCCTACAGAGATTAAGAAAACAAACATGCCCTATATACAAAAAGTTTACAGTTTTTAGAAATCTTAAGGCCTTTTTGTTAGTAGCCTGATAGATTTGAGTAACATGCATTGCGATTGTTTCGTATATTGCCCTGATAGATACGGCTTACAGCAAATAATGGCTACGAAACGTATCTTGAACACACATTGCTGGTCACACCAAAGTTTACTAATAAGTTCCGAATAATTGTTTAATACACCCATCCTTATCTAACTTAATCATACTTCCTGCTCAACAAAATGGAATTACTAAAGTATGATAGTTAACTAACTATAAGGTGATGTAGTTTTAATACACTCAGTCAATCTGATAGTGAATTGGTGATGTAGTTTTAACCCGGAAAGTGTACTTAGAAGGTCAGATGTGTGAAACAATTTTAAGTAGACTTATGTGCGCAATGTCTTAACTGCTGTCGAAGCTCTAGGTTTGTTTACATGGAGTGAAAGATACAGATCGCGTGAAAACTGTCATGGAGCTAATGGTTTTATCCTAGGGACGGCCTGACATCTTTAAGACTGCAAAGTAGGAGTAAAGAATCTCCAAACATCTTGAAAAGAATGACTTACTCTATAATCAATCACACAAAATATACGAAGTAGTATTCTTTTTAAAGTCATGATAAATGAAATAAGGAATATACCAGATGCAGTCTTTGATCAACAAAGAGTCAAATATATTTTTTAGTTGCGGAATAAATCACTAAAAACAAGACCTGAATTCTCTTTGATATCAGTTCGGATTGCAAAATGGAAACTGAACTCTCTATATATTTCAATATAGTTGCTTGGAAACATGTCGATTAATCTAATTAAGAGTCTGAAAAACGCTTAAAAGGTTAAATGGAGAAACTGCTTCATAGACATAAATAACTTTATAAGACAAAAATATATGGAGTAAATGCGTATGAGCATGTTATGATGCAAAGCATTTCTCTTTGAGGCTTACTCGAACACCTAGAATGCTATTTATATCGCAATGACAACAGACAAAGGCACCAGGAACTTTTGATGCCTAGATAGAACATTCATGGAGCTTATTTCATTTATCGCGTCGAAGCTCTAGGTTTTCGTTTACTCGGGCTGTAGACAATGCCTTCGATGCATATACTCCATGTAGCTAATAGTTCTTTTGTTCTTGTTGCGGATTTCAATTCAAAATGTCTCGCATGTGAGCATCGTCATGGAGCAGATGATGCATTTACTTCATTACTGCGGTTTATCTTTGGAGGATGTTGATTTTATTAACTCTGATAGATATGAAGAACACGTTGCTAGATATGAAGAACACCGTGCTAGATATGAAGAGACACATTGCTAGACAGATGCAGCATCAACTCAAAACATATACAATGTTATAGACATTGCTAGATATGAAGGAAGACATTGCTAGTCTCTAATACCCTAACAGGAGCATACTAATATATTGACACGAAACATCTGCATTGATAGATACTTGAGTATAAATCTGATAGATACGGAACATCTGCATTAATAGATATTTGAGTATAAATCTGATAGATACGATATATTGACATTGCTAGATACGTGAACAATAGTCTGATAGACACGATATATAACATTGATAGATCCTGGAGTATACATCTGATAGATACGATATATTGACACTGCTAGATACGTGAACAATAGTCTGATAGACACGATATATAACATTGATAGATCCTGGAGTATACATCTGAATTACATGATTTTCAAAAACTTGAACCATACCAATAAGAGAAGCAAACTTGCAAAAGAGTTATAAAGAAGCATAGCATTAGAACCTACAAAATTAAACAATCAAACGACTAATGGCACCAAAAACTTCAGAAGCCACCAACCGGCTGCCTAGGAAAACTTCCATATCTTCCCGAAGAAACAACACTGCTTCCATTACCTCCGCTGTCAGATACCCTATTTATATCCCCATTTCCTCCATACTGTCCCGGATGACTCCTACCGCTCGGGATATTAGCAGTGCTAGTGGATCCAAGTTAAATCTGATTGTTCCCTCGAACATTGTTGGGTCTTGTGGAATAATGCCAAGGCGCATTCGTAAGTCATGCAGTCCTATTGTGGAAATGTCGACGTCGTCAATTGTGATGGTTCCTTCCCTCGGCTCTACAATTCTGAATAAGGCCTGTATCAGAGTTGATTTTCCACTCCCTGTCCTTCCAACAACACCAACTTTCTTCCCTCCTGGAAAGGTACAGCTTATATTCTTCAGGACAGATGGAAGATGCTCCGCATAACGAATCTGCAACAGAATTATCATTTTTTGAACATCAAAGTGCTTGTGATTGTTCCAACGTTGACGGGAAAATCACTTTCAAGGAAGTTGGGTGAAAACTAATGTCCAATTCTTGAACGATCTCAAAAGGATCATATTCATCGTAAGATGAAATCCTAATGCTCGTGATGAGAGTTTTCTTAGGACTTTTTTACGAAGGCAAGTAAAAAGATCAATACCATTGCTATTCGAACACTCACAAGGTAAAATTAATGGACATGTAAAATAATTAATTAAATAAAAATCCATTAAATGAAAATAGTAATTAATGATAGCTATTATAATAAAGTGATTTTTATTTTAAAATTTCGGTTAAATTTAAAGTTAATGTTTTTGGAAAAAGAGAAAACATTAAAATCTTCATTAAAATTAATATTAAAACTATACAAAAATGATGAAACTTTAAGACTTTAAATTAAACAGATAATAAAATAAGAAGATCCAACATGTAGAACTCAATTCAACGTACCAAATGGGATAAAAGAGGACAGGAGCCAAACAACCCAAAAGAAGAGATCTGTGAGCAGCCATGGAAGTCAGATTTTGAGAGAAGGAGATGAACGCATGACTTTTCGGGCAGCCACCCATCCATACTTACTAATCCATTCTTATACGGATTTTTTTGTCTGAGGATATCTCCGCTCCGTAATAGATAAACGGAGACCGATTCTGATAAGAGCCGACCATTGAAGCATACCGTTGGATGCTGACTATCGACGCACTTAGTAACAACCAAAATGGCTCCGAAACCTCTGGGATTTTTGGTATTTTCGATGTCCGTCGTTGAAGCTCCTGGAAAGTGGCTGATACTTGACAGTAAAAGACTAATGGAGCCTGACAGATCCGTCAACGATGAAACTCTGAAGAGAAGAAGAAAGTATGAAAGTATACTGATTAAAAATCCTTTTTTATATTAAACAAGTTTATATATAAACATAAATGAATGAATTGATAATAATTGACCATTAAAAGTTGGGTAAAGTACCATTTAAGACCCAATATCCAAAGTATTATCCACTTAAGACCCATATTTTCATATATATCCAAGAAAGACATGTTTTTGTGAAATATTTACTATTAAATACCCACTAATACCCTAAATATCCATACTCTATAATATAAAAGTCTTTTAAACCCATTCTTCACCGTTTTCCCCAAAAAAAATTCTCTCTCTCTCTTCGTGAATAGAACAACTCTGTATTGGGCGATTCTTTCATTATTTTACTCGATTTTTTGTTTTTCTTTTGTTTTCATATGATTTTGATTTGTGTTTTTACTTGATTATGCGAAGATACTCAATGTTTTGTGTGTTTGAAACTCGAATTTGAGCTCGAAATCGATGTTTTTTAAGATCTGTTTTCGTTCGTTTTCGTAGTGTTTCGAGTCAAATTTTTTGTTAGTTTTGAGTTTGAATTATGGTAATGTAGTTTATTTGTAGCATTGTATTAGTGTTTCGTTGATTTTAGTGTTTTATTTTTTGTTTTTGGGATTTTCAGTCGCGTAACAGGTTCTGGGTTTTCAGTGAAGGAGATGTGAAACCTTTATGTTTCTTCACTAGTAGATGCAAAACATATTTTGTGGTAGATGCGGAATATTTGGATCTGTACCTACTGATAGTTGCGAAACGTGTCATCCTTCCGGAATAGTAGATGCAAAAAAACGCGTTCTTGATAGATGTGAAACGTTATTTGTTCTAATGTTTTTTAATTCATAACATATCATGAGTGGTACTAGTTTGTTCGTCTTAAAAAAACAAAACCAACGGTATTTTCAGATTTTTTTTGAGTTACTGTTTAAAAGATATAAACTTTTAAAGTTTTAAAATTTTTAGGGTTTTGCGAAGAAGATACGAAACCTTCTTCGTTATGATAGATCCAAAACTTATTTTGTTGTGCTAGATGCGAAACCTTCTTTATTTTGATAGAGGCGAAACCTTCTTTATTTTGATAGATGCTAAACCTTCTTTATATTGATAGATGCGAAACCTTCTTTATTTTGATAGATGCGAAACCTTCTTTATTTTGATAAATGCGAAACCTTCTTTATTTTACTAGATGAGAAACCTCTTTGTTTTGATAGATGCGAAACCTTCTTTATTTTGATAGATGTGAAACCATATAACTGAGAAACGTGTGTGAAATATAATTTTTTTAAAACCTTCCAAACATATCATGAATGGTACTATTTTTGTTTGTCTTAAAAAAACAGAACCAATGGTATTCTCGGACTCTTTTTCCGAGTTACGGTTTAAAAGATATTATATGTTTGTTACTATATTTTATATAGAAGAGTATTTAAGGTATAAAATTCTTTAAATTTTTTGGGTCTTCGTAATATGTTTGTTAAATTGTTCTTTATTGGTAAGTCTCCATTAAAAGTTATGTAATTTTTTTTTATGTATAATGAATTTTAATAAAAAAAACGATTAGTTTCTTTTCTATTAACGTATTGGTATCATATTTTTTATTTAAAAAAAATAATTATAATAAAACATTTATTGTTGCAATCGAAAATAATGAAAAAATTGATATTAGCAACAAATAATGCTCGTAAGTGTCAAAACATTACATATGTTTTTAATATTACATGTATAATTAATTATGGTGTTACATATCATATGATATTTAATTTTAAAACAAGTTTCATCTCATAAATATTTTTCCCAAACTTTCGTTTCTAATACCGATAATACTTCAATTATATCTCTCACTAACATCTTAAATTTAGATTATGTTTTTGTTATCTTTTCTGAATTTTATTGTTTGTTTCTTAAATAACCACTAATTTATATTTTGTTGTCATTTTTTGGCATAAAATATATGTATTTAAAGACATCCAAATGAATACTCTTAGAAGAGGATAACTATATATCTTAAACTTGGTGTGAAAGAGTTCTAAATATTTGTAACAAGTTTTGAAGATTAAAAGTTCTGAACAATAAAAAATCTCACATATAGTTATGGCATCGACGTCTTGGACATGCTCCTTTTGGTTATATGAATAAATAATTTCTTAAGTTATTTTGTAATTTTAATATTTTTAGTTTTTAATTTGATGTTTGTGAATCTCATTTTTATTAAATTTAAATAAAAGTTCAGTTCTTTTAGGATCTTTGATACAGTGGTTCATCAAACTTAGTAAAACAGCAAACGTGTTAGCTTATTAGTCTATTTCTATTCCTATTTCCTTGTATTGTAGGAAGATAACGGAGGTTGCCGGAGGTTATGTATGCTTCAATTTATTATCAATGAAAATACTAAACTAGGTAGTTCGAACTACCAATAAAACAAAATCTTTGTTCCTTCTAATACCATTGAGGTATCAATTGGTATCAGAGCCCCATTTGAACCTATTTGTTCTTCACTTACATGACGAATAAAGAAAGGCTTGATAGTCTGGAACGGAGTATGCGAGACCTTCAGGATGAGTTTCAGAAAATCAACACATACATGTCTCACAAGCTTACCCACCTTCAAAGTATGATTCAACAATTGGCATATTCCGTCCAGAGCCAACGTGAAAGTGTTCCTGTGTCGCGAAACAACAGACACCAAATCCTTGAACAAGCCAATATCACCAGCAAGCACGCCGACCATATACCACCACCAGTTAACCAACTACCTCATCACAACGTCAAATTAGATTTTTCTAAGTTTCAAGGGGGTGATCCAACACAGGGATGATCAAATTTTTCAGTTTTTTAATTCCTTAGAGTTTCTTTTTTCTCTTCCTCACGGTATCAAGATGCCACTGTGTCGGGATATCTTGTCTGTGTTTCCCAGAAAGTATATCTCTCTAGAAAATATTTTAAATTCAAAAAAATAAAATTCTTTCCAGTCGTACCAACCCGTCTACTTGGCTTTTTGTATTTAAAACTATTTGTGTATCTACTCCAATGAGACTATTTTTTCGTACCCTTATCGAAGAAGATTCAGGTAGTAATATTATTTGATCAGATCATTGAATCATTTATTTCTCTTGAAATTTTTTCATCCTTTAGTTCTATTTCTATACACGTCTTTTTTAAGAGGTCTACAACCATTATGTGGTATATTATTTACATCCTGTATGAAACTTAAAAGTATACCGCTTCTACGAATAGCTCGTAATGCTCCATATTTTCCGAGTCCAGGGCCTTTTATCATGACTTCGGCTCGTTTCATACCTTGATCCACTACTACTCGAATAACATTTCCTGCTGCAGTTTGAGCGACAAAAGGTGTCCCTCTTTTTGTATCCTTGAATCCACAAGTACCAGCAGAAGACAAAGAAATTAACCGACCTCGTACATCTGTAATAGTAACTAGAGTATTGTTTGGTGTGGATTATTTTCGACTAAGGGTAATTTTGTCAGATGTTTTGTGGTGTTTTAAGGGTATTAAATGTTTAAGTGTTTTGTAGTGAGAGATTTAAGCTGCCTTGTTGTATTAAATGTCCATTACCCTCGTTAATGAAAGTGGTTGGGTATTTATACTTTTAATTATGCTCCATATGGGCTTTCAGGTCAAACTTATGAAATCGGGTCGAGTTCAAAAACCCATTAGTTTATTAAGCAGATTAGTAACTAGCTTAGTCAAAACGTGTTTAGTGTTTTAATACTTTTATCTTGTCCGGATGGTTCAGTGGGTGATTATTGTCCGGATCGCCCCTGTCCGATTTCTACAGTGAGTGGAATTTTTTTCCAGACTCATCAGTAGCCCCTTTTTTAGGTTTTGTCGAAGGCCTTTGGCAGGACCTAAAAAATCTTCTTAGACACTAGTAACATTCTCCAGACTGTTTAAGTGTTTAGCTCAGGATTTATCTGGACTGAATACTTCTCAGAAGTTCAAAAGTTTTGCTATGGATCGTAGGACACGTGTCACCTTTTGATTTTCCTCACCATCCGTTTTCCTCTTAGAACGCCACTCCCACTAATCCCAAAAAGCAACCTCTTCATTTAATATCTATGACGGCAGAGCCACCTTCAATCATTACTTTTGCCTTTTCGTTTTCTCCTAGGTATTTGGTAACTCTTTTTGCCTTTCGGAGTTAGAAAAACCACAAAGGGTTGAGCGAGAGAGACGTATTGCTGCGGGTCGTCTAGTTTCCCCAAATGATAAGCCCATAAACACCGTCTTCAGAAGCTGATCGAGGTTCCTCTTCTGCTAGAAGTTCCAAACCGAGGCATTTGTTTCAACCAAGCCTTTCGCCTATTCCATCAGGCACCTCAGTTCAAGAGTCACAGCCCTCTGTTGAACGGGAAAATCCGTATCAAGCACAAGGAGACCCTCTCCATTTATAGCTATGGGGTCAGATGCTGAGAAATCCCCAGAAAAGGTTACCCTTCGCCGGACAGGCCGTTTAGTAAAGGGTCAAGCTGTTGTTTCACAATCTAAGTCCCGAAAATCAGGGCCTTATAAGTCTGGGACCAAGGACAAAGCTACAGAATTAGGGGCATCTATCACAGTCCCAAAGGATAAATCCTTTGGTCGGGAGGACACTGGAATTAGCTCTCGAAATGAGCCATCCGGTACAGAGCCCCAGCCGGACACCAGACCCTTAAGAGAGGGTGATGCTCAACCGTACGGACTACTTACTGAGCCTGCCACCAGTACTCCCCCACCAACAACAACTGACAAACCTTCCACGGTGATGGAAGAGGTGATGGAGGACAGTATAGAAGATGCTTCATTTGAGACTGACGTCTCCGGACAGACAGGGGATGCTGCCACTGATAAAAAAGTCAAGGGTAAAGAGAAACCGTGTTTGTAACATCCGGACCTGCCGGAGTGCCTGGAAGGCAAAGTGGGACCCTGCTTCCACAAGGTGAATGTGAAGTATCTGCTGGCCATGCAGAACATCAACTATGTCTACACTCACACTGTTGAGTTAT
Source organism: Limnanthes douglasii subsp. nivea (assembly GCA_036936605.1). Taxonomy (NCBI): domain Eukaryota; kingdom Viridiplantae; phylum Streptophyta; class Magnoliopsida; order Brassicales; family Limnanthaceae; genus Limnanthes; species Limnanthes douglasii. The sequence continues at coordinate 246,037,274 of JAUPFV010000001.1, read as the reverse complement.
GCCGGATCCGGACAAAGTGAAGGATCCATGAGTCTGTCAAGGTGAGGATACCGGTCACTCGGAGACCCTAATGGACTGTAAGCTTAGCGAGATAGTCATTTATACAGAGTTGTTTAACTGGGGGCTCAGATTTCCCTTAGACCCAGAGATTGTCAGATACTTTCATCTGATAAAGCTCTGTCCAAGCCAACTGAGTCCTAATGTTTGGTACACTCTTATGGCCTACATCATGGCCTCTAGATTCTCCGCAATACCGCTTCCAATGGAGGAGTTCGCTGCTGAGGCCATCCTCTGCAAGAACCACATCATCCCTTTCTACCACTACAACATGGGAGATAAATTTAAGGTGGTAGATGATTTGCTCGAATCAGAGAAGGATTGGAAGATCTAATTTCTATTTATTAGCGGGGCCTGGGAAAACGGGAAGAAAATCAAGGCTGGTGTCAACCCTAGCATGCTCACCAGCAGATGGAAAAGCTCAGGTAAATATTTAATCATGCTTGTCTTTCTTTCCTTATAAAAAATCTGTTTCTGAAATGCTCTTCTTTTTCTTTGGGTAGTGCTACCGAAGGAGTTCTCCGACTATGTGGAGGAGGTGCATACCACATGTGCCAAGCTGAATGCTTTAGTTGCTGACAAATGGGGAAATCATTTCCACAATTGCTTCACTACCAACAATTTAGTGAGGTCCCACCTCTGGAACACAACAGGCCGGAGGGACCTTACTTGGGAGGAGCTGGCCACTCTACCTCCTCCGGCTGTCATCCTCCAGAGAACAGAGGAGGAGGATGGAAATCTGGCTTTGCCTGCCAGAGCAAAAGCCCCAAGTAAGATGAAGGTAAAGAAGGGTAAGAAGAAAAAAGTTGCAACTGAGGTTGCTCAAGGTGGTGGTGAGGAGATCGTCCCAGCAAGTCAGGAAGTGCAGGGCCAAGGGGGAATCAATGCTACTCTACTTCAGGTGGTTGAAGATGAGAGTATCAAGGAGGCCGGTGGACCTCCAAATCTTCCAAAGGCTCCTAAGAAGGATCGAAAACGGGAAGCGGATGACGAAGATAGGGCAGCCAAGAAGAATAAAATCTCCTCGGGGATGAAATCGTTCGTCGGCCTTCGGAGTCTCTTTTTCCGACCAACCCAACAGACCCCACATTGGCAGAGCGAATCCCAAGTGGTCTACATTCCGGAGAGGGTACCAGAGGGGATTTGAACATTGATGGAGTGGACATTAGTGGCTTCCAAATATTGGTCTCTACTTTGATGATCTTGAGAAGGACGACTTTGCTAGCCCTACCTTCCTCCAAGCTCCTCCAACACGGTTACCTTCAATTGTAAGTCTTTTTCTGTTTCAAGGGAGAATGACATGGTGACTCAATCCTTGCTGAGCAACATTCAACCGGTGCTCAACCTGGAGAGGCAAGTACGAATCCAATATACCCTTATCAACACACTCAATGCACACAAAGAGAGCTTATCTAATGACCTCCTTAACGCCAATCAGAATGTTAAGGAATTAAGGATATAGCTCGAGGAGTTGAAGAAGGGGAAAGAAGACTTGGCCACCAGGCTAGCCACTTCGGAGATGGTTAACACAGAGCTCCAAACCAAGTGATCTGGCTTAGAGAAGGATCTCTCCGCTTCGAAGGAGGAGGTGAAGGCCAAGGATAATGTCATCCAAACCCTGTCTGGTGACAAGACTTCTCTTGAAGATGTTGTGTCTAAAGTCACCAAGGAGAAAGAGGATTTGATAAAGGAGCAGGAGAAGACAATCCAGGATAAGATCGATGCATACACCAACAAGGTGATAGATTCCCAAGAAGAGAGGTATGTCGAAGTCGAATCTGACATGGTCTTGCTTTTTCATCGAACATTCCCGAAGAGGACGCTTGGTACTCTATAACAATATGTTGAATACAAAGATCTCCCATTCCATACTATGGTAGATGGTGATAGGCACAACTATTCCAGTGGTTATGATGATACCACCGATGAGGAAGAATAGACTGGAGAAAGCCCCAATGATGAACCCAAAGATCCAAAGAAGAAACAAGATGAAGTAGGAACATCTAAGGGAGTCCAGCCCTAAAATTTTAACTATTTTCAGTTTTTCTTTTATTCTTATGTCAGACTAAAGTCCTTGGATGGCCAAGGAATTTTTGTAATCGTGTTCGGCTCGTGCCCGGATAAGCCTTTTCTTTTTAAACTTCAAAGTCCTTGGATGGCCAAGGCATTCTTACATGTTTTAATATCATTCCCTAGTGTTAGCCGGGCAGTTTTATTTTGCACAATCCTGATAGCTGATGTTTAAATAGCCCCTAGTTATTTTACAAGTATTTTAAAGTGAGGGTGTTTAAATTCTCTGATGAAAAATGTTTAAATGGTCATCATTCCACCAGATCAATCCGATATGTCAACAATACATAGAAGGCTTTAAAGAAACTATAAATCAAACCACTCCGAATTTTTCAAGAAGGCATCAAACTTTATTAAAAACCCGGACACCTCATTAAAACCTCCCCGCGCCACCAGGGTAGGAAAGAGTATGCCCCATAATATTTACATGGACTTTAAACAAGTAAATATTTACATAACTTTCATTCTAGATACAACCGGAGGTGTTCAATGTTCCAGGGGTGGTTTAAGATTCTTCCATGACCACATAGGTCCTTCCCAATTTGGAGCTAGCTTGCCGAACTGCTTCTATTTAGTATGTAGGAAGAATTTTCTCAACACTTTATCCCCTGGTTGAAAATCTCTTCTTCGGACTCTGGAAGTAAACCTGCTTCTCATCAATCCCTGATAATGGGTGGCTCTAAGATGAGCCTTAACTCTTTTTTCTTCTATCAAGTCGAGTTGACTTCTGATTACCACTTCATTAGCCTGTTTGGAAAAATTGTGGACTCTGTATGATGGAAGAGTTGCCTCTATAGGAGCAATTTCATCCATACCATATACCAAGGCAAACGGGGATTCCTGCGTAGCAGCTCCAGGAGTAGTCTGGTAGGCCCATAGTACTTCTTGTAGATAGCTTGGCCACTTTCCAGCAGCCCCTTCTAAATTCGTTTTAAGACCGGACAGAATGTTCATGTTTGCTACTTCAACCTGACCATTCTCCTGTGGGTGGAAATGAGAAGATAAGCAATGTTGAATGCCTCTGGAGGCACATAAATTCTTCATATCCTTGTTATCGAACTGTGGCATGGATCACACTTCTTTACCAATTCCTTGGCATCTTCCATTATGGATGGCCAGTAGTATCCGGCCAACAAGACTTTTCGGGTTAAAGCTCTATAACTACAGTGTGCTGACCTTTCACCATCATACAGTTCAGACAACACTATTTAGGACTCTTTAATCCCCAAACATCGTAAAAGAGGTCTACTGAAAGCCTTCTTGTAAAAGATGTCTCTTATGATTAAAAAACCACGAGCCATATACTTCATTTTTCTTGCTACTTCTTTTTCCGGAGGCAAAATGCCATCTGAAATATATTGAAGAAGAGGATACCTCCAGTCTTTAGGTTGACCTACTTGTATATTTAAACTTTCCTCCTCTTCCTTGCTCTGATTGAGCTGAATGGATGGGCATTCATGCACATGAATCCATGGGTAGGACTCAGAGTATGCTATGGTTGCCATGGAGTCTGCTAGTGTATTCTCTGTTCTAAGTATGTGCTCATAGTTGACTTCTTTAAAGTTAACTGCGGCCTCTTTAAGAATGAATGAATAAATATTTAATAAACTGCTTCTTTTTTGCCTCGAATTGACCTTGGTCATGATGGATAAGAAGCTGAGAATCACTCATTAACCTGACTCTTTTGGCTCCACAAATCAGGGTTAACTTTAAACCAGCTATGGCAGCTTCATATTCGGACTAATTGTTAGAAGCCCTGAAAGCAAAATATATAGCGTGGTACAGCTTATCGTCGTATGGAGAGGTTAAACATATCCCAACACCCAACCCATGGTACTTGATCCACCATCAGTTTGAACAACCCATAGCTTCTTAGTCTTTTCACCTGTAGCTTGTTTAGTACTCATATCCGAATGGAACTCAACTAGGAAATCAACAACAGACTGAGCCTTGATTGCAGTTTGAGGGGAAAAATCAATGTCATAGTCTCCTAATTCCACTGACCACTTGGTCATTCTGCTTGATATGTCTGCCTTTTGAAGAACATTTTTCAAGGGAAAAGACGTCCGGACGATAATAGAATGAGACTAAAAGTAGGGCCTCATTTTCCTAGCAGCAATTACTAATGCCAGTACTAGCTTTTCAAGTTTTGAATACTTTTTTTCAGCATCCATCAGGCTTTTGCTGATGTAGTACACCGGACGAGGATAATTTTCCATCTCTCTTACTAGCACCGCACTTATGGCACATTCAGAGACTGTTAAATATATATACACTATTTCTCCATTAATAGGTTTAAACAGGGTTTTGGGGGAGGATAAATGCTTTTTTATATTATCAAAAGCATGGTCGCATTGTGGAGACCAGTTGGATTCTTTGGCACCCTTTAAAGTTTGGAAGAACGGGGAACACTTAACCGAAGACCTTGAGATAAAATGGTTTAGAGCAGCTAACCTCCCTGTCAATCTGTGTACTTCTTTAATATTCTGAGGAGGATCCATCTGCAGTAAAGCATTAAGTTAGTCTGGATCAGGCTGTATCCCTTTCTCACTTAATACATACCCCAAAAACTTCCCGGACTACACTCCGAAAACGCATTTTTCTGGATTTAACTTTAAATTAACTTTTACCAAGTTGGTAAAAGTCTCTTGAAGATCTGCCAAGTGTAACTCTTCTTCCATACTCTTTACCATCTTGTCATCAATGTAGACTTCCATATTTCTTCCAATCTGATCAGTGAATGCTTTGTTCACCAACCTTTGATAAGTAGCCCCGGCATTCTGTAATCCAAAAGGTATCACCTTGTAACAATGAAGGCCTCTATCAGTAACAAAAGTAGTGTGTTCTTGGTCCTTCGGATCCACTTGAATCTGATTATAACCGGAAAAGGCGTCCATAAAGGACAACAACTTGTTCCCAGACTTGGAGTCCACTAACTTGTCAATCTGGGGGACTCGATATAGGTCTTTTGGGAAAGCCCTATTAAGGTCAATAAATTCGATGCACATACGCCACTTCCTGTTTTTCTATTTTACTAACACTGGATTGGCTGTCCATAAAGGGTCCTGAGATTCCTTTATGTGCCCCATCTTAGTAAACCGGTTAACCTCTTGAACTATGGCATCAGCTTTCTCCATAGCAAAAGCTCTTCTCTTCTGCACAATGGGTACTATATCTCTTCGGATGGATAGCTGGTGTGATATAACATCTGGAGGGACTCCGGTCACATCAGCATTGCACCAAGCAAAAACGTGTTGATTGTTTGTTAAAAAAGATAACACTTTTCTTTTTAGCTCTGATGTCATCTTAGATCCGATCTTGACACTTCTTCCTTCGGCCAGAGAGTGAGTTTGATCCTCTTCAATTGGTATTAAAACACCAGGGGTCTCTCTGGGGTCATCAATTTCACCCTCTCCCCCAGAGGTCCCCTCCAACTGCTAATCTTCACTGATCCAAACTGCCCCCAAATTTCTAGGGGCCAGTGTTGTTTCATAACATTTCCTTGCTATCTTCTGACTACTCCGAACAACTCCCACTTGTCCTTGCACAGCGTATTTTAAACATTGGTGAACTGTTGAAGCCACATCATGCATCCTGGAGAGCCAAGACCATCTCAAAATGGCATTATAGCATGTGGGACAATCCACCACAACAAAAAGTACTCTAACCATTTTCTTAAAAGGGCCCTTGCCCAACAAAACCTCCTCTTCAAACTCCCCGACTACGTCCGCAGAGCTTCTAGTGAAACCCACAATAGACCTGTTCGAACGTTGAATTACTACTGGATTCTTCATTTGTTTATAGGAAGTTAAAAAGAGGATATTAGCTGAGCTGCCAGTGTCCACCAAAATTCGTCTAATGTCATCGCCCCCAATGGATGCTCCTATCACCACAGCGTCTTCATAAGGACCAGCTATGTCCCTCAAATCATCTTCATCAAAAAATGAAGGGAAAATGAATTTGTGATTGATAGGAAGTCATGCCTCTTTCCAATTGAGTAGCCAGGGTGTGAACATGCCTCTTCCTTGAAGAAGTAGTAGGTGCAGTCATGGTGTCCCCCCCAAATATGGTAAGTGACTCAAAAAACTTATGAGTCCGGACACCGTCTTGGTGTGTAGTGATAACTCCCACCTTATTCCAGGCTAGATCAGGATCCAAATACGTTGAATCCACATCGAATCTTTCAATAATTACCATGGCCCCGTCCGGGGCCGACGTCCCTGCATTGTTTGTTAGGCCGGTCCGATGAGCATTATCAGGCCTATTCTCATTTCTTCTTTTAACATAAGCACCCAATTTTCCTATTTCAATCAAATTTTGCACCTCTTGTTTCAAAGCGATGCAATCTTCTGTATTATGGCCAATATCATGATGATATTGACAGAAACAAGTATTACGACTTTCCCTGGGAGATTGAAGCGCAGTCGGCTTCCTAAATTGTACGTCGTCTTTTGTTTTGTCATAGATGGTTTCTACATTTTCTTTCAATTTGGAAAACCACTCCGGTTAGACCCAAGGCCCTCGCTTATTTTTGGATTGGTGACTGTGAGCTGGTGCTGGGTGAGATTGAGCCTTGGCCCTGTTGGGACCCTGTCCGGCTTCCTTAGCCTTGTACCCGGACTGATTATGGTTCTGGTTTGGTGCAGTTGGGTTCGATCTCACTTGCCTGTGTACCCTAGTCTTCTTCGTTTCATCCATATTGATTTGCTTTCCCACCTGATTCAGTAAACTGCCCCACGTCATGGCCTTCTTCCTGGTTACCGAATCAGCCAAATTGCCAGGGTTTAGACCCTGTCTTAGAGAAGTTATTGCTACTTGTTCAAAGAAATCGGCTAATCCATTCTTGGTGTTCACAAAGCGACTTATATATTCTTTCAATGATTCATTTGGTTCTTGGGCACAATGGATAATAGTGTCTCCATTGTCCTTCACCTCCTTACTTCCAACGAACTGCCTTCGGAAGGCCACCCAAAAGGTATCAAAAATTTTGATGCAACCCTGTGGCAGGCTATTATACCACTTTAGAGCACTCCCCGTAAAAGTTTGAGAGAATGCTCTACAAAGCAACTTATCATCATCGTCAAAATTCATCATAAAGTTTCTAAACTGCTCTAGATGATTATCTGGATCTTTGCTCCCATCGTATTTTTCCATCTTAGTACTGTCAAGCCTCTTTGGAAGGTTTCCGAACAGTATCTTGGAAGACAATGGAGATTGTCTCCAATTCCGGCCACGACTAAACGCAGTATCTTCATTGGCAGTTGCAAAGATACCTGGTTCATCATGGAAAGCGAAAGGATCCATCAACAGCTGGTCTATATGTCTACGGCCATGGCTGTGGCTATGAGATGACCCTTTACCTAGATACCTTTTCAACCTACCATGCATGTCTCTTTTTCTTGAATATTTTTTGACCATTTTTTTCTTCTTCTTAGACCTGCCTTCATCACTGCTAGATGGCACAGACTCCTCAACTCCATCCTCATTCAAGGAGCTACTAGAGGATTCTGAATCTGAGTTCTCCACCGGTTTAGACCGGTGAGACTTCTTTGAGCTAGCATGAGTCTTTTTAATACTCACATGAGTCTTTGCTGATGGGTCATGCTCCCTTGGATTGTCAGGGTGGTGAAAGCTGACACTTGATTATTCTTTCAAGCCCATCTCTACCCTTTTAGCAGCCCTCAAGGCTTCTATCCCAGCTTTCAACCTGTCTCGCTCTTCAATCGTATATTCATCGTTTTCTCCCACCACTTCTATCAAAGTAGGTAGCATTGCTTGCTCGTCCGGATTCATCCAAACTGGTTTTTCTTGCTGGTTTTGAATGCTAGATTCAGGCACCTTCTTCTCCCATTGTGGTCGCCAATTTGGTGTGGATTATTCTTGACTGAGGGTAATTTTGTCAGATATTTTGTGGTGTTTTAAGGGTATTAAATGTTTAAGTGTTTTGTAGTGAGAGATTTAAGCTGTCTTTTTGTATTAAATGTTCATTACCCTTATTAATGAAAGTGGTTGGGTATTTATACTTTTAATTATGAGCCATATGGAATTTCGGGTCAAACTTATGAAATTGGTTCGAGTTCAAAAACCCATTAGTTTATTAAGAAGATTAGTAACTAGCTTAGTCAAAAGGTGTTTAGTGTTTTAATACTTTTGTCCTATCTGGATGGTTCAATGGGTGATTATTGTCTGGATTGCCCCTGTCCGGTTTCTACAGTGATTGGCAAATATTTTCGGACTCATCATTGTTGAAACTTTCTTGAACATGAATAACTTCCTTTGGTATTTTACGTGCATTTTTACGTGAGCCACTCCGGCCATTCTTTTGTGACTTTGCCTCATACCACTTGGAGAACGAAGCCAACGAATGATGGCAAGCCACTGTCAAACACTTGCCAGATACCATTCCTGAAGTTGATTGGGGAGTTTTTGAAGAAGAAATGTGGGCTAGATTTGGTCCAATAGAGGCTGATAACTTCGATAAGACACTGTCTAAAATTCACCAAACCGGTACACTACGTGACTATCACCGTGACTTCGAGAGACTCCAAAACAAGGTTAATGTCTGGACCAAGAAACAATTGTTAGGGTCATATATGGGTCGATTGAAGGAGACGATTGAAGAAGGGATCCGATTGTTTCAACCCGAAACTCTAAAATGCGCCATCAGCCTGGCTAGGATGTGAGAAACAATTTCAAAAAACAGAATCCAACCATTGGTTTAGGAGTATTCAGCCAACAACGAGTGATTATCCACCTCTGTTGACTTCCCCAAGCATTGCGAGACATTATCGAGTTGCAGACAATACAACAAAACCAAAAAGACTTACGTGGGAAGAGATAGAGCAAAAACGAAGCTTGGGTCTTTGCTTTCGTTGTGACGAAAAATTCATATCGGGTCATCGTTGTAGAAAACCTCAATTGTTGCTCATGGAAGGAATAGAGGACGACGATCTAGAACTGAAGATGTTGGAGACTAAAGAAGAAACCAAGATTACACTAAAGACCTTAACGGGTTGCTCAATTCCTCACATGATTCGCGTCTGAACCGTCATTAACCAGCGAGAGGTGATTGCCCTCATTGATAATGGCTCCACCCACAACTTCGTGAATGAGAGGGTGGCAAGTAAACTGAAGTTGAGGCTGACCACAACAAGTGTGACGAGGGTCCGAGTGGCAGATGGCAATGAGTTGCAGAGCAAAGACATATATGAGGTTGTACCTATTGTGATTACTGGTACAATTTTCACAATTAATTTATATGACGTTCCTTTACAAGGGCTTGATTTAGTGCTAGGTATTTAATGGCTTTCTACTTTGGGGCCCACTATTTGTGATTGGAGAGCCATATCCATTGTGTTTCACTGAGCTGGGGAGGAAACAAAATTGACAGGTTTGGTTGATAACTCAATTAGTCAAGCTCATTCTGCTGAGATTGAGAGGGATGTAAAACAAGGGCATATTGTTTTCATAATTTATCTTCACGATGACGCCAACAAGGCTGTTCCTGTTCCTACAAACTTTCAGAAAATTTTGGACGAGTTCGTAGGGATTTTTGAGAAGCCATCAAGCCTTCCTCCTTCTAGAGTTATAGACCATCATATCACTCTTAAAGAAGGGACTGATCTAGTTAACGTCCAACCATACCGTTACACTTATTTTCAGAAGGATAAGATTCAAAAACATGTTCAAGAAATGTTGGATGCGGGTATTATACGGCCTAGTTGTAGTTCATTCTACTCTCAAGCGCTCTTAGTGAAGAAGAAGGATGGCACATAGAGGCTTGAACTGACTACAGGGCTCTTAATTCAGTGACAGTCAAAGATCGTTTTCTCATACCAACGGTGGAGGACATGCTGGACGAATTCTATGGAGCGGTAATCTTCACTAAACTGAATTTAGATGTTGGTTATCACCAAGGCAGAGTTTGGGGTCAAGATGTCTACAAAACCGCACTCACAACGGGCATTATGAATACTTGGTTATGCTATTTTGCCTCTGTAATGCTCCATCGACATTTCAGGCATTGATGAATACGATCTTTCGACGGTATTTGCGGAAATTTATCATCGTTTTCTTCGACGACATCTTGATCTATAGTCAAACAGAAGAAGATCATTTGGAGCATGTGCGACTGGTGTTACAGGTTTTGCAAGAAAAACAACTCTTCGTAAAGTACAAAAAATGCGAGTTTGGGAAAAGTGAACTGGATTATCTTGCACATCTTATATCAAGCAAAGGTGTCAAAGTGGATCAGGCCAAAATTGCAGTTATGATGAGTTGGCCTTCTCCTACTTTGGTGACCGAATTAAGAGGATTTTTAGGCCTTACTGAATATTACAGAATTTTTTTAAAAGATTATAGAAATAGTGCACGACCTTTGACTAATATGCTAAAGAAAGAGAGATTGGAATGGGGTTCAGAGGCTGAGCATGCGTTTCAACAACTCAAGACAGCATTGACTACCACTCTAACGTTTGCACTACCTTATTTTTTGACTAGTTTTGTAATTCAAATAGACGCATCAAGGGATGGTATCGGTGCGGTTTTAACTCAGAATCAACGATCAATCGTTGGGGGTGTCAAAGAGGTCATGGTCTACTTACGCCCGTGAGATGCTAGAAATTGTGATTGCCATCAGAACTTAGAGGCCTTATCTTCTTGGTAGGTATTTTGCCATTCAAACTGATCAAAAGAGCCTTCGCTTTCTCCTTGAGCAATGAATTTTAACACTCGAACAACAAAAGTGGATGGGGAAGTTAGCAGGATACGGTTACGTAATTACATATAAGCCTGGATCTTCTAATGAGATTGCAAATGCTCTGTCTCGACGTACTGACTGTCCCGAGCTTTATGCGCTATCATGTCCTCAAGCCTTTGTATGGGAGGATCTGCGTAAGGTGGTGAGTACTGATCCTTACTTACTACGTGTAAAGACTGCATCTGACACTAAGTCGGGTTCGTCATTTCCCTTTCGTGATGGACTCATGTACTACAACAATAGAGTGGTTGTACCTTCCAACTCCCTGATTCTTACTTCCTTGCTTCACGAGTTTCATGGCTCGACCCTTGGTGGCCATTCAGGTACTCTGCACACTTATAAGAGACTCTCTCAACAATTTTATTGGCCTTCAATGCATAAAACTATTCGCGAGTATGTGGCTTCTTGTGATGTTTGTCAGTGGGCTAAAGCCAACACTCTATCACCCGCTGGTCTATTTCAACCACTTCCAATACCGCAGTATGTGTGGGAAGATGTGTCGATGGATTTTGTAGACGGCTTGCTCAAATTCGAGGGTTGAACAAATATTATAGTTGCCGTTGATAGGCTCACCAAGTCTGCACATTTGGTACCACTATCCCACCCATATACAGATAGGACTATTGCTAGTAAGTTTTTTGAAAATATGGTATAGTTTCACGGCTTGCCTCGGTCTATTTTGAGTGATAGAGATCTCGTATTTGTTAGTCATTTTTGGTAAGAATACTGGAAATGTGCTGGCACGAAATTACGAATGTCCACGGCTTACCATCTGCAAATCGATGGACAGACGGAGCTAGTTAACATGTGTATTGAGTATTATCTTCGTTGCTTTGTGCAGAACATACCACACCAATGGAGAGCTTTGTTGCCTTGGGCCGAGTACTGGTATAATACCACGTACCATGGGTCAACAGGTATAAGTCCCTTTCAAGCTCTGTATGGCAGATTACCACCTACAATACTTGTTTACGACAAAGGAAACACCATCATCAATGAACTTGAAGAACAACTATTATCTAGTGAGGAACTTTTGGCTGAATTTAAATCACATCTGTCACGAGCTAATAACACCATGAAGCAGAGAGCAGATACACATCGTCGTGATTTAGAGTTTCAGGAAGGCGATTGAGTGTTTTTAAAACTCCAACCATATAGACAGCTTTCATTTTTTCGCAAGTCTTCTCAAAAGTTGTCATACAAATGTTTTGGACCCTTTAAGGTACTTGCACGGGTGGGGCTTATTGCCTACCGTCTGAAACTCCCGGACGGATCCCGGATTCACCCGGTCGTCCACATCTCCAAGCTTAAGCTGCGAGTTGGTGCTGAGGTTCCAGTGCCGGGGGTGTTGCCCTCATTGCGAGCTACTGTTGAGCTAAATTTGCAGCCGAAGCGGGTTCTAGATAGCTGTGGTACAGGTTTAACGAAACAATCTTTCATACAATGGATTGGCTTAGGTGCGGAAGAAGCAACTTGGGAAAATAAAGATCAGTTGAAACAGAGTTTTCCCTTGTTTAACCTTGAGGGCAAGATTCTTCTTGAGGAGGCGGGTATTGATATGGTGGTTCATCAAACTTAGTAAAACAGCAACCTATTAGCCTATTAGTATATTTTCTATTCCTATTTCCTTGTATTGTAGGAAGTTAACGGAGGTTACTGGAGGTTATGTATGCTTCTATTTATTATCAATGAAAATACTAAACCAGGTAGTTCAAACTACCAATAAAATAAAACCTGTGTTCCTTCTAATACCATCGAGGTATCAATCTTACATTTTAATGTTTGAGAATCATCTAAATTTGTTACTTTTGATAAATTATACTGGTTTGTTACTTTTATTGGTGATTATACTAAGATGATATGAGGCGGTTTGATGAAGCCAAAAACTAAAGTAAACTTGTTATTTTAAATTTCCATAAAATGGTTTATAGTCAATACAATGTAAAGGTTCAAGTTTTATGTAAGTATATATGAATGGACAAAATCTTTCTCAATTCGGGTAAAATGGAGTCTCTGCCAAGAATACAGAGTCTTGAAATCAAAAACAGAACTTCCAAATTCCAGAATTGAAGCCAATCTTGCTTAGATTACTTGACCGAGAGATGAATTCTTCCACCATGGAAGAAGGAGAGATCGTCTCCTCTGTTCCGAGTTCGAATTTTCCAAGATCAGTAAAATCTTTACCGATTGAAGTCTCTCTTTTTGAAGACTAGTATCCTCTGATTTCGAAAGGTAATCAAGAACAGCAAAATGGTTTCTTAAAATCATTCCACGAAACAAATATAATCACCAATCCGGCGTTTGAAAGGAACAATGGGAAAGACCACTGTGATATTACGAAATCATTTGCTGATGTTTTAAAAAACAAACGTCAGACATATCTTCACAAGAACTTCATTGTTACTCAAAATCAAGAAATACTGGTAATTAAGTTTTTTAAAGAAGATAGAGATCATCTGCAACAACTGTCAAAGCATACGATCATTGGGAAATTTTCCTATGGAAAGCCTAAGTTTGAAATGATTAAGGATTTTCTAGGCAATTTTAAATTCTGCAATCATTTCAGTGTGGCTCGATATGAAAATACGACAAGGCTTCCCTCAAGCAGGGGTTGGACAGGTAAGGTAAGCTTTACGCTGATTTAATTCGTTTCCCTTTGCGATAAAATAGGTGACCTTCTGGCCCGGGCGGACTAGTTCATTAAGGTAGAGGACGCCACCAAAGTCCCCCCACCCTCGGGCGAGGCCACTCCAACCATCACCAACGTCAAAGAGGGCGGGCAGAATCCATGATGAGCGTCGCAGGGAATCACCAAGACGAACAGACAGTTATCAAGGAATGTCATCAAGAGGGAGCGACCGATCCAGAAGAGAATCTACAAGACTAACGACCACTCAACGCCCGGTCGCTTGCGAAAACCCGGTGCGGGAGTTCACTCAACTCACAGAGTCCATCTCAACCATTTACGACCGCACCAGAGATAGGATTCGATATCAGGCTCCCCGATCTATGTCCACCCCAGGATACAAGTGTTCAACACGACACTTCTGCGCATACCATAATGATCATGGTCACGCAACAAACGACTGCTGGTAATCCAGTTCGTACGACAGCAAACCTCGGGATATCAGAGCGGTAACACATAGAGCACTCACACCAAACAAGAAGAGTTCCGCCACAGCGAGCTGCCTGGCAGCCAAGAGGACCGGCCCGCCGGTTCAAGAAATCAACAATGGATGCTCACCATCGCCGGAGGTGGATCCTTAGACGAGGCGACCATCCAAGAAGGAAGCTGTCCAGAGACGATGAGCAGGTGCTACCTCATGCATTTTTCGCCAATGTGTCAAATACCCGGTCGACAATTCAATATGGATCATCCGCGGAAGCCAGCGAGCAGCACGCACATGCTACTCAGTGATCGTGGACCCTAGCAAACCTAGTAGATAGCAATTTTTCGGCGAGGGAGGTGTCGATCACCCCACCAACACCCCCTTTCCCGAACTCATGGACGACCCCCGCGATAGTAAAGAACAAGATGTCGAGCCTGAAGACATCATTAGCGAAACACTTGCCAATGGTCGCGTCCTATGCCTCGGTGCAAATTTGGACACAGGTTTCAGAAATTTATTAGTAGCTTTATTATATAACAATCTAGATGTTTTCGTATGGACTGCGCAAGACGTCACAGGAATTTACCCGACTATCATATGCCATAAGCTAAACATCGACAAACAAGCCAAACCAGTGCGACAGAAGCGTCGATCTTTTTCAAGCGACAAGCAGGCTCTCATCGCCTCAAAGGTTGCCAAACTACTTGGGCTCGGCCAGATTCGCCGAGTTTGACACCCTACATGGATTGCAAATCCAGTTTTGGTAAAAAAGAATAGCGACGATTGGCGCATGTGCGTCGACTTCACCGACTTAAACAAAGCATGCCTCAAGGACACCTACCTCTTGCCACGTATTAATCAGCTGGTGGTTTCTGCATCCGGTTGTGAATATATGTCGTTCATGGATGCATATTCGGGGTACAACCAAATCTGGATGCTCCCACGTGACGAAGAGCACACAGCCTTCCAAACCGAGTGAGGCCTTTATTGTTATACCGTTATACCTTTCGGATTCAAAAACGCGGGGGCCACTTACCAGCGCCTCGTCAATCAAATTTTTAAAAATCAGTTAGGGCATGACCTAGAAGGTTACATCGACGATATGATAGTCAAAACTAACAGCA
Organism: Limnanthes douglasii subsp. nivea; assembly: GCA_036936605.1. Classification (NCBI taxonomy): domain Eukaryota; kingdom Viridiplantae; phylum Streptophyta; class Magnoliopsida; order Brassicales; family Limnanthaceae; genus Limnanthes; species Limnanthes douglasii. Next base: position 246,022,155 of record JAUPFV010000001.1, on the reverse strand, counting down.
TCAACCGACACTTAAGAGCACGAAAATATGTTTTCACTATCCTACGTAAGTATAATCTCAAGTTAAATCCACTTAAATGCTCTTTTGGGGTTCGCACGGGCAAATATTTGGGTTATGTGATCAGCAAGAAAGGCATAGAGGCTGATCCCGCACAATTACAGGCTTTATTACAAATGGCGCCCCCCTCCAGCATCAAGGAGAGCAAATCAAACAACCTATCTGATTCAACTTCCCAGCAACAAATAACGAGGCAGAATATGAGGAAGCTATTGGAGGAATGTGTCTAGCACATATCTGCGGTGCGACCAACATCTGCGTGCGCTCGGACTCCCAGCTAGTTATCAATCAAGCTAAGGGTATCTTCGACGCTAAGCAGGTAGCCACCAAAACTTACGTCGCAATCCTCAAGGAAGTCAAAGCAGAATTCTGCTTCGTTCAGTACGAACAAGTACCCCGCCTCGCTAACTCCCCCGCCGATACCTTAGCCAAAGCAGTCGCAGCCGCGGACCACCCCCTCCTTATTACCCAGGAAGTTCGAAGTACGGCCAATTTTAGCCAGGAATCTCAGGTATTTTTGGTCAGTAATGCCCACGATTGGCGCATCCCCTTCGTCGAGTATCTCACCTATGGAAAAATACCACAAGATAAAGCTTTCGCTCGCGCATTCCAGGTCAAAGCGGCCAAATATTGCCTGCTTGAAAACACCCTATACAGGAAAAGCACCACCCGGTCACTCCTCCATTGTTTAGACAAAGAGGAAGCTTCATCAGTCCTTCATGATTTACATGTCGGCGACTCCAGGGCGCACTGCGGCCACCGAAGCCTCATTCGTCGTTTACTCCTCGCAGGATTTTATTGTCCTAAACTCGTCGTCGATGTTGAACACCTATTTCAACAATGTCATGCATGCCAGCAATATGCTAACTCTGCCCATTAGTTGGGCGATCCAATGACAGCTAGTCTTATCCCTTTCCCTTTCGAACAATAGGGCATTGATCTTGTTGGACCTTTACCGATGGCTATGGGCAAACGACAATTTATAATCGTCGCAGTCGACTACTTTACCAACGCGCACCCGATCCCAGGAGGTATGTGACTTCATACATAACCAAATACTCACACGTTTTGGCATACCGCAGGTTCCAATGATGGATAATAGGCCCCAATTCAACAACAAAGCACTCTCCACTTGCTGTGATAAATTTGGCATCACACAACACTTCACCACCCCCATACTACCCACAAGCGAATGGACAAGTTGAAGTCACCAACCGTACTATCCTCGACTGCATCAAGAAAAAACTCGATAGGGAAAAGGGAAGCTGGCCAGACAAGCTAGCCAGCGTGTTATGGGTATATCGAACAACACTAAGGGCCACTACGGCCGCGACTCCCTTTTCCCTGGTCTATAGAACCAAAACCGTCGTACCAGCTGAAAAACTGATCATTTCTCATCGTATCACTTCTTATTCTGAAACAGATAACAACTCCAGACTCGCGGTAGACATCGACTTAATTGAGGAGAAGACTGATGCGTGGCCGTTTTAATTCCCGACTTCGACCGCGGAATTTTCAAGTCGATGATCTCGTTTTGAAAAATATGTTCCCGGGAGCGGGCGACTAGAAACTGGGAAAGCTTTGTCCTAACTAGGACGGGCCCTACACCATAATCGCCAAGGGCCATCATGGAGCATTCTGCCTCGCCGATGCCGAGAGAAAAGCCCTAAAACACCCATGGAATATAAGTCATCTCAAGTTATACCACTCCACAATGTAAAATTCTCGATGCGCTCTTTTTCCCTTCTGATGGCGCGGAAGGGTTTTCAAATGAGGCATCTACTTACTTATTCATCAATACATTTATCATTTTCACCAACTATATGTTTATACTTATTTTCTGTAACTCCGCCACAGGGTCATGGACCACGCCTAAAAGGCTAGGCAATAAGGGTCATATTGTGCCACACTTAGAGAAGTTCTAATAGATATGACAAACGAGCTAATTGGCCATGCCCACTGGGCTATGTTAACAGGCCATAGTGTGCTCAATACCACACTCGGGTATTATTAAACGCGAACTACTCCAAGCCTATTGGGTTACACAATTGGCCGAACCGGTCGCTCCACGAACTCAACTATGGCCACTTTGTTAACCATAAGTTACGCAATAAGCCCTACTATGCTCGATCTTACATAAAAAGTTCATTTTCCGGACAAAGTAAAAGTATAAACACGAGTCATGCCATTAGCTCATCCAACAAAAAACACAAGTTAAATTACATAACTAAGTCAAGTCTGTCACTCCAAAAAATAATATTTTTAGAAGTTTTCCACTACACAATGTATCAGTAGAATTCACTACCACATCGGCGACGCCCACCTTTCCCGTCTCCACCACTGGGAGAAATTTTTTATAAGGACCAAAATCCATGTCTGGATTAAGGGCCCTCAATTCCATCACCAACTTCACCTTGTCTTTCTGCACCTTTCCCAACGCCACTTGCATAACCTGGCGCTCCCTGGCTTCTAAGTCGGCAGCAGCTTTCTTCTTCAATCCAGCCACCTCGTCGCGCCTCTCTTCTTGTTCCGTCCGAAGTTCGGCCAACTGAATTTTCACATCAGCTAGCTCTACTAAGAGGTCAGCCACCTTGGAGGCCTGCTCTTCCACCTTGGTCGCTTTGCGCATGCTTTGCTCCATCAGCTGCGAGTTCTGCATAACAAGGGCCTCATTCTTTTTCAACAACTCATTATATTGCACTGTTAAAAGTGTTATGCTCGTCAGCGTATCTAGGAACTACTTACTCCATGTATCTCGCTCTGCACATGCCTTTCCCAACTGACGCAATAGCTAATCGTTTTCCTTATGTGCCTTCTCTACCCGCTGCTTTGCCAATCCGTACGCATTTTTGGTACAGGCCAGTTCAGTAGTAAGCCCTCGCACGGAGCCAAAAAATATGGGCTCTGGGTTCCACCTCTCCATCGCCCGAACGTCCACTGAGGACATGCGCCGATACGCCAGAGCATGCGAGTTATATTGCATCTGAACAAACACATCATTAAAGCACTCATTTTTCCAATACATGCATATTACAGTCAACTGAGTAAAACACAGTTTGCACTCAGCACATACCTCCAGAGCCAACTACAACTGGCGTTGCAAAATCTCGCTCATTGGAAGCTAATCGTATAAGGATAAGTCTAAAACGTGTCGGACCTGATCAATGATCATATGGGACACTACAGGCATCACCAGCTTCACTGATGGCTCTAGAAGTGCTTCAGTATGTTGAGGGAGTTGTTGAGCACCATCCCTAGCCTCTCCCCACCTCTCCGACTGCAAGGCCTAAGGCACCACGACGTTCACCAACGACGCCTCTAACCTAAGGCCATGCATAAAGTTATTCGTTCTCTGTGCCACATCAGGGGGCACCTTCTTTTCCTTGACCCCACCATCTGCCTATGGGCCTTGTCATCAATAACTACTACCTCTGGCTCCTTCCCATAGGATTTCCCCTTCTCCTCCACTTGCACATCGCCACCATCCTTCACCAAGCCTTCAACGGCTCCGTCCACCTCGTCTTCATCCACCAGCGCCCATTTCCGTTGTGAAAATGGGGCAAACTTAATTACCCCATTCTTCTTCCTTTTTAAAGGATTGACCGCATCCTCCGAGTCTTCCTCACGGGACCTCGTCTTCTTGACACTGCCTTCCACCTCTTCAGCGACAATGGCCAACAGCCCTTCTTTGTTTGACATCTCCACCTCTTCCCCTTTTTGTGTCCCCTCGAGCGTAAATGATGAGTTGCTCGCCTCCCCTGTCCTCCGACCTGTCGGCACGGTTAGACCCAACCCAGAAAAATCACCTTCCTCACATCTCTGCTCTAATAATGCTCGGAGCCTCTCCAAAGTGGCCTCTTCCTCAATACCAGCCATTAAAACCCTATCGTCTTCTGCCACCACCAGTTCAGGGATACGCCACAGACCGGTTTTAAGATAATTCACCACAGAGAAGACCTGTGTCGGCTCGCCTCCCCAAGTAGCGTGCGCTGCAACAGATATCTTTGCCAAAAGATTCACCGACCCCTTTGGACAATCCTCTTTGCACCACTCATGGTATTTCCCCTCACTTACATCAACACGACAAATTACAATCACATTTATAAAATAATCTACACTCAAACACTTAAAAAGCATTACACTTAGACTTCCACCGCCTTTCGAATTGAAGATTCATCATAGCACTCTCATGCTGCCAATTACCAGACACATAAATAAATCTATGCTTCCAGGTCTTGTCTGAATTGGGCAGGTCCACTATATGCCTCGCTCTATTTAAATGTACATAAAAAAATGGCGACCGAGTCAGCTTGGCCACCTCCATCCCCGCTAACACATCGGCCAAGAAGAGAGGTATTTTGAAGTACTGCGAGCTAAGAACAATGCTTAGCAATGTCCTCCACCCATTCGTTATTAGCTGGGTAGGATAAATACCAATAAAACTAAAAAAATTCCCTAATCAGTTGTGGAAAAGGGAGCCGCAAGCCCCAATCAAACAAAGTCGTGAATAAGCAGGTTCCCCCTCCTCCGATATATAAGGTTGGTATCCCGCTCGAGGAACCCTAACGGTCACATCGTCGGGAAACCCATATCTACTTCTAAACTCCATTAGGGACCTATCAGTCAGGTATCTATACTTCAGAGTAATCTTGGCGAAATACTACTCTAAAACCGCCATCTCTTCATACTCTGATTTCAGTACTTTCTTCATTGTTTTCTTTTGGCGCCATGAATGAATCGACTGCAATTACCTAAAAGTGGTTATAATATTAGGGTTTCACCACATGATGCGTGGCATTACTCTCAACAAACCCAGGGTTTGATACACAAAAACTCCTACAAACCCTTTAAACCACCTCCCCTTACACTATCTACCTAAACAACGAGCAAAAGACTCACAAAAGGATACATACTTTTTTTATTTTAGTATTCTGCTCTCCGACGATATCTTCGACGAGTGTTCAAAAAAACCGATTCAAATGCGACGATATTGAAGTTCTCTTATCTATACTCTCTTTCAACCAAATGCTCACAAAGTACTTTATCAGAATAAAGACTTAAGAGTTTTGAAAAAACCGTCTAAATAGTTACCCAAACGGTTCACTTACTCAACCGTTGTTACAATGATGACACCTGTCAAATCCTTCATCGAGAAATCAAATGTTTAGCACGCTTTTCTACAATAATCTATCAGAAAATCAAACTAAATCGACACACGCTATCAAATCAGCGATTGCCACGTTACGCATATATTTTTTCATTTTTATTTTTTATTTTTTATTCCAAACAGTAATTGTTTCACATTTACTTTCTCGACTAGGGGGAACCCTGATAAGGGAGTAGGCACCCATAACTAATATGAAGGATACACATCAAAACCAAGAAGAACTAAACAAGTATACCCAAGGAAAGAAAAGCAGAGCAAGACAAAACCAAGCAGAGCAGAACAGATCGAAGCCGAGTAGGTCTATATAAAGTACAACAAGAAGAAAGCTTGGGAAAGCAGACGATGCGTTCAATCCGAAAAGGAGAGGTATGAAGTCGAGTGCGCTCAAGACTTGTCCGCGCAGAGCCCGATTAGAAGCATGCACGATCGGTCAAAGCAAACACAACACTTGTCTACGCACGGTTATAGTCGAGCATAACGCGATCTAAGGCAAGCGCGCTCGAGGAATATAAAGTGCGACATCGCTCGACCAAAAGTAAATTGGCATTGGACCCGGTCTGAGCGGACAGGGCAGCTTTAGCACCCACCGGGCAGAATTACAAAGAATGCCCAACACGATAACTTGTGGAACTAACAGTTATGTCGACAAATGATAAACAAAGTTAATATTATAAACTATATTAAAGGTCGATAATCAAGGAAAGGTAGTCAACAATCAAACATCCAAGGAGCACAATTAAAAGGAATTTGTGATAATAAATTTAATGATGGTCACGGTCCATTAAATGTTTGTATTTGATAGGGGAGTTACGGCCTATAATAGTATAAATAGAGGGCTAAGGGCTTTATAAAAGGAGGACGGATGTTATCTTCTCGAATCAATAAAATTACTACTTTTGCAGTTTCATTGTTTTAGATTTTTTCCTTAACAAGAGGAAGAGGAAGATGTATTCATGTTGGAGTGATTGGATTACTTCCAATGTTGTCTTGTTCAGGAGAGTTTCTTCCCGAGCATATATTATCGTAATCTAAGGAGCTATTGTGTATATAACCTTGTTCTAGGGTCAAAAGCTTCAATAACTTCCAATTCTTCGGGATTATTTTGTTCTTAAGAGTTTGTTTTAGTCAGATTGTTATCCTTTGAAGAGTTTTGTGTAATATACGATTTACTTGCATTTTTTTGCTGATATTGTCTTCTTCATTCCTTTGAGTAGTTTGAGTATTTTGGATCACAATGGATTTGATTTTAGCTTGTAAACTTTGTCTAATGATTGAATAGTTCTGGAGTTATTCATGTACTGAATTTCATTGACTGGATTGGAGTTTGTTTGATTGTCTTTATCTACATTAACGATCTATGTTTTCTTCTCTGAATGAAATATTTGAGCCTTCTTGCAATCAGAGTAGGCATATCTGCAAGAGTAGGCATGTCCCATGTGATTAGTCACAATAAGGGAATAAATTTTTGTAGTTTAATGATAGCCAACATCCTTTATTCCTTCCAAACCCGATCCAAACGCTATGATGAAGTTTTTTTGAAACATCTAACTTAATAAGAGCATAACAGGCGTCTTTGTAAGATCTGTTCTTATCAAGGACAATAACTCTGTGTGGAATTCCTATCGAAGAAGCTACATCATTCATACTTTCGAATTGTAAATGTATTCAGGGATTCTATCCTTACGTATATTAACGAGAAAACACTTTATTAATTTGTGTTGAAGTCAGAATTCCAACGCAGTAATCTCAACATAGATTCTTCGATTGTCCAAACACTTTATGCCCAAAAATTACAAACGTCTTCCTTGAGATCAAATTCGGACAATATAAGAATACCATTTGTGAATTTTCCAATTAGTGTAGTTTTAGATTGATGAAGTAACTAGTGTTGTGCATCTTGAGAGTACTGTAAAGATATGTGGTTATCTTTTTCTTCAATGAATTCAGGTTTAAGATCAGGGCAATGGAGATGCTTCACCGGATTCACAATTTCAGCAAAAGATCTCTTGTTATGTTTCTTAGCAGAGTCCTCGGATCTGTTTTTTTAAAAGAAGAGTGGGGAATTCTTCCTCTTCAAATATTTGGTTGTTGTAAATCTTCGTAAAAAAGATAAACTAGATCAATGAAATTAATCCAAAGATGATTAGCAGACGAAGACAATCTGAATCAAATCTTTGTCTCTTCAGTTTCCATCACCCCCTTTGCACTGCATGTTTTCTTTATCCATCTCGTGGATGATCAAGTTTGAGAAGTTTCCTGTTCTAATATATTTTTAGATGTCAAATATTATATAAATTATTTAATTTAATTTTTAGATGTTAAATATTATATAGATTTTTTATTTTTATTTTAAATTTTGATGCCCGACATGTAGATGTGTCCCAGTTGGTATCTAGCTCTTAATCTCGTGGATCTAGCTGTGTTAAAAAATACGTTGTACGATGAATACTTGGAATATTTTGAGCTTTGTTAAATTATTTGACATTATTTTTATAGTGGTCATGTCTTATGTAAAAGACCTCGCGTCTTTCTTTGAGAAAATTGATTTTTACAACCTCACAATTTTCGTTTTATGATTCATTACAGTAGTTAATCTGGAATTAACTATGCCTATTTCGGTGAGGATGTCCAAAATCATGTGGTATACGAGGGAGAATATTGTTTTATTGTTCGGTAGGAGTATACTATGTTGCGTAGATTCTTACCTACTTGTATTTTGTTTTATCAAAGATTTTTTATAATTTTTGAAAAAACATATATTAGTTACCTCGGCTTGCACATTGCCTTGCGGGTCGAAAAGTGAGGAGAAATTATTTCTGATGTCAAAGTTCCAATGTTAGGTAGCTAGGTTCTTCTTTTGGAATTGAGTCTAGTTGTCTGATACTCTAACTCATGGCATGATAAACCTGCAAATAATCTACCGTTATGTAAAAAAGAGTACATTTTATTCATGTATTAGTTTTTGTCACCGAGCCTCGATCCATTCAGTGGTGTAGTCCATTGAAAGATGTATTTGTACACTTTCTGGGTGGTTACTCAATAGTTGAAAGTACAAACCAAAAGAATGTTTATTTTGTTAGGGCAATAATTAATTAAGCTATTTATTTCAAAACGGCTCTTTAGAGAGAGAAGCTCTCCTCTCTCTCTAAAATTTCAAACCACCCCAATCCGTCGCTGTAGATTCTTTTCTTCCCAAAGCTCCACTGCTTTCAACCTCTTACCTTTTGAACCTCCTCCTTCAAGCTTTATGGCTTGAAGGAGGAGTAAACTTCTTCACCTGTAAATATTTCTCCTTTCAAGCAGCTATCTGCCTAGGCTGTGTTTTCTTTACGGAATGGTGTGTCTTCTCAATTTGGCTCACGAAGATCCAGCCTGTGTTTCTCCTCCGGCAGAGCAAGTATGCCAGTGACGATGTCATATGGTCGACGTTTTCGGCACCGTCCTTGTCTGTATATTGGACTCGGTTGCCGTACACATCAATACAATGGTTTCCGGCTGAGGGAGGAGCAACGCCGGAGAGGTATTGCTTGGCGAACATTGAGATCCGGATTGCGGTGAAGCAGATGGGCTGGATGATTTTGCGCTTCAGATCCTGCACCGTCAAGCCATGCTCCCCTGTAGATACCAATTCTGCCCAGACTTCTAGTTCTTCGCATATTAGCTTGCCGATCTCGACCTACCACCCGTCTTTGGTGAATCGGAGCGCTGCCGGAAGCCTTGGCTGCATCTTAGGAGTCGTCAAACTCCTTGCAGTGGTCGTCATGCTACCACCGCCGGATTTAACCTCCTCCGACCATCGCTACCCTCTTTCGGTAGGGTACCTTGCATCCCGGCTCCATTTCCTGGGTGGCTGCATTAAGCCGGGAGCTGATGAGCGCCATTCTTCTAGGAATAGAGGTAAGAGAAAGCCATTTTGTATGGCTGAGAAAAGTGCAGTATTGAATAAGATAAGTCTTATGCAATTTTGCACTAAGGTCCCTCTATTTTCGGTATTTATTATAAAGGTCCCTCTACTTTTATTATTTATTATAACCTTTAATTCTTCTTTATTAATTGAATTGACAATTTTTTTAGTTTGTTTGGATGTTTTTTTAATTTTTAAGAAAATATTTTTGCGACCATTAATCTCTAAAGACTCTATTCGTGCTAATGTGATGTCACCTAACCTAGAACTCTTCAAGGACCACCCTCTGTTTCAGTTAGTATGTATGGGGTTTAACCCCTTAATGTGCAATTTCTCATCTTTTCATTCGAACTTTTATCTTTAATATGAAATTATCTTGTTGGAATGTCCGTGGTCTTAATGATCCTGTCCGTCAAAAAGACGTTAGAGACTTTGTTTTCTCTAACGGTATTAACATTATCTGCCTCCTTGAAACCAAGGTTAGTATAAATAATGTTACTTATATTATGAATACCATGCTCCCCTGGTGGAAATACCTCACCAATCATGTTTGCCACCATTACGGCCGTATTTGGATCGCTTGGAATCCAAGCGTTTTAAGCATTATCCCTATCCATTACTCTCCCCAGTTTATTCATTGCAATATTACCTGGACCTCCGCGAATGCTAGCTTTTTCGCGACCGTTATCTATGGATTCAATGATCCCTCTGAGCGATCCCCGCTTTGGAAGGATTTATCCTCCATATCCGAAACCCTATCTTCCTCTCCTTGGATTGTCATCGGGGATTTCAATGCAATCCGTAACCCCCATGAGAGAACCAATAATGACACCCGTTGGAACAACTCTATAACTGATTTTAATGACTGCTGCCGTGACTGTAATTTGGATGACCTTCGCACCTCGGGTTTCCAATTTTCGTGGTTCAACCACCAAATTGATAACCCTATCTCCTCCCGCATTGACAGGGCCCTCGTTAATGACCATTGGGACGACGTCTTCCCAAACTCTTTTGCCCACCTTGACCCTCCTCGCACTTCTGACCACACTCCGATCATCCTCTATCTCACCTCTCCCCGCATTCCTAAGCCCAAGCCTTTCAAGTACTTTAACATGTGGAAGCTCCATCCGAGCTTTCTAAATATTGTCACCATCAGCTGGTCTTCCCCCGGCCATGAAAATCCGCTTAAATCTATTGTCATCAAGCTCGAGCGCCTTGCCCCCGCCCTTGGCAACCTTAACAAGAGAGAGTTCAGTGAGATCAGCCTGAGAGTGGAGAAAGCCCAATCCACTCTCGCCCAGGCCCAACTTTCCTTAGCAAATAACCCAACGGATCCCTCGCTTTTAAGGGTTGAAAGAGATGCTGCAAATAATTATATCTTCTTCAGCCGTGCTGAGGAATCTTTCCTCAAGCAAAAATCGAGAGAGACCTGGCTTAAACTTGGTGACAAAAACACCAAGTTCTTCCATAACAGCATAAAATCCCGAATAGCCCGTAACAAAATCCTCTCTGTCACTACCAGTGATGGTCGGACCAGCTCGAACCCCAGAATTATATCGACAACCTATCTCACCCACTTTATGAGCCACTTAGGCTCTCCTAGCCCTGATGGCTACCCGGGGCTCCATAGGGTCAGATCCCTTATTAATAAAGTCGTCTCCCCCCCTGACAAGATCTCAATGGTTAAACCCATCATGGATGACGAGATCAAAGCTGCCCTTTTTGACATCGACAGTGACAAAGCCCCTGGGCCGGATGGTTTTAGTGCAGGGTTCTTCAAGACCTGCTGGACTATCGTTGGCCCTGATATCTGCTCGGCCGTTAAGCACTTCTTTCATCAAGGCCTATTGGACCCAGATTGGAACAAAACCCTCATTTCCCTTATCCCTAAAGTCGATAACCCTTCTTCTCCCTCGGATTACAGACCCATCTCTTGCTGCAATGTCATCTATAAGATTATCTCGAAGATCCTTGCGAACAGAATAAAACCCTCCCTTACATACCTCATTGACCCTTCCCAATCGGCTTTCGTCCCAGGCCGCTCTATAGCGGATAACATCCTCCTTACCCAAGACCTCATGCACGGATACCAGACTAACAGGAAAGGCCCTAGATGTGCCATTAAGATAGACCTTATGAAAGCTTTTGATAACGTCCGTTAGGAGCTCGTTCTTGATGCTCTCCTTGCGATGGATTTTCCCATCCAGATGATTGGGTGGATCATTCACTGTATAACCACCCCCTCTTTTGCCGTTTTTATTAACGGAAGCCCTACTAGCTTCTTCCAGGGGAGGAGAGGCCTCCGACAAGGAGACCCCCTCTCCCCTTATATTTTTGTCATTATCATGCAGGTTCTCTCCCGCATCCTCCAGGAAAAAAGCGTAGACCCCCGCTTTGGGTTCCATTGGAAATGCCACTCGCTCACGATCATAAACCTTTGCTTTGCCGATGACCTTATGATTTTTTGTCGTGCTAACACCAGCTCGGTCAACCTCATCCATGAGGGCTTATTGGAGTTTGCCTCTCTTTCCGGTCTCCGCCTCAATCCTGCTAAAAGCCAGATTTTCCTCTCGGGAACTTCTCCGGATATAAAGCATGACATCCTCAACATCCTTGGCTTCCGCGAGGGGACCCTCCCTGTTCGCTACTTGGGGGTCCCTCTCATTTCTTCAAGACTCACGTACAACGACTGTCGCCCCCTCTTCTCTAGGATCACTAAACGTATCAACTCTTGGACTTCTAAGCATCTCTCGTACGCTGGACGCCTTCAACTGATCAAGTCTGTCCTCTTTGCTTGCCAAGTCTACTGGTCCTCCAATTTCATCCTCCCGGTCCGTGTTCTTAAGGAGCTTTCCCAGCTCCTCCGTAGATTCCTCTGGTCGGGCTCTGAAATGAAGATCTCGGGTGCCAAAGTAGCTTGGGACAGGCTCACCTTGCCCAAAGAGGAGGGCGGCCTTGGGATCCCAAACCTAAAAATTTGGAATCAGGCGGCCGCCCTAAAGTTTTTTTGGTCCATATTAACGAGAAACCACAGTTCAATATGGACCCGGTGGACTATTGATGAGAAGATTAAAAACAAAAACTTTTGGACTATCCCCATCCCTTCCTCCGCTAGCTGGGGTTGGCGCAAAATCCTCAAGCTCAGATCCCGCGCTTCGGATCTTTATAAGGTCAGAGTGGGCAACGGTGCTAATACCTCCATCTGGCATGACCCCTGGTTATTCTCATCATCCCTCATCCGATGCTTCGGCAATGGCATTGCCTCTCTCACCCGCCTGCGTAATGTCTCCATTGTCTCTGACCTCATCCGCGACGGCTCCTGGTGCTGGCCTCACCATGCCAGGGCCCAGAACCGCCGCATGCGCTCTCATCTCTCGGAAATCACAAACGCCCTATCCAATTTCCCTCCCCCAAACAGCTCGGAGGACGTCTTCTTATGGATTCCCAACAATTCCAAGCCCCATTTCACCATCAGTAGCACTTACTCCGCTATTCGTCCTTCAAGTACCAAGGTCCCTTGGGCCTCGCTTATCTGGAACAAGTACTCCATCCCAAGGCACTCTTTTATCTCTTGGTTGGCCATCCAAAATAAATTCACTACGCGTGACAAGCTCATCAGCTGGGGCCTGGACACCCCTCCTGACTGTGTCCTTTGCTCCTCGTGCCCGGAAACCCTTTAGCACATTATCATCCTTTGCCCTTTTTCCACAAACATTTGGGACAACATTTGCAGGCGGCTTCTTATCCCTTCAACACCCGTGGACTGGACTTCTTGGATTGAGGAGGCCTGCGGCTGGTCGAACTCCTCTAGCAACTGCTCCTATATTTGGCGTGTCGCTTTCAGCGCCATCATCTATCATATCTGGCAGGAGAGGAATGCCCGGATTTTCAATAATACTTTCACTCTTAGCTCGAGTATCGGCCATCGTATCCTCTCAGACCTCCGATACCGTTTTCATGGAACTAAGATTACTTTTCCGCTGTAATTTTTCTTATTTCCATTTGGCCTTTTTGTACTATGACTAATTCTTTGTATGTTGGCAAAGTACCGTTTGAACGTATTGTAAATTTTTTCATTTAATGCAATTTACAGCTTTTTATACCAAAAAAAAATAATTAATTAAGCTCGAAAATTTTAATTAATTAATTTAGTTAAAATATTTTAATAATATATTAATGTATTTTTGAATAATATATATTATTCAATTAAGAATATATTATTCAATTGAGAATATATTATTTAATTGATAATATATTATTCAATTTAGGAAAAATATGTTTAGATTTGATTTTATATTTCAAAGAGTATTATATTAGTAAAATATATTATTCTGTCATTTAAAATAGTATAATATATTTATACTAATATATATAGGAGATGTAGTAAACAAAAAAGATTAAGAAAAATAAAAATAAAAAAATACTTTTGTTCTCTTCCATATTTTTCTTTCTTTCTCCAAAAATATCCCATTAAAATCTACAATTGGTATCAGAGCTCTGTTCGATCAAGATGAACAACTCGATTCATATCTCTTTTGTTCCTCAATTAACAAAAGAAAATTATAATAAATGGAGTACTTAGATGAAGGCTCTACTAGGATCTCAAGAAGAATGGGAAATTGTTGAAAAAGGCTACAATGAAGTAAAAGATGTTGAAGAAGAAAAATTAACACCAACACAAAAAGAAGATCTAAGAAAATCAAGAAAGAAAGATAAAAAAGCATTGTTTTGGATATATCAAGGAGTCCAATCATATGAAGCAGCTTGAGAAAAAATTGCTTGTGCCACTTCAGCAAAACAAGCATGAGAAATTTTGGAGAAATCATTGAAATGAGATAAAAAGGTAAAAAGAATTCGATTACAAACTCTTAGAGGAGAATTTAAAAGTTTACAAAAAAAAACAGCGTCTGAATCCGTGTCTGAATCCGTTTTTTTCTGATTATTGTTCACGAGTATTGTCTATTGTGAACCAATTAAAAATAAATGGGGAAACATTGGATGATATTCGTTTAATTGAAAAAATTCTACGCTCTTTGGATTCAAGATTTGACTATATTGTGGTTGCTATTGAAGAATCTAAGGATTTAAACATCATGACGATTGATGAATTAACGGGCTCATTGAAAGCTCATGAAGAAAGATTAAATAAGAAAAAGAAGGAAGTACCGTTAGATTAAGCACTACAGTCAAACTTGTCTATAAGTGAGAAGAAAGAATATTGTACAAATCAGAGGAAAAAAGATTATGGCCATCCTTTAAGAGAATGGAAAAGAACAAACAAAAACCAGAATTTTAGAAGCTCACAAAGAGGACACGGAAATCAAAGAGGAAGAGGCTTCAATACTTATGGAAGGGGTCATTATGACAATCAATGGAAAGAAACAAACCAAAATCAGAACTTTAGAGGTTCACAAAGAGGACGTGGACGTGGAAATCAAAGAGGAACAGATCGTGGTTATATTGAGTGTTTTCATTGTCACAAGCCTGGTCATATCGAAAGCGATTGGCACAAGGAAAAAGAAAAAAACGAAGCTAATATGGTGAAAATAGTCAAGAAACTTTATTGCTTGTGACTCAGGGATGATTTCTGGTACATAGACAGTGGTGCTAGCAAACATATGACAGGTAACAAAAACTTATTTTCAAAATTATTTGAAGTTGATTGTGGAGAAGTAAAAGTAGGAGATGGAAAATCTTACAAAATCAAAGGTGTTGGTGAATTAGAATTTAAGACAAAGCAAGGGAAGATTGAGAAAATGTCTGATGTTTATTTTGTTCCTGGACTTCAAAATAATTTGCTTAGCGTTGGGCATCTACTGAAGAAGGGGTATGATATTCACTTTCGTGACATGGCATGTTACTTATCATTGAATAATCAAGTTGTTGCTAAAGTTGGAGTAGCACAAAATAATCTTTTCTCACTCACTCTTCAAAATCAGAATATGTCTTGCTTGATTAGTTCTCACGAAGCAGTTGCGAAATTATGGCATGATCGATTTGGACATTTGAATTATAGAAATTTGAATTATAGAAATTTGAAAATGCTTTCAAGAAAGATGATGGTCACCGGTTTACCAAATATTAGTCGTCTCGATGATGTATGTGAAACTTGTCAGTTTGGAAAGCAACATAAAAATTTGTTTATGGGCTTGTAGTCGAGCGCGACATTCTAAGTGATGAATTTTTCTTTAGAGTAAGATGGGAATGTGCTCTTCAGTCGTAACATGGGATGCAAGTACATCTACAGTTTTATTTTTGGCTATCACTATAAATGAAAGTGAACTCATTGATTGTTAGTTGTCGTTTTCTGGTCGTTTGTTTGATCATATAAAGAAGATATCTACACCAAAGCCTTTAAAATTCGAGGCTTCATCTGTAGACATACCATTTTTCGTATGTCGTAGATGAAGCCTTAACGCCTGAGTTTAATCACCAGTAGGTTGAAAACTTAATAATAAAGCTTTCAGAGTTTGGGCATTAACAGAAAACTTGGGCTCAAAAATGAAATTTCATTTCTCAATCTGAGGTCTCGGTCTCGCGGAGCGTCTGCAAAAGTGGGCACTTGGTAAGAAACTATTTGATTCCTTTAGAATTAGATCGTTAATTTTTAGCATAGATAAACAAGTGGAGAGGCAAGTGGAGTTTTACAGTTTCACATGGGTTTGGTCTTGAGAGTGTTTCAGACGACAACATGTAAGACTTGAATTATTTGTACAAACCTCATACTTTTTGGTCTACTAAAATTTCTTATTTCCCAATTACTGTAAAAGTTATAGACAATTGTCCAGATGTTTTATAACAACCCAATTGAGCACCGTAATCTTCCTAGTGAGTCGTTTTACTTATCGTATGTTTTTGGGTGATGCCATATCTTATAGAGCTTGCGATTCAGTATGCCATGCCGGTGGACAAAAATACCAAATAACTTGCCTTATCTTATCCCAAATAAGCATCTTTTATTGAGTTGTTTTACGTGCACATAACATTAAAAGTCTTATAGACCTTCATTTGCTTGGGTGAAAGGTTTGTAGATGTTTCTCTACTGACATGAAATCCTCTTTCATTTAAAGCTGGTGGGTGGTGATTTTGGGTGTGACACCATTGACATCAGAATTTTTTCAAAAAATACCCAAGGTTGGTAGTGAGTAATCTTACAAAAAGTATATAAACATCCTCGGTTAATGTGGCTCATACTCTTACAATCATCTTATACATAGTGTTAAGATTTACTTTGCCAAATTTTTGGTTGGCTTAACTAACTGTGAAGTCTCCCCTAGACCCTCTATACGGTTTGGATCTTTGATGGTATCTTCCATGGGATCGTCGATCTTTAACTTTTATACTGAGCTAAGCCCTATGACACAAAATTTGCGTACAACTACTCATTTTACAAACGATTTTATGCAATGATGATAAGAGGATGTAAGTGTTGTAATATTGTACTACCAAGTTGGACCTAAAATAAGTTTCTAGGCCGCTGACGCGTGATGACAGCAAAGTGCTACTTGAAGGAAGAAGTTTTGTGCAGTGGTTTAGTTTTCATATCAATCATTATTGATATCGTAGGTTCTATAATTTTGCCTAAGAAACCAACTACTGGATTTGAGGTTTGTTGGAAGATCAACTCATATTCGAATCGATTGTCCATTGTTTTAAGGATAACATTAGTCAATAAGTCTACCAAAAAAGCGTTAAACCTCAGTTCTAGTAGAAATCTCTCGAATTACTAGGGCGTCATTGTGCGGACATGTTGATGTTGTTTAGAGTTTTATTTGAAATTTTTTTAGCATTAGATATAAAAATGACCGTTAGTACATCCCCAAAGTCTCCTTTGGGTTAGTAATTTGATTTGCCTCTCTCGAGCATATTTCCTTCCACAAAGAGTAAGGAAGAGGTTTTACCTCGACTAGGCATTATGGGTGCCATCTTGACCTAATCGTTCTCGGGTAATCTGTCAGGAGGAGCTCACTCGAGCATATTAGCATTAGTATCTCGATTTTCAAATAGAAGTTGTTTTTCATCTAGTGACCAGTGTCGTTGTTGAATTTATGGATTCTGGTTGTTTGTAATTAGCGAGGCTGGTGGTTTTCCCTGCAGATGTTGTTCATTGATGCAATTAAAAGTGTATAGTATACCGGGTGTGATGCATATGCTGCCGGTGGTGACCTTTCTTGCTCGAGTCATTCATCGCACCGACAGCCATTGCATTGAAAAAAACTGCATGTCTACTGGTATAGGTTATGGTCATTGCATGAATTTTTCCTATTTTTGTATTCCCATGTTCGACGTTTCCAAAGAAATGTCAGGATTGCAGACTGGTCTGGAAACAATGTTAGGAAATTTCGGATATGCTGAAAGGCTCAAAATGGTCAAACTCGGATATATAATGTCTAGAGTAAGTTAGATTTGGTGCATTGATTTTGTTCATGAGGTTAAGAAACGTTTGTAGCCCTGCAAAATGTAAGGAGAAACGTGATCCTAACTAAGTTTAGTTGAAGATAAAGTCTAATAATAGTTGTTCAGACCACTTTCTCCACACGTCAATTGATGAGAGAAAAAGCATCTTGGATAGTTGTACAATCTATTTTAAAACCATAATTTTTTAATATTGAGCGTTTTTGTATATGATGTTACCTCAATTTCGATTGGTATGGGATAATGGAAACTTATGCGGTATTTTTTAGGTAGAAGTTTTTTAATTACCTCGGGGAAAGACTGTTTGTTGCCTTGTTATTCGTCGAAGTTGGTCTGGTGTAGGATCGGGTGTTCTTCCATAGAGCTCTACCGCCGTTGATTGCGAATTCATGTATGGTCTTATGCAGCTGCTTGTGCGAATTGACAGTGAAAACGGAAGTTTTTGTTGAGGATTTGATTTTCGTTGTTTCGTTGGCGACCATGACTTCAGCCCTTAATTCTAGACTACCAGAAAAGCAATTGTATTTGTAGGAAACGTTTGAGTTAGGCCTTTATTTTGGATTTTTAATGTTTCCATGCATCCTTTGGTCTCCTCAATTTTAACTTGAAGTTCCAGGCTTCATCCGTGCTAATAAAATTTCGAAATTGAACGAGTTTTTTTAGTTTTTTTAAAAAATGATCTTGACAAAAATTTATGTTTGTATACACATTTGTCATTTGTCATTAGATCGTTACAAGTTTACGATCTATTTTTTGTATTTTTAAATAAAAAAATAGATTTCAAAATACATAAATGTTAAAGAAACCATTAATATCCGAACAAGATCCTACCCAACCTAACAATATTTGATGTGTTGAATCCTAACCACTCAACCTAAGCAGTGATTAACAATTGGCGAACACCTGCTCGAGAGGTTGTAAGAGGTAATACGAGATTCGGCTCTTACATTATTTCAAAAACAAAATTAGAATAAAGAACATAAAGTAAACTATTGAACAAGATATTTAACGTGGTTCAGATTTTGAAAAAATCTTACATCCACGGGCAACATACACTTCTTTTATAAATAAGTAGGTTACAGAAAACCCCTCAAACACAAATGACTCAGTCACTTTTTGTAACAAAAGATGATGTGATTCACAGAACTCTCTCTTCAGTGTTTATCTCTCACCTCACTTATCTTCCTAAAGACCTAAAACTAGTTTCTCTTTCTAAAGAAATATGCAGCTCACATGGCATCACGCCACAAATTGCGAACTAATATCTTCTTCTATTTATAGGCTAGCTATGATAAATCTTAATCCATTAATTAAGGAATCTATTTAATATAATAATTAATATAGACTACCAAATTAATATAATATTTAGTTAATATAGAAACTCTAATTAATATAAAAGATCTAATTAATATAGGAGACCAATTTTAAAAAGAAGATTCTGCTTCGAGTTACTCGGATGCTACAACTACTCATCGGAGACAAATTGTCCACATACACGCTTGGAATAATCAATTCTCATGGAGTTTGTAAACTTTATCGAGACAATCCTCTTTAACAAACCAGTCTCTCTCCTACATCCAAAAAACGATAGTAACATGTATCCCAAGATCAGACCGAACAACACTTGATCAATGCTCCACAATTTGAGCATTCGAAACCTTTAACCCATCAAACTTCAGATCAAGATCCAAAGCTAACAATGATTAAACTTCATTTGCAAAGGCATAACTCGGACCTAGCTTGAAAACAGATTCTGTAAAGGTATCCACATCTCCGCCCTTATGTTCAAACTCCATTGCAACTCCAGATCCACCTCTAGCACTTATGACATCTCCATGAAGACCAAAAGTCTAAGGGCTCCCGTTGATGATGATAGTTGTCCCAACAGCTCATTCACTCAACCTTTTATTATGTCCAACTGTCAAAAGCAAAACACTTACTCCAATTAAGCTATGACTCATCTTCTTTGTTATTTCATGCTTCAAGGTGCTCCTCAAGATTATGTGTCTATGCATACCAAATTTAGAACAAGAGCTAATGAATGGTCGGTTCACTAATACCGTGTCATTGTCAGTCTTAAATCTCTCCAGGTACTTCATGGATTGGATCTCCACGTGTTTTGACAAGCCTTCAACTTCCTATAGTCGAATCCCAACAGATACATTCCCCACACTAGACATTTCTTCTAGTACGGACCCGTCCATGATTAAACTGTCATCAGTCCTATCACCCTCCATAAAAACACGTGAGTATTGCAAGACCCTAAGTCTTCCATCTCCACCCTTATACTCAAACACTTCATCATCTAACATACCTATAGACACAAGGTTACATTTAAATTCAAGGACATACCGCACATTTGTTAAAGCCTATCTAGTTAGTAAATAACTTGAATCTAATACATCCCTAATGGAATCCACCATTATATTATGCTTGACTTTACTTTACGATCTGCGGTCTTCGTCTTTGTACTTTATCTTCTTCACCAACAATGAATATTAATATCAGATCTTCATGCTCACCGCACCACTTTTTAGGGAAATTATCAATATCCGAACAAGATCCAACCTAGCCCAACAAGATCAGCTAGGCTGAATCCTAGCCATTCATTCTAAGTAGTAACTAACAATTGGCAAACACCTACTCGAGAGGTTGTAGGAGGTAATATGAGCTTCAACTCTTACCTTATTTTAAGTTAAAAAGTTGACAAGAAAGAATATAAAGTAAACGATTGAAACAAGATATTTAACGTGCTTCAGATCATGAAGATCATATATCCAGAGGCAACATACACTTCTTTTATAAATAAGTAGGTTACAGAATTACTCTAAAACACAAATGACTCAATCACTCTTTGAAATTGAAGATGGAAAAACATTGTTTTGTTTGTTAGAAGACATTTTGAGATTTGAAGATCTCCGAAAATCTTATTTGATAACATCAACCTTATCTACCAATGATGAAGAACAAGCAAATCCAGGTTTATTTTTCTTTCTCTCATCCAACTTTTTAATTCAAACTTTCCGTCTTGTTAGAAGTTCAAAATTTGAAACAATTATCCAAATTTTAAAATGACTTTGGTTATAAAAAAATCATTTATGATTATTTTTTAGCTGGCTCTTCTTTAATCTTCCATAATAGCAACCTAGAAATCAAGGTGATATATGCAGATAAGTTGTGTTCTAAAAACCAAAAGTCAATTATTTCTCCTGCTTACATATCTTAGTAGTATCTATAAATCATAGTATTCACTTCTAATATAAGACCAATGTCTCTTTCTAGTTTGATGATCATGAAACTATTAGAAAAAGAAAAAAACAGTTGATATTCCAAAGGATAAAATGTTAAGAATTGATTATCTAATTTATAGAGCACCAAGAAAAATAGAATTTCTTTTGAGAACCTATAACAATCTAATATATGTTAAAAATAGTAACTTAGGAAGAAATACGACTATCCATTTAACATCAATTCTCATGTATCATACATTCAGGCTCACAAGGAGGGTGATTGCTCTTAATTGAGCAGGAGCCTGTTGTAGTTATAGTCTAACTTATCAACTACTAACATAGGCTCTTGAATGGCTAAAAAGTCTATTTTCATATCTTTTGATATATTTTATTCTTTTTAAAGTTCTTTTATTTCCACTGCCACGAGCATTCAAATTTAGTATTGTAATGGTCATTTAGGTATACTATTAGAGAATCTTACACACCACTTAATATGCAATACTTGTGATTTATAAAACCTTTAAGAGGTCTATATTTTGAATTTTTTTCATCTTTCTACTTAACATTTTCTTCAATTTTTATTATTCTTCAATTTTTCTCGAAACATGAGAAGGGGGAAGGTTACCTATTGTTAATTGCTTTGGGAGTTTTATTCAGAATCAGAGTTATCCATAAGATTTGTTGTAAAGATATAACTATAATCTATTAGATTAAGGGCTTTTATTATTTTATTGTCTAAATTCTCAGGCATTTCCTCTACTTTCTCTGCTATTGGTTGTAAGATATCATTTTTATTGATAGTTTGATCTTCATATATTTATGCTGGAAACTTTGGATTCTCTTACTTAGTAGTGTGCTTTATTTTCTTAGTATGATTATCCTTATTTATTGATAATTCATTAGTTGAATGAATCAACTTCTCAAATTGATTCATACCAACTTAGAGCCAGTAGAATCAGCTTGTCTTTTAACTAAGGTCTCTTTAGGTAAGTAATTAATAATAATGGACTTGACTTTGGGGACCCAAATTTTAGATTATAAGTCATATTTTTTGTTCATATTATTCTTAGCATTTCATGTTATTTGAATATGACTCTTCTTTATTTTGAATAAGTTTCGTACATTCTTATGTTTTATGACCTAAATGTCTACATAATTGATAATATACATGCATGTTACCATATATTATACCATTTTAGAAGCCTGAATTATCGTCAAACCTTATCCATGCTTTAGTTTTAAGATTTATAGATACGTCAAACTCAACCTATGTCTTATAACAGTTGAATTTAACCCGATTTTCTAAAGGAACCAATATAGTTAATGGATTACCAATTGAAGTAGTTATAGTCTAGATAGTATCTTCATTATACATAAACTTTGGAAGGTTTGTAAATGTAATCCAAACCAGAGTTGCGTGATATTTTATCCTAGGGTTGAATTGATGGTACCATTTTAGAATCTCTCTAGCAGTCTGGCCAATAGACTATATATTTCTCTTCCATGGCTTTTTAAGATCATGTAAGAGGTCCAGTTCAATTAGAGCATGTCTGTGAACCTACAAAAAGATATTTTACTCTCTCTAAAAAATCCTAGGCTATCAATAATTTTTTAGATTATCATCAAAGAATGTCTAGCGTTAGAGAATTTTCCAAATATAATATGTTTAGAGTTTAAGATTAGACTTTCATGGTCCTTGCCAGAAAGCTAAATCGACACATGATCACCAGCTTCATTATTCATGGCACCTTTGTGCTTTATTTCTTTTGCTCCATTATTCATTGCTTCAACATAAAATTTTCGCATTATTTTTTATTGTAGAGTCTGTCTTGGTTGTTCACGTGAAGATGTTTCTTCAAATATAGAGTTATTTTGAGCAATTATATTGTATTGGAATGATCGTACTCTTCTTTGTGTTTTGGCAGAAAAGGGAATTCAGAATCGATCTTGCTGCAATCAATTATCAAAGAAGATTTTATGTTTCAAAATAATTTTTTCTTTAAAGCAGGAAAATTTGCAGAGGTTCTTGAAGAAATACTGGTTATAGAATTCAGTTTTGCTGATTGTAGAGCCTGATCGCAACCTGCTTCACTCCGTATTGTATTGGTGGCAGCCTGAAGAAACCGGTAGCTTTTATAAGACATATTGGTGGCCATCGGATGATGATTCTTGTGTTGATTTTCGATTGGATGACCCTAGAGGAGCCCCCATCTTCCAGAACCAAATAAGGAAGTAAAAACTATAATGATGGAAGGACATAAAGTTTTAAGATTGGGCAAATATATTTTTACTAACCTCATGTACAAATTTGTACGATGTAACGAGTGTCCCGACAAATTTCATACCACAAATTATCCAAAAAACATGTTTTGGCTCATCAATCAGAAGATGAGATCGTACTCCTAACAAAGTGGATAAACTCACAGCAGTAGGAGGAAAAATAGACAATCAATCCAGTATTAGTGAATAAAATAATGATAAGTGGAGGATATGTATAAACTTCATAGACTTAAACAAAGAATGTCAGAAGGATAATTTCCCCTTACTAATAATTTTTCAGCTAGTGGATGGAACGTCAGAGAATAAGATATTATCTTTTGTATATTCTTAATCTGGATACAATAGATCATAATGAAATGAAGACGATTATGAATACATTAAATTTATAACCTAGATGGGACTTCATTGTTACAAATTGATACATTTCTCACTAAAGACAATTGGGGCCACATATCATAGACTTTTCAACAAGATCTTTGCAACACAACTTTGGAAAAATTTACAAGCTTACATTGATGATATGCAAGCACTGAATATGAGGATCATTTAGTTGTCTTAGCCAAGATGTTTGCAACCCTTAGAGGAGTATATATGAAGCTCAATTTAAAAAATGGGCCTTTGGTGTAAGGTCTGGAAACTTCTTGAGGTACATGGTCAGTGAGAAAGACAAGGAAGCATATCATACTCAACTATCAAACTTAGATATCATGAATTATCTGAGACACATAAGAGAAGTGTGAATATTAGCAAGAAGATTGGTTGCACTAAGTAAATTTATCTCAAGATCTATATATAAGTGTCATCATTTCTTTCATGTTCTAAAAGAAGCATTGAAGTTCAATTGGAATCCAGTTTATAAACAAGCCTTCAACAACATCAAGAAATTTATGACTTCTCTAGAGGTATTAACAAAGCTAAAATTAAATGAGTCATTATTTCTTTATTTAACATTTTAAATAATTTGTTTCCATAATTATGTTAATAAAAGAAGAAGAAAATAAGAATAAAGCTACATATTATGTAAAAATATCCTTGTTAAATGTTGTAACTAGATATTTATAATTATAAAAGCATGTGTTAGGATGGTAGTTACAGCTAGGGATGAGACCTTACTTCAAAGCTCATAAAATTATAGTAAGAACCTCATTCTTTATAAGAAGATATATTTTCAAATTCGGATGTATTTGTTTCTACTCATGAGGGAAATTCATATTTCCTTAATATAATTACTAATTATTCTAGTAAGGTATGGGTTCATGTCATTAAGATAAAAGTGACATTTTTGAAAAATTAAAATAATGGCATACTCTTCTAGAAAATCAAACATGAACTAAATTGAAATTTTGAGAACCGACAATGGCGTAAAGTTTGTTTCAGAGAAGTTTAATGAGTTTTAAGGTATAAAGGGACATAAAACGGTTGCATACATATTGTAGCGATATGGTCTTGTAGAAATTATGAACATGACTTTGTTGGAATAGGTAAGGTGTGTGTTGTTGGGAGCTAGATTATCCAACAGATTCTAAAGAAAAGTTCTTAGTATTGCAACATACTTGATCAACAGATGTCCATCAATATGAATAAATTTTAAGACACCTATGGAGGTTTGGAGTGACCGACACAGATTATTCCAAATTTGGAGCTTTGGCATTTGCCCATATTCAGAAAGACAAACTTAATTCTAGAGTTGTAAAGTGTTTTCATAGATTATCCTGAAGATGTGAAGGGTTACTAGCTGTACAAGATGGAACCTGGAAGATCAAAGTTATAATAAGAAGGGATGTTACTTTTGATGAGACCTAGATGAGGTTGAAATGTAAATACTTATATTTAAGACCATAAAAATGAGTCGAGAAAATTCAGTTTGAGATGGAGCATTTCGCTGATGAAAATGAAAAAGAGGATTATACTCAAAGACCTGAAGAAAGTAGAAGCCAAACAATAACTACTCCCGGCTACTACTTTTCCTAAGATATATGGTTATGTTAGCCTTATTTTTTATGGTTTGAATGCGGCTGAAGAGGTACAAGACTCAAATCTAAAAAAAATTAAGAAGGCATTCGAAAGCAATAATAAAATAGATTGGATGAAGAAAATGAAAGGGAAAATTCTTTCATTTGAGAAGAATCATGCTTGGAAGCTTGTGTTATTACCTAATAACAAAATTATAGTTTGTAGCAAACGGGTGTTCAAAATAAAAGAGTGTATACCATAGGTGAAAGCACCAAGGTATAAAGGGAAACTTATAGCAACGAGTTTTACTCAGACGAAAGGGATCAATTACAACTAAATCTTTTCACCGGTAGTGAAACATTATACTATAATGAGTCTTATAGAAATTGTAAATATGTATGATTTTAAATTGGAACATATGGACGTGAAGACCACATTTTCACATGGAGAGTTCGATAAAACAATATGCATGCAACAACCTGAAGGTTTTGTGGAAGATAACTCAAAATTGTGTATGTTAAAGAGTCTTTGTATGGGTTGAAGTAGATTTTAATGCATTGGTATTGTTGTTTTGATAATTTCTTATTAAATAGTAGTTTTGTGAGAAGCACCTATGACACTTGTGTGTACATGATGAAGAGGGATGAGAAATTCATTCTCTATTTCCTCTTTTATGTAGATGGCATCCTTATAAAAAGTTCTGTCAAACAAGAGATTCAGAGGCTCAAGATGAATTTAAATGGTAAATTCGAGATGAAGGGTCTTGGTAATGAAAGGAAAAAACTTGGGATGGATATCATGAGAGGCCAGAGTAAAGATTATTTATTTTTATCTCAGCATATTTATTTGAATGTAAGTGGTGGAATAGTTTAGAATGATAGGTTCTAAGTTAGTAAACACTCTACTAAGCCATCACTCAAAGTTATCAGTTAAACGGTGTCCTCAATCCGATGATGAGAAAAAAAATATAAAGAGTACTCCTTATGCAAGTAAGATTTGAAGCATCGTGTGTGGTATGGTCTGTAGTATACGAAATTTATCTTATGCAATTAGCGTGATAAGTCGGTTTATGGAAAACCCGGGACATGCTCATTGGCAAGCTTCGAAATGGGTGTCGAGATACATGAATCGGTCCTTGAAGAGTGGTCTGAAATACACTAGAATAAACCCATGTAGGAATGGTTTGGAGGGTTATATGGATACAGACTATGTGGGTAATATAGAAACTAGAAAATACTTATCGGGTTTTGTGTTTATATCGTTCGGTATAACAGTTACTTGAAAGTCCAATCAATAGTGGGTTGTAGCCTTGTCAAACACTCAAGCATAATACATAGCCCTTGTTGAAGGGGTCGAGGAAGTCATATGGTTGAAGGGTATGATTGGAAAAATAGGGATTTTACAAGAATGTGTGAAAATACATTGTGACACCCAGAGTGTCATTCATTTGGTGAATCGTCAAGTTAATCATAAGAAGACAAATCACATTAACATTTGGTTTCATTTTATTAGAAAAAATATTGAGACAAAATAAATTATGGTGGAAAAAATTGTCTCTAAAGAAAATACAGCAGACATGTTCACTAAATCATTACCTAGAGAAAAGTTCAAGAATTGCTTGGACTAAATTACCTTGTCGAAAGTAGACGAATGTTTAAGAGAGGAGAAAGGTGGTTGGTGGGAAGTTGGCATAACCATCTATTTTAAGAAAAGATGGAAAATTATTGGTTTTTTCCTTGGAAATTCTAGATGAGGTGGGATCATCTAGACGAGTCATGGTCTTTTAGATAAGGCGAGATCTTCTAGACGAGGGAGTGTCTTTTAGATGAGGTAGGGTCTTCTAGACAAGGCATGGTCTTTTAGATAAGGCATGGTCTTCTAGACGAGATAAGGTCTTTTAGATAAGGCAGGGTCTTTTAGACGAGACAAGATTTTCTAGATAAGGTAAGTTATCTTAGATAAACCAGGGTTTTCTAAGACGATGGTATTCTAAGACGAGGATCTTCTAGACGAGGGTCTTCAAAAAGAGGTTCCTCTAAACAAGGGTCTTTTATACGAGAGTATTTTAGAAGAGGGTCTTCTAAAAGAAGGTCCTCTAGACAAGGGTATTCTAAACAAAAGTATTTTAGATAAGGGTCTTCTAAATAAAGATCTTCTAGACAAGGGTCTTCTAACTGAGGGTCTTCAAACCGAAGGTCTTTTAGACGAATTTCCCAAAAACGAGGATTCTAAGATGAGGTAGCTGACGAATTGTGAAAGAATTAATTACAACTGAATTAACCAATTTTGTTACAAAGTAACTAAATATGTTATTATATCAAGAAAACTAGCATTATAAATACTCTATTAAGCCTTAAATAAATAACACGTTCAAAGAATTGTTGAGAAATACTTATTCTTATAAATCTTGTAAAAAAATATTTTTGGAGATGTTGAGTTAAAGTTGCTCTTTACCCGAGATGCAGGTCGATATGACTGTACAGGGGGAAACAAATAATTGTGTTATTTTCTTTTCGCAGATTTAATTATTTTTTCCTTGATTCTTATTGTTTTATCTTATTGTTCTTGGTCTCTTTTTCCAATATTTTTTCATACATTAAGGTATTGATGTGAGTTAACCAAATCTCACAACACATGAGTTACAAATCCTCGTAAATATGTTTCACACGTTTATTGATACAAGTTTTGCAGCTCTATTATACAATGTTATTGTGGAATGTATCCTAAATGACATGTAAAACCTAGCATTATAATTTGTGCAACATAAGAACGCTAGATTTTGCAATACACTAGCAGTGAACATCATATTTATCCATACTTATGTGAATTTACATATCTAAAAAACCAATCAACAAAAATAAAAAATAAGTATATATCTTCTACAACCGTTTCCAATGGTATTTCCACGAGAGTTGTGATAGTTTGATGGGTAAGCTTTTGAGTTGAAAGCTAAATAATTTACTAATTTAGTAAGAAAAAGGTTTTAGAACTGTATGAGTTCTGAAATATATCAGGTTTTTATTTTATTTTTTATATTACGTAACTATGTTTAGTAAATATAATGACAAACTAATATAAGAAGTATATAAAAAATATTTTTATAACTTTCATTTAAAGACAATGTTATAAATAATAAAAACGTGATTCGATATGATAAAAAATAAACAAATAAAGTACGACCGTTTATTTTATGTTTAAAATTTACACCATAATTTTAGTTCGATAAATATAATTTGAACTACAATTAGATTTTAATGTCGATATATACATATTTTAACTAAAACAACAAAAAATATTATATATCTATAAGTAATAACCATCAGTTTCATTATTTGTTTTGGTTTTGGAATTGAAATTAATAAAAAAATAAGAAGACTACCAAAATTGAATAAAAATATATAATATTTTGAAATATTGTACGTAACAATATTTAACAAATATAATGAAAATTGACATAAGTTACTATATAAAAGAAGGATTTCCCCTTAGTCGTTAAGGATTTCAGGCCAATTACTTGTTGCAACGTGGTCTACAAAATTATTTCCAAGATCTTTGCCGACAGGATCAAAGCCTGATTCCCCTATCTGAGGGATGAATTTAAATTAGTTTTTTTGGTTGACCGTAATATTACAGACTATATCATTCTTTCTCAAGAACTCTTTTGGGTTACCAAACTAACCGAAAGGGGCCGAGGGTCGCACTAAAAATTAACTTGATGAAATCTTTTGACAATATTTCATGGCATCTTATCCTTTATATATTGGTGGCCATGAATTTCCCATACCAGATGATCAGCTGGATTATTCAATTTATCGCTACCCCTTCCGATTTCGTTATTCTTTTCGGTAACCCTTATATGATATTTTATGGTAGAAATGGTCTCAAACAAGGTGATCATTTATCCTATTTCTTATGTGTCTTAGTCATGCGAGTCATCTCTAAGTATCTATAAAAAGAAAACTAATAATGTAAAAACTTTTGTTTCCATTGGAAATGTCAAACTTAAGATTGTCAACCTTTTCTTTGGAGACGACTTGATGATTTTCTGTTGTGGTGACATTAATTCCCTCAATCTTATTAATGATGATCTTAATAAATTCTTTAACCTTTTGGGCCTTAAGTTATCCCTCAAAAAAGCCACATCTTCCTCTCTATGGTTAACCCCACTCTTAGATCCAATATATCAACATCATTGGTTTCAAGGTTGGTTGTCTTCCGGTTAATTACTTTGGACCCATTCTCCCTAGTCAACTTTCCCATAATGATTGTCGACCCCTTCTTAACAAAATCACTACCTATATTACCTCATGGACTTTCAAAAACCTCTCTTATGCTGACATGCTTCAACTCATTAAATATGTTCTTTTTGTTGGGGCAAGTTTATTGGTTTTCGATCTTTATTCTCCCCATTAGAGTTCTAAAAGAACTCTTTCAATCTCTTCACCGTTTCCTCTGTGACCTTGCCCTTGTTAGAGGGTGGCCTTGAGATTCTAGAACTAAAACTTTGGAATCATGCGGTCGTCCTCGAACATGTGTGGTTCATCATTAGTAAACACGACAATTCAATCTGATGTGACTCGATTTACTCTAAGAAGATAAAAGACAAAAACTTTTGGTATCTAAAAATTGACTCTTCTTCCTCATAGACTTGGAGAATTTTTTTAATTCTTAGGCCTATCACTAGCAATTTATATAGGTTTCCGATTGGTAACGTGGAGAAGAACTTCTTCTATTTTTCCCCTTGGTTGTTTTCAACCTCTTTGATCAAGCACTACATGCATATTATTATTCATGATTCTCGTATGGGGAGCAATCTCAAGGTTTCTGATATCTTTCGTGACGGCCTTTGGAACTGGCCGACTCATTTAAGATCTTCCAATGCTAGAAACATTTGTAACATCCAGGAGGTTAACAATCTCTCTCTCTCTCTCCTCCCAGTATCTTTCACAACGATGTCCACTATTGGATTGTTAGGAGAGGTATCCCTAAGTTCACTATTAAATATACCTACAATGTCATTCGTACGCTCATCCCAAGTGTCGTATGGATGGGGTTAGTATGTCATAATTTTAATATTCTCCGATATACTTTCATCATTTCGCTTTCTATCCAAGGAAAACTTTCCACCCGTGACAAGCTTTGAGTTAGGGTCTAAACACCCCCCCCCCCCCCCCTCTCTCAACTATTTCTTAAGAAATTCCGCATCATAAACCATTGATCATATCTTCCATGACTTTAGTTACACTCAGAGCATAGGGCTTTTGCAAGCTGCAAGCTTGGTTTTTTATAAGCCACAATAACAATTGTGACTCTTGGATCCATGAGGCAGCCAACTGGCCTCCATCTAATTTACAATACCTTTGGCGTGCCTGCTTTGACGTTGTTGTCTACCGCATTTAGTGTGAGAGAAATACTAAAACAAATTAGATCCTCTCATTCCCCCAATTAGATCATCTTATTCTCCCGCCTTTGTGGTGTCTTATCGCATGCTTTCTGACCTCTGATTCAGATTCTTGGTACCAAGGTTGTCTGAACAATCTAGTCCTACTAATTTCTAACTTAATTTTATTTTGTATTTTGATTGAAGCAACCATCTTCCTTTTTATTGCGGTATTTGCTCGCTTACGTTGTCGCTGCCTAACCTATTTTTAACATAGTGGTCTTAGCCCCCTCACTTTGTTTTGTCTGTGCTTGTTTGGCCAAATTGCAGTCATCCTCCTCTCGCTCGTATGCTACTTTGCTCATATGTATTTCGACTCTCTAATTTTGTTTCTACACATTTACTCTCTTTTTTCTTATTTCGGTTTGAGTAAGGTTAAAGTCTACTTACCTTCTTCTTGTATTCTTTTACAACTCTTAATGCTCTCATCGGAATATGACTTGTGTGCTTGTATGAAACCATTTTTATTTAATGTATATTTATAAAAATAACTAATAAAAAAACTTTTTTTATAATTTTAATTTAATTACATATAAAAAGCGGAGATTTCAAATAACAAATATATTTGAATTTTACGTTCCAATTTTAGTTTTGGTCTTAATATAGGTATAATTTGAACAATTATTATACTTTACTGTTGATATCTATATATTTTAATTAAAACAAAGAAAAGTAACCGAGTTTGTAAAAAAATCAATCCCAAAAATAGAATAGTCGAATTAGTGGTGTAACGATTTTCTCTATAAATATTTTCTTAGCTGATTTTGTCACACAAATCATTTGTATACAAGTAGAAAAAAATCATAAAAACACTACCGAAATTGAATAAAAATATAATATATATATATATATATATAGGTTTTTAAAAGAAAAAAAATCATATATTTTAAAGTGCGAAATTCTTTATGATTGTAAAAATAGAAAAGTAAAGCTCGAGTCATTAAATAGTACTTAATTAACTAGGATAGTAAACTGTAACTAATTCTATATTTACTTATAAAACTCAACGTCTATATAACTAATATATATAAACCCCCGACATAAATGCAATAAACGCGTGACACAACCATTACAAATATGACATGGTTATGGTGCAACCTTTTTATCATCGACATGTGAATGGTAATATAAATAATACGAGGCATATGAAGACAAAGCTATTCCTTCTTCAATGACCTTTCATCCTCTTCAAAAGTTCCTTTCGATATGTATCAGTTCGTTTCCTCAACAGTCACCTCTAAATTTATAGATAATATATATATTCGTATAGAGAGGGTACATACAATAGCATATAGATTGGATCGAACCCAACCAATCAGAACAAGATCAGAAAAATCCATCGTTCCAAAATGATTGGTTGTTTAACATCAATGCAAATCAATCCATCATTTCATCATTTTCCAACACAAAGATCCGATCTTTGTTTCAGTAATCCTCAAAAACCGATATTCCGACGAAGGAGAAGACGAGAAAATGGCGTCGTTACGGTCATTGCCTCGTCAACCAACGTGGCTACATCGCCACCGTTCTGGGATTCTTGGAGACCTGACAAGGCTTCTTCTGATCCTTCGCTTAGTGATATCATTTGGCCATCTGCAGGTAATTAACCATAAAAACTCAAACTTTTCTTGAAGAGATTGAAACTTTTGTTGAAAAGATTGAAACTTTTGTTGAAAAGATTGAAACTTTTGAAGATTTGACGAAGTACCCAGATGATTTTAAATAGTAAAGGAAGTAGCTTTTGGTTCATAGTAGGAAGCATCACCTATCAGAAAGCCAAAGGGTCAAGTTTTGGGTTCTTTATTAGTCTTTTATTTTAATTGGCTAGTCATGTGATACTATGTTTAGGGTTTATTAAGCTTGACCTGGAATCTTCCTTGGGGTTTGGAATTAGAATTAGCATAAGTAATCTAGATTAGTAGTATATTAGTATATTATATAAGTATTTACAGGATTAAGTATTGTGTGAAATGGCCCACAATCATGTTAAATATGACAAAATTGACCACTATTAACTTAAATTTTACTTATAATATATGTAAACAGGTGCATTTGCAGCAATGGCAGCACTGGGAAGAATAGATCAAATACTTGGACCCAAAGGAATTTCAATGTCTGTTGCACCTTTAGGGGCTGTGTGTGCTATCCTTTTCACCGCTCCTTCCTCACCCGCAGCTCGGGTACACCACAGTTCTATCTTCTCTTTTATTTTGCGGCGTCATACATGTGTCTAAGATTTATAGCCAATATCACCTGAATGGTCCAACTTTGGTAAAACTAAGTTAGCTGAGTTGGACAGATATATATCTCGACTCCCGAGTCCTGTTTTGTTCAAGACCTCAGTTTATGACTCTGGACCTTAAATCTTTAGATATCAGACTAACCTTACATTTATGTATACATGTTTCAGAAATACAACATGTTCATGGCCCATATTGGTTGTGCAGCCATCGGGGTTTTAGCGTTTTCAGTGATTGGCCCCGGCCCATTAGCTAAGAGTGTTGCACTCGCTGCTTCAATCGCGTTCATGATATATACTCGGTCTACTCATCCACCCGGTACAACTATTTTCTCATCATTTGATTTTGTCGACTTGGTATATCTGTTTTGTTATTGTATACATTTACAATTTTGATTTCTAATGATTTAATTTTTCCGGTGATAATTAATAGCTGCAAGCATGCCACTTTTGTTCCTTGATGGAGCCAAGTTCCATCACTTGAATTTTTGGTACACTTTGGTCCCTGGTGTTACTGGTTGCCTTCTCCTTTGTTTGATGGTAAGTTTTCTTTACTTTAAGGCTTACTATCTTGGATTATTACCGGTTTCAAAACTCAAATAACAAGTTGTAAGTTACTAAGACCACTTTCTAGTAATAGGTAAAGCTCGAGTATATAGTGTTTCAACTCAGTATAATTATAGGATTACTGACTAGTAATAGGTAAAGCTCGAGTTTACATTCAACTCACTATAAAGTATATCTAGTCGTACTGATGCAATTGCGAGTCAGAGTTCCCTAAGGTCTTAAGTATTTCATTAGTTAACGTTGATAGCTGTAACTCCCTTTTCCTCTTAAGAATTAAGTCAAATGACTCGCAAATATTTTGGTTTTGATCCTAAAATATTGTGCCGGGCAGTTTCACGTAGCGTGTCTAATATTGACACGGTGATTGTTACTTGAACTTGTGCTCCTGTGCTATTTCATAAGATTGTGCATATTTGCGGAGATTGTCTTGATAATTAAAGCGTTTCTTAAATCTTCAAACAACGCAGCAAGAGATAGTTTGCTACTTGAAGGAAAACGTCAAATTCTAAGGTACAAAATTAGGCAAAAGTGCGACTCATCTTTGTTCAATGGGGTTAATTCACAAATGTTGAACATAAAGCATGCGAAAAGGGTTGTCTCGAACAAAATGGAGCGAGATACTATATTTATCTGTCGATAAATGTATGTATAATATTATATACTTTAGAAGCTGTCTTGTATTTTTTTTTACTCGCTTTCGTGTCTAGCCTAATGATGTTGTAAACATATGTGTTGCTTGACAGTGTACAGCTTCAATGTTTGATAAGGTTGATAGATAATTGTTAGAGTAGAGAACTTCAAAGTTTGAGAAGGTTTATAGATAATAATTCGAGGGTAGGACTTCAAAGTTTAGAGAACTTTTAAAGCTTGATAAGGTTTGTAGGTAATATCGAGTAGAGGTGGTTGTAATATAGTTGCCGGGAATTCGATATTATTAGTACAATCCTATACTTAAATTTTGTAATATATATTTCTACGTAGATGAGTATAGGTTAATATCTAATATATTAGAAAACGGATGAATGACAATCTCATAAAGTTCAACTGAAGATTAGCTATTGCTCTTTAGATAGTCATCTGGTATCAATGAGGTTCAAAGTATGTATTCAGTTGCAATCTGTAATCAAAGAACAAGTTGTGATATGCGTATCAAACCTAT
Organism: Limnanthes douglasii subsp. nivea; assembly: GCA_036936605.1. NCBI lineage: Eukaryota > Viridiplantae > Streptophyta > Magnoliopsida > Brassicales > Limnanthaceae > Limnanthes > Limnanthes douglasii. The sequence goes on along the minus strand of JAUPFV010000001.1, from coordinate 245,987,744 downwards.
ATTTTCATTCAGTTTCAAGCTTCTACTAGACAAGTTAGGCCTATTGGACGTACATTTATCTACTTGAGCAAATGTATTGGTGTAATCAGTATACTTGCCATTGCTTTATAATGCATTGTGATTGTGTAATGTAGCATAGATTTATACCTGTACTAGTATTTAAGCCGCAAAATGCTGTTAGTTATAGATAATACTCATGCCTAATGGAATCAAAAACCATTTCGAGAATATTACTAGTGAAATTGAAAATGCTTTGTATATGGTGTGAAAATCAGTCGAAAGATCATCCAATAATGTTAAGAAACTTACTTAAAAGTAAGATTGACGTAATTCGGACCGAATAATCATTTATCAAATAGTAAAAATAGTTAAAGATTAATTGAGGTTTGGTGGGGATCTAGTAGTATCACTGATAATAATAGTAGGGGAAAGGATATATCCATTTTTTTTAATCAAAATTAACCTTTGATATAATGGGCTCAATTAAGAGTTATACATAATTAATGGTTTAATAGTAATACAGCCAAAAGAAAAAAAAGGGGAAAAAGAAAATTGGTAAAATACCAATTTCTTTTTGAACCCTAATTTTAGAAACAGAGTTCTGCAACATATACCGTTCTAAGGCGCGAATTTCTTTAACCTATCAAATAGGATTTTATTTTCTTCAGCTTTAATATTTCTTCAATTCTAAGCCTCCTTCTCCCTCACTCCTACTACCTTTGCCTCATCCTTTTCATTTTTCCCAATTTCGTTGTACCTACAAAAACAAAGAAAACAGTAGAAAATTCCTAGAAGGGTTGAGATAAGTAACCCAAACCCAAGCTTTCAAGGACGATAATTGCAGTTAGATCAGATGGAATGATAAACGAGTTGAAAGAGGGTTTCTCCTTGCATCTCAGAGTCCATCTAGCTAGCCAATCGGCAGCTTGATTTTGGACTCTTGAGATATACTTAATCACCATAGGAGAAACAATGGCTTGACGACAGATCTTGATAACCGGGCTGAGTTACCATGGGGTAATGCCGGCCGCAAGCAGACTGATCAGAGTCTGACAATCGGACTCAATGTCAACGTGAAGCCATTGATTTTGCTTGCAGATTAGCAAGCCATCAAGAAGAGCCCGAGTCTCAGCTAAGAGAGGGGACATTTTCCCATAGGTGTTGCCAAAGCACCGCAAGACCTCACCCAGGGGATTCCTGAAAACTCCAGCGCAACTGGCTTCAGCATTTCTCAGAACAGAAGCGTCAATATTAAGCTTTATCCGACCATCAATCGGGGGATTCCAGGTAACATAATTTGGATTTGGATTAAGGACTGGGCAACCCAGAATCAGACTAGCATTTTTTATGTTAGTCCAATGCTTTTTCGGTAAAACAGAAGCATTTAAGGAAATAATAATACGATCAATATAATTTATCGTAGAATTGAAGTTGTACGTAATTCCCTTAAATTTAGAGTTGTTTCGATTATACCATATGGTCCAGCATATTATCGCAGGAATGAGATGAGTGATATGAGCCTTGTTGCTGCTAAAATCATGCCACATTTTGATTATATGAGTAAGAACCATGCATCCGTTAACTCTAATCTTGAAAATAATGCTGTAATGATTCCAAATCTGCCATGCTTGATTGCAATTGACAAAAACATGTGTAATGTCTTCACCGTTTCTGCAAAACTGACATTTTGAAACCAGTTGTAAGAGTCTTCGTTGTAGAACAGAGTCTATAGGAATGTAATTCATTATAATTTTCCAGAGAAGAAAAGCAAACTTCCTAGGAATAATGTAACTCCAAATGTTTTTGAAGAGTCTAGAATAGTTTGATTTGTGTGTGATGGTATTCCAAGTCTTCTTGTTGTTGAAAATGGTATCATTTGAGCAATTCCAGAGCATGATATCTTGTTTATTTGTGTCTACTTTGAGATTCTGAATTTTATACAATCTTTCAAGAGAAAGAGAAGGAGCCAGTGAAGCCAAGTCCCAACTTTCATTCTTCCAGAAAGAGCTTACTTTGGCTTCCAGGTAATTTAATTCTGGTTGAGTATATGAAATAGGCTTGTAGGCATGCCAATTTTCTCTCCAAAAGTCCATATCGCCTTTTCCCAAAACCCATCTGATATGCTTTTCTGCCTCATACTTAATGTTGATCATTCTCCTCCAAGTGTGAGAGCCAATCCTGTTAAAGTTAGTGTACAAAGGATGAATATTTTCAGAATAAGTACAATGCATCATATTGGCCCATGTGGTTTTGTTTTTCCTGAAAGTGAACCATAACTTTAAAGAGTAGGTTTGCTGAATATCAGTGAGACTTCTGATATTCAGCCCACCCTCTTCAAAGAGTTTACAGATAGACTTTCAGCTAGCCCTATGAGTGGTAGTCTTATTTAATTTAGATCTCTAAAGGAATTTATTTAGAATTTTCTCTATCTTGTTGATAATGCTTTTAGGTAGGGTGATATTCTGTAACCAGTAGTTAGGATAAGACATAAGAACATTAGTGATTAACACTAATCTGCCTCCAAAAGAGAGATACTTTGAATCCCATTCAGTTAACTTGTCATTTATTTTGTCGATGATTTTGATGAAATTGTAGGCCTTGTTGTTGTTAAGGATGATTCTTAAGTAGCTCGTGGGCAGATTCTCAGCTTTGTAACCAGTCTGAGCCTCCAAGCAAGATATTCTGCTTTGATGAAGAGAAGAAGAAGAGTTGAGCTTTGTCTTTTGCTTGTTTATCATTTGTCCTGAAACAAGCTTGTATTTGTCAAGAAAAACACTTAGATTGTTAATTGAATCATGTAAGCTATTTGTAAAAATAAGAATATCGTATGCAAAGGCCAGACAAGGCATTAACATCTGCGATCTAGTATTATAAATCATCTTTTTGTTGTTTTCAAATAGCTTTTGCATTCCTCTTAACAACACTTCTTCACTGATGATAAACAGACTAGGAGACAGCGGATCACCCTGTCTCGGACCCCTTCTGGTTCTGAAATAACCAAATGATCCACCATTTATAAGCAAAGATATGCTGACATTTCTTGTTAACCTGTCAATAAGACTGATAAAATATTGAGAGAAACCAAATTTGGACAGAACTTTATAAATGAATGAAAATGACATTTTATCAAATGCTTTTGACATATCGAGCTGAATCAGGATATTGCCTGTTTTAGGCCTCCTGTTAATGTCGTAAATCATTTCTTTGGCCACAAGGATATTGTCATGGATACAACATCCATGAACAAAGGCTCCTTGATAACTTGAAATGATATTAGGCAAAAGAATCGCCAGCCTAGATTTTATATGTTTTGCAAAGATTCTATTCATCATCGTACATAGACCTATTGGTCTGTACTCGTTCCAAGAAGTGGGATTCTTGGTCTTAGGGATCAAGCAAAGCCCAGTAGAAAACATGCCTTTGAGCATGTAATTACCATTGATAAAATAATTAAAGGAGATACAGAGATCTCTCTTAATAGTCTTCCAACAAAACCTGTAAAAATGAAGGTTGAAACCATATATACCGGCCGCACTATCAACATTCATGCTAGATATCACATTCCAGATTTCCTCCTCAGTAGTTAGCTTCATCAAAGCATTATTGTCTTCCAGAGTCACCATGGGAGGAATGACATTAAAAATATCATCATTCATCAAAAGAATCTCATCTTCTTTGCTGTTATAAGACTCAGTAGTAAGAGTCTCTTTAAAATACTTCTCAGCAAACAATCCAATACTTTCTTCATTCAACCATGAATCCCCATCCTTGATGCTTTTGATCTTCCTTTTCCTTCTCTTCTTATTCACAAACGAATGATAAAGCTTTGAATTTCTATCGACATCTTTCAACCACTCACTATAACACTTCTGCTTCCAATAATCAGATTCAATCTTGAGGTTTTTAATATAAAGACTATTGGCTTTCTCTAAGTCAGACTTAGTATTTACATTGAAGTTATTAATCAATAAATCTTCCAACTTCTTAACGTTTCCTTCAGCTTCTTTAAGGTTGTTGAAAATGTTCCCAAAACTATTTGTATTCCACTCTTTTAAGCAAGCTTTTAGCCTCTTCAACTTGAGCCAAAAGACTTGATTAGGGTAACTTGTAATTGGAAGATTCCAATTGATATCGACAATACTCAAAAAAGACGCATCGTTAGACCACATATTCATATATTTAACGCCCTGTTTATGATGAGTATTAGTAACGTTATTAACATTGATTAAACTAGGCGAATGATCAGAGCAGGTTCTGATCATATGATGAACCTTGGTATTATTGAAAGTAGCACTCCACTTGTTGTTAACCATAGCCCTATCAATCCGCTTCCATCTGGTACCCCTATTCCAAGTGTATCTCAAGCCTCCATAGCCTGCATCCTCCATCATACAATCTTTAATACAATCGTTGAAGTCTTCCATGTTGTTAATAGATATTGATGAACATCCAATCTGATCGTGAGAGGTAGAAATAATGTTGAAATCTCCGACAGTCATCCAAACTTTATCAGTCACTGAAATGTAATTAAGCAAACTCCAAAGATTTCTTCTCTCACTTCTATTACACTTGGCGTAGATTATCGACATATTGAACTTAATGTCAGTATTCGGATTAAACACATCTAGATGTAAACACTGATCATGATTGATCAGTAAATCAATCTTGATCTCCTCTTTCCAAAAACACCATACTTTGTTTGACTGATTCGCAACGTAGTTACTGAACCCCAGTTTAGTAGCAATCTCATTTATCTTCTCAACTTTCACCAAAGGCTCCTGTATCGCAAGAATTTGAATTTTGTTAGTGTTTATCATGTCCTTTAACCTCAGAATGATCGGATTATTATTGATACCACGTAGGTTCCAACTAATCAGACTTATCATTATCGGAATAAGATTTTTTAGATTTGTCCTTGAAACATAAGGACTTGATAATCTTTTGGTTTGGCTTCTTGATTTTCTTGTTTGCTTTGAGTTTTTTTGAATTTCTTTGAATACAACGCAAGATTCATGATCTTGTCCTCAGGCGTACTACTATTTGTATTGCTTGTGTGCAAAGCATCCACTTCGTTTGGAATATCAAATTCAGGAGACCCACTCTGAGAGAATCCATGATCAAGAGTCTTGATAGCTTCTATAACCTCCCTTTCTTCAAGATGCTCGAATTCTTCATTGGCTTCCTTCTGTTCGCTTTCCTGATATTTTGAAGTCTTTGTGATTATCGAACTGATTTTAGGAACATAAATTTGCATTACATTCTTGTTGTTTCTTTGATCTTTTGTATTTGATTGGTCCTCCTTTGTTTTAGCCTGCATATTCCTCTTTTTACATTCTGATTCCTTATGACCTTTGTGATTACAATAATTACAATAGGACGGCAGTTTTTTAAATAATACAGAAACCCTGCAACCTCCATTATCGCTGAAACCCATCCAGATCCTTTCATGGAGCTTTCGATTCACATCAATTTCAATTAAAGCAGTACAACAATTCTTCTGAGCTTTGTTTTAATCTGGGATATCCAGTTTGTAGACAACACCAATCGAAGAAGCCATCTCATTTATAATTTCAGTATAATACAGATATTCTGGGAGCCTGTCGAACTTAACCCAAACCAGAGACAGGGGACTCTCCTTCTTCACACTAAAATCTGGAGACCATCTCAAAATCCTCATCTCATGATCCCCGAAAATCCAGATATTTTTTGACCAGATCTTGCAAATATCTTCCTTGAAACTGAATTCAAGAAGGATATGTCTTGAATCATAAATCTCCATCCTATATTGTCCTTTGAATTTCAATTTTTCCATGAATGAAAACATAGTATTTCTCTTAGGAATACCATTCCTAAATTTGCCGATTAGTGTTAGCTTAGAGTTTTCTTCGAGCCAGTCCTTAATCTTCTGAGGGAACTGAAAAGAAATATGATTTTCTTTGAAGGAGATAGATTCAGGCTTTATTTCTGGTTTTGATGAAGATTTCTTGGTTACAGCTTCAACATAAGAAATCTGATTCATCTTTTGAATTTTGTTTGTTGTTGAAAGTTTTTGGAATTCACTCTCTTTAAACATTGCATTTTTAACAATCTCCATGGCTGGAGATAATCGAAGTTGATCGAGCAATCAAACGCTGCAAATTTTGGCGTTCTTGAGCTTTCTCTCTCTAACTTTCTCTCTCCTCATTGATCCTCTGCTGAGTCGATGTTTTCGGGAAAGGATATATCCATAAATGTTATTTCTTTCATTTTAATACTAAACAAAAATAAAAATATCAACCCATTTTTTTATCATTTTATTTTTAGGAAAACAGTTGTCATGTTATTTTCGGTTGTTGTTATCGTTGACTTAACTAAACTCCTATTTTTTAGGATCATAATTCAAATTATATTTTTAAAAGTTCACAATTAGAACTTCGATAACCTAACAAAATCAAACTATATTAAACTAATAGAGAAGAAGATATAAATAAAGATAAGTATAATGATATTACTATATTTAATAGACGTCGTCTACAAGGAGATATGAAGGATGACGGTCGCTCCAAAATTCAAGATCGGTTCAGAGGATTCATAGATTTTTGCTGATTTTTCTAATCTTTTCTGATCTTCTCTTACCCAATACTTAGTATAGTTTATTACAGATGAGAATTCAAACAATCTGATTTTTGAAGATGAACAAATTCATATTCTTCTTTCAAAAAAACAGAGTTGAAGAACTCAAGAGAGTATCTGTTCTTATGCTGGAATAGTAAATCATGTATTCAATTCTGATACCCCTACTAATCTTAAACCAGAAAGTATCTGTGAGAAATACGATCAATTCATTTTTCAGTATAACAAATCGGTAAAAGATTTATTAATACAGATCTCTAAAATCACGATAGTGGGAAAATTTGTTATTAGTTTACCGAAAAAATCTCTCTTGGACCATTTTCTTGATTCGTTTAAGTTTAAAAGAAATATGAGTTATAAAATATGGGATTCCCATCACATTTTCTTCGAATTCAACCTAAAAGAAGATGTTAGCAAATTCTGGGTTATACCGTTCTGGAAGTTGGGCTCCTCTGTCATGAGATTATTTCGCTGGAATCCTGAATTCTCTATAAAGAAAGAGAGCTCGATTGTCTTGGTTTGGGCTAGATTAGAGAAAATTTTGAAGTACTTATACAATCAAAATGCATAAAATGATATTGTAGAATCGATAGGAAGAGTTTATAAATTAGTCATTTATGAAAGAAACGCGACCTACAATAATTTCTGTTATGCTCTGGTTGAAGTCGACGTTCTTAGCAAGATACATAATAACATCTGGATTGGATCCGGATCAAATGAAGGTTGTTGGATCTCTATAAGCTATAAAAATATTCCTTTTTATTGCACCTTATGCTCTCATTGGGTCACATAATCAATGAATGTAAGAAGCGATATATCAATAAATCTGAATACAATGAAGAAGATGTGTTTAAACAAATTATGGTTCAAAGGTTGATAACCGGAATTTGAAAAGAAAGGTTACTACAAATCAAGTTTATCGGCCAAAATTAAAATCTATAGTGATTCAAGAAACCTTGTCAAATGAAGATTACAAGATGAATATTGTGGACGATAAGATTACATCTGAAAACAATACTTCAAAGAACAGTCTTTTAAATAACTTCACTAAAGATTTATCTCCTCTTGAAGACACTAAGGTTATTGAGGCTTTGAGAAGACTTGAAGATGGCTTTACGCAATCTGATATGAACAATTATGTGAATCTTGATTCTGGCAAAAACACTCTGCATCCTGAGAACATTAGAATCTCTCCAATCACCCTTATCAGGAAATATCCTTATTCAGACTCTGAATTTGTTGTTATCTTGAACAGAAAGCTGAAATCAGCGAGGAAAAGTAAAAAACCAAGTAAGTTGGTGATTAAAATCTTGAATTACTTTGGGAACAACAACGTATACAAATCTTTATCCGATAATGATCAAGGTTCTTATTCAGAACGTTCGTGACATAAGTAACAACCCTACAATCATGAGATTGAAATCACTAATTGTTAAAGAGAAAGTTGGAATTTTAGCTATTCAAGAACCCTTGGCTAATGCTGATAAACTGGAGGAGATTTCTATGAATCTTGGTCACTCTAACTTTGCTACTAATATATCTAAAAGATATGGTTGTGTTGGAATTTTGATTATGACATTGATATTCTTATCAATATGGAGCAATGCTTACACCTGAAAATAACTAACAATACTTTAATCACCAGGTTCAATCTAACTGTGGTTTACACTAGATGTCAAAGGGCTCAAAGGCAGATATTTTGGGATCAATTAAAAGTTTTTTCTAACACTAATGAAGGTTGACTTACTGTTGGTGATTATAATGCCATTGCATCCACTGATGAACAGATTGGTCGCACTGCTTTTTGTCACAACAATATGGAAGAATTTAAGGATTTTATCAGAGATACTCACTTTGAGGATGCTGGTTATGAGGGCTCCAAGTTCACTTGGCATAAAAACACAAAGTGGAAGAGGTTAGATCGGGCAATGTACAACAACAAATGGTGTAAAATCTTCAAAAACACGCAGGTTATTCACATCGTCAGAACTTGTTCTGACCATGCTCCTCTTTTAATATCTACTAATATGAATACTAATAACATTTCTAATAACAACAAGAAATGTTTCAAATTTATTAATATGTGAACTAATCATGACAATTTTCTAAGTATGGTTGAGCAGAATTGGTAGCTCAAAATCAATTAAGATACTAATCAGGTTTTCTGGTTCAAGCCAAAAGGGATTAAGAAGTGTCTCAAGGCCTGGAATGTAAATATTATCGGTAACATTTTCGATAAGTTTAAGAAGATTGAAGAGCATGTCAAGCTGAAAGATAATGATTATATCATGAATATCAATCCGAACATTAAAGCAGCTCTTACTAAAGCTAATAGTTTACACATCAATGCCCTGAGATTGGAAGAAATTATTGGAGGCAGATGTGTTATAATAAGTGGTTAAAGGATGGAGATCGTAACTCTAGAGTTTTTCTAGCTTTTGTTTCAAAGAGAAGAAAGAAAAATTACATTAACAGCATTAAAGAGAACAATACCTAGATTCTGGATGTTGATGCTATTGGCAGATCTGCTGATACTTATTTCAAGAATATACTTACTAGCAACCCTTATAAAAGTTTGGAGGAGGAACATAACAGGCTTAATGAAAAAAAAAAAATTCACATTCCCAGGCTTGTATCTCAGGATGACAATAACTCTTTAACGAGACATATCAAAGATGAGGAAATCTGGGAAACAATCAATTACATGAATCAATCAAGTGTTCATGGCTTAGATGGGTATAATCTTACCTTTCACAAAGAATGTTGAGGAATTATTAAAACTGATATTTCCCTAACTTTAAACTGTTTTATTAATGGCAAGACTATTCCTAATGGCATATATGCTACTGGACTTTGTCTGATTCCTAAACCTAAGAACTCTATCCACTGGAATAGCTTCAGACCAATTGGTTTATGTTCTATGTTGAACATAATATTTTCAAAGCTTATTAACAATAGACTGTCCTTAATCTTGCCTAAGATCATCTCAAATAATCAAGAGGCATTTATTAAGGATAAATCTATTCATGAAAATATTTTGATTGCCAAGGAATTGATATATGACATGAAAAGAAAACCAAAATCTGGTAATATAATCATTCAATTAGACATGTCAAAAGCATTTGATTATAATGTCGCATTCTTTTTTGCTTAAAGTTCTTTGTTCATTTGGTTTTACTCCTAATTTCATCTCTTTAATAAATAATCTGATTAAGGATGTTCACATATCAATGCTGATTAATGGAGCTATTTTTTGTTACTTCAACCCCAAGAGAGGTTTGAGACAAGGAGACCCTCTGTCTTCAAGTCTCTTCATCCTTGGGGAAGAGGTGCTTATCAGAGGTCTTTACGATCTATTCTATTCTGATAAAAAGCTTCACTATGCTACTAGAACTGACATTTTAGTCCCTTGTTTATCTTATGGTGACGACTTATTAGTTTTTACTAACAGTTTAAGTTCCAAAAGTGAAAAGCTTAGTAAATTCTTAGACAGGTACCATGAGATCTCAGGTCAAGGAATTAACAAGAGGAAAACTAGGATTATAAATTTTACAAAGCTTCAGCATAGTAGAATTAATTACCTAGAGAATTAGACTGGTTTCATCACTGAGTACCTGCCCACCAATTGCCTTGGAATCACCTTAAGCTGCAACAACAAAGCTCAAAACTTCAGGCCAATTATTGACAAAATTAATTAAAAGATTGCTGAATAGGATTCAAAATATTTGTCCTATGGTGGTAGACTATCTCTTATCTCCTCTGTTTTAATGTCAATTTCTTATTATTGGATGCAAAATAGTCTGATTCCTCATTGCATTATCAATAGAATTAAAAATATTTTGAACAAATTTTTATGGAGATCTAAATACAATGATAACATCATTCACTTGACTAAATGGACTTCTATTTGTAAGCCTTCTGAAGAAGGGGATCTGAATATTAGAAATCTTACTGATATTCAAAACACCTTCTCTCAAAAGCTTTGGTTTGAGTTCAGGAATAATAAAAGCCTCTCGTCTAATATAATGAACAATATATACTGTAAAAATGGTCATCAATTAAAGGCTAACTATAATAAAGTGGGTTCTTTGACTTGGAAAAGATTAACAGGGATTAAGAATGATGTTGAGAGGAATATAAGATGGCTGCTAGTTTCAGGGAACATGGATTTCTGGTTGGAGAATTGGCACAACCTTCCCCCAATTATTGCTCCCTTCAACAATGATCAGAATAATTGGTTCTTGGAGGCTAAAGTGAAAATGTTTTGGAAGAATAACTGCTGGGATAATGCATCATTTGAAGGTTTTCGAACTAATAACAACACTATTCATATTAATTCCTACAGGATTGATAACACTAAGGATGACAAGTTAATTTGGAAGCTTTCGGCTGACTACAACTTCAATACAAAGAGTACTTGGAACAACATTAGATAGCAGCATCACAAATCTAGTTTTTACATAAAAATCTGGAATAACATCACTCCCATGAAGCTTTTATTTCTCTCGTGGAGGTTAATCAAAAATTTCATTTATAGTGATAATGTTATGCAGAAGAGACACTTAATTCTGGCCTCTAAATGTCAATTTTGCTCAAATGAAGAAAACACAAATCATTTATTCTTAAATTGTGATTTTGCTTGGCAAATATGAAAACATTTTAGTGATTTGTTAAATATCAGGATTAATAGATTTATGACTATCATTCATGTCATAAGAAATTGGTTTTGGTTCTCAAATGCTAAGTTACATATTACTCACATTATTCCTGCTATTATCTATTCTGTAATTTGGAGAAACAGAAATCATTCTGAAATTCAAAGGAAATAAAGACTATGTTTCTAATTCCATTGCGTTTATATGCAACATTATTACTGGTCTTGACTCAAATAACATGCTTAAAAGAAATCATTGGACTAATGTTATATCTGCAGGTTCAGAATTAGGCTGTACATCTGCATTAAACAACAAGAACAAAATTACTTACCTCAAATGGATCGTTCCCAATGCTAAAAGGCGTAAATTGAACGTTGATGCAGCCTGTCTTAGAAATGGTGACTCAGGGGTGGGATCTTGATCAGAAATCATGTTGGGGATACAATCAAGTGCTCTGGTAACACATATGGTAAACTGTCTCCATTATTAGCTGAAGCCAGAGTCTTGCTTGAAGGCTTACTCGTCTACAAAACAAATAACTGGTCTCATGTTGATATCGAATCAGATTGTGAAACTCTATCAAGCTACTGGCAGAGGGAAGATCTCTACATTATCTTAATCCGCTTCTTTTATTTGTAGAAACTTAATTTCATCAACTATGATGATTAACCATATATCTAGAGTCCATAATCAAGCTGTAGACTAGCTTGCTAAATGGACTCTAAGATGTAAGCAGAATTTTGAATTTTCGAAGCTTAATTCCTCGAATCAGCTTCTTGCAATTACATTTCTAGAATGCCTTGGACTTGGATATATAAAATCTTCTATTGATTACAACTTACATGGAAGGAAATTTATCCAGGTTTTTCTTGATAATTGCATAAGCTTCTTTTCTAGATTAAATATGGATTTTAGGAAGAATCAAATGGTTGGTTGTGAGAGAATATTTTCGATTTGGATTGGCAAATGAAGAAGAATCTATCACGGGGTCTTTGGATTTTTATTGGAGAGCGCTCCAATTTTGAGTTTGGAAATTAAAATTCGAAATGCATGTGACCCCTGGTTTCTTGAGTTCAAATTCTTATTTTGTGTAAAATTGTAATTCCGTCCTTTAATTTTGTAAACAATTGGTTTTGTCTTAATTTCAATAAAAGTCCTTTTATTAAAAAAACTAATATAGAAGAAGAAAAAAATAAATCGAATTTTACATAAACCACTAACAAAATATTTACTCTTGTTTTGTGTTTTACATTCATTAAACATAAAAAAATCATCGGTCAAATGTGATGCTGATCGAGGCCTTTAAAACCATATGTTTTTTTAAAAGCAAATAATTTTAAGGGTTACCAGCGAAAACAATAGTTTTTCAAAAAAGCATCAAATTTTCTCGTAATCATTTTTTAAAATGGTTGATTCTGAAGGTAGGCCTTATAATTATTTTCTTTAAAAATGATATATGATTCCGAGCCAGACCTTGAAATCACTAGTTTTGTAGCGTTGCAAATGTGTTTTTACCAATTTATTAACACTCTGTTTTTTTATATTTTAGGAACCCGGAATTGTTTTAGGTCTCAAAACTACTTAAGAGAATATTATGTTACCATATCATACTCAGTTATTCACGACACATGTGCACTACACGAAACCTGAACTTACAACATGGATGACGGGTGTCGATTGAGATATAAGTTATGCGTTAATGCAAAATAGGTATGATGATGGAAAATATGAAAATACAATTCTATTGTTTTATGCTTACGAGAAATCTAAAAAAATTAGGAAAAAACCAAATACACCTAAGGTGAAGAGAAGAAAGTCGGACATCAAAACAAAACAATTTCTCTTTAAACTTATATTTTATTTTGCTAACGATGAGTTGTGGTTTTTTATAGTTTAATGCAGAAGGCATAATTACGTACCAGCTGAATGTTTGAAATGATGTCCTCAACAGAGTAAAGTTACTATTCCTGTAAAAGAGTGGGTGAAGCAATCGTCTATGGTTCTCGTCATTGGTATATTTTACCTGTATTAAAGGAGGTTAATCCTTATAATGTGTGCAATATGTATAACATTTATAATATTAGACAAACATACCTACGTTGGAGATATACAATCATTTACAACTTTAGTTTTTTATTATGTAAGATAAAAGCTAAAATCTATATTGATTGGCATCAGAACGAAAAGTGATGGGTCTCAAATAATGACCAATTTATTAAATTACACACCCGACGTCTATCGATCTTCCAATGATATTTCATGAAGTCTTTATTATGGATAAAAAATACAAAAGTAATGAGATACAAGATGGCATTGTTTAATATTGTTGGTGTTACGTTAACCAATATCATATTTTTCATCATATTCGTTATTTTTTTTATTCACGAAAGGGTTGACAATTACACATAGACATTGGATTGTTTGCAGTTTCTCATTGAGGAAAATCGTTGCGCTTTACCTGATATGTTAGTGATGGATAAAGAATTAGTATTAATGAAATAAATTGATGATATATTTCCAAAATCAACAAACATGCTATATAGATGGCACATAAGCAAGATATCCTACCAAATACTAAGAAAATATTTACATACGGAAATATATTTCGAGGATACAATACCTTGGAGCCCTCGATTATGCTTAAACATATTGGCTCAAACCTAACAAGCTCAAATATTTTGGAAACAACATAACGAAATGGTATTTAAAACCTTTTTATAATTTAATACAATTATTATATCATTTTTTCATTTTTAATGAACAATTAATTTCACGAATATTGGGCAGAAGGTGCACATGCCTTTCTGAAATGTTTCTTTGGGATGAGCCAACATAAATATGATTTATTATGGGGAAAAGATATGTTTTACTCGATATTCCGCATACGAAGATAAAAGTATCGTCCAAAAAAGTAAGCTAATCTCTAAATTTGACTATGATTTAGATATTCGAGACTCTTAGACATTTCTTGTCGAAATTTCCCTCAGAATATTGTTAAAAGAAATATAAAAGGACTACAAATAAGGATCGATAAAATGAAATGTGGATGTGTTATTAAAACCACTCATGGTTTTCCTTTCACGTCCGAGCTTGGTTTACTAGTGATGAAGCATCGTAAATTTGATGAAAGTGTGCTCGACAAGCGGTGGACAGTGCTGACCTTGTTGAAACACGCCAAATATAACGAAAATTATTTTGTCAATGAGGAAATAACAACGATCAATTCTCTAATCTGTGTTACTATCACAAGCATAGACTATATATCATATATAAAATTCACGAAGTACGTGAACCTATAAAAATTAAAGCTATTACACCTATCGAGAAGGCAAATACTAAAGGTATAAATTAAACGAGCTATCGATAATTAAACTAAAATGGACAAATTAGTTTTCGAACATGAATACTCAATGATAATTATGGTATTTAACACTCAAGATTATGATATATGAGTGAAATATGATTTAATTAGCTAAGTAAAGAAGATTTGTGGAGTGAGTATAATATTTAGAAATATACTCTGGAAAGCTAAGAGAATCAATTTTTGTGCAAGAAGTCGTACAACTCAATGAATACTTGATTAGGTTCATTCAGATTTTTAAAGTCATGCTTGAACAACTACCATTGGAAGAGCTAGATATCTTATGTTTATATTAGATGCATACTCAAGGAAAGTCTAGATTATGGTATCAAAGTCCATACATGAGGAATTCAAAACATACAAATATTGGAAGATTTTGATGGAGAATTAATCTGGAAAGAAGGTGTAACAGTAAAGAAAATATAATTATCTAGGATTTTTTAATGATCATTTAAATAATTTTATCCAAGCATGGAGTTTCTAGACATAAGACTATAACATAGACTCCTTAATAATAACTTTTTAAACAAAAACAACAAATATTACTCTTTTGGAAGAGTTAGATGTATGTTGCTTACAATTGGATTAGATAAGAAGTCTTAGAGAGAAAATATAAAAAATTACATGCATTGTTAATGCAAGCCCATCTACTACTTTAAAGTTCAAGTATTCTCAAAAGAGATAGGTTGAGAAGAACCTAGAACTGAACCATATGAGAGTGTTTTGTTGCGTTGCGTATGCTTGTGTTAAACCAAAAAAACACTCAATGCATATTCTTAGGCTATCGAGAAGGTATGAAAGGTTAAAAGTTATAGTGTATTGAAGATGGAAATAAGGAGTGTATTATCATCAAGAATGTGGCGTTCAATTAACTTGAAATGCCAATGCTTAAAGTCTGCAATGCTAAACCACCTATTACTAGAGGCGAAACTGAGCTTGAGATGGATTTTAAGTAAATATATGACATTTAATCAACTAAAGAACATAGGATTAATCACTTGAAAACCGGATTCTTCGAGAAAAACCAAAAGTTTTAGAAACTAAATATGGATGTGAGGAAAGAGAAGAACAAAAAAACACTCTAAGATATGACTATGTTTAAATCATTGGTTATACTCTTAGTATTGGCATGGAGAAGAATAGTCTATAACTTGAATTTTACCAAAAAGCTATGATAAATTATGATATGGGGAAGTTTTAGAAGAAAGCACATATAATGTGTATAGATTGAAAAGACCATTTTATGGACTTAAACAGTTTCCTATATAGTGGAATCGAAGATTTGACTCATTCATTGAGACTATTAACTACAAAGATAACAATTATAACAATTGTATGTATGAAAAATAAGAAAATATAGTGAGAAGCGGATTTGTTGTTATTATACGTTGATGGCATATTAATTTTTGGATACAACAGAAAAAATATTGATGACTTGAAGACAAAAATCAAAAGCGAGTTTGCAATGCAAGACATGGCCAATGTTATAAAAATCGTGAGAATATATACCAAAAATAATATAAACAAATGATACGCATTCATATCTCATATAGAGTATATTGAAAATATACTCAAAAAATATGAGATGGTAGTAGATAAAGTTGTTATTGAAACTTTTAAAACTCATTTCAAACTCAGTATTACTCATATACATGAGACTGAGATAGATAAGGCTTTTATGAAAGATATCTCATATGAAAATATGATTGGAAGCATCGTATATTCTATGTTATGTACAAAACTTGACATTCTCTACTTAATAGATATTATGAGAACTTTTATGACTAATCTTGGAAATCCTTACATCCATGCATTAAAATGGTTAATAAAATACTTAAAAAGAGCATCAGATTTTAGGATATGTTAAAACTAAATGAGAAAAAATGATGAAATCCCTAAAGGTTATGTGTAATGAGGACCAAATTTTTAATAGTCGAACTTTAGCTTATATAGGATTCTGCTAAGCTATATATATGTTTAGTCAAAGATACCATTTAGGTATTTTATTACATTTTCAATTATGAATTTATCTCATGATGTAATAAGTGTACAAATAATCTTACGCATGTGTTGAATATCATCTCTAAGATCGTATCTTACATCTCATTTGGATATCCAAACTCAGTATCTAAAATTTAATACTAAATAATATTGCATATTGTAATATGATCATTTTAACAAAACTTTCATATTATCTTATCGTTTATCTCATTCTCTAATTTTTATCTCTAATTGTCTTTGTTCAGACAAAATTAGGACACATCATTGGAGCCATCGAGTAAGAACTAACTAGTTTTATAAGTTTCTCTTAAAAATCCATAAAAATTCAGTTATTATATAATTCATTAAGAAAAATATGTATGCTCAATACTTCAATTAAGTGTCTTTAATCTTATCACCATGGCTCGCAGTGTCTAACCCTAAGTCATCCTCATAACGGTAACCCGTATACATATTTATTTGATGTTTATACAATCGAGGATGTTGTAGCCCCCATATTCGATATGTGTATCGATAAGTAAAGTTGTAATAACTTCATTTGATTTTTAATTTTTCTGATAAAATTTTAACAAAAAAATTGAAATGCCCTTGTCTGATTTTGGGCCTTTAACAGTAATTTCAAGCCCTTACGCAATGATTTTGAACCCCCGCGGTTTGTCTATATAGATTCACCCCAATGATTGTCCATATAGATGCACCCCTAAGGATTGTACATATAGGCACACCTCCAAGTCTTGTCTATATAGCCAAATTTTGAAGGCTTATTTTCATAGTCAAATTATCAAACCTTTCATTTGACCTACGATTGGACCATCAAATAACATCGGTCTCGATTTAATTCAGCACGACCTCAACTCACTTTAGCCTAACCTCGGCTCGTTTTGGCAACATCTCGACTTAGTTCAGCCGACCTCAACTCAGTATGGCACGACCTTGACTTAGTTTGGTCAGACATAGCTCAGATCAGCCCGATCTCAACTCAATTTGACCTAACGTTAACTTATTTCAGCCTCAGCTCAGCTAAGTTCAGCTCGGCCTTAGCTCAACACAACCTCAAGCTAGCATAATTTAAAAATAATTTTTATGTAATATGTGTATAAGTAAGCCTTTGGATGTAGGCCAAATGAGATCATATCTTATATCTCATTTTAGAGATCCAGACTTAGCATCTCATATTTGATACTCAATAGTATTACAAATCAAATTGATCATTTCTGTAGCACTTCTGTTTATCTTATCTTTTATCCCCCCTTAAATATATAGCTCTAAAACCCTGGTTACATTTTACAGTACCCAACCTCTCGATCATAGAAAATCATACAATGTTTATTGACTCGTATTATGTAGGTTTTCTTAACATAAAAATTCAATCTCTAGTTATGGGTTTACAGTACTTGATGAAATTCTTCGCTAGAAAGGAAATCTACATAAGGGTTTAACATTGTCATCAATATACATGGATATATTACAGCAGTAGAATTCATAAAATAGGTAATATGGCTAAAAGTAATTCTCTATGAAGTGAGTAGATAAGCTCAAGAGATTACAATTTATTTTGACAATTAAGGTGTAGTTCACTTAATGAAAATTCTTAAATTCCACGAGAGATCCAGGCATGTGGTATCAAGATTTGTTTTATTAGAGATAACATAGATAAAGGACAAATGAAATTTGATAAAATAAGAATGTGTAGAAGGAAATATTAAGAAAATAAAAGTTTGTCAACTAAAACGAAGATGGAGAATCATTGTTATTGGTTCATAGTTTGAATTTTTATAGTTACATGAGCACAGTTTAGTTACGAATTTAGTTTTTTGAGCTAAAATAATTTAGAAAATTGGTTATTTGAGCTTAAGATTAGTTACCTGCATTTTATATAACTTTAAAAGATATTTATGTGATAACTTCTCTTAATAATCAATAGAGGATTTTATATTATAGATCATATTTAATATATTATATTTATGGTATCTAAAAGTGTATATTATCATATTTTATTTATTTAAAATATAAAAATATAATATTAAATTGTCGTGTTGATCTTATGGAATTAATATATCATAAAAAGACAAATGGTTGTACTGTATAAGATATGACGAGACGAGTGGAAGTGAAAAATGCATAACTTTAGCTAAACTCTTATATAACGTGACACCGGTAATAATTGGCAATATCATGTACTTTATTTGGGATAAATATCCACTAGACTATTACGCGGTTTGCATGTGGATATTGATGCACGATGTAAGTTATCACAAGCATATTCTGATTGGGACAAAAATAGCATGTGACTATCTATTTTAATCAAGATGTCCATAAAATTGTGAAAATGTCTAAATTTATCATAGAAGTTTTGTGTGAAAGCATGTCAATAATTTTCTTTAATAAGTCAACATATGATGTTATTGATATAATATCATATACATATAGAAAATAATATTCCTTAGTATTAATTTTCCAAAAAATAAACAATGATGTGTCAAAAGACTACTTCGGAAATCTTGTGATGTAGGAAACTTAGAAAATGATTATATCATGCTTACGATGCTTGTTTCAAGAAATAAAGAATTTTTTTGAGCTGACATATATTATTTGGGTATTTCTGATTGATGAAACTCGATGACCGATTCATAAAGATTATTTTTTGAACTATATCATGTAAGAAAATATCTTCACATATATTTGATTAATTGGTCATGCCTTTGAGACTGTTAAAGAGCGCATTGTTTTGATTATGGCAGGCTTGACAACTGGGTTAAATGTGTCATAACAATCAATGCCAATAATTTACGAATTTTCATTAATCACTAATCACCCTTTGTAACGTTCCGAAGAACTTTCAATCCTAAATTTATGCCAAAATAGCCACATGCATCTACTCAAGGAGTTGTATGATGGTTGAGATATATCATTAACATGTAAAGCATTGAATTCATTTTTTATGACACATAGCCATTGAACATATGTTAAGGCTTTAAGATATGATGTCGGAACATGAGATATATTATGGGTAGAAATGTGAAGATTGAGTTTTTTGGGTTTGATTTAGTGATTTTAAGTTTTTATTGGGTTTGCATAATGTGTTGGTTTGGTATAGTAGAAGTTCGCGCTAGAGATGTATTGGTATGAAGTTGTTCAAAGTTTTCAGGTTATGGATTGGTATTTTATGATGATGGCTAGCTGAGTGGAGGATGTGAAGTAAATGAAGAAGAGTGGGTGTGCAAGTATAATGGTGGGATAAAATATGGAGTATTAAGAGGAATGATGATTGATATATCATTGAGAAAATTGTATGTGGTTGGTGGATTGGCGTTATTGAATGAGAAAAGTGTATTTATTAAAAATGATGTGTCGAGAGAGGTGCACATTTCCGGTTGTGAGATCAAAGAAACGATACATATGTAAGTTCTAATGTTAATTGAGTAAAAAAATTATGGTATGGAGTTCAAGGTAAGTTTGTATTGCTGAACAATGGATAATTTTGGATAACATGCACAACCAGACACCCGAAGATGGTCATATATAGGTTGGCTGTTTTAAAGGGAAAGAGTTGGTGTTCGATTGTTTAGGTGTTTGAAGGGCAATATATTTTGGAGGTAGGTGTCTGTGTGGAGAGATTTCATAAAATATATAGGAGAAATATTGACATGAATTAGGAGAGCACAAATGATATCATTAATGCATTTTATCATGCGTTCAATCTTACTAGAGATGTCAATATTTGTCATATTTGTGGTACCGAAGCCAAACCGATCAGATGAGTTAGTATATCTTAATGTTTTTATGTGTGGGATAGATATTGGGTTTTAAAATATATTACTCGCCAAATTCGGGATGAGTTACGAGTTTCAAATTTTCCTGACTACCCATTATTTTAATATTAATAATTGATATATAATATATTAGTAATTCCTAAATTCTTAAATTATATGATAATGTGATCAATTTTTTTTTGTGCTCATACTTGATTAGATTTAGAACTATATTATACTTAACAAATCAAAAAAAAATTAGATATATTTTTTTGTAAATTACATATTTAAATATAAAATTTTATTAACAAACCATAATTTTTAAATAACAAATATAAATTAAAAATGAAATAATAAATATGTTTTATGGATTTATTATTAAAATTTTAAATTTTTCATTAAATTTAAAGTTAATATTTAATATATTATATTACTTATATATATACATATATTTCGGTTTTTAATTTTTTTTAGTTGATATATATTTAAAATAAAATCATAAATAACTAAATAATCATATATTTGAATTAAACAGATAAAAAATAAAATGTTTTATCGGATGGCTATCCAAATACAAAAAAAAGTTTAAAAAAAAAATTATAAATTTATCCCGACTTTTTATCATTGGTATGCTTTGTTATTTTGTGATTAACTGAAAAATTAATTATCTACATGAAAATATTCTAAATTATCATTTGACTCGCTCCTGTATGCATATATATATATATATATATGTATATGTATATGTATGGCCAAATCGGCGGCAAGGATTTTACTGGCACCGGCAGCGAAATCAACACCGCTAGGGTTTCTGGATCTGGAAATCGCAAGTGGGGAAGCTCGAGCAAGTCGATGTCTTCGAGTGGATCTTCGACCAGCCAAGACGCCCTGGGACTGCCGGTTTCTGAAAGTGTAAGTAGCGTCCGGTGGGAATCGGTGCTGGTAGTCGAAATCGGGAAACCTCCACCTCCCCATCTGATGCACAAATCCTTTCGAGACCTCTGATACCTCCGATTGGAGTAAGTACCGGGTCGGGTCTTCAGGCTGAGAAGCCCAAGAATAATGACGGTGAAAATGAATTGGGCTGAAAATCTGTTTCAGTGGGCCAGGGTCAACAAAAATCAGACCCAAGACTTTCGGGTTCAGAGAGATTTTCTGGTTTGGGCCACATTGCCAAACAAGTTGGGCCGAAAAAAGTTCTCTCAATCTCTAAGCCCGTTAAAAATAATGGTAAAGGTCTCTTAGGAGGAGGAGACCCAAAAGCCAATTTCTCCCTTATTCGTAATTTTGGGAACGCGGGCAAAGGCCAAAAGGAAGAAAGTATAAATTGGCACATCCGAAAATCTCTCTCCCCCCCCCCCCTCTTCAAAGGACTTCTCTAGAGGTATTTCAAGCTCCAACTCTCTTCCTAACTCTAAGCCACTCTCATCTTATGCTAGTATAGTGGCGGGACATAGCGACAATCGCTCTCCATTAGCAATTGGAATCAACCACATGGAAATGGATGGTTATGAATTCACAATGAACGACTCGGCGTTAGGATCTCCGGATTCTTGGAAGGCTTGTCTTTCGGGCTACTTTCTCAATCAGCCGTCTAATCTTGCTTTCTTTAAGGCTAATGTGGAATCTCTATGGAAAAGGTTTGGTTTGTTGGAATTTAAACCTCTTCCTGAAGGATACTTCCTCTTCAAATTCGGCTCTGAGGCGATGACTAAGAAAGTCTTGGAAGAATCCCCTTGGCACTTTGGGGGTCATTTAATGATTCTGAAAATTTGGGAGCCTCTTACCTCTCTCATTAAAGATCCCCACTCGGGAATTCCAATCTGGGTAAAGGTCTTCAACCTTCCTCTAGAGTTATGGACTTCTGTTGGCTTCAGCAATATAGGTTCAGTCATTGGAACTCCTCTCTATGTGGATCATTAGACTAAGAGGAAGGAAAAGCTTCGATTTGCTCGAATTTGTATCATGATCAAAGCGGGTTTCCCAATTAGGCATGAGCTTACTTTTAAAATCAGAGGGAAATCCATCGAGGTCTCCTTTGAATACCAGGGCCTCCCTCCTCAATGTGCAAATTGCATAGTCTTTGGCCACCCTACTCGGTAGAATACAAAAGGGCCTCTCAATCTCCCTCATTTTCCTACCGGACCTACATCATCGTAGGAAGATCCTTCGGAGATAGACCCCGCGGTGGACCCCAGACTCTCATCCATCTCCGAGGACGAGGAAGTGGAGACCGGAGAGGAGGTGGACTCGCTCCCCAAAAGGAAGTGTACGGACGTAGCCAAAGACAAGGGCAAAAAGGTAATGTCTTCCAACAGGACCATCAGCTGATACACTGTAAGTCTTCTATTTATGAATATTGCATCTTGGAATATGCGTGGTCTTAATGACCCAATCAGGCAAAAAGATGTCATGGATTTTATAATTAGTAATCATATATCTTTGATTGTTCTAGTAGAAACTAAAGTCCAACTTCTGAATGTTGATCCGATAGTCAGAAGAATGGTCCCGTTCTGGCATATCATTACTAACCACGAGTCTTACCCCTTAGGTAGAAGTTGGATCACTTCGAACCCTAGTGTTATTACAATTACTAGAATATCCCAATCTCTTCAGTTCATTCACTGTATGGCCACTTGTCATAATTACAACGCAATATTCAAGCTCACTGCGATCTATGCTTTTAATGAAGCACAAGAACGCATTCCGCTTTGGAATGACCTCATATATTTTTTCCAATCAAGACAACTACATCCCCTGGGTCTCCCTTGGGGATTTTAACGCTATCCAACACCCGGAGGAGCGTCTTGGTTCCTCTGATTCTTGGTCCAGAGCAATTGACGATTTCAACAATTGCTGCTATCGTTGTGAACTCAATGACCTTAGATCTTCTGGCTTCCCTTTCACCTGGATCAACAAACAACCAGCCCACCCTATCCTATCCAAAATTGACCGTGTTATGGTCAACCCTGACTGGGATGATCTTTTCCCTATGTCACATGTCCTCGTAGGTTACTTTCGCACTTCTGACCACACCACTGTCACTCTCAACCTTGGGCTCCCCCGCCCAAGGCGGAAAAAGCCCTTCCGATTCTTCAACATGTGGCAATCCCACCCCCGTTTTAAGGAATTAGTCACCAATTGTTGGAACTCCCCTATTTCCTCCTTTGGCATGTCGAGGGTCACTGACAAACTAAAGCGATTTCAATCTACCTTAGCTTTTTTAAACCGTAAGAAATTTAGTGACATCTCCTCCAGAGCCGAAAACTCAAAGAGACCTGTTTGAGGCTCAATCTAAATTAGTCTCCGACCCTCTAAACCCGAGACTTGTCAGAAATGAAATAGAGGCCTCCACTTCATTCATCTTTCTAAGTCGCGCTGAAGAATCTTTCTTGAAGCAGAAATCTAGAGAAAACTGGATTCAGTTGGGTGACAAAAACATAAAAAATTTCCACAAAAGTATTAAAGCCCGGCTTTTCCGCAATAAAATCATCTCGATTTCAAATGACCAAGGTGACACTATTTCATCTCCGGCTAAAGTGTCAAAAGTGTTTGTAAACGTTTTTGAAAAGACTCTTGGCACGAAGCATTCTCATGTCTACCTAGGGCTAAAAAACGTTTCCTCTCTCATCGGTTCCACGGTCATTCCTGGTGATAGAGAATTTATGATCCGTGATATTTCATGTGCGGAAATTAAATCTGCTCTGCACAGTATTGACAACGATAAATCCCCGGGCCCTGATGGATTTAATTCCAGTTTCTTTAAATCTTCCAGGGATATAGTCGGTCCTGACATTTGTAAAGGGGTTCAAGAATTTTTTTCTCTCTGGCACCCTGACAGAATCATGGAACTCCACCTCTATAGCGCTTATCCCTAAAAAAGACTCACCTTCTTCGCCAGCTGACTTTAGACCAATCGCTTTGTGTAACGTTGTCTATAAAATCATCTCCAAAATCATGGCAAACAGAATCATAGTCTCCTTCCCTTATCTTGTCGATTCCTCTCAATCAGCATTCATCCCTGGTAGAAATATTTCTGATAATATTCTACTCTCCCAAGAACTTCTTAAAGGCTACCATACTAATGGGAAAGGCAAACTGATTACGCTGAAAATAGATTTAATGAAAGCATTTGATAATGTTCGCTGACATCTTATCCTGGACGTTCTTGTTGCGATGCATTTTCATGAGAAAATAATCTCATGGATTGTCAAATGTATCTACTCCCCCACCTACTCCTTTATCATTAACAGAGACCTTCATGGAAATTTCAAAGGGAAAAAGGGCCTGAGACAAGGTGACCCTCTATCCCCCCTTCTCTTTGTCCTTGTAATGCAAGTGCTTTCCGGTATTCTCAAAGATAAAAGTCTTAATGAGAATTTCCGCTTTCACTGGAAATGCCAAAAGCAAAAAATCATCAACCTCTGCTTCGTAGACGATCTGATGATTTTTTATCACGGTGATGCCCTCTCTCTTAACCCCATCAAAGAGGCTCTTGAGGACTTTTTTCTCCTCTCAGGCCTTAAAGTCAATCCATCCAAAAGCCACATCTTCCTTTCCGGTATTGACAATCACCTTAGATCAGATGTTTTGCCCATTCTGAACTTCCCTGAAGGTACCCTTCTGGTAAAATATCTCGGAGTCCCACTCCTCACTGGCCGACTATCCCACACTGACTGCCGCCCCCTGATTCACAAAATAACCTCTAGAATAGAATCTTGGACCGCTAAACATCTCTCTTACGCGGGTCGGCTCCAATTAATTAAATCTGTTCTATTTGCGGGTCAGGTATATTAGTCTTCGATTTTCATTCTTCCATCTAGAATAATAAAAGAACTATCTCAGTACCTCCGGCGATTCCTTTGGTCGGGTTCTACTATGAAAACCTATGGAGCCAAGGTGGCTTGGTCAAAAATTATCGCTCCATATAAAGAGGGCGGCCTTAGGATCCTGGATTTAAAAATCTGGAATTAGGCGGCCGTCCTAAAACACCTTTGGTCTATAGTAAGTAGTAGACCCCTATCTCTTTGGTGTGACTGGATCAGATCGGAAAAAATAAAAAATAAAAGTTTTTGGGAGATATCATGCGGATCCTCTCCCTCCTGGATCTGGAGAAAAATCCTCCGCCTTCGTCCTTTGGTCTGTAAATTATTCAGCGTTGCAATAGGAAATGGTCTGAATACTTCCTTCTGGCACGAACCTTGGCTCCTCTCTTTATCTCTGGCAGAACATTATGGCTCAGATTTAATATCTGACTCTCGTCTGGGAAATAGCCTCAAGGTTGCGGATATTATTTCAAATGGAGACTGGAACTGGCCGGTCAATCTGAGACCAGCTAGAGCCCGAAGTCGGATTCATTTGGACGAAATCAACAGACTTATTCTTTCCTTCTCCCAGCCAAACACTCTCTCGCAGGATGTCCCCTTCTGGACAGCGAAGAAGGGATGTCTCACTTTAAACATAAAAGACACGTACAATGCTATTCGAGAGCCTGCCCCATCCGTGGGGTGGGCGGGGTTAGTATGGAACAAATACAATATCCCACGTCATTCCTTTATATCTTGGCTTGCAATTAAAGGCAGACTTGTTACCAGAGACAAGCTTATTAGTTGGGGGTACAACACCCCAACTGAGTGCCCCCTCTGTTCCTCTGATTCTGAAACTATATCTCATACTCTCTATTAATGTAGTTTTGCTCAGAGTATCTGGAACGCGACAAGTCATAAACTTGGCTTTCCATTCCAAAGCTTAAGCTGGCAATCTTGGATTCTTGAGGCTTCAAGATGGCCAAATGAAAGTAACCATTGTATTTGGCGCACTTGTTTCAACGCGGTCGTTTACCACGTTTGGAAGGAGCGGAATTCACGAATTTTTGGATCTGCTCCCGCTCTAGCATCCTTAATTTCTTTCCATATCTTCTCGGATCTCCAATACAGATTTCATGGAACCAAGATTTTCTGGCCAACGTAGATGGCTACTATCTAACTTAGTTTTTTTCTTGGCTTCAGGTGACCCCCTTCAGGACTGGAGCATGGCGCTGACTGATTACACCTGGAGTCTGTCTACGCCACCGAGTCATCCTCACCACCTCTTGTCAGATTATTATTATGCGTTGTTTCACCCATTGTGTTATTTCCTATTTATGGGCAATGGGTTCCGGAACTATCTTCTAGTATTCTCTTTGTCATGTAATGAACTCAATTTGTAGTAATGTATCACCTCAGGGTATGCCCCAAGATTATGTATGAACCTTTTCAATTAATTTACGTTTTTATACACCAATATATATATATATATATATATATATATATATATATATATAAAAGCACACTCATGGATATTTTTGGACTCAAAATTATTTTTAACATCTTTTTCTTTAGAATGTTTCCCTCCACTGTTCGACAAATGACAAAAGTAATTTGATTTTTCCCCATATATAAGTAAATACAATTTTGAGTAAAATCTTTTATTACTTAAAAACGGTAACATGAAGTGACTGTAACGATGTAACTCTACTTATTCAAATTTACTTTATTAGAAAATACGATAAAAATAAAATTAGTAAAGTACAATAAATTCGAAGGTTTGGCCAGATCGAAAAGTTTTAAGTCTTTTATAAATTCAATAGGTTTTCATATTTTATTTTAAAAGTATTTTTAGTTTAAAAACTAAGTTTTCATGTTTATATACGGAGTTATATACTTTTATTTTCCATCCATTTTTTTCTATCATTTTCAAAAACAAAAAAGTAGAATACAAATATTATATTTTCATTTTTTTCAAAAATAAAATAATTTTTTTTCAAGAACAATTACTTCGTTAATAGATAAAAGAAAAGAGTAATTGTTTTATCATTATTGATTTAATTTACATTTATTTCTGAATTGATTTTTAGATAGAATCGAAATTTAACTTATTTAAGATGTTGAAATTAATTCATAGTGTTACAATCTATTTGGGAATGATACGAGGGTATGCTTGCATTGATTTTTTATGTTAGATTTTAGTTTTTTTTAGGATTTTAAAATGTTTTTTGCGAAGAAGAATCACTAAAACTTGCGGTTGTTATTGAGCAATGACAGTACGAATGTTCCGTACCACCAGTGTTGTTGCTTTGGCACCAGCGATGTTAATTTTATTGTTTTTCATGTTTTTTGGCATCGGCAATATGTACAAATCGTAACGCAACTATGTTTCATGGCATTTGCGGTGCCAAACGTATTATTTTGGCACTACTATTGTCATCAATATTATATTGGTGGTACGACTTGTAAATACTATTGGTACTCTATAATTTTATGTATTTAACAATGTGTTTAACTAAGTAATTTCTTTTTTGTATCACATGTAACAGAGTGGCAAGTTGGAAAAAAACTTAGAATTTATAAATGAGGCTCAAGAAAGGGGAAAATGATGACCTAAACGTACACGTACCTCATCAATCGAAAAAGATATTACCGGTTTCCCTACCGTTAAAGAAAATGAGTATGTGCATGTCGAGCATACCTAACAGTCATTGCGGATACACAATTACCAAACCTTAGGAGAACAGAAAATGGGTAGGGTGGCTCACCTAGTCTCCATGAAGCGTTATTAAACATTGATACATGTACTTAGAAAATGAGCCTAACATTTCTACTTAAAGACCGAGTAGTACTACCGATCTTCAAAATATGTCCTTAGCATAAAATAGTATCACACTGTTTCTGGAGTAAACATTGATACATGTACTTAGAAAATGAGCCTAACATTGCTACTTAAAGACCGAGTAGTACTATCGATCTTCAAAATATGTCCTTAGCATAAAATAGTATCACACTGTTTCCGGAGTATAAGCCCCGTGAGGCGTACAACATCTACATCAGGAATGTAAGTTTAATCATATATTTAAAAAAAAATTGGTTTACATCGATTAATATGTTATAATAATTTTTTATGTTTAATTTTTTTTTTCCGTTTTTCCAGTCTCATACGGGTATTATTGTTCAATTCATTATGGACTACTAAAAAATGAGATCTCAACAACCAGGTGGCGGTTAAAAATATACTATATACGACTTCATGTGGGCCTATCATTCGGACCTTGAGTAGGTTTTACTCAAACTCGCTTTTGAACGGGGTTTTTCTTCAATGTTGTCATTAGGAGACCAACAATTTCCAGTTATCATTCGACAAGATGACTATCACGTTAAACGACGTGTTCGTCATTACTAGTCTCTCAGTGTTTGCTAGAATAATCAAATATGAGGGGAGCGATAATTATGGTAAAGTGTACACATATTATGCTGGGTTGTTGGGAGTATAGAGGATGATGTTCATATGGAGTATGAGGCGAGAAAAGGGTCAAGTTTGGTCGTAGATAGCTTAGGGATACCTGTACACATGCTTTTTATTTTGATTCAAATCTGAATTGTTTTGATGATATATTCGTACATGTTGAACTTACGAACCTGATGTATTTGTTTGGTTACACTATTTTTATATGTACCAGCCAGAAGTCTGTAAAGATAGATTTTATCGCCTATATGGAGCACATGGATCAGCTTAGTGAGATAGTGCGGGTACGTACGTGTTGGCATGGTGTTATATGGGTATGGGAGAAGCGTTGAAATCATCAATGAAGACTTTGTATGGATTCATCGGTTGTTGGATTGCTGGATTCATCAATGAAGACTTTGTTTTCACCCTCAGATGAACAAAGAGTATAGGATATCCAATCTGAAGCTTGTTAGTTGGTTGCTGAAAAATCTTAAGGGTACTAATGTTCGACAAAAACCTACTACTGCGACGTCTTTGTTAGTCTCAATGTGAAGAATGTAAATAATCTTTTATTTTGTACTTATTTTTATCTAACCTAAAGTGCATCTTCATTTGTTATGTGTTTGTTTTCAGGTGATATTCCATCCATATGAAGAGATGAGGGAGAGGTTTGTGGACCAATATGTGGGGTATTACCGCAATCCTATGTTGATTATCTTCACGACTGAAGGGTATATACCAGATCGAGTGATGCGGAAATTTGGTTGGATCCAAGAAAAACAAGTATATCGTATTGAAGCTAGATAGATTATTAAGAAATGAGAACAATATCGTTATGATATTAACTGTCGACATTAGGAAAAAATGTATAAGTATTTGTTTGTCGTGGACTGTATGACATGTCTCGTTACCATTAATCATAAAACGACAATGTATCAGTATGATACTTACATAAAGAGGTATGGGTGGTTTGTCGTCACTCTTCATGTTCTTGATGAGTATCAAGCAATAAAGGTTATTCATACGAGAAACTGTGTTCGACCTCTTGACGAGAACGAGAAAGATGTTACGAATTTTGCCAAACGAGTTATGCAAATCATTGTTCCTTGACTCCTTGTCTTTTTAGGTATTATCTACCATGGTGTAACAAATATTTTAGATACTCTTAGTTTTTTAACCCTATAAAGGTGGTGTACAATTGTTATATCGTTGATACAATACTACGTTGTTTCTAAAAAAAATCATATTGGTCGTGTTGTTATTATATCGTCGGTATAACAGCAGTGTATCGTCGGTCCAATGGGTTTTGTTAAGTTTTCTCTCACACACAATACTGACAATACTGTGTTGTTATAGCGTCGATATATTATGTGCACTACCGATATGGAAATTTCATATTGGCGGTGTATTATCTTACTGACGGTATAGAAATGTTATACCGCCGTTATAACCGAATCACTTTACAATTTTTTTTCTTGGGTTAGTAGTTTGGCGCTATATGAAAATCATATCGCTGATATAATAGTTACACCAATTGTATTAAATTCTGTACTGACGCTTTATTATTTTAGCGACTGTATATATATATTCCATACCGCTAGTAGAACCGACACACTTAAAAGTAATATTTTAGTTTTTTGTGAGTGATTCTACCGGCGATGCATGTCCGTTATACCACCGGTATAATTTTCCCACCACTTGTATGAAAATTCCATACCGACAATTACTATCTTACCGGTGCTATAGAATTGTTATACCGTCAGTATGATTGAATCACTAAAGAGTTTTGTTGTCTACACCCTCTATTTTATTGTTTTATTATATAGGTTTAACTATGACGTTTTCAATTATTTAGCACAACAACATACAACTAATATATTAAAATGATAAGTGTTTACAGTGGAAACTAGCGTACATTAATTACAATTACAAATTATTTTGAAAATAGTGCACCTATATTAAACGACTATTGCTAAATGAGTTATTTTGAAACTATGTTTTATAATATTTTTATATCTCTTGCATCGAGATTCAATCGGTAATGTCTAATCTTTAGCTTACAGTATACATAATTTTAGGCAACAAGGATGTATCCTTGCACATGGTGCGTTAGTCGCAGTAGAAAGCTACAAAAAAATAAAAATATATAATGAAAATATCAAATGGATCTTGTCAATTAAATCAAACGTTTGTTGAAATGAAATACTTACATTTAGGGATGGCAATTCGGGTGTTGTCTAGTCCGGCTCGACCCGACCCGATCTGTCTCGGCCGAGTTTTGTCCCGCTTGATCATAGAACCGACCGGGTCCGGGTTAAGAAATTGTAATCCGCAACCGACCCGGATCGGGTTTGGGATTCTAGTTTGTCGGACCCGTTTTGGCCCAAAAATTATAAAAATATATAACAATTAATATTTTTTATATATAATAACAATAATATATAAAAATAAATTAGTATGTTTAAAATAAATTTCAAAAATATTTAAAAATATTAAAATTAATGTCCGCGTGTCGGGCCGGGTTGACCGACGAACATGAACGGACGGGCTCAAGTTTGAAAATATAAGCCCGGGAGCGGGTCGGGCCGGGTTCGAGTTCAAGTGTCCAAAAATTGTGATCGGGTGGGCCGGCCCGAACTTGTCCCGCGGACGGCCCATTGCCATCCCTACTTACATTGGCATATTGGTTGGTATTGACCCAACCCAGCCTGATTTTCGCCCTTTCTGACAACAGAGGAGGTGTACCTCGTAATGGTAGAAAAGTGAAACTAATATTTATCGTCCTCAATTTCCTTACAAAGTGGACAATATTGTTAAACGTTTATTCGATCAAGATTCTCATGTCAAGCATTATCATTGAATTCAACATAGTAGCGGTATCACCAAAGCACTTAACACGTTATACGATTTTTATTAACTTATTTGTACCACTAAATTTTTAGGTGCAACCAAAGTCCTACATCCCACATCGATTAAACATGGGAAGAAAGATCAGTATATAAGTTAAGAATACATTTCCACTAGTGTGAGAATTTTTGGAAGTGGACTAAAAACAAAGCGGTGCGGGTTAGTGGGCCCAAAGCGGACAATATCACACTAGTATGGAGAATGGATTATCCGTACTTATATACGGAGACGGAATATGTGGTACCCATATTCCCTACAAATGGTATCAGAGCACCAGGCCCAGAGGGAACGCGACGTGGTAGGTTGTGATGTGGGTGAAATTCTCAGATGCCGAACATCTTACCATAAGCCAAGAGCCATACTTTAGGTGAATGATCTGTTGGATAGATGGAGCACCAGATGGTTCATCAAGCAAGTGGCTTGATCAAGGAGCGGTGCAGTGTCATTTATAGAAGGAGCGGCATATGGCTCATCAAACATGTGGCTTGATCAAGGAGCGGTGCAGTGTCATCTAAAGATGGAGGGCCAGATGGCTCATCAAGTAGGTGGCTTGATCAAGGAGCGGCACAGTGTCATCTAAAGATGGAGCGCCAGATGGCTCGTCAAGCAGGTGGCTTGATCAAGAAGCGGCGCAATGTCATCTAAAGATGGAGCACCAGATAGCTCATCAAGCAGGTGGCTTGATCAGCTCATCAAGTAGGTGGCTTGATCAAGGAGCGGCACAGTGTCATCTAAAGATGGAGCGCCAGATGGCTCGTCAAGCAGGTGGCTTGATCAAGAAGCGGCGCAATGTCATCTAAAGATGGAGCACCAGATAGCTCATCAAGCAGGTGGCTTGATCAAGGAGCGTCGTAGTGTCATCTAAAAATGGAGTGCCTGATAGCTCATCAAGCATGTAGCTTGATCAAGGAGCGGCACAGTGACATCTAATAGTGAGCTTGATCAAGGAGCAGTGCAGTGTCATCTAAATATGGAGTGCATGATAGCTCATCAAGCAGGTGACTTGATCAAGGAGCGTCACAGTGTCATCTGATAGTGAGCAGATGGATTCGCCCTAAAGCTTTAGAGTTCAGGATTTGATCAAGGAGCGACATAGTGTCATCTGATAGTGAGAAGATGGATTCGCCCTAAAGCTCTAGAGTTCAGGCTTATCTCCACCTAACTAGAGTAGATGGATGGAAGTCAACTGAGAGGAGGCTATAGTGGTACTTTGTTCGAGAGGAGGATTGTTAGGTGCGACGAAAGTCCCACATCCCACATTGGTTAAACATGGGAATAAAGATAAGTATATAAGTTAAGAATACATCTCCATTAGTATGAGGACTTTTGGAAGTGGACCAAAAACAAATTTGTGCGACCGAGTGGGTCTAAAGCGGACAATATCACACTAGTGTGGAGATAGGATTATTCTTACTTATATACAAATGCGGAATAAACGCACCCATATTCCTCACATAAATATCTTTACGTAAATAGTCACAAAACCTATAGGTCCTTGTATAATGAATCTTTAATCAACTTCCATCCATCTTCTTGT
The DNA here is from genome assembly GCA_036936605.1 of Limnanthes douglasii subsp. nivea. Taxonomy (NCBI): domain Eukaryota; kingdom Viridiplantae; phylum Streptophyta; class Magnoliopsida; order Brassicales; family Limnanthaceae; genus Limnanthes; species Limnanthes douglasii. The sequence continues at coordinate 245,954,660 of JAUPFV010000001.1, read as the reverse complement.
CCGTTCAAACCAAACCCAATTGATCGATACCCATAATATCCATTGTTGTTGATCGCAGTTATAAAAGGTCTATACAAGATATGGAACATTTTGAAGTAATCTTTCGGATCAACCAACATTACTTTACAAGACATTGTACCTCTTGAGCTAAACATAAGCATTCCACTTGATAGTGAATGCATCATACGAAATCTAAATAAAGGTTCTACTTTAAAAGGTTTGTTGAAAGGATATCTATGACCATTTGCTTGTGTAGGAACTTCGTTCCCTCTCTGAAATGTTACTTGTGAAATTTCACTCCCTTTCCATAAAATGAAAAATTTAGGTTTGAAATATTTATCTAAAAATGGTGCACTCGCTTTCTCCAAATCTATTAAGTATTCGTGATATGATTTGTCTCGTTTAGTGGATAATGTGGATGCATCAATAGATAAATTACTTTTCATAACTAGACAGACACGTTGTTTCTGGATAGACTATGCCAAACCATTTCTTGTACACATGCTCTATGTGTGCTTCGTCTTTGGTTTCCATGATAATATTAACTAATTTATCCAATTTTTATTTCAATATCCCAATATTGAACGGAAAACTATATATAACATCTTCCAATGATCGTTGAAATAGTCTAAAGATACTATTATGCATTTACTTATAAATTCTAAGATGTGTGAACACGACATACCAATATACCATACGTATTTCGTATAGCCCAAGTGAAATTTAAATCGTCCGCAATTCATTGTTTGAACACATTCTACTTCCACAGAAAAAAAAAATCATAAAGCATCATGAAAGACATTACCTCTGAGATCGAGGTATATCTTGTCTTTGAATTTATATTAGGCTATAAGTCAACTATTTTCAAATGACTCTCTAATTTCTCAATGTTGCAATTCGAGCAAACCATGCACCTTAAACCAAAACCACTCGAAGTTATCTTTGCTCGTAGCAAGGAAACACATAATGGTGGAATCAGCGTTCTTCACGTAGTTAGTGGTGTAGTTACAAAAATACAAGAACTTGTTTGTTTTCCACATGATAAACTTATCATTGTAAGGCTATAACCAAATTTTTGTGTACTCAATTTCTTTTGGATAATCTTTGAAGTCACTGACCATTTTAGACCGATAGCTATTAAATGAGAGTTTTGTCTCTGACAACATCATCGTATTCCAAACCATTAAAAACTCATTGGAGATTTATTTATCATTGATGATTATTTTTTCGCTTTCCATAGGATGTTCATTAATGTACTATCGACATAACATGTGAGTTGCATTAGAGAGCACTTGTTTGACCGTCTTCACCAACGCTAAGTCTTTGTCCCTCAACACAATGGACGAATGTTCGATAATGTTAGTTACCATATATCTTTTAAAATTGAAAAGGAATTCGTATTTCTTGGTTATGGTAAACTTCTTTTTAATATTATTTGGGTCTACCAAATCTGTATACATCCTAGATATCTAGCATTCAAATAATAGTCTAGGAGTTTTTCTGTTTTTTGCATCGTCACGACGTCTTAATAAACCGTGAATCCACTATCTTTTTCGGTATACGTAACACAATCAATCAATTGTTGTTGCGTATAATAAACTTACATTGTAAACAAATCACTATAATCGATATCAAATTCTTATGTCATTCCACCGGTATCATGAACCTCATATAATAACAAAATATTAAAATTTAAAACCATAAGATATAAATAAAAAAATTGATGATGAACTTTGTTTGACTGTATACTACCAATAAAAAAAGCCGATACCCACGACATAAGACAATTATATCGTCGGTATTATAACCACACAGTCAGTATGAGAATTTCATACTAGAGGTATACTATTTTACAAGCGGAATAAAAATTTAATATCGCAGATAAAGCTGAACACTTAATAATTTTTTCGAGTTTGTCAACCGTCAGAAAATAGATCCATCATACCGACGATATACTGCCCTAGTACCGTGGGTGTGGGCCAGATCATGTCGTCAGTGCCGAATTATATTGGTGGTATAAAGTCATGACAACGGTGGTGTCGGTCGGGTCATTCCGTCGGTGTCAAAATAAATAGACAATATTTGTGAGTTCAGATATTAAGAATGTTGCCTTAGGGAATTGTAATAAGCGAATTCTATATAGAGAAATAAATAGAGATTTTTTAAAGAGAGAAAGTCTAAGTGCAAATGAGTTCAGTAGAAAAAGTGTTCAACCCCTTTATTAGGTTAGCCTTTCCTTTTATATAGAGGAGCCAAGACTTAGCCTTAAACTGAAATTGGATACAAAAGAGGACTAATTACCCTTAGTCCTTAACAATATTATATAGTCATAATTGTTCTCTTGAACTTACATTATGTACAGTTTAGTCTTTAAACTTACATTATTTACAGTTTAGTCCTTAAAATCCTACATCGATATCAGTATCCTCCCTAGTTCTCATGTCAGTAAATGAATGAGAATTAAAATGTCCTCAAATTCTTCCATATGTCGTATCGGTCGCTGTGATACAAACTCGAAGTCAAATACTCTGTATAAAACTCGAAGTCCAAAAATAAATAGAAGACTGAAACATATGTAGATTCGAAGTAAAAAAACAATCATCGAATTATTCTAAAACACGATAATTTTCTTTTCTTTCTCCTCGATCATTATGAAAATAGCTTCAAAACATATCAAATTTCATCAAAAGTGTATACAAATGTTACCGTTTCATAAACCATTTAAATCTATCATGATTATCTAGCTACTAGACCCATAGTTAGATAACAAGTCTGAAAAATTTCGAACTCTTAACTTTCTCACCGCTTTGTATTCAGCCCTATCACCATAGAGTCCTTTCCACTTCACACGTCTTCCATTTTTTCTAAAAATTCATCAGTAACCTCATTTTTAATTTTCACGATACAAATCACTTGAGAGAGAATCATTTGGCTACCTTCAACTTGTTCTTCATCTTTTTCAACATTTTCATAAGAAAACTGGTGGAGAGTGAAACGCAGTAGAAGCCATAAGGGATAAAACCCTAATTCTTTTATTAATCAAAAACAATTCCCTCAACAATGAATAGAAGATAGGTTTATATAGAGTTCAAGCAAAACTCTAAAACTAAAAATATGAAAATTACAAAAATAGCCTAAAGTATTAAAATTGCGAAAAAAGAGGATAGATGAGCCCGAATGCCCAAAAAAGCCCATAGCTCACGAGCAAAGCTCGTGACTTGCGTTCGTGATGTCGTTTCGTTCGAAACAAGATGTTGTGGGTCAAAATTTGACACCGGAGCTCCAAATTGTCAATTCACCGGACTGTCTGCATCATTCCCGTCGGGGAAGAGAAGATTCGTCCTCAAATCAGAACCGGTCTCCCCATCAGAAGAGTCGTCTGCATAAGGAATCGCTGACGAAGATGCTGGAGTCGCTGGTAGAGTTCCCGCTCGAAGTTGTAAGAAAGGAAAGCCTTGCGGGTTTTTCTTTTGAATTTCTCCCAGCTGCGGACTTTATCCTTGCCTTCACGCGCGCGGTTCTTCTTCACCTGCTGCCACCAAGCCTGTTCCCTACCGCATAGGTGAATGGTGACCAATGCAACCCTTATCTCCTCAGGAACTTCCTTGAAGTCCAGGACTTTTTCAATCTGGGATAACCAATCGATAAGTGCCTCTGCCTTAAGGCTGCCATCAAAGTCCGGGATGTCTATCTTGAATCCAAGCTCCCAGCGGCGGGTGTGAGAAGTATTCTGGTCGATCCCCTCCCCAAAAGGGTTATCCATACCCTCAAACTCTGCGCCTTGTTGCCTGACGTTCAGATCAGCCATCTGACGGGTAAGATCGGCTACCTGACGGCGTAGGTCAGCAACTTCACGATCATCTACATCACTTGTATCTCTAGTCACTCTAGCGCCACCGCGACCGCTGGTTCTTCCTCGTACCATCGCGCAGGACTGCCTGTGTCTGATACCACTATGATGGAGAGTGAAACGCAGTAGAAGCCATAAGGGATAAAACCCTAATTCTTTTATTAATCAAAAACAATTCCCTCAACAATGAATAGAAGATAGGTTTATATAGAGTTCAAGCAAAACCCTAAAACTAAAAATATGAAAATTACAAAAATAGCCTAAAGTATTAAAATTGCGAAAAAAGAGGATAGATGAGCCCGAATGCCCAAAAAATCCCATAGCTCACGAGCAAAGCTCGTGACGTCGTTTCGTTCGAAACAAGGTGTTGTGGGTCAAAATCTGACACCGGAGCTCCAAACTGTCAATTCACCGGAGTGTCTGCATCAAAAACTCAAACTTTCCGATCAATAGTTATATTCTCCGGTCAATCTTCATCCGGTTTGTGACAAAAAAAATTAAAAAACAGAAAATCCAAGACTAATAAACCCAAAAAACCAAGATCTCCAGAACATGACAACAACTTAGTCTTCAGATCATACGACTATTTTGCATCACCCAAAGAGTAGAGGAATATAAAGTTATTGGATTAATCAACAACGCTCATGTTGGAACAACCACCAAAACAACTTACTACGGTAATTTTGATCCAACCAAAATTCTTGTTTTCTCTCCTTCTCCAATAACCAAAGAACGTCCCTCTTCCAAAGTTCTAGCGCCTAAAACACATGGAGTCTCTTTTTTCACAAATTAAAGTTTCTCATTTGATTAGTGAAGAATCGAACGAATCTTCTTCAAAACAAATTTCAAATACTCCTTCTTTGACTCATCCTTCAACAATAAGAAAATACAAGAACTTTTATAGCCATGGGAGACAATTCATAAATCATTCAAACTTCTCCCTCTTTAAATCCAGCTACTCAGGCTTCTCCTCAGAGAGAGATAATCGAGGAGTTTCCTCAAGAAAATAACCCTTCACAAGAAACTGAGGATCCATTTCCTCAACAAAATTCTTCCCAAACTAGAAAAGAAATATCAGGAGCCAATGAAGCTGATTGTGAGGCTACTAGAACTGATCATGAAGCTGAATCCGGTGATAGAAATTCAGAAACTGCCATGGATAAGAATACCCATAATCCTCGAAAAAGAAAGAATGAGGATTTGTTTATGAAGAAGAAAGAGCTGCTATCGGCAGAAATTTAAGGGATCTCGAGGCTAAATACATCATTCAATTGAAAAAGGTTCGATATATAAATTACATATAGAGCCAGGCTTCAGATTTAAAAAATCAATGAGGAATGGGAGATAAAATCACAGTTCGACTTCCTAAAGAAGGAGAAACGCCCTTAGACTGAAAAGACGATGACTTGGTAGTCTATCCCGAAATCATCAATTGGGGTCTTTAGTTTCCACTGGAACCTATGACCGTAGAATATTTCGAACTCCTCAACCTTTGTCCTACTCAAGTGACACCGAATGTTCACTCTTATGTCAGTGATAATGGCATCTATATTATCTAATATTCCAATCAATATCAAGGATTTCATCTCCTTAACCCAATTATCGAAAGGTCGAAGCTCCCCTTCTATTACCTCCCTCTGGTGGATGACCTAAAAATCATCGATGATCTCTTGGAAGCTGATAAATTCTGGAAGTAAAAGTTTATCTTCATCTTAGGAGCATGGGGGAATGGAAAGGAGATATTTGATGCCAACTTATCAAAGCTAAATCTCATATGGAGAAGCAACTATAAGTACTTCGAAAATTATAAACTTTGAAATAAATTCCATCTATTGTCTTTCTCATTGCTTAATTATCCACTTTCATGATTATTCTAGAAATTTCAAGGAGATATTCAGTACGTCGACCATCAGCTAAGGATATATTCAAGAAACTTGCCGCCTGGGCGGAGAAAGAGTGGAATAATGCTTTCCACACCGTCTTCCAACCGATCAACTTCCTTAATAGCCACTTGTTTCTGATCAAAGAGGGAGGCATGCCTCCTCAAAATTTGATGGCAGAGCCCAATCCCAAAATAGCCTGCAAAAGGTTAGTTCATCCTGACTGCAAAGTATTCCTACCTATCCGTAACAGGTCAGAAAGTCATCTACCAAAAAATAAAAAATAAAAGGCTAACAAGGAAAAGAAGGGTAAAAAAACAGCTAGCACATCTGGTGCTAGCCCTTGAACTCCATCAAAGCTTAAACCTCGAAAATGAAAATCAGGAGCGCAAACCCATTCAGCCAACGAAGAAGGAAAAGATCAAGAATCATCTTCAAAGAAAAAAAAACTTCTTCCAGTTCTTATGGAAAGAAAAAGAAATAAGCCAAAATCACTGCATACACATTGTTCGATGAAGAAGAGATCATAACTGTTGAAAATCAACAAAAACCTTATGTCGAAGAGCAAGCAGCCAATAATGAAACTTTAATAGTCATTGAAGACAATGCTGATGATGAGAACCAAAATGCTGGACGCTTCGACCGTGACAGTTTCATTAATTTTAATGAGTCACAGGAGCTTGCTAGAGAGGACGATCCTGTTCTCCAAGACCTTCAAAATCATATGCATCACTTTGGGAGACCAACAACCATCGAAGCATCTCCATAAATTATCTGTCCGTCTAAACCAACTACAACTTTGGATATGATTCCATGTCCTAGTTCAACATAAATTCCTCTTCGTCCACATAATCCTGCGATCTCTGCTGCACTTCAACGATTTATCGATCTCAATGTTGTAGCAAAAGCACTTGCTTCCCAAGTCGAAGCTTCTCAGGATCATTTGAAGCAACTGGCCAAAGACATGATCCGCTACAAAGGTCTTGCTGAAGATAAAAATAGCTATGGGAGAATTTTCAATGCAAGGTGGTCGAGCAATTCCATATGCGTGAACTAGCAAGGACTGAGCTTATTCGAGGCGCTCTCTTCATGAAAAATCATATGCGAACAACACATTTTGCTGAAAAAGAAGAGTTGATTGCTTCTCATCGGCAAAAGATGAGTAAACTCAAAACTGATCATACTCATGAGTTAGCTGCTGAAAAATCCAAATCTGAAGGTCTCCAAAACTCTCTTACTTTCAACGAGGCAAAAAATAAAGAATTGACTGATGATATAACCAAATTGAAGAAGGATTTCGAGGAGGAAAAAGATGGTACTATTGCTGCTGCCGAAGCTGAGTTGTCGAAAGACATGTTGGCTGTTATTAACAATGGCAAAGAAGAAACAGCTATCACTCTTCTTCGAGAATTTCATACAACTTATCCAAGATTTGATCTCACAAGTTTCTGGAATAACATTCCCATCGAAAAGCGTCCAAGTGAAGCCTTCGATCCTATCCCCGACTCATCATCTTCAAAGGAGGATGAGTCATCTGAATAATTTTATCGCTCTTTAAACATATCTCTTTTGTATTTGTCAAATTAGAAATTCGCTTTTTGTACTTCGAAGAATTAATCTAACTGACAAATGTTTCGCTTTTATCGTCTTCATATATTATCCGATGTTAACAATTCTAAAATAGATATGATTAAATAATTTGAAACTCACAATATATAACTATAAATTGTAAGTATATCACTTCAAATACCTTAGTGAAATTGATGAAAATGATTGCACTTCGAATTATTGGTAACATATTTGTTAAATGTTACACTTCGAAAAACTACAGTGCATTATTAAGCGTTGCACTTCGCAAAAATTGTAATGTGTTCATTGAACATAATACCTTGAAAATGGTTGATTCTTCGATAAGTGTAATAAACACTTCGGAACATTCTACTCTTAACCAACTTCAAAGATAATCAGTCTTTGATAAGTTGTTAAGATAGTTTTAAGAAAACATTTGTAAACAACCATTGGCCAAAATGCGTTTTATTGATAATATTGAATATGTACATACTGCCTCGTTAAAACCTTCATGGGCCAACAGGGTAGGAAAGAGTGCATCATTCAAAAGTGAAAAATCCAAAATACAAAGACAAATCTACTCCCAATAAAGCTTCAAATTTTGTATATTCCACGAGTGCTGAAGCATCCTCCCTTCGAAATTGCAAAGATGATACGACCCTGGCTTTATTCTTTCAACAACCATATAAGGCCCTTCCCAGTTCGGAGCCATTTTTCCAAGGTTTTTCTCCTTTGTATGCAGAAATACTTTTCTCAACACCTTATCACCTTCTTTGAATTCTCTTCTCTTCACTTTCGAATCATATCTATTCCTCATAAGAGTTTGATAATGGATTACATTTAAATGAGCTCAAAATCTTTTCGCCTCAATCAAATCTAAATTCGCCCTTCTAACTTCATCATTGGATCTTTCAGAATATTGATTTATCCTAAAAGATGACATCGTAGATTTTATGGGGCTGACTGCATCCATTCCATATGCTAACGCAAAAGGAGTCTCTTTTCTAGCCTCCCTAAGAGTTGTCCGATAAGCCCAAAGCACCTCTTGCAAATAATTTGGCCATTTTCTTGCTGCCCCCGTCAAATTCTTCTTCAAGACATATAAAATTGTTCAGTTTGTTACCTCCACTTGTCCATTAGCTTGAGGATGAAAAGGTGTTGAAAAGCATTGTTGAATTCCTTTCGACGTGCAAAATGAAGTCATCTTTTTTTTTTATTAAATTGAGGGACATTATCTGTTGTAATCCTCCGAAGAACTCCAAAACGACAACAAATGTTGTTCACAATAAACTTGATCACATCTTTTGCCTTTGTTCCTGATAGCGGTTCTGCCTCGGCCCATTTTGTAAAATAATCCATTGCTACGATTATCATATGTCTTTCTTCCAGAAGCCATCAACAAAGGACCTACTAGATCAATTCTCCATCTATCAAATGGTACTGCCTCGGTTATAGACATAAGTGGCACCGCTGGCCTATGAATAGCATTAGCAAATATTTGACAAGTATCACAACTTTATACTAAATGCTTAGCATCATTCTGATTGTAGGCCAATAGAATCATGCAAGTAAAACTCGTCGTGATAGAGCTTTAAATCCGCAATGAGTTGACCCTTCACTATCATGCAATTTTGATAACACCTCTTGTGATTCTTGTTTGCCTAAACATCGTAATAATGGCCTGCTGAATCCCTTTTTATACAATATTCCATCTAACACTATATATCTGAAGGCTTTACCTCTCAATTTTTTGGCCAACCTCGAATCATCAGGTAATGTTCCTTGAGTAAAAAAATTGAGAATATATGCTCGCCAATCGCCTCGCATAACTTTAGATGTGACAAAGAACTCTTCTATACATTCGCATTAGCTAGATTGAGTAACAATTGAAGGATTTTCTTGTAGAAAAATCCAAGGATACTCCTCCTTATAAGTAATATTTACTAAAGAATCAGCCACCATGTTACTCCCTCGACCAATATACTCAACAACAACAGTATCAAACAGAAGTATTAAATTCTGAAGTTCCCGTAGATATATCAAACGATCCTTTCTTGCTTCGGAAAATCCAGATACTTGATTTGCTAAAAACTAAGAATCCGTTTCTAAGCGTACTGAAGTTTCTCCATAATTTTTTTCCAACCTTAAACTTGCCAAAGCAGCTTCATATTCAGCTTCATTGTTCGAAGCATGAAAACCAATTTAATAGATTGAATCATCGTCTCTCCAGTTAGGGATATTAATTGAACCCCAGCACTGCACCCTGAAACACTAGATCCTCCATCTGTTTGAACAACCCACCTCAAATTTAGTGGAGCGTCTTCTTAACTTTCTTCCACATCTCATCTTCTCGAATGGAATTCAACAAAAAAAAATCTACCAACGCTTGCGCTTTTATTGTCATTCGAGGTGCGAACAAAATATCATAATCCCCCAATTTCACTGACCACTTGGTCATTCTTCCTGAAATGTCAGGTCGTTGTAAAACATTTTTCAAAGGGAATGTAGTTCGAACTTCAATAGTGTGAGCTTGAAAATAGGGGCACATCTTCCTAGCAGCAATCACCACTGCTAATGCCAGATTTTCTAACTTCAAATATCTCTTTTCTGTTGCCACTAAACTTTTACCGACGTAATACACCGGCTTCAGATCACTTGAATATTCACTGATTAATACCGTGCTTAGTGAAAAATCTGATACCGCAATGTAAAAAAAGAGTTTCTCCCCATTTCGAGGTTTTGACAATATTTATGGTGATGATAACAATTTTTTTATATTTGTGAATGTTGTGTCACATTCCGATGTCCATTTAAACCTGCTTGGTCCTCGTAAAACTTGAAAGAAAGGAAAGCGTTTGTAAAAAAATCTAGAAATAAATCGATTAAGTGCTGCTAACCTACCTGTCAGAATTTGCACTTCTTTAATAGATCGAGGTGAATTCATTGTTATCAAAGCTTTCAACTGTTCTGGTTCAGCGTCTATTTCTTTTTTACTGATGACAAAACCCAAAAACTTCCCTGACCGAAATCTGAAGGTACATTTTTCAGGATTCATCTTTAACCTGATTGCCCTTAAATTCAAAAACGCTTCCTCTAAATCATCAAGATGCACTTCATCCTTTAAAATTTTCACCACCATATCGTCTATATATACCTTCATATTTATTCCGATCTGAGTGGCAAAATCTTTATTCGTCAATCTCTGATAAGTGGCTCCAACATTTTTCAATCCAAAAGGCATAACCCTATAATAGTGCAAGCCCCTATCAGTTATGAAAGTTATGCATTCTTGATATTTTGGATCCATTTGAATTTGATTGTATCCTGCAAAAGCGTTCATGAAAGTTATAATTTTATTTCCTGAGGTAGAATCAATCAGTTTATCTATTCGAGGAACATGAAATGAATCTTTAAGACAAGCTCGATTCAAGTCTGTAAATCCACACACATTCTCCATTTTCCATTCTTCTTTTTTACCACTACCGGATTTTCCGTCCACAAAGGATATTGTGACTCCCTTATCTGTTCAACCTTGGACAATAATTGCTTCCACTTTCTCCGAGGAAAATTCCCTTCTTTTTTGAATTACTGGCTTCACCTTCGGATACATAGCCAAGCTGTGGCGAATAACCTCAATTGGTACTCATGTTACATCATTTTTCTTCCAAACGAAAACATCCAAATTAACAGATAAAAAATCTAGCAGTTGTTGACGTAAGAGCGGGGTCAATAAGGTTCCAATTTGAAGCACTATTTCTTCCGAAAAAGTAAACTCCTCACTTTCTTCACTTACCGTTAAAGACCCTGGGGTTTCCCTCGGATCGTCAACCCTTTCTTCCAAATCCGAGGGCACCCCTTCTAACTGCTATTCATGCATTAAATCCCCAATGTTGGATCCACGGATTCGGAGTGCAGTGGCATAACATTCTCTAGCTACCTTCTGGTTGCCTCAAACGACCCCAATCCAATCTCCAACCACATACTTGAAACATTGGTGAACTGTTGATACAACCCCATACATTCTCGAAAGCCATGACCTTCTAAAAATAGCATCATAACTCGTGAAGAAGTCTACCACCACAAAAAGAACTTTGACCTTCTTTTTAAATAGTCCTTTTCCCAAACTTACTTCTCCCTCGAATTCCCCAACAAGACGAGATGTTACACCCGTAAATCCTATAATTGTCCGACCTGATTGAGAAATTTGAGGTGGATTTGTCATTCTATCATAGGTTTACTTAAAAAGGACATTAGCGGAACTGCTAGTGTCAATAAGCACACGTCGAATTTCGATGTCAGCCACCTCTGCTCCAATAATCACAACATCTTCATGTGCCCTTGTTGTTCCTCGTAGATCATCTTCATCAAACAGAATGAAAGGAATATCCTTTTTTCCATACCAATGTGTAGACATCGTCCCTTTAATTTGAGTTGTTAGGTTGACAACATGTCTCTTCCTCGAACTATCTGAATTGCCAATCAAAGAATCGCCTCCAAAAATGGCTAATGACTCAAAGAATTTACATAAATCTCGCGCATGCCCCTTTTTTATGGGCTCTTCGACTGCCATCAAAATAAACCTGTTCGAATACTTCTCCACATATTCCGAAGAAGCATCAAATGCTTCAACTTTTGAATCTAAAATCATCAAATTCTCAGCTGGTGCATCCTTCGAAGATGATGCTACGTTATTTTTTGAACTGCTCCCCTACGACTTCACATAAGTCAGGAGCTTCCCATTTTCGATCAAATTATGAACCTCTTTTTTCAGAGTAATGCAGTCATTGGTATCATGCCCGATATCCTCGTAATATCTACAATATTTGTTGTTCATTTCCTCCCTTGGCCTACTAATTGGAGCTGGCTTCCTAAAATTTACGAAGCTCTTGGTCTTATCCCAAATCACAGCTACATTCTCTGCCAGATCAACATAATACTTTTGTTTAACCCATTGATTTGGCTTTGGTCTATTATAGCTGTAAGATGAAGTGTGATTTGAATATCCATCACTCTGAGGTGGAAAGTTGTTATTCTTTTGTCGTGTTTGCTGATTACCTTTTCCATTCGAGGGCTGCCCTTGGTTATTCGCCGCCTGACTCGAATTCTTTAGAGTTCTAACTGGTCCTCCTCAGACTCTAGTTGACTCCTCGACTTTAATCCGATCCTCAACTTGAGCCATCAAAGCTCCAAAAGTTATAACTCTTCTCTTCGTAGTTTCATTGGCCAGATCCCCTGGCAATAATCCATGGCGGAAAGTTGTCATCGCCACATTCTCTTCACAGTTGTCCAAACTTGCTTCGGTCAAAACGAATCTCTTCGTATAATCATTTAACTTCTCCCCATGTGTCTACTTGCACTAGATAATGGTATCTCCATTTTCTCTCATTTCTTACTCCCCACAAACTGCCTTAAAAAAGCAATGTAAAAATCCTTAAAATTTCAAATGGACCCCCTCGGAATCCGATTATACCATTTCAAATCTGTACCCTTGAAATTCTACGAAAATGCACGACACACCAGCCGATCGTCATCTTCAAAGTTCATCATATAGTTCTTAAATTGTTCGATGTGGTCATCAGAATCTTGCATCCCAAATCGAACTTTTCCACTTTATTAATGTCAAAACGCTTCAGAAACGTTATAGAGCGAATTTCACTTGTCAATGGAGAATTTCACCAGTCGACACCTTGCAAAAACTGATCATCTGTTCCCATGACCGCATATAAATTTTTATCAGTCTCACCATTCTGATTCAAAGTGTTCACTTCACAGTATGTAGAACGAGGAACATTATCCATTTTAGATTTGTTTTTAATTTTATGCTTCCTCGACTGCTCTCTGTCTGATTCCTCTTTCGAAGAACCACTGTATCTTTTAAAACCCGAAGCAGAGCTTTCTACCTCTTCATCACTAGAAATGGTATACTTTTGCTTGTTTTTTTCCCTTTACGAGAGGAATAACGCTCTTTAGGAGATACAAAGCGCGCTTTTTATGTTCACTTTTAGCTCGCCGTTCGGCACAGGATCGATTAGATTGATCTCCTATATCAGTCTTTTCATTCTCTTATCTCACCTCGGATTTGAGCTTCGCCGAGTGGATTTCTTGTTCTCGCTGTTCATATTTTCCATTTAGCGTATTTATCTTGTCTAAAGCTGATTCATACGTATCTCAATGTCTGATTGACTTTGGATCAGAGATGATCCATCCAACCTATTTTTGTCTTTTTGTAAGTCATCTTTTAGAGTTTCCATCACCGATCGGAGTGATGAATTGTTTTCGGGATTCATTTTATAAGATTTGAACGAAAAAACAACAAGATCGTATCAAATTCGAACAGATAAAGTCATTGATTCTTAATTCTTTCCTCAGCGGAGTCACCAATTTGGTGAGTTCAGATATTAAGAATGTTGTCTTATAAAATTGTAATAAGTGAATTCTAGAGAGAGAAAGAGATAGAGAGTTTTTAGAGAGAGAAAGTCTAGGTGAAAATGAGTTCAGTAGAAAAAATGTTCAACCCCTTTATTAGGTTAGTCTTGCCCTTTATGTAGAGGAGCCAAGACTTAGCCTTAAACTGAAATCGGTTACAAAAGATGACTAATTGCACTTAGTCATTAACAATATTACATAGTCATAATTGTTTTCTTGAACTTACATTATTTACAGTTCAGTCCTTAAACTTACATTATTTACAGTTCAGTCCTTAAACTTACATTATTTACAGTTTAGTCTTTAAAATCCTACTTTCATATCAAATATCGGGTAAAAAGCATTGTTAGTCCTCCACGCTTACCACTTGTATCAACATAGTCCCTTTCGTTCACTTCTGCATAAAACTCATCCCCTTCGTTTTACAAATTTGCAAATATAGTCCCCACGCACATATAAACCATTTAAAAACTAACACGTGACACTTAAACTCTAAGTTTTGTATCACTTTTGGTCCCCAAATCCCAAGTTTTGTATCACTTTTGGTCCTCCAAAATATGCGGAGGGACTAATCGTGCAAATTTTTAGAATGAAGAGGATGAGTTTTATGCAGAAGTGAACGGAAGAGACTATGTTGATACAAATGGTAAACATAGGGACTAACAGTGCTTTTTAGTGGAACAGTCAGTACAAAAACTCCGTATCGTCCGTACGTTACAAAAAAAGTCTAAAAAAACTGCATAAATTTATAATAAATGATATCACTAATGAACTAGTTTAGTCGATTACTTCATTTTCATCAACAAATTTTTAGTTTTCCAAATTGGAAGTTTTGTATTTTAAAATTCTAATGGGAGTTGATTTTAAGATATAACAGTTTTTTTTTCGTTTTTTTTATCATTTTTAAAGAAAAGTTGGAAAAAAATATAAATGGGCATGGATTTTATCCTAATCTTATATTTGTAAAACTAAAAGTTTATTCGAACTAAATCCTCTCCAAATCAAAAAATCAAAAAAAAAAAAAAAATTGATCAAAAAGTTAAAATAGTAAATCAATTTTTTTAACGATTCAGAATTTCAAAAACAAAAATTTAATCCTACGAAAAATGCAGAATAATTCTTTTAAAATTTCACGAATATTTTTGGGATGAAAATAATAGTATCATTAAAGTCGGCAGTGCCAAAAACATTAACAGCTGAGTGTCACGTGTAAGATAGGTCCGGAGAAAGCAACAAACACTACACGTGTAGGTGTAGCATAGCATCTTTTGAAAAAGACAAAAGGCCGACTGTTGTTGCTGCTGCAGTGCTGCTGTGCTGTAATAGGTATGGGTCCCACTTACTAAGTTACACGTTGCCTTCTCTTACTTGTTTGTCTGTATCTTCTCTTGAAAGACCACTAAACAGAAACTATTTTTTTATCGAACAAACGGAGAAAACGGAACAGGTGGCGGGGCCTACGCTTTTGTTGACCGCACCATCAGCCAATGAGGTTTTTGAACAGCTGCCACGTTATATTTTGCGTCCACATCGGTAGGCCCGGGTTCTATGCCATTTTCTCCATTGGTTGGTCCACGATTATTTTTCTCCTATTTGTATTCCATCGTAATAAATCCAATAATAAAACGAAATTCATATAAATACCCTGAAAATTTACGAAAATTTCAATAAGTTGTCCTTTTAGTTTTGTAATAAATCATTTATATTTATATTATATAATATCTAAAATTTCTTGAATTGTTTATTATATTAGTAGTTAAAAGTAGTTAGGATCTACTATATAAGAAGCATTCTACTAAAAATTTATATATAAAGTTAATAAAGTTTCATTTCTTTTCTTTCTTCTCTATTTTTTTTTTACATTTTAGTTTTTCAACATTTAAGAACTTCAAAATGGTATCAAAGTAGATTCTTGCTCAAAAACTTTATTAATTCTTGAATGGAAAAGAAAATAGATAAAAGAAGATGAAGATGAGCAATATTCTGTCTTTCTCTCTCTAACATTAAACAAATGACGAAAATCGGTGAAGGAATACCATGACTGATTCAATTCCTGGAGGCTAAGTTTTACGAAGAATCTGCAAATAGGCTGGAATCAACTTATCCTAACGTGAATTCACGTGAAGAAATATACTTTGAGTACGTGGATTCACATGAAGAAATGGTTACGATTTTCAACAGGTGGGAGAAAAATCATTTCTTTGTTGTTGAGGAGGTTCAAGAATCTTGAGTATGTGGAATTATGAAGAATTACACAAGGACATGCAAGTTGTTCCATGTACATAGGTCATATATGTTCTATTGGAATAGTTCAACCACTTTACAGTCCCGGAATCGGAAAGAACATTTCTATGGTTAGCTTGTTTTTCTTTTTAAACTACAATTTCTTCCACAATATCATGACATAGCGTTTGCGAACTAAGAAAAGATAAATGACACTGGGATGAAAATGGAAACGTCAATAGTGCATCATGTAGTTATTGTATTGTTTTCGGCACTACCAAATGACAATTGGATGAGTTTGCAAACGATGTCCGATCAAGTTACAACGATCACTTAGTTAATGAATCAAAGGTCAGACATTGTGAATATAATATGCAATTGAGGGTCAGATTTCTAAGGTCGAGACGTTTTTAGAGAAACCAGATATTTCTTGGGGGAAATCTTACATGCCATGGGTGCGTTTGCATGAAAGAAGAGAGAAAGCGTATGTATCTGCATGCATAAAGAATAACCCTGATAAACTCCAGTACACAAAGTCTTTTTTTAAAGAATCATGCGAGACATTGGCTTGTGATGATTTTCGATCAGGTTTATTTTTAAATTTTAAATTAAATTGTTCACTTATGAAGATATATGGGAATAAGAACTGATACTGAATTAATGGTATTTTTGTGCAATGATATTGCAATATGTGAATATCAAAAAATGACTTGCAATTGGTCGTTTTTTATGAATACAAGTGCTCTGAGGTGCTTTTTTTACTTTGCAATATGTATCCTAAGTCTTTTTTACTTTGAGATGCTTTTTTCATAACACTCATATAGTTACTCTATAGTATAAATAAACTGAATATTGATTACACTTATATAATTGGATTTGCAACTAAAACAACTTAGAATCTCTAAATCTACATGGATGCTACATTACAACTTAGGATATCCTCACAATCTCTCACTTGGATAATTTCATGTACTAAAATATATCTACTCAACTGTAGACTAAATAACGTTGTTGTGTTAACAAAAGGAATCCAAATTGTCTTATCACTTTAGATGATAGTCAACAAATAATTAAGGAAGACAAGCTACTAAAAATGAAACACTTTCTCAATAATCACGGTGTCAACCACCACTTAAATGAAATTTGACTTCTGATAGAGTGTCGTATTGGAATGACACAACCCTATAGTCATTATTTTCCGTTTCTCAACTTTTCATGCTTAACTGAATTGAGATCGTTAAATTGCAAAATGTACATGAGATATACAAGCAAAAAAAAGAATTGTATTATTTTAACTTAATCGAATATGAGCTAAAACTAATCACAAACAATATGAACCTAAATTGAAGGTTGAATTAAAAATAAACGTATATTATATCTGATTATCCTTTAGACTAAAAACACCCACATGAATGTTGTATTCTTGAAATATTCTGAGCATTAGAACCTTAGTAGAGGACGATGGAAATAGAAAGATAATTTTCTTACTTTCATGTTATATTAACCCAAAATAAATTATGATGGTTGTTCTTTTTTTATCTAGTATAATTCCATTGACTATAATGACCTAAATATTATTTATTTGAATGTTACAGAGTGTAATATAAATTTTATTCTCATAAAATATACAAATATAAATCATGCAACTTGATCTTACATCTACTTAACCCTCATGATGCATAAATGATCTCATCAATTTCCTAATTTTCTTTATGTCAACATATGATATTTTATTCTTATTATATACGAGAGGATCCATCATTTACTTTACACTGGTCCATCATCTAAATACTTAAGCATTTGCTTATGATTATTGTTAGAATTGTTATACATTGTCTTGAACCAAATCGAGCATACATGAAAATTTTAATTACTAAAACAGATGAAATCTTTATATATCATAAAATTTCAAGTTAATCTTGAGTTGTTTGTTGAGAAAATTTATCTCAAGCAAATTAAATGTTTGTAGTTTTTATGCCATAATATTTTAGCATGCTATTAATGTATGTATTTTGTGATAAACCCATAGAAGCATCAAAACTAATCCTGATGAATCATAGTTCCCAACACATAAAGCGTCTCATCGATAGAGATCATACTTACTTTCTTTATTAGAATTGTTTTGGTAACATGAAACGAGTTCATATAATTTATGATAGTGAATATATTATCGATATATATCCTAAAATCCAATCTATTCTCATTGAACTTGTGAAATTCATAATACTCTACAAAGTTTATTTCATAACTAAAAAAAATTACAACTTTGAAAGATCATGGTATCACTGATGAGTGTTTTACTTAATATCATAAATGAATTTCTTAATGATACAAACCACTGACTTTGACCAAAATTTACATACGATTTTTATAAACGCGTTTATCTTCTTTTACTTTGATTAACTTTTACAACGTATCATATTCAATTAATTTATTGGATTATACTACATATCAGTTTTTTTTAATGTTACCATTATGAAAATTATGATCTTAATATTCATTTAATGAAGGTGAATGATGAATTGTGCAGTATGTACTACGGTTGTCTTGAAAGAATCCTTCATTTGACTAAAATGTTTACTTAAAATTTAATATTTTCATGTTGAGTAAAACCTATTTGATGTAAGATTTTTTGTATTTATTATGATGTTACATTTTGAGTTAAACATCGTTCAAATACAATACAGTCAACTAGCCTATTTTGTTAGATAATTGATAAAAACTGAAACTGAATTACCATATATCAAATTTTCACAATTGTTACAATTGTTCACGATTGAGAGTTAGAATTCTATGTGATGCTTAAAAAATTTAAACTGAATTCTTTCTTTACATCACATGAATCCTATGAAAACATATTTTGTTATGAAGATGTTGAGTTTGTTCTTCATGAACAACTACAAGTATTTATTCTTAAGTAGGGATTTGAAAATTGATTTCTAATGCAAATGGCCATGCTCAAGATTATAAGATGATCGGTAATGAAAGATCAGATAATTTTGTTTAAACTCGAATGAATTATTTTTTATTTTTCCTAAAAATAAAAGTTATTCAATAATTACTTCCTCCAAACTTAATATTCTCAAGTTTTTCTACATATTCTCAATGTAAATTTGGTTGTATGGTCCTAAACTAAGCTGTTATAAAATATAATGTTTGGTAAATTATAATAGTTATTAGTGTATCATACTATAGTTTCCCCTTTTTAGGCCTGTAAGTCTTTGATTGTGATGTATATCGCTAAATGTACTAGTCTCTCAAAAATAGATTTTGCTAGGTTTAATGTATTATTTTTAACAGCTACTTGTGATCGTATTAGTTTAGAAGGAATATTTGCACATTTTAACTAAACGGATAGATTATTACATTGTTCACTGAACTACCATAATTCCTTTAGTGACAATCACTAGGGTTATATATGACATATTTAATTTTTTTGCCGAAGTGATATTATACTCATATCTTAAAAGAAGTTGAACATGTCAATGAATTCTAATTATGATAAAATGTGAGCATAATAAAATCAAAATATATATGTGTTATCTTGGGCTTCCTCACATATTAACTGTTTACAAATAATTTTATGAATTTGTTCTAAGACCGCCATTGCTATGTATGCACCTAATTTATTTTACTTGGTTAGTTTTCCTCTTGATATATCCAACACATACATGAACAATCAGAAATGGTCCAAATGTTATGTAGAACCTCGAGAAACTAACTTGTTAACCTCGTCACAAATATATGATATGAACGTTTGCGACAAAGATACACTTATTTGTTCCATGATTCATCTTATTTTACTGTACAATGCATAAATATATATAACGTCATTTAAAAATATAGTTACATGTAATGTATTTTACTAATCCATTTTGCAAATTATCTATACATGAATCATCATCGTCTATAAAGATATGTTATTATCACTTAATTTTGGTAATTTAATGTAACTTCAGAGTGAAAAGAAATTATGATGGTTGCAGTTGTATCAATATATTAAGAGTCTATAGGAACTGAAAATATATTTAAATGACAACCACACCAAATGTATGAAAAATATTATTAGTTGAGCCAAGTCTCAAACCTCTCACAGAATTTTTAAATTTGTGTCAGATTTTTCAGAAGAAGTTATGCGTTGATTCTAAATTATATTTAACATTATTATGATTAAAACTTAGTAAAACCAAATTATCCTTCATACTTAGTTCAAAACATAAACATTTCCTATTATTTTTTTGAACTTTCACATCGAAGACATTCTAAAAAACCTCGTCGTAACTGAACCGGGAGAAGATGAGACATATAATTAATAATGATAACCTCACAAAAAGTTTAATAAAAAAAGAAACTCTGAAATTTGACCATATAATATCTTATAACTAATTTTCTCATAAATCTCACAATTTCCCTTATCAATAATGAAGTCTAATGTTAAAATCATTTTGGCATCATAATTTAGACTTAACAAACTTAGATGAATATGGAAAAACTAAATCAATGAGAATATGATTTTTTGAATTTTGTAGTGAAATTTACAAGTATCTTAATTATCTTTGAAGAACTTTGCTATGCTATGCTTAAAGGATATCACGTAGACTATGACGAGAGTTATAAGATTGAAATTTGTAATTTTTATTATAATATTCTTATTTTTTGATAATTTTTTAGAGTAAGAACAAATGATTATCCAATTTTATCCTACTATATCAACTACGGTATTTCTAATGAACAAAAATATCATATTTTTATTCTATCTAAAACAGATTGGATTTACCTAAATGTACAATTATAAAATAATTGTAATATCAAAAGACGACTACTAAACATACAATATTTAATATGAATGATTGCATAGATAACATAAATAACTGAATTTTTCAAGTTTTAAATTTTGACATGCATTCCTATGAACCGGATTGTTAATATCCTTAGAACTGGATTGTTAGACGCCAACAAGTTATACAATACTTCTAGATACAAACTTTGTAAGGAAGACAATCACGATCACATCTTGAACGTTGCTAGGCTTTCTCGTGGACCAGTCCAGGATCTCGTCACACACTTTAACATAATCAATATACACTAAAATCCAGTTGTGCATAATGATGCAAAGTATGAACGCATCAATAATATCATACATTGGCTTTCATCTTGAGAAAAATGTGTGTATAGTATTTTTATGGTTTTTCCTATACATACAACCAACTGTCTTTGGCATAAGCGCCAAAAATATTATATTGGAAGGCTTGCATAGACCAGTATGTCTTACAGTTCTAGATTATGAACATATGAAGTGTCCATGTGTAACTTATATCGAACAATAGTATCACATGCTGAAAATAATTATCGTGTTTCATTTTGTCACACCATAAACATATGAAGTAGTCATTATGATCTAAAATATCTCATCAAGAGCTCAGACCTCTGAAAGGAGAGGATATTCATTCAAACTTTAAAGTTAAAAGAAACAATCTTTAGACATGTAAGACACGATGCCGTACATCATAGAATCTAATTGCTTACCGGTTACAAGTCATCACTTTCATATTCCAAAGGCTGAATTGAACAGTAGATCATCCCTCGACTATCGCGTTTGGTGGCAGATAGTCCCTCGACTTTGAAATGTCCGTTGACAGTCCCTGGACTATCGCGTTTGGATAAAGTTAGTCCACCAGATCCTCTGATCCATGAGAGGCTGCCACCTGTCAGCATAGTCCCCATATTTTTGTATCACCACAAGTCCCTAGAGTTTACGTCAAACCCAAAATGTAGAATATTACGAATAACTAAACTCAAGGGACTAGTGGTAATACAAAAATCTGGGGACTATGGTGACAGGTGGCAGCCTCTCATGGATCAGAGGATCTGGTAGACTAACTTTATCCAAACGCGATAGTCCAGGGACTATCAACGGACATTTCAAAGTCAAGGGACTATCTGCCACTAAACGCGATAGTCGAGGGACGATATACTGTCCAAAGCCTTCCAAAGGCTATACATTCACAATACTACATACTTATTTAGTGCGTAGATATTTATGGAAAAATAACCGCACATTCTGCAAACACCAAACACGTCATGTATACATTAAATCATACTTAAACATAAAATACTATACATGCATAATTAATTGAACTAAAATATCAAATTATGAATGGTTTGCTACAGTTCTGAATGAGATTTGAAGCAACAAACACATAATCAACTAAAATCAAAATCTAATGAATAAGAATTACAATTATAATGCTATCGATATGGCTACTAAACGTCCGGTAATCATTGATATGGTGACATATCTAGCCGCCACGATATCAAATGCTACTGTAAGCATCGTCGTGACTGATAAAGGAAGAACTATGTCACTAGATGAGACCGCCTAATAAATGAGTGATTTTTTATAAAGAAAACCTCATACCAGGAATATAACAATAATATAATATAAAATGATTACTGTGTAATTAATTGTAAGTTTGGAGATGGACCAAAATTAGTTATTATGTAAACTTGTGGGATCCAGCAAATGTACTATAAAAGTACACCACCTCCTTTGGAGAATAGTGACTGATTAATGATTAGAGAATAATATCTTGTGAGTTTCTCTTTCTAAATTTTCTTTAACTTTTTTCTGTAAGAATTTAGTCGTTCGAACATTTTTTATCAATGAATACACTCTAAAAATATTTGGAACTATTAGTGATGCTAAAACAACTTGTTGTCCATGATATATAAAAATGTGAACACCCCTTTTTTATTCTGGATTTTTTGGAAATTTCAAATATTCGGCTCTCATTTCAAATATCTGGTTCTTAATTACTAAAAACAGATACTCGGTTACACAAAAATGAATCCTAAAACCTGCTTTCTACGTTTTCTAAACCTAAATTCAATCATTGAAGCTAAAATAACGAGTGCTAAAGGATATTTTCCTAATAAATTATTCTTTGTTCTAGACAATATATGAGAAAAATGTAAAAAGTCGTAAAAAAAATCTCCAACAACACAAATGTGCTATAATACCAATTTTAAGTTTCAAAAATAAACTCCGATAACTAAATCATACAATAATAATAATAATAATATATGTGGGATAAAAATCTAATAATATAATAAAACTGGTATACATAAAATAAAAATTATGGATACCGGATACATTATACATGATCATAAATATAATACCACCAATATTAATATTGTGAATATAAAAAAACATAAATATATTTATTAAAATAAATTATATATATATATATATATATATATTAATTAGAGGACCGGTTCAAACTCATAGAATTCTACAACCACCTATTTTAAAATTCATTAAATAAATTCTATATATATTGAAAATTAACAAATTTTTAATAGGATGCATATATTATTTTAACATGAAAACTTTGGGATATATGTTAATAATTTTAAAAGTTAAAATATATCGGATGAATAAACTATAACTTTATAAGCCGTAAATATCATGGTATTTGGACATGGACACCGCTGATATGGTTTAGAGTTTATTTATACATTTTATATGCGTAAGGACTTCTTAAGTACAACGTACTTATGGATTATAGTTTCTGCTAGTAAACGCTTTAGGATTGATTATAAAAAGTCAGAGTTCATCTTCTCTCCTCGTGTCATTTTCTTTGCAAAAAATGTAAATCAGGTAATCATCTAAGTTTACAAGCAACAACTGCAGCTAAATCTGACTAATCATTCAATGCTTAATTCGTAAAGTCCGTTGTTAGACCAAGTTTCTTAAATTTTAATCCCTTTTAATTTTATTTCTTATTAGTATTTAAATATATTTTATTTTTAATCCCAAATACTTTTTTCAATTTCAAAATTTAATTTTTTATCATTTTTTATTATTCTAATATTCCTTCTCATTTTTTAACAACAAAAGAAAATAAAAAAACTATACCAACATCGAAATCTTACAACATATTCTTTCAATTTTGACACAAATATTTCTTCGACTCTTAAACAACCGGTTATTGTAAAAATCTCCAACACCACGTACCCTTCAAACAGATAAAAAAAGATTGAGCTTTTAATTTTTTTCAAATTGATAAATTAATATATAATATATAAACAATTTAAGTAGCAAAATATACATGATAGATTTTACTGTATAAAAAATTAATTTTTTTGATCTTAGGATTGTGCGTTGTTCTTTACCATTAGAAGTACAAACCTCGTATACCTAAGAACCAACTGCACTGGGGACATGGATAACATCTCCAACAACAGTTTTGTTGCACTAGTAGTAAACCATAACGATACTGTTATAAATTAGATAACATATATATATATATATATATTATCTAATTTATAAGTATGATTTAACTAACTTGTTATTTGTTGAGCATGCCATTTAAGAGTAATCGAACACGAAAATGTTTTATGGATGTTAAGATCGCTTTTGACAAAAAAATCACGTGTTGTCTGAGACGAAAAATATGTGTATATAAAATGATCTCGTACGAGCAATTCAAAAGCTTTTACCAGTTCTTTTGCCTAAAAATAAACATTCATTTCCTATCACTGAGAATTTTCACACCAAGTGAAAAAAATCCATAAATAGCAATATTTGCGGTGAATCAAGTACTATTCTTTAAAAACAAATTGTATGAAAGACGTTGAAGAAACAAGCGGCTCATCTAGTCATACTGAATCTAGTCATCATGAAACATGAAACATAAGACCAAGATGACAAAGAAGATTTCAGATGAAGAGATCGACATTCCTATATAACCTATTAATCAAGCTAGTGAGGAAATATAAAAAAAAAACTATTCTTGAACTAAAACAACATCAGTTGTTTCCGCATTATGCTCAAGATGAGGCCTACAACAATTTTTTGGGAGAATAAGTTCAATGATACTAAAATTTATTTTTAGAATTTGCTTTATACTTATATTTAATAGATTATAGCAATTATCTTCTTTGTTTTTGTTTTTACAGTCCCGTACTGATATAAACACGTCCAAGTTATGTACAACGTGTACAAAATTGGGATTTAAGTAACTAAATTTTGGTTAAGAATTTGTTGATAGAGATTCCATTCGGGCCTCTTATTGATCGCCTCAATAGGTTCAACTCAAACATCTAGTTGAACGATGTTTTCATTGAACGATGACACCATGAGACATGTTCCGCTCTAAGGAAATGACTATAACTCTCGATAACATGTAAGTTATTAAAGGCCTCCCGGTGGATGGCCTAGTAGGATTCGAAGGGAAAAATTTTAGGGATGTGTATTAGAAGTTACATTAAATGTGGTTCGTAAAGAGCTAGAGAAGAAAAGGTGAGTTGGGGTTTGGTCTGACATGGATTATGGATATCTTTTCAGATCTTGTATATTTAGATTCAAATCTAAATCGAACTGGAGATATGGTTGTACATGATGCACGTACGTACCTGATGTATGTATTCGGTTGCACAATTTTCTCTAACATCAGCCAAAAGTCTATAAAGGCAGACATACTCACATATTTAAAGAACATGGAACGACTGTCGGATATAATATAAGGGACATGCGCGTTGGTGTGGCTACATAGTGGTTTGGGAGAAGTGTCAATATCGTCGAACAAGAATATTTACGACTTCATCGATATGTTATATTATTGGATTTATAACCATTTTCTTTATTTTATCCCTTAAATGAACAATATATTTAACATATCAAATCGAAAGCTACTTAGTTGGTTGTCAAATAGACTTATGGACTTGAATATACAATCAAAAAGCGCCTACCGCAATACTTTTTCTCGTCTTATAAAGAATGATTTGAGTATTTTATTTTCGTTCTTTTATTCTTTTAACTTTATCAAACGTGAAGTGCATGTTAGTTTGGTTGAAACATGTTTTGTATTACCCTTACTTTGGAATTTGTAGTATTAATGTATGATTAGTTGAATGTTATAAAATATTGTATACAATTGTTTGTAGGTTATCGAGCTATATACGGTCATGAAGGATCACTTCCCAATACAAAAGGTCAGGCCTTACAAATATCTTATTCAGATTATGCGGACTATTAAATGCTATATGTCGGATCGAGTGATGCGATAATTTGGTATGGTCTAAGACGAACCGACGACTCTTTAAGAACATATACCCAATATTAAGAAGAACGTGCGCAACCAATACCCTTGCAGGATAACGAATTGGAATGAATGGTGTAACCATTTTAGATTCCAATGAATGTAGGACACTTGTCATTTCCGGAAACCACAAGTCCACAACGTGCAACCAATACCTAATATTGTTATTGATCTTGAGACACTATATGTGATTCACATGTTCAACAATATTAGAGTTATTGACGACAATAAAAAGAGCATATAATTTTTTATCAACGAGTTATGAGATCAATCTTGTTTGACTCATTGTTGTTTTAGGAATTTTAAATTTGCTTACGTTTTCTTAATCGTGGTGGATGAATGATGTTGTTTTTGTATTTGGATTACACTTTAAGATGTAACTATTTTTCGTGTGTGGATGATGTCATAGATGTTATTATACGTGGATGATGTTTTTTATGTTTCTTATATTATAATCTTGCTTATTTTATTGTGGATTTTTTTACGATAGATGTTCAAAGAACTTGGTAAATTTTGTTGTTGTATGTTGTAGGTGATGTTAGAAAATTAGCCAATTTTCCTTTTTTTCACCTAGTGTCATGCGTACGAGTGACTTTCTGCGGCTTTCATAGTTTTATGCTTATGAACTCCACATACGACCTCTAAAGCCCCTTCATCAAATTTATAATATTTCGTTTAAGCTTGAAAAACATCCACATTTTTTTGTTTTGGTATACTTCTTATCAAGATCATTTGGGTATACCCACGTCGTATAAGATACGAATCTTTCGTATTCAAATAAAAACCTACGAGTATTTATATCTTAGATCATAGAATGCAAAATCATAAAAACAATTAGGTATTAGCATCTCGTTTTCTTTATATATGGTAGACTACCGTGGCTAAACAAGCTCACCAAAGATAATTTTGACAAATAAAAACTTCAACTAGTCAGTCAAAGAGAATTAACTAGACATACCAGAGAAGGTGAAGCAAGTCTGGAACTGTCTGCCTCCCACATACTACGAGAAAAATCAGAGAAGGTGAAGCAAGTCTGGAACTGTCTGCCTCCCACATACTACGAGAAAAATCAAAATCAACGAGAATATGATTTATAGATTAAACATTATTATTAATGTATAAAGCATAATTGGGGTGTTCACACCTCATGTAATAAGGTTATCACGAGTAGAAAGCTTCATAAGAACGCAAGTAAAATAATGAAGGTAGGATGTTGAATGTTGTATTAACCTACTTGATACATAGAGCATACCAATATATAGCGTGATAGATACATTTAATTGTAAAATTTATATTACCTCTTATGAGATTCCAACAAAAGACATAAACACTATTAGAATTAGAAGGAGGGAAAACAAGAATAGGGTTGTTGATTTCACAAATTTTCATGACTAAGAAGGCTACCCGATTTGATTTGAGAATGTCAAGACCAAAATCCGTTTCAATAATATCAAATACCTTAAAGTTTTCGTCAAGTCTTGAATCACGGATAATACTATGCATGTAATAGGTATACATATATGAGGATGCGCCACAAATTGAACCAAAGAAATATAGATTCTCAATTGTCCACCATAAGCTTCAACAATTTAATAGCATAGGGCTTAAGACGAATGATTTTCCTCAAGGTCAATGAGGGTGAAGAATGCACCTTAATATTCTATAAATTATTTTTTAATGTATTTTTCATTTTAATTCATTCACATAATATGTATGTATCATTTCCACTTACTATGAACAAAAAATGTTTAAGGACGACCGCATGATTCCAAACATTTAGGTCTAAGATCTCAATATTGTCATCTCGGAGAGGATAAAATGAAATTTTACCTAACAACTTTGATATCGAATATCTTCATCTTGTGCTCAGACCAAAGAAACAGATAAAAAAATTATGTTTGGTAATTTTAGACATTGTCAGATGTATACCTAGCCATAAAAAAGGAACGATTTCATGAGTTGGATTCTTCCGGTATTAGAGATATGTTCAGAAGTTCAAAACCTTATTTAGATGTGACGCTATTTAAAAGGGCTCTACACTCAGATTTTTAAAGATATATGTGAGTTGTCTCGTAGTGAAAAGAACACATGAAAATAATCAATTTTATAACTGATGATATTGACCAAGTCTACGTTAAGAGTGTGACCAACACCAAAGAAAAAAATATGGCTCTTCCTATGATTAATCTTGAGGCTGGAAAGTTTGTTAAATTCATCGACCTCTCAGACTTTGGGTTATTATCTTACTCAAATATTCGTTTCACTTTTTTAAACAAGTAAAAACAACCGTTAAGTATTACAGAACGACCATAAATTTTGAAGAGGTTTTTAGACCTTAAGATCTATAGATTTGGAGTTGAAAACCAAGAAGCATACTGCTTTAGGTGAAGGACTACTTTTTTATATAGATAAGTCAATAGAGGTAAAATAATAGTAGTCTTTACTACCATATTAACTCATAAAGAGGAAGAATTAATAAAAATGGTATAGATTGTTGGTAAGAGATGGAAGTGGTTTTGAAACTACAATAAAATGATATATAATATTTAATTAGAATGATTTTTCATGCTTGTTAAATACCATCCTCTTTGCATATATGAAAACATCAAACATTAACTGTGTAACAAATTACCTTTGAGCCACATCAGGTGGACCTTAGTCAGGTGGAACAAGATGCTACTCATGAACAAGAGGAAGAATTTGAGAATGTCAGTAAAACACGGACAATAGAAGAACATCAAAGAGATGAAGAAGATATGAAACCAGAAGATACAAAACCTTTTGAGAAAATATCAATTTACAAGGGACAGAGATCAAAGAGTTCAAAACCCACCAAAAGATCTGAGTTTTTAACACTGACTGAAATTTCAGCTTATACCTTTATGATAATAGTGAAAATTGACAAGATGGAGCCCCGCCCTAATCAAGATGTTGTAAAAATGATTGAACTAAAGAAGTGGATTGGTGCAATAAAAGAATACATCAACTTATTGTACAAGAACAACACATTTAATGATGGTGAATATACTAAGCAAACAATTAACTGTGGCATGCAAATGAATTTTTAAAGTAAAAAATGTTTCATTCCTAGTTAAGATGTAAAATATAGACCAAGATTGGTGGTTTAAAGGTTTACTACAAAAGAAAGTATATATTTTAAAGAGATATTATCATCATTGGTCAAGTAAAAAACTATAAGAATAATATTATCGCTTGTAGCATAATTCAATTTGGAATTAGGAAAAATAGACGTAAAAACTATATTTTTTTGGTGAGCTTGTTGAAGTCATTTATATGGAACAACCAGAAGGTTTTAAAGTGCATAAAGGGAAATACATATTTTTTATTCAAGAAGTCACTCCATGGACTCAAACAGTCTCCAACAAAATAACTAAAGTGTTTTAACAGATATACCACCGAGTAAGGTTTCCAAATGAGATTTTATGATACTTCTTTATACCTCAGAGGTATAAAATTCTAGATGTTAAGTATATGCTTTTTTATGTTGAAGATTACATTCTCAAAATAGAATTTGATATGCAAAACTTGAGGCCAACAAGTAAGATACTATCCTTATAAAAATTATCCATATAGATAAAATGATGTGTTATTTATTAATCCAACAAACCACTTGGAAAATATAGTTGATCTATATGCATCGAGCAAAGTCCACGTAACAACCACTTTCAAACATGTTTATGTTTTCAAGCAATAAATGAGCTTCTAGCGGAGAATATGAAAATTATATGGTTTAGGTTCCTTATTCTAGTATTATGGGGTTCTTTCATGTATTCAATGTTGTTTACAAGGCCTGATATCTCAGGTCATTAGTTCTTTGAGTAATTATATATCTAATCCTCAAAAATATCATTGGTTTTCATTGAAGTGGCTCTTGAGATATATCAGTGGAACAATGAAGTTAGGTTTGAAGTATGTAGAGTGTGCATGAAATATTACTATATAAGGTTTTGTAGACTCTGACTATGGATTGTAGACTCTGACTATGGATGTGATATAGATTCAAGGAAGTTTACAACTTATTTATTTCTAACTTGTGAGAGTTATGTTAGCTAGAAATCAAAGTTACAACCATAGTGGCACTCTCAACTACGGAAATAAAGTATATAGTTGTAATATAAACAATTAAATAAGTAATTTGGATCCAAGGCTTACTTCCATAGTTAAATTTATTTGTGTAAGAATCCGTTTTTTCATGATCGAATCAAGTATGTTGATGTGAAGTAACATTTTATTATATAAAAAGTTACTAAAATGTGTGATTAAAGTAGATATAGTATTGAAGTAATACAATCCATCTAATATGAAGACCAAACAAGTAACTCTCAGCAAATTCTTTTATTGTTTAAGTTAGCTAGAAGTTGACAAAGGGTAATAAAATATTGCTTTGGACAATGACCAACTGAGAAGAAAAACTACAATATGTACTTCACTCTTCCAAGTGAAAACTGAGGTGGAAATTTTTGAAATCATTTCACATTTGACTTTTCTTATGATGTTTCATTCTTATAGTGGGTAGTTAAAAATGATATTAAGGAAATAAGGAGAATAATAAATTTGATACGAGAACTAAAAGATGAGAAAAATAAAGAGAAAAAGACTTAGAGCAACAAAGATTTTGTATTAAGTATTATTTCTGGGTATTTTAGGTGATGTTTGGTGGGTCTTCGAGTCTTTTGTAGTATTGCAGTCATTTTTGAAGTTTATTGCAGATTGAACTTCTGAGATAAAAGTTCTAGGGCCGGAAACTTAATTTTTGAAGTTAAACCTCGTAAATAGATAGTTGTGTGTTCTTTTGTTGATTCACTTTATGGTTTTTTATTTGAGATTGGTATTAGGAAATCACAATATCAATTATAATTATTATAAAAAGTTAATTTGGTAGCTTTTCATTAATATTAAAAGTATATAGTAAGATATAAGTAAAACCTTGATTTCTAAAATTGTGATTTTTAGTTTGTTCTTATAAAACACACAATCATGGATAAATTACAGAAAAAAAAACCATAATAGTAAAAACATTTTATATATTTACAAAATTTTAGAAAAGTGAAAAGTTATCATGGTTTGAAAAATCTAAATCTCATATATTTTTTGGATTCATCAGTTAAAATATGAGTTGCACTAAACTCTTCTTAGTTTGGAAATTAAAGACAAATAATTATCCATAGTATTTTTTCCATTCATCCTATTAGAACTCAGAAATGAAATATCAATCACAAATGACTCATACACAAAACAGAATAAAAAAATCAAAAAGAAAAAACACTTGATTTTAACGTGGTTCGACAATAATGTTTACATTTCCGGGCACCGCATGAATAAAGAGTTTTACTATGATAGAAAAATGTTATATATTTCAATACTATATTTTCTATAACCATGGTATTCTATTTATATAGGATTGAACATACAACATATAATGACTTTCCATATAATAGATATACGAAACCTAGTAGCCTGACTATTAAAAGATAATAGAAGAATCATTATAGATACGAGTATCATTGTGAACACAATAATCACCATAGATATAAGAATCATCGTTGACACAAGAACCATTGGGAACAAAAGAATCATCATGGACATAAGAATCACTATGAACACTGATGAGTCCGGATTTTGTCACCACCCTTTATGAGAACCGGACAGGGGCGATTCGGACAACATCCAGTTAACCGGACAGGGGCAGTTCGGACAACCTTCATTTACTGAACTATCCGAACAGAACTAAAGTATTTAAAACCTAATCACTTTATGACTAAGCTGACTACTTGCTTACTTAAAAATAATGGGTCTTTAAACTCGACCCGAATCCATTTACACAACCCGAAAGCCCATGTGGCCCAAAGATAAGGGTATAAATACCCAACTACCTACATTAAATGAGGGTAATGAAAATTAAATACAACCAGACAGCTCAATTCTCCCTCTACATTTATCCAAACATTAAATACTCTCAAAATTCCATAAAACTCTAGACAAAATTACAAAATTACCCTCAAACGAAAATAAACCACATCAAATTGGCGACCACAGTGGGAGGACGACGGTGCCTGAATCTAGCATTCAAAACCATTAGAAAAAACCAGTTCGGATGAATCCGGACGTGCCGGAAATACCACCATCTTTGCTCGAAGTGGTGGGAGAAAATGATGAATATACCATCGAGGAGCGTGATAAATTAAAAGTTGAAATTGAAGCTCTGAGGGCAGAAAGGGCGAAGATGGGCATAAAAGAGAAATCAAAGGCGTCAGTTTCTCATCATACTGACAACCCTAGAGAGCATGAGCCTTCGAAAACCCATGTGAGTAAAAAGAAGACTCATGCTAGCTCCAAAAAGTCTCACCGGTCTAAACCGGTGGAGAGCTCTGATTCAGACTCATAATCTTCCAGTAGCTCCTCGGGCGAAGATGGAGTTGAAGAATCCTTGTCATCCAGCAGTGATGAGGGCCGATCTAAAAAGAAACAAAAGTTGGTTAATAAGTATTCAAGAAAAAAGGATAGGCATGGAAAGTTAAAGAGGCATATAGGCAAAAGGTCGTCTCATAGCCGGAGACACATAGACCGGATGGTGATGGATCCTTTTGGATTCCATGATGAGCCAGGTATCTTTGCAACTCCTAACGAGGATACCGTTTTCAGTCGTGACCGGAATTGGATACAATCTCCATGGTCGTCCAAGATCATGTCCGGAAACCTCCCTAAGAGGTTTGATAATACAAAAATGGAAAAATACGATGGCAGTAAAGACCCGGACAACCACTTGGAACAATTCAAAACTTTCATGATGAATTTCAATGATGACAACAACTTGCTCTGTAGAGCATTCTCCCAATCCTTTACGGGGAGTGCCCTGAAGTGGTATAACAACCTACCGTAGGGGTGCATCATAAATTTTGATACTTTTTGGGTGGCCTTCTGGAGGTAGTTTGTTGGAAGTAAGGAGATGAAGGGAAATGGAGACACAATCATCCATTGTGCCCAAGAACCGAATGAATCTTTAAAAGATTACATAAGTCGCTTTGTAAACACCAAAAATGGGTTGGTGATTGCTTTGAACAAGTAGCAATAGCTTCTCTGAGGTAGGGCTTAAACCCTGGAAACTTGACTGATTCAGTAACCAGAAAAAAGGCCATGACATTGGGAGGTCTACTGAATCAGGTTCGAAAGCAAATTAACATGGATGAAACAAAGAAAACTAGGGTGCACAGGCAGGTGAAGTCTGCTCCGGATGCACCAAACCCAAACCAAAATCAGTATGGGAACAAGGCAAGGGAGGCCGGGCAGAGTCATAACAGAGCCAAAGCTCAGTCTCAGCCAGCTGCACCTACCCAGAGTCAACAATCTAGAAATAAGCGAGGGCCTTGGGTTCAACCAGAGTGGTTTGCTGAGTTAAAAGAAAACGTAGCCACCATTTATGACAAAATGAAAGAAGAAGTACACTATAGAAGGTCGGCTGCGCTATAATCTCTTAGGGAAAGCCGTAACAATTGTTTCCGTTAGTATCATAATGATACTGGCCATACCACCGAGGATTGCATTGCTTTAAAACAAGAAGTCCAAAATTTAATTGAAAGAGGAAAGTTGGGAGCATATGTTAAAAGAAGAGGAGGAAATAGGCATGATAACGCTCACCGGGCTGGTCCAAACAATGCAGGCACATCAGCTCCGGAGGGGGCTATGGTGATAATCGAGAGATTCGATGTAGAGTTAGAGTACTTGGACCCTGACCCAACTCGGAATAGAGTGGGTGGTATTGAGGAACGTTGCAAAACGGTGTCCAGGCTTATTAACTTTTTTGAATCACTCACAATTTTCGGAGGGGACACCATGACAACACCCACTGCTTCTTCGAGAAAGAGGCATGTTCATACTTTAGCTACCCAACTGGAGGGAGGCATGACTTCCTATCAATCGCAGATTCCATTTCCCTTCATTGTTTTTTATGAGGATGACCTGAGGGATATAGCAGGTCCTCATGAAGATGCTGTTGTCATAGGAGTATCCATCGGGGGACATGACATAAGACGAATTTTGGTGGACACTGGGAGTTCAGCCAATATTCTCTTTTTAACTTCCTACAAAAAGATGAAGAATCCAGCAGTAATTCAACCTTCGAACAGGTCAATTGTGGGTTTCACTGGAAGCTCAGCAGATGTGATCGGGGAGTTCGAGGAGGAAGTTTTGTTGGGCAAAGGCCCTTTTAAGAAGATGGTAAAACAGTAAAGAAGTGACTAATTTATAGTAAATATGCAAAAGATGCTTTGATACCTAGGAGAATTCGAAAGGGTAGCAATGATTAAGAACGACGCTGATGTCATCCTCATTAAATGGAGAAGTTGCTTTTTGGAGAAAGTGTGAGCGCCGTTCTAGGTAAAAAAACGGCTGATATGGAGAACCAGAGAGAGACACGTGTCCCACGATTTCTGGCAAAAAACCGTTTAGTTTCTCAGAACTTTTTCAGTTCGGATAAAGTTATTTCACAGTTCAAGAATCTGTCCGGATATGGCTGTGACCAGCTACAGGCTATTTTTTAGGTCTTGCCAAAGACCTTTGAACACCACCTAAAAAAGGGACTACTGATGAGTCCAGATTTTGTCACCACCCTTTATGAGAACCGGACATGGCAATTCGGACAACATCCAGTTAACCGGACAGGGGCAGTTCGGACAACCTTCATTTACTGAACTATCCGAACAGAACTAAAGTATTTAAAACCTAATCACTTTATGACTAAGCTGACTACTTGCTTACTTAAAACTAATGGGTCTTTAAAATCGACCCGAATCCATTTACACAACCCGAAAGCCCATGTGGCCCAAAGATAAGGGTATAAATACCCAACTACCTACATTAAATGAGGGTAATGAAAATTAAATACAACGAGGCAGCTCAATTCTCCCTCTACATTCTATCCAAACATTAAATACTCTCAAAATTCCACAAAACTCTAGATAAAATTACAAAATTACCCTCAAACAAAAATAAACCACATCAAACACAATAATCACTATGAACACAAGAATTATTGTGAGCAAAAGAATTATCATGGACATAACAAAAACTCTTATATGACCAATCATTAAAGAGATATGACTATTCGAATCCTCTCAATAATTTATCCCCTTGAGATGAATATCATTTATTGACTACCAACAAATAAAATTTTCTTCATCTCACTCACCAATTTTCTCTGGAGCATTCACTTGATGTTGCGAACACCAATCTAGTTTAGGCGCTCCATAAACTTCTGAACTGATATTTTCTTGGTCATTATATTTTTTAGATTATTGTGTGTATACACATTCTTCACATAAAAAATTCCTCTTGATATTATCACGAATAAAATGATATATGATATCAACGTGCTTTGTACGCTCGTGGTATAAGGTGTGTGACGCTTTAGCTATCACAAAACAATTTTGTAGTAGTCTGATTCAAGCCCAAATCTGCCACCAAACCTTACAGTCATATTGTCTCCTTAACTGCCAATATTACATCCATGTATTCGACCTCTATTGTAGATAAAACGACATTATCTTGCAAATGTGATTTTGAACTTATCGGACTCCTAGTTAGAGTATACACATATCATGTCAAAAATATTATTTTATCTACGTCCTTTATAAAAGCATAATCAACAAAAGGAACAACATATCATGCAACACCGTTTAACGATCCAACAACATCTGTCTTGTTGAAGATCAAACCAACATTCGTAGTATTCTTAAGATACCAAAATATCAATTTCATTATCTTCCAATGTTCTTTCCCAGAACATTCCATGTACCTGCTAAAAATACCTATCGCATGTGAAATATCATGATGTTTTCATACCATAGAATACAAGATGCTGCCAATTGCCCTTGGATATGAAACCTTTAACATGTGTCCCAAATCAGTATTTCCCTTGGCCAAAACCTTGTTGTAGACAACTTGAAATAAGTGGCAAACAAGATGCTAACTGCCTTGGCACCAAACATATTGAATTATAACAACACTTTCTTAATGTAGCTTATATAATTTATATTACCTAACCTGATCACTCATTTTAAACTCGACAATGGATTGTTTATTTATCTTCATAATGTATGACATGTTACAATAAGCAATGAGCATATCATTGACATACAACAAAAAGTGAACATAAGAATCATCTGACGTTTTTGATAGTACACACAACTATCACATGGACTCATTGTGAATCTATTTAACACTATGAATATATCAAATCGTTTTTATCATTTCAATGTTTCAACCCATACAGTGACTTCTTCAGCAAAAACTTTCTCCTTCATTTTGGGTTCGATAGATCTCTTTAGTTGTCTTATATAGTTTTTCCTCTAATTCACCATGTAGATATACATTCACATCTAATGGCTCAAGCTCTAAATCTTGAAAAACTACTATAACTAATAAAACCCAAACCAAACCGTGTTTCACCATTGCATAAAACACTTAACTGAAGTTGATTTCTTTTATTTGAGTAAAACCTTAAACAACGAGTCTGCCTTAAATCATGGTGCCTCAAACTTTGGGTTACCCTCATTTTTTTATAACCCATTTGTAGCATACTACATTTTTCCCTTGGGAAAACCAGAAAGCTCCCATATATGATTCGTTTGAAGAGATTCAATCTCTTCTCACATAGAATCGATCCGCCGATTTGTTTCTGAACGCGCTATAGCTTACCTATGACTACTGGGTTCATGCATCTCAAATTCTTTTCAAACTAACAGAGTGTATTCTATCAGGTTTGCATATTTTTTAGTGGTTCAATATTTATTCTTTCTGTAGTAGATGTTATGCTATATAAGGTTGTTGTTCTGGTTTGAGAGCATCATTGCCACTATCATCTGATTTCAACCATTTCCCCAACACCTTTATGATTGTCTAACAAAGAAAAATGATCTAAAGTCACGTCCCTACTAATGACAAAAACTAGAAACTTAGAAGCAACACACGATATAATATATATGTTTACTCCAGTACCATGTCCTATAAATTTGAACCTTTTTATCTTTGGCTTAAGTTTACCATCTTTCGCGTGAGTGTACACAAGACAACCAAACACACTTAAATGCTCATAATCAGTGAGTGATCCAAACTAAATATCAAAAGGAGTCTTACAATCAATAGTCGTTGATGGAGACCGATTCACCAAGTAACAAGGTGTATTGAATTTCTACACGCGAATGCAAGAGCATGCTTCATGCCTTATCAAAGAGCGTTATGATTAATACTTTTTACGACCATATTATGTTGTGGTGTTCTGGAATAGCTGTGATGATGCACAATTCTCTCAATATTGCACAACTTATTCAGTTGACGACTGCAAAATTCTAACCCATTATTTATCTTGAGACGTTTGATATTTTTTATGTCTGCTTTGCGATCATCGCCTTTCATTTAATAAAGGTTTAATATTCCTCATCTCTGTTTTTTCAAAAAATAAACCCACACCATCCTTGAATAATTATCGATCAGAATCATATAGTATCTGGCTCCACTTGTCGATGGAGTTCGATTTAGGCCCCGAAGATCTTTCCACTGTCTTTTTAGTCTTTTTTACAAATGACTTGCTGACTTTCACTCTAGTTTGCTTGCTAAACACATAATGTTCACAAAATGCAAATGATTATATTATATACATTTTCAATAAATTTTTCTTTCATAAAAGCAAATATTTTTTCACTTATATGATCCATGCACTGATGTCATAATTTATTTTGATCCTGCCAACTCTCGTTGCTACTTCATGATGATGCTACTACAACACCCCCCCACAATAACACTCCATTCGAGAGTGTGAACCAGTTTTTTATAAATTTTACTTCATGAACACCATCGAGCCCTTCTGTTATATTAATTACACCATTGTATGCATGGTATTTATAAACCTGAAATTCTAGCGTCTTAAGAGATATCATGCTTCTCTTCAACCTATGAGCATTTCAACACGTCACAATCCTGATAACACCATCAAACATACTTGATGTTACCGATCCAACCAACATGAAGCGAATGATTGTTCTTTAGATAAATCGTCCCCTGCATTGGTTCGTAAGTAGAAAACCATTATTTGAACATACACATGTGGTATATGCTTCCAATATCGATTACCCAAGAATTTTACTTATAGTCTGAACTCACAAACAACACTTTTCTACTACCAATGTTGTCACTATCATCATAATCATTCACACCTTCTACCAGGTTTAAAATATTTTTATTTTGCTTTCCCTTCTTACCTTACACCTCTAGAAAATCTCTCATATAGTGACCATTGCTCACTGCATTCAAAAAAGTTTGAATTCTTAGTTGTTGACTTGGATCGTCTCCAATTATTATCCTTTAAAGAACCCACATTGTTGTCAGATCTTCTCTTGGTGATAAGACATTTCCCTTTTGTCTATTGTCTTCATGGCCCCTTTGACATCCACCAGAGATATAATGTCCTTACAATATATAATGATATCCATGAAATTCTCATAGAAAGTTGGTAACGATTTCAAAACAAATAAGGGTTGATCCTCATCATCGACTGTGATATCGATATTATCTTGATCCATGACAATCGATATAAAATTATCAAGATGTCCAGTCATAGATATGCTTTCTTACAAGATGGAATCATACAAACCTTTCTTCATTAAGTTGTTCACAACTTATTTTTTTGAGTGAAGTTCTTTAAACTTCTTTCATGCTCATGCAACAATCTTTTCACCGTTAGTCTTGTGAATAACGTTTCCATTTACACTCATTAAAATCCAACATAGCCCCATTTCCTAAAGATCCTCTTTCTCATTTTCTTCCATCTCTACAACCTTCCACAATCCTTGCAGTACCAATGAAAATTTCAAATTAATCTTCCACAATATGAAACTGGATCCTTCATCAAATCTTTTGATTTTGTATTTTATCGATGTAGACGTTAATGACAACAGCCTACGCTCTC
Source organism: Limnanthes douglasii subsp. nivea (assembly GCA_036936605.1). Classification (NCBI taxonomy): domain Eukaryota; kingdom Viridiplantae; phylum Streptophyta; class Magnoliopsida; order Brassicales; family Limnanthaceae; genus Limnanthes; species Limnanthes douglasii. The sequence continues at coordinate 245,915,630 of JAUPFV010000001.1, read as the reverse complement.
AGACCGATTTGTTAGAAATTGGTATGTAAGATCTATCATAAACAGCTCATACACAAAAAACAAACAAAAAAACACATGTTTTTAACATGGTTTAACAATAATATCTACGTCGAGAGACGTCATTAAAAAAACATTTCACTCTGATAGAAGAATGTATCAGATTTCAATGTTACCTTTCTTATAACCCTAGGATTCTATTTATAATGAATTAAAATAAAATAAAATATAATAACCTTATAGATAATAGGTCTAATAAATCTAACAAACCGGTTCTTAAACAAAAATAGAAAAATTAGTATAAACACAATAATCAAAATAACACAAAAATTACCGTAAACTACATATCAATCATTATAAATACAAATATTACTCTTGACACATAGATGAATAAGTGTGACGACAAAAAGCATCACAATAAGAGTATGCCTGTTCCTTCGTTCAATTCAATGTTTGACAGTTTTTTTCATGCCCTCGGACCGTGACCCGTCTATGGCAAGGAATCGAATTGGTGAATTTACACCATGGGCATCAATAAAATTCTTATATGACCAAATATCAAAATTAACCTCATGACTAGTCGATCATTCTCAACACATCTATATATGATTGGTTTCCTATAAGTTCTTTATAAACGGTTTATGGACCATCTTCAAGAAAAAGAAAAATTATGGAATTGTTAATGAACAATGATCTTTATAACGGCAGCCTAACACATAGGCAATCTATAGGACGTAATCCAAATATCTTAATATAGCAAAATAAGCGTTGTCCGAAGTAAGAGACTGTAATTTACTTATTATAAGATACCCTTTTGAATTAAATATTTCGTAATAGAAGATTATCTTAGTAAGACCAAGACGAAAATGGATGATCTTCGACAGAGAACCCAAAGTTACACGAGCTTGTTGGCGGGTCAGAGCAATCCATCAAGTCTTTAAGTTTCGGGAAACTATATTGAGGGAAAATGCTACTGTTCGACTTATCTTCTTCCTCGTCTTGAATGGATTCAAGCTCAAAGATATAGGATGAATCCCCAGCCTCTAAAATGGAGGAGTGAACTCGCTCAACGTATTGTGTGCTATTTGAGTCAACTCTGTCGGTTTTTGCGTGAGTAACACCATCTTGTTTACGCGAGCTGACTAAACATTTTGAAACTTGGTCATTAAAAACTGGTTCGATAATAAGTGATTCCTCACTCATCTTGTTTAGCTTGGAAACTTCTGAACTTTGCTTCTTGTTTTGTTTTAAAAGTAGTTTATCCGCAAGAAAGGTGATCTGCGAAACGTTACACAAGGAGTTGATCAATCTAAGACTACTGGAGTTTGTCTAATATTACTATGTCAAGATCAAAACCGTTAGTCGTATTTGTTGGTGAAATTTAAGCATTTTGCCCACAGTCGAAGAAATTTAGACTAAAACTTTATCAATTATAAGTAGTATTTTCATGTTTTTTTTGTGTAGTAGTCTCTTATATCATTTCTTTATCAAAAGAAAGAAGATTGAATTAAGGTTTCACCTCATCTTTAAGTCTATTCTTCTCTCGCAGAAGACTCTCATACTCCGCGTCGAGATTGTTGTAGCTAGATTGTAAGGCTTCGTAATCACTATCCATTTGTTTAATTTTCCACCTAGCTCGACGATTTTGGAACCAAATAGCGACTTGACGTGGCTCTAACCCAAGCTCTTTCGCTAGCTGGATTTTTCGATCGGGTTCGAGCTTGTTTTCAACCTCAAAGCTCTTTTCAAGAGAATGGACTTGCTCAAGGCCGAGCCTTCTTTTCTTCTCAGACCGATGGAAATACTCTTCCAAGTCGTCTTCAACGTTTTCTTGGTGATCGTACGCATTCATTAAAGATCTTTTTGATCGTTTTCCTTGTTGAATATCTTCAAAGCTTACCATAGAACTTGAACCTAGACAAGATAAGAACAAAAAGTTAATCACCGGATACAAAACACAAAAGATATCGGGAGAGGAAAGAGAGAGTACCGATAAAAGGAGGAGAAGAGGAATAGGCAGAGAGAAACAGAGGACCTCTGTTTTGTGAGTGATGAAGATCAGAGAGATTGGAATTAGCACCATCATCACTAGAATCACCGTTTCTGTACAATAATTTTCGACCATCCATATCTTTACAAACAAAGATAATCAAAATGAAAAGAGAGAAAGAAAGATGACTTTTCTAATTATTGAAGAATCTATAGTGAAATTGATAAAGGTTGAAGCTTTTTTATTGGGGTTTTGTGTAAGATTAAGAAATCTAGTGCTTGTGGCGAAAAAAACTGGTCATGATGATCTCTGTTATGTGTGAAGTGTATGAACAACGCCTGCTCACTACCATCGCTCAGTATACTCACTTTTTTCTTTTAAGGATTAACTGAAAACAGAGGAGAATGAGAGAAATAGAGCTAGATTTTAAAGAGATTGACCAAGATTAGGAGAGCTCTATAGTTTGAGGATTAAAGAAGACATAGATGCGGTTTATAGTAATAACGAGTGAAGTACATGCCATTAGTGAAGTACATTTTACTATTTACTTTTAGTACTTCTATTCTGTATATAAAAAATGAATATTTGGGATTTTGTTGCAGTGGTTAAAAAACCAAAAAAGATTACTGCAGACAAAGTTTGAATTTTCTTTCGGTTTGATGTTCGGTCGAATCAACAAAAATAATTTTGTTTTATTAAAATTTATTTTTGTTATTATATTTTAACGGAAAATTGAACTAACTTTTTTAAAAATACTCCAGTAAAAATAATTTTAAGATTTACAATAACCATGTTCGTCGGTATGATGTTATGATTTCTTCTAAATCTACTAATCCATCTTATCATATTTATAACAAATTAAATAAATAAAAATTAAATTAGCACAGTTTTGTTTAGTGTTATCTCACATGGTGAGATCAAGTTCTATATTCAAAGTCTAGATTGCGAGACGTATGTCTATCTCTTATATAATCAGGCTTTGGGTATGGTCAATTCCAAATCAGATCCATATTAGATCTATCCTCCCTACTGTATTTCGCTAGACTATTTGGCAACAAATAAACAACAAAAAATTGAATCAGATTACCTCAACTCCTTCAACCATTATCTCTCAAGTAAACAATACTATTCACAAACTATACATGACTAACCTTTTTAACAGACTCTTACGGACAAATGAATCTAGCAAGGCATATGAGTTTGAATGCTTTCAACACTTAAAACATCCCATAAAAGTCAAGACTATCCGGATTCCGCCTACTGCTCCTAGTCTTAAACTAAATACAAACGTCTATTGCTCAATAACTGGTGAAGCCTGAGGCAGTACTATTGTAAGAGATCACAACATGGATATTAAGGCTGTTATTTATCGTATCTATGGAAAGCTAAGTCCTATCCTTGCAGAAACTCAAGCTTTATTTGATGGTTTATTACTCTGCAGTAGAATGAAAATCTATGTTCTTGAGATTGAGACTAATTCTCTCTATGCTAACTACTAATAAAGCTCCTTGGTACTTACTTCCAATGCTTCAATGTTGCTGGAATCTAATGATATCAACCATTTTCATCAGTCATATCTACATGAAACAAAATTTTGCTGCTGACTGGTTGACTAGATGGACCAACAAATGCAAATTCAAAATAGTTATAACACTAGATCAGCTCCATAATCAACTGAAAGCTATCATTCTACTTGACAGTCTACAAACTAAATTCATTAGAGAATTTTTTATCCATAATTATCATGTACATTCAATTAGAGAACATAGTTGAATTGAACCAAACTTATCCAAAAAGTCTTCAATTGCACGAACTATGATGTTGCCTATTATACTCTACTTCCGTAACACATACTTTCAAGGATCTATTCAAGACCTACAATGTTCGATCTCACCCTCTCTTCCTTTAGATGATCTTCATCGATCTACAAGTCTTCAAAGCTTTGAGCTTCAATCTCTTTTCCGATTTAAAGGGTCTCTTTTCGATCAAATTTATGACTTTTTCAATCTAGATTCACCAATTTACTCGATGTTATCTTCCTCCTCTAACCATCTTTTCTATAATAAAAGTTGATCGCGTTATTTTGGTGGCATTTACCTTAATGTAACATTTGTCTCATTAGGCCTCAAAATTCATAATAAAATATTTGTAGCAGGCCCACTAGCTTTCTCAAAATAAAATAAAAAATTAAATCAAAAATTTGGATTTAGACAATAAATAAAGTATTGGATTATGTTACTATCATTAAACATTTATAAATGTGATCTCTAAATCATATACTTATGAAATATGGATATAGATAGTCTAACTAAATAATAAAATAATTATTTAACCCTTCTTCGATGTACTTTAAGCATTTGGGTAAAAATTAAAATTATTTGATTAATTAAAACTTTTTTAGAAAAAAACATTAAATGAATTCTAGAGTTGTATAGTGAAAACTATAGATATTTTTAAATCCAATAAAACAATAATTATAGAAATATAATTAGAAATTCTCCGGACAAAAAAAACTAGTTTGGATCTAATTTGTCGATATGTATATCGAGACTACCACTACAACGACGAAAACAGAAACTGAAATAAATAACAACCTAAAATTCAAATCGGAAAACTAAAATGTAGCAAAATAAAATGATATACCATTAGTTTACAGATAAGCTATCTTGAATAAAAAGACAGAGGAGGTTGAATTGAATGTTAGACATATAAGGCCTAAGCCATTAGCCCATATAGTTTATCTATAAATAATAGGTTTATAATACACACTTTCTAATAATCAGAAACCCTAGCCGCTTATTGGCGACTACTTCTTCTTTTATCTATATTTGTTTCTTAACATGGTATCAGAGCTTTGGCTTAGATCTTGTAGTTTTCGTGTCTTCCGCTGTGCCGGCGGACAGTTGTTTTAGTTGTCCGCCGGAATTTTTGTAGATCTACCAGGTATTCAATTTCGTAGTAGTATTGGATTTCGGTTTGGAATTGGATTTATTTGGAAATCTTGGATCTATTCGACAATTTTGGATTATGTATTGATATTGTTTTGGATCTGATTTTGTGTGATTTCCAAAAAAAAATTATCTTGTTTTTCGATTGGATTTGTGTTGGAAATTTCAATCTACTTTTCGTCAGAATAGATATAGTTTTCGGTTTTCGGATCTGTTGTGTGCAGCTCCAATAAAACGGTCCGATCGAAAGTCAAACGATGTCCGTTTTTACTGAATTTTGTAGAGCATGTTCGGGACATCCAACCCTTCAATATGACCTGTTGGATTATAATTCGGTGCTACGGTTTGGGAGAAATCGCAACTGGAACAATACAGCAGTCTTGTTGGTAAAACCGTGAATTCATATTGATTTTGATTTTGATTTTGGAAATTTAAAATTGGCAATTAGAAATTGGAAATTGAATTTAGTTTGGTTTTTGGATATTAGTTTGGTATTTGGATTTGAGATTGGATTTGTTTGGGTATCTGGCATTGAGATTTCGTCTGGATTTCGTTTTGGTGTTTAGAGGTCGTTCTTCGTTTATAGATTTCGTTTAGCTTCGTTTGAAGTTGTTTGGATTCGTTTTGGCTTCGTGTGGATTCGTTTGGCTTGGTTTGGCTTGCTTTGGATTCGTTTGGATTTGTTTAGCTTTGTTTTGGATTTGTTTAACTTTGTTTTGGATTTGTTTGGTTTTGTTTGGATTCGTTTGGTTTCGTTTGGTTTCGTTTGGATTAGTTTGGCTTCGTTTGGATTCGTTTTGACTTCGTTTGTACTTGTTTGGCTTTGTTTTGGATTTGTTTGGATTTGTTTGGCTTTGTTCTGGCTTCGTTTGGCTTGGTTCGGCTTCGTTTGGATTCGTTTGGGTTCGTTTGGTTTTGTTTTGGCTTTGTTTGGCTTTGCTTGACTTCGTTTAGATTCGTTTGGTGTTTGGATTTCGTTTGGATTAGTTTTGAGTTTTGGAGTTTGGAGATTGGAGCTTGACGATTGGAGTTTGAAGATTAGAGCTTGAAGATTGGAGTTTGTTTTTTGGGTTTTGACGTTTCGATTTTGGTTTTGATGTTTTGTCTGATTCGTTGATTTTTCAATTTTGTTTTTTTGTTTATTTTGTGTAACAAACTCACAATGCAAGAATAAGCATTGCGAGTTTGAGAGAGGGTGTTAGAGATATAAGGCCTAAGCCATTAGCCCATATAGTTTATCTATAAATAATATGTTTAGACTCTATGTAATACACACTTTCTAATAATCAGAAACCCTAGCCGCTTATTGGCGACTACTTCTTCTTTTATCTATATTAGTTTCTTAACATTGAAAACATATTGCTTTAAGGTATGATATACCATAGTTCTGTTGTGCTCACCCAACATAGTTTGGAGTTTAAAGGCTCCAAATGTCCAATTAAGTGAAATTAAAAGGTTTTGATTGACAAAACTTGATCCAATCAGGATAATCAACTAAAAGCTTATGACCACTAAATCGAAATACTGAAAGCACCAAAAGCATAACCAAACCGATGAAATAATGCTTAGAAACCAGCTGATTTGCTTAAGCCATAAAATCTATTTGAACAAAAAATAAAGCATTGTCTACGTGTCCCCAAGGGGGTAGCCGAGTTGGTTGAGTATGGCATGCTTGTGACCAAAGGTTATGAGTTCGAGTCCCTCTACATACGCTTTCTCGGCTGAGCCTGTCACCTTGTGTGGTTTACCTTCTGGCGTTGGTTTGCAGGCTATCGCATCAGACGGAGGGTTTACTCTGTGAATAAAATCACATAAAGGAATAAGGAAAATGACTAAGATGGAACAAGGTTGAAAATTTGAAAAAAAGACATAAAAAAGATAGTGTTATTTTTAGGATTTTTTAGAGAGAACCGCTTAATGTTGGTAAAATGATGACATAACGGCACTCTCTAGGATTTGAGAGAGAGCGTTGCTTAATGTTGGAAAAATGAAGAAGAGAGAATCCCTTACTAGTGGATAAATGAAGACACCCCATTCTACTCTGTGCAAAGCTATATTCTACCAAAATTTATAATAACAAGGGTTCAAAAGATTTGTAGTAGATATTTGTGGAGATTTATAGTCAGTCGTAAATGAATTTACTGGACAAAATGGGAAAATCTATGCAAGCCTTTTGAGGACGGGGGCCTCAACATGAGAAACCTATAAGAAATATAACTAACATTTTTTTTGTAAGCTCTCGTATAAATTCAGATCTAACAAGACCATTTGGGCCCAATACATGCATAATAGTTATTTCTTGAATTCTCATCCTTTACGGATTCACCCTCAAAGTAAAAGCTGTAATACCTGGAAAAGGTTATTATATATTAAAATTTTGGTTGACAAATTCATCTTCTAGAAGTTGTGAAATAGAAAATCTGAATTTTGGTTGGACATATGGATTAATAATCACCCTTTAATATCTCTTAATACTAACTCTAAGAACTCATGGTATGTTCAAGAGTAGATCAAAGAATACTGGTTCAATGGCTCATAGAACTTAGAAAAACTTAACAATGTAGTTTTTTCCTCTGTTGTTAATAAAATTCTGACACTTTCTATCAAAGAACATAAAGATGATCTGCCTTAATGGACTCTATCTCTAAGAATGGGAAATTAAACACTAGAGAAACTTGAGAAACAATCAGAGCCACAAGTCTAAATTTATTGCTTCTTAAGAGAATATGGAACCAAATCACTCAAAAAAGTGATATTTTCTTATTTGAAAGCTGCTCAACAACTGGATCTCAATTGACTCGATACTTCAACAGAACATACGTAACTAACCTTTAAGTGCCAAAACTGTTATAACTCTGGAAACTTTAAATCATCTCTTTGTTAATTGTAACATTTCTTGACATATATGGCAGTACTTTGGCAGAATTTTAAATCTAAACCTAGGAATACACATGACTCTAAAGCATATTATCATTAACTGGATTTGGTCTTCCACTTAAAGTTCACATTAGAACCAGCATTCCTTCTACCATTGTCTGGTCTATCTAGACCTCCAAAAACAAAGCTAAGTTCTAACATGCTAATGTTACAATCAATTCTATTGTTCATCAACTCAAAAACACAATTCTAATTCTAGATCAAGCTAACATTTTTCATAGAGATTTATGGTTTAAAGACTATGACGCAACCTCTGAGGTTGGTTGTTTTAACCACTTAAATCAACCTACAAGGTTGCTAGTCATTTCCTAGAATCCTCTAAAAGAGCGTAGTCTTAAACAAAATACATATGCATCATGTTCTCATTATGAAGAAGTATCTGGTGGTGTTATTATTAGAAATTATAAAGGTGAAATCATATATGCAATTGGCATGCTATATGGAAAACATATTCAAATTTAAACACAAAGTAGAGACTTGCTCGGTAGCCTTATCATATGATAAAAATGAATATAACCTATATAGATATTGAGATTGACTCGAAACTTGTGCTAGGTATAATCCAAAACCACAAGGCTCTTTGGTTTTTTACACCTATCTTAGGTTGTTGTAGGAAATTTTTATTTGTAAATATGTCTATCTCTCACACTTTCAGGGAACAAACACTATTACGGATTGGATTCCAAAATGGACACACAAATGTAAAATAAAGATTGACATGGATATTATTTAAATTCCCGACGAGCTAAGAGGAATAACTTTGTTGGACAACTTAGAATTAGGATCAATGAGGGAAATTCTCTCTTACTAGAAAATCTTACTACTTTGTTTATAATATTTTTCCTTTAGTTTTAATATCAAAGTACTCTCGAGAAGCTATCAAATATCTCAACAAATAGAAATACCTGACATTAAACAAAATTTCAGGTCTAAGCACAAACATGCTTGTGAAGAATCTGGCGCAACCTCTATAAAACGAGCTGCTCCAAGCAACATCATAAAGATGAAACCATTAATTCTTCGTAATTCAAAGAAACTTTCTTTTAGTTTGAATCAACATCTTATTTTTGAATCTGCGAGAAAAGTGATAAAAACCCTTAAACTTGGTTCAATGGACATGACAAAGAAAAGATGATTTTACTTGTGCTTTCCTTCAAGCCTTCAATGAATCTATATTCACAGATTTCCATCACAATCTCTATAAAGTTATTTTCACAAATCAACTAAATCAGGAAATGAATTATAATCTTACGTAAAATGGGAACCAAAATTAATTTTGCCGCCTTTTCACTTTTACCTAAAATGGACCATGGTCTTTATATGCAACAATCTATATTTCAGGCCTCTCTTTGTAATTTACCAATATTAAATAAATTCTAGTTCAATTTTTTTTAAAAAATTATGATAATAAAATGAATAAAAACTAAGCTCAATTTTTTCAGACAAATAATTAATTTAATACAATTAGAAAAATATAGAGCCCCAAAGAATGGATAAATCTGAATAAATAATGCAAGTAAAAATTTAGGCCTCATAGGTGATGATGACAATATTTTTTATATTTATAAAAGTTGATCTCCATTTATTCTACTTAATCTAGAACAAATCTAACAACTCAGTTATCGACGCCCAAGCCCGGGCCTTTAGAAGAAGCATCTTAAGCTACAACACCCAGGTGGTTTACAATTTAACCATCTATGAAGCTTTGAATGAATCCTTGGATCTTTATGTAAACATGCAGATAGTAAAAACAATTTCTAGAAGAGAAGCCTTTACCAGAATAAAAAATTCTTCCTGAAAGCACATATCATTCATCTTGAAGCTCAACATAAGTCATATGTGAGCCCATCTCTATAGAAACCCCTACCCCTCTATCAAATTTTACATTGATCAATTGAAAAGGATCATAAGTCCCACAACGATGAAATAATCATCTTCATTAAGATTGTTGAGAAGAGTTATGATGAAATTATCCTCTTCGAGAAGAGTTATGATGAAATTCGAGGCATAATTTCACTAGCTTATTTCAAAATAATCATGATTAGTTTCTGAAGAACGATACCCCAATAGTTAGCAAACTCAAGTTATATGTTATCCTGGGACATAATGAGTGCATACAAAAATTATAGTGTCTCTTCATAGTGATGACAAGTGATTTCTGATACAATATTATGTGATTAACTTTTGAGATGCATGATATTGTATCGACCGTACATTGGTAAATGTGATATGCGATTAACAGGAATATTAGAGTAATTTGTGGTACTCAACACGTAGTTAGCGAGTGTTATATTACTTATTTCAGTCATAGAAAATAAAAATTATTCGGGGTTATTAGAAAATAGAGACGATCCCACAGATACCTTCTCTAGTATAATAGAACCAAGGGAAGCTGTGTAAGAAGTAGTATTCAGAACATGACAAATCATATGTATTTGGTAGGACTTACAATGGATTTTCTGAATAAATTGACTAACCTTTTGTCCAAGAACTTGGGATTTTTTCTAGGTATGAACAAATTGTAACAAGAATACTCGCTTAGATAACATGCTATGAGTTATCAATAAATAACACTTATAGGACGATAAAACAAAGGTGCAAACCCTTCTCACGTGAGATATCCAGAATCAACCACTTCGGGGAAGTCCTTCACCTTATCTGGAGATTAAATTTAAATTTGGTCAACAAGAAAAACATAGAATGGCATATATGTGTGGACTTGAATATCTCAATTGAGCATTATAGGACCCCGTTCTCAAATTCACGCATTGATCAATCGGTGGATGCCACTACGGAAAACAAGATATTACCGTTTATGGATGACTAGAAAAATTCATATTTGGAGTCTGTCCCAAATAGATTTCTAATATAACAGCTATGGAGTCGCCACAAAATACCAACAAGGTTCAGATTCAAACCAGAAGGTTAGCCTCTCTAAATCGATTTATCTTTAGATCATCTGAAAAGTGTGCTCTGTTTTCCAAATCCTAAAAGGGATCAAATGATCCAATTAGAACCTATAATATGATATAATATTCATAAAAATCAAAGAGTACCTGCCTTCCCCAAAGTTTTGAAACGACTTAACTTAAATGAACTCTTTATATTTATTTGAAATTTATGGTGATGTTGTCAGTGCTGTCTTAGGCCAGGAATAATGGGCCACACGTATAGTCATTTATAAGTTAGTAAATCACTCCTCGATTTCGAAACTTGTTATTTAGAATTGGTGAAGCGAGTACTAAATATTGTTTTGATTTCTAGGATGATCAAACCATATTTCCAAGGCCATACAATAATTTTCAGAACCTATTTCCCTTTGTAAAATGTTCTTTAGGTGCCCAATATCTTTAAAAAACTAATGTCATGATTAGTATGGCTTATGGATTTTGATATTAGATTCAAGCCAATAACTTCCATCAATTCCTAAGTTGTGGAAAAATTCCTAAGTAAACTACATGTTGAAAGGAAAGTTCATTGTAAGGGTATTCATGAACCCATATGGAAATTCAAAATTAATACGGGCTTAAATAATCTAAGCCATAGGACAGACATCCAACTAAAATCTCAATCAGGGTAACTTATATACCAATCAATAAAATTTAGATCCTATATATTGAACAACAAAACTAAATTTAAAGCAACAATAATAGGGATCTGACTCGGCTATATACGTAAAGCCCTATTATAAAACTTCTCACTGAATCGTAGTTGGTAGTTAAGCATGCTCTGGGGCATTATGAGACATATATTATACCCTCATTCTCTATCTACAGAAGTTCTGAGCCGAAGTATCCACGTTTGTACTATATAGTACACGTAATTAATATGGGAATAAAATAAGGTAGTTGACTCCCTCACCTTTTTAAAAAGTACTAAATCCACTTTTTGGATGTCTTATAAAATTACACAGCCAATCTTCAAGCCTAAATTTATCGAGCTCTTTGAAGCAATATGAGTGGTCATGTTTCTTGGTGAACTACTAGATTGTCGAACCCCAATCAAGACATATCTCACAAAAAGAATACTTTTACAAAATAAGACTGAGGCTAGAAATATAGTATACATTATGCTTACTAAGTGTTATTTACTGATTCGTTATATAGAAACGCGATGACATACCCTTTATTGGGTGCATTGACACAAAATAAATAGACTTCATCCTTGAATAACTCCATGAAAGAGAAGGATGTGGTCAATGTGGGTATAAAAATATCTATAGGGGAATCTTAATATCATGATAATACTGGCCAATAATACTACAAATGATAAATAACTTTTGCAACATTGATACATGCCAACCATTTGAGAGATTTATAATTACAGAAGTAGCCAAATACTTGATTTCTTAAAAGGTGCCTTTTGATATACATGGCCTAAATATAATAAGACCTTTTCCAAAAGACATCAGAGGGCAACTATACCTTATGGTGGTAGTTAACTACTTCATCAGAGGGGTAGAGAGGGAACCATTAGTGAAGCTAAGGACTAATAAAGTCATTTACTTCCTCAAAAATGATATTTATTCCATGTACAAAGTTCCAATTATTTGAGTTTTTGGTAATATGTTGCAATTCTAAAAAATATAGCTCGCATTGTTATGTCGAACAAGAGGAATCCAATAACACTTATCGGTACCATTCAATCCCAAACTAACATGATAATTTAAATAACAAACTGGACACTCGTGGAGGGGATACAATTCCTCCTTGAAGGTTTTGCAAGAAAATGACCAACTACATTTCAACAAGTTATATGGTGATATCAGTCTACCTTAAGAGACATAACAAATGAGGTTATTTTTTTAATGTAATTGAGGTTGTTATCCTATCATAAATGTTTCTGCCTAACTTAAGAATTACCTACTACAATAAAAGAACAAACAGTTACAACTGCAAGTCCGATCTAGACTTGGTTGAGGAAACATAAATCAAAACCCACCTCTGTATGTAGTACTACCATACGCTAATGTGAAATATGTACAATTCTAAGATTTATTTCTGTAATTTATAAATAAGAGATAAAGTATTGAGACCTAGGAAGGACCACACACAATGTCTAACAAAGTCTAACCAATAACTTACAACTTAATAGATTAAGAATGATATCTTTTTCCATGACTTAGGATCGTAGAGCGTATGAAACTTTACATCTCATGATACGAATTTTCTCGTAATATGTTTACATCTCGTAATATGTTTACATCTCATGTAATTCTTGTTCTCTTTTATATTTTTACATGCCACGAGTGTACTCTTTCCTATTACACTGATGAGGGTAGTGTTTGATCCATCTTAACTTGAGTATCTTTATGTTTTTATATTGACAATTAGAATTTCCATAAGCTTCCAAGGAAACACAACCAATGTACAAACTAGATTCTGAGCCAAAACATAAATGTAGAAAATGACTTATGAGCCCATACACCAATATGCAAACTGGCTTCCGAGCCAAAACACCGATGTGCACGGTGGTTTCCGGGTTAGAGCACCGGTGTGCAACGACGCTTTCAAGCCATAACACCAGTATGAAAACATGTTTTTGAGTCGAACACCTAACCTTTACATTCAAGCATAATCATCTTCAAAGAGATTCGATATTACTTATCGTTGTATAAAATTAGATTAAGAAATCTAAGAAACATGGTGTTTCTTCTCGTTATCGTACTTACAAAGTTATTAGTATATGAAAGAGGATAACCCAAATTATTTGAAAGTTAATCGAGTTAGAAAACTTGTATAAAAATAAACAACTAATATATATATATATATATATATGTATATATATATCCAACATGAGAGTTTAATAAGGTAATAAATATATATTGTCAACACAAACATATATTTTTCTCAAAAGGAATACTCTAAACCTCTACATATAATAAAAGATATAAACGTTATTACAAATATACAAGCAACACATATTTATAATATTCTTAAATATAAGCAAGGTAAATAAATAGATGAATTATGCATAGCAAGCGTCGATCATATTAACAATTTTTTGGGCATAAAAATACTTGCCTCAACTAGATGACTTTAGTACTAGGTAGTTTGGATAAAAATACAAGTAGTAGAAACGATAATTTTTTGACAACATTATAATTTTTATTGCTAGTACCCCCGATATAAGACTTTATTGTCAATGACTCCCGACTGAAGCGAGACATCTTTTTCATATTACCCCTTTTGGCCACACCTTCAAATCTAAAATTTTATCTTTTTAACGAGATTTCGATTGTGGTTCTTCCTTCAAAACTTTGGGTTTTTTTTTATTCAAAATCTTCATACTTTCATCGTCTATCAAAATTGGAATCTCAATAATTTTTATCTTAATATCTCCTACTTTCACCATTATTTTCATAATTTATTATCCTTCATATCCAGTACTATATGTGGTATGTTTACGGGAAAATTACCTTTGGTAGAACAATTCTTAAACGATATCAAATCTCAAAACCAACCCAGGTCTATATAAGAAAATTAACAATAGTGTTTTTTTATCTTACAATTACTGAATCATATATAGCTCGTATTTTTTATTTGCTTAGTCAGTTTGTTATTGCTCCTACTTTTTTCCATTATGGATTTATTTTTTGTATATTGAGATATATTTATGGCACTTAGTTTCATAGTATTTTCTTTCCTTCGTTTTTTTCACTCGAACTGTGTGCGTATAATGATGTTGATTAAGATAAAAATCCTCATGATCGTAAATCTACTAATGATTTTTGTGTTTTTCTTGTAGATTCATTAATCTTGGAAACAATATGTTATTTCTAAATATTCTACCGAGACTGAGTACTCTGCTATTAAATTGACTACATATGAGATTATTTGGTTATAATGGCTTTTTGCAGATATGAGGGTTAACATTACTAAATATATTTTCTTATATTGTGATAAAGTGTCCTTCAAGTTGTAAAGAATTCTGTTTTTCACCAGATGATGAATCACGGTAAAATTTATTATCACTTCACTCCTCATCATCTTCAGCTCGAACCATCTCGTTTCAATTTGTTCCTTTATCTTTACCGGTTTTTTATATCTATACGAACGCTCAATCAATATCTCGATTTCATTTTATGTGTGAAAAACTCTCAATGCTTATTATTCTTGCATTGTGAGTTTGTTGGAGGATGTTAACAATATATTACATTATCTATTTGGTTCATTAGTCATTAGGTTATTATTTTATACATTTATGACTTTACCTATTTTGCAAGATATATAATTCTAATTAATAAAAATCTAGGTGTATTTTATTTCTTTTCTTCTTCAAAGCAAACATATAACAATTATATTGTAATGTTTTAAGTTACACATATTTTCCAAAATGTTTAATAACTAAAATATTTTATGGAAACAATATTCATGTGTGTGTCCTTAATATAGAAGAATAACTAGTTTTAGTATGAATTTGTTTGATTTTCATTTTCTAGTTTAAATTCAATTATATTACATTCAATTTAATATGTAAATTTTTTAATTACTTAATAGAAAAAATAAGCTTTTTTTTTCTTTTATATCTGTTTTTTGTACAATTCAGTGGAACAATCTCAAATTCAGATAAGTGTAACAAGTCGGGATTAACGAGTTCGACTTCATGCAATTGTCATATTACATACCATGATAAATGTAAAGACTTTAAGTAATGATTCACACTATGATTATTGATGGGTTGTGTTGTGTCATAACGAAACAACATCAATATTTTGCTTCAATTTATTGGGATGACCAATTCTTGTTTATGCAGAGACAAGGTCTCATTTTCATATGAACGCAACATGTTAATGGTTAATTTGCATCGTTCATATCTTACTACTCTAATATTCTCATTTCATATTCAAACTTATATTTGGTTATGTTTTCCAATCATCTCATTTAATCAAAGTTCTATCATTCTCCAATTTGATTATTTGTTTTCTTTTACCTCTTCACTAAGACAATATTGATTTAAATTTTACCTTTGTTTAAAAGTGACAAGGTTTTTTTTTGGAAAGTTTGGTAGTCAAAACTTAATATTACTTTTTTTTTGTTGCAAAATGAATGACTTCACATACATAAGGTTTTTATGATTTGGTTATCCTTAATTTATGCTTAGGACTACTACCTCCATGTATACCTATCCAAGAATTTTCAAAAACTCTAACTCCGATGAGAAACGTCACCACCTTTAAATTTTTATTTTGTATGATATTTATAATTTTTTTTATTCTTAGAACATTTAATCCACGTAGACCAGATCGTATTAAGAGTTTTATAACCACACTCCACATAATAAATACCATAACAATTCATATTACCTGATTTTTTTTATATGTGCTAAAACTATTCGTTCGTTTGTTGTTACATACTAATAACTTGATATCGAGATATATTTTTCGATAATGGAGTTGGGCTTGTATTAGTTTTTTAATGTTTTTAAAAATATGTATAATATCATTCCTTTAGATATTAAGTTTATTATTTTTTTATACAATGATTTAGTAAATGGATATGTCAAGTTCTCATTAAAACATACATACGAAGGCGATATGATTTCCTCAAAAATTAGTTGTCTTTTATATTCATGTTTTAAGCCTAATACGTCATGAATTCTCATTGTAAATGCATCTTTAGGTTATTTCCAATCTTATTTGAATAAAAAAATATATTTGTATTATTATATCCCATTAGAAACAAATAATGATTTTAATAATATATTTATCTACTATTCAGTTTTATTCGTTGGTTGCAAATAACACTATGAACTATGATTCGATGATCAAACGAGATACATATATTTGTTTATTTTATTATAATAAACTAAGTATATAGGTCAAAACATATTTCTAAAGTAGTGATGTAACTTGTATCCGTATAACTTCTAAATATTCTAAAATATCTGGAATATTATAGACATAAATCATATATTTTTCAAATATATATTGTTTTCCAATTGCATTCAAATGTTCTATACTTGGATTTCTATAATTAATTTAAACTACCAATCGTAATGTAATTGTCCACTGTAATCCATACAAATTCACACATAAAAGTTTATTTAACACTAAAATACTCAAATTGAGTTATCATTCCTCCTTGATTTCCCGAAATATGGCTCATATTAAATGGTATTTTTTTTTTAAATTTTAGATGTCTAAGCTTTTCAAGCACTTTTTAACATAGTAAAATTAACTTAAAGCCCTTATTATCTTCAATTATATTTAATATGAAAATAACCTTTTATTTTTCAAAAACTTTAAAAAACTTTAAAACTTTATATTTCCATAAAGATAATAATATCTTTAAATATAAAAAAATCATCAAATATCATTATGTAATCGTATTAATGTACACTGAATTATATTTCTTATAATATACAAACCCATCAAATACAATGACATAATCAAACTAACCATGTACTTACAAATACGTTTGACAAAATAAATATAATAATTTTACAAGCTTATATATTTTTATTTATTTTCATAAACTTTTCAAGTTGTTTCACACAAGCCTTGTCAACTAGATATCTATTTTAAAATATCATTTTAAAACACATTAAAAAATCTTAAGATTATATACCTATAAAATCACAAATACATTATTATGCTTGTGATTCGTGTAAACAATGTATATAATTCAAAATAATTTATTCATTTTTTTGTCAAAGATATTTGGTAACCAACCTAACTATACATAGTAAAATAGTTCCATTCATGTATCATTTGTTTGGAATAATAACCTGCATCTAATTGGTTTTGAGCCAAAAAGTTAGATCGACAAATTTTCAATTCTAGTTAAATAGCATTGAATCTGTTTATTGTTTAGGAAATATTCTCCACATATAATCGCTAAAAATAATTATATATGTTTAAGTTTTAGAGATGCATTCTAAATTTTATATTACCATAATATTTTAAGTAATCCATTCATGATTTTTTTCACTATGTGAAATAAAATACTTATTATTGCATCTAATCATTTTAGGTTTTATCATCTCTTGATTTATTTGGGACTCATCCGGTTGGTGGAAACCGTAATTATTTATTTTCATGCCATATTTTTTGCAATATTTTGAGTATTGTTATCACTTATAAATATAGATTCAAACAATTACATTTATGTTGATTTAAACACGATATAGATTATGAATCTAATAACTAATATCTTAGTCAGTAATTCCCAAAGATGAGAAATGACAACAGATATCAGAATACCAAACCTGGAGATGCCGCAATAATATTGGATGATTATGACTACGTTAATGGTTTGATGACTTCTTATTTTTACATGTGCAATAATAAATGGATGTTAGATTCTAGTGCATCGTTTCACATGACTTCCTATAAGAATTGAAGAACTGTGAATGCTTGATGACACAAGAGTCATTTTCGGGAATGACGAATCCTGTAATATCAAAATAATTGAAACATTTTAGCTCACGTTGTCAATATAACTTGAGAGAAAAACGTAAGATATGTATCCAAAGTTGAATATGACCTTATTTATATTGGGATGTTAGATGAGGAAAAGTTTACATATAGGAGTAGAGATGGTAGACTTATAGTCTTACAAGACTCAATTGTTGTTAAGAAAGAAAATATGATTAATGATGTGTTAGTTCTCGAGGGGTTATAGTAGTAGTGGTGTGTCTAGTGTTGTAAAGGATTTTACCAGGTCGTGAGATCATCGGTTGGGGCATTTAAGTGAGAATAGACTCAGTAAACTAAGTACACAAGGTTATGAGATAATACAACAATTTAGAAGCTGAACTTTTATGATAGTTGTGTATTGGGTAAGAGCAAGACGGTGAATTTTATGCACAACAACCAAGTATACAATAAAGTACTTGATTATGTTCATTCAAGCCTTTGGGGTCTGGTATGAGAACTTGCCAAATGTGGTGCAAGATACTTTATGTCATTAATTGATGACTATTTTAGGAAAGTATGGGTTATATTTTTGAAGATAAATGATGAAGTGTTTGCTAACTTTGTGAACTAGAATACTTTGGTTGAGAATTAAAGCGGGAAAACGTTAAAGAATACTAAGATTAATAATGTTTTAGAGAGTGTGAACAAGTTATATTGACAAGCTTGACATTTTTAGTCACTAAACGGTAAGTGGGACTCCCCAACAGAACGAGCTTGCTAAGAGAATAAATCGAACCCTACTAGAACAGGTTAGATGTATGCTTCATACAACTAATATGGGATGAATATTTTCGGGAGAATTTGTGAAAATGACTGCACATATCATCAATAAAAGTCTATCTATGATATTTAAGTTTTTTTATTGTCAAGATTCTTGGATGATGAAGAAACCTAAGTTGGAATATTAAAGAGTGTTCGGCTGTGCTGACTACGCACATGTGAAGAAAAATAAGCATATTCCAAGAACATTGAAATATTTGTTTATCGACTATCCAGAAGGATTAAAATGGTATAGGTCATGATGCCTTAAACTTGTACGGCATAAGGCTGTCATAAGTAGGGATGTGGATTTCAATGAAGATGACATACTATTTAAGAAATTGGTAGAGACTCAACCTAGTACTGTTGGGAAAAGATGAGAAAATGAAAATGAATCTCATCTACAAAGTGAATATGAAGATGCTTATGTCGAAAACAATTTTGGGTCTGGTTTTATTTCATGTCACACATAAAACGTTCAACCACTTCATGAGTATGAAGTTAGCTGAGGGTCTGGTGTTTCAGGGCTTTCAAATGATTAGATGGAAGAGAAACGTGATCTTGATAGTTATCATGTAGTGAAAGATAGAGCATGGAGACCAACTAAACAACCGTAAAGTTATGGTTTTGCTGATGCAATTTCTTATACTTTATCTATTAAAATGCAAAGAGATGTTGTTGAACCCGAAACATGTCAGGATGATATCAAGAGTAGTTATAAATAAAAGTGACTCACAACCATAAAAGAAGAACTGAGATCTCTCAAGAAGATAATCACCTAGATTCTCTTGAAGCAACCAAATGCTTAGAATTTAGTTGTGAGTAAATGGATATTTAAGATGAAGTCAGGTATTCCTAAAGTTTATTTACCCAAATACAAAGCTAGGCTCGTGGCTAAGGGAAGATTTAATTCTTTTATGAACTCTATTGTATATACCAGTAGCTGACACGATAATTATGTCTATAGGATTAGGAAGACACATATGGAGAGACAAGTCGTATTGTTGTTATTTGTTGTTGAAATACTAGCTGGAAAAGATATGAAAAATATTGAAGTAATAAAGACTCAACTAAAATAAGAGTTTGAGATGTAGTATATGAAAGAGGCTAAGATGATACTTGGTATTAAGATCAAGAGGGACATGTTGAAGGGGTATTTACTCTTATATCAACAAAAACATATACAAAAATTCCTAAGAAAATTCTCAATGTCTGAAGTAAAAACACTTAGAATACCCATTGATTTCCAATTCAAACTCATCGACTGAATCACCAACCAAAGCATCAAATAAGAAATATATGCTGGGGGTACCTCATGCCAATGTCATTGGTAGCATTATGTATGTTATAATTTGCACGAGACCTGATATTGCCTAAGTTATAAGTGGTTTGAGAAGATTCATGTCAAATTTGGGAAGCCGCATTGTCATGTAATCAAAGGGCTCATGAGATAC
Source organism: Limnanthes douglasii subsp. nivea (assembly GCA_036936605.1). Taxonomy (NCBI): domain Eukaryota; kingdom Viridiplantae; phylum Streptophyta; class Magnoliopsida; order Brassicales; family Limnanthaceae; genus Limnanthes; species Limnanthes douglasii. The sequence continues at coordinate 245,895,125 of JAUPFV010000001.1, read as the reverse complement.
TTGAAAGGTTTGGCTGCTATAGGGCTGTATTATAATAAGAAAGATACAAGTGATATATTGTTAAAAGGTAATGCGGACTTCGATTATGCAAGTTGTCTCTCAACAAGAAAGTTTATTTCTGGTTATTTGTTTATTGTGTTTGGAGGATTATTTAGTTAAAAGATTCGCATACAGAAGGTCATTGAACTATCCTCTATGAAAGTCGAGTAGATGGATACTACAAAAGTCATGAATGAAGTTGTTTGGCTAAAGGAATTGGTGAGTGAACTCACTGGTGTGAAGCAAGACGTGGTTCTGTTATATGATAACGCTAGTGCCATTCATTTGATAAAAAATCCGAAGTTCCAAAAATATGTAAACATTAAGATTCACTTCATCTAAGACGTGGTAGAGAAGAAGCAAGTAAAAATAGATAAGATTGCTAGCAAATAAAATCCTTCAGATGCTCAAACCTAGATATTACCAATTTCAAAGCTCACAAACTGCATGAGACTGGTCCAAGTCTTGGATGCATGTGAGCATATCTCTAAAGAGTAGAATATTTGGTACAATATATATTAGAGTTACTATAGTTCTAGGTGGATAATTGTTAAGTGTATGCTAGAAGTAACTCGAAGCTGAATATTCTATTTAAATTGATCTTCTATATTAAACAGATTTCTTGTTAATTTTGTCTTAAATATTAATTAGATCTTCTATATCCATTTTATTTCTATATTAATTAGATCATCTATATTAATTAGTTTTTTTTATTGATTTGGTCTTGTATATTAATTAAATAGTTTTATTGATTTGATCTTCTAAATTAATTAGATATCTACACTAATTCAATATTCTATACAAATTAAATCTTATATATTTTGTCTTCTATATTAATTAGATTTTCTATTAAGTGAGTTTTCTATATTAATTAGATTATTTAATTAGTGGATTATGATTCATGAGAGCCGTCCTATAAATAAAAAAGATAGCAAAATGTTAGGAAATTTGTAAGAATCTTATTTCCGAAAAGAGAGAAATAACTCTAGTCTTTTTTTAGATAAGTGAGGTGAGAGATAAACACAAAAGATAGATTGTTGTGAGTCACATCATCTTTTATTTTAAAGAGTAATTGAGTCTTTTGTATTTGAGAGTCTTTTTGTATGCTACTTATTAATGAAAAACGTGTATGTTGCTCGTGGATGTAAGATTATTTTTACAATTTGAACCACGTTAAACCACTTTGTGTGCTTGATTTTTTTTTATTTTTTTTATTTGTTGCTTGTGCTGAACATGGTTAATTGTTTTAACTGAAAGTTCATCAATTGATATAAAGTTATTGCACCGGCCAAGCGATGATTTTACCTCCACCATAGCGATAATGAAAATTTTACATTTATAATACCATATAATAAAGGTGATACATAAGATAAAGTAAGATTTAATTTTATTCACTGCTTTGAGATATATTGATTAATTTAAGGTTTATTATGAGCAATAGTATATTATAATGTAACAATTAATTCATGATCTATTTTATAAAAAAAATATCAAATGATATATATATATATATTAATTAGTGACACACAAAACAAGAAGGCTAAACAAAATTAAAAAAAAATTCTTTCAGTTTTTCAAAAACCGTTAAATGACAATTAATCGACGATTTGTCACCTTTTAAAAATCTTTCTCATTGTATACAATGAACTGTTATTCATCTAAATGTTACCCATATTATTTCATAAGTCCATTTTCATAAACTTATTGGCAATAATATCACCAAATCTAAAATGTAGGATAATTGCCAATCTAAATTTAATGCGGATTGCGAAATAATCATTACAAAATAAGATTATGGAATACAAACTTGATATGGATCAGAGGATAAAATCATAGTTACTACTAAAAGTTCTGCCATACATGGATAAGTTAGTTTATGGCATAACAACAACACCGATACTTAAAATAAAAGGTACGAATTCAGTTATAATTATAAAATTGAAGTAATATGAGTTTTGAAATGCATCAATATAATAATCACGATGGTTAAGACAAAAAAAATACAAAAATCTTGAAAGGGGTAGCCAATTTGGGGGAGTAAGGCATGCTTGTGACCAAAGGCCATGAGTTTGAGACCATCTATAAACGCTTTCTTGGTTTGAGCATGTCACATTGTCTGGTTTACCTTCTGGCATTGGTTTGCAGACTATTGCGTCAGACTGAGGGTTTATCCTGTGCGCACTTGTTAAGTAGCGGCTGCGGGCTCCCTCCAAAAAAGCAAAAATGTTTGATATGCCTATAAATCAGACGGTATCACAATAAATAATTCAGTTTTGATTCAAACGATATTTTTTCCCACTCAAACTTCAACTGTTCAAAAATTATTATTGAGCCCAACATCTTTACATGGCTGTCATGCTGATCCAGTATGAAACCTATGTTAAGTTCATATTGATGTGGAGTTCGGTTAAAAATGATATTTATATATGAAAACTGAATTATTTTATTTTATTTGAAACTAATGAAAACCCAAATGGAACTCAAACTAATGTATATGTATATTATCTTCAAGAAATGAAACCACGAAACCAGACTACATTATTTATTTTCATCTTCCTTCCCCTTAATTGAATCCTTGCGTAAAAGATTATGGAAAAAAAGAGAATGTTCCTCACCATCTTGTCGATCTACTGATCGCAATACCCATTTTTCTCCCATTCAGCACCTTTGATCTGAGCTCCCAAGGATTGGAAATAATCCAACATTTAAACCTGTCACAAGGAAGAACTCTACATCACTTTACAAGAATTATGCTGATCATCTTAAACCAAGTGTTTCTAAGATATCTCATGAGAATGTTAAAATAAGTTACAATAAAGATTATCATGAACTAATGTTTCAAGCTAGTGACAGAGATAAACTGAAATCCATCTCGAAACATACATTAGTGGGCAAGTTTTCCACAGGCAAACCGAATTCAAATACCATTAAGACATTTTTTGATGGGTTCAGATTTAAAGGTGAATTTAATATCACAAACTTGGATTTCAGGCACATTTTTATTAAGTTTTCTATGTTGCATGATCTATATGGTAGATAAATGTCTGGCTCATTTGGAATAAAACATTGTGTATACTCAAATGGGGACCTTATTTTAATCCTAACTATAAAAATCCAGTCACTCCGGAGTATATTAATCTACCCAATCTCCCAGAGTTCATGTTCAATGAGGAAACAATTCTGGAAGTTGTAAAGAGCCTTTGATCTCACCTAAATATATAAGAATCGACCTAGGTTCAATTGCTGCAGAATATGGGTTGTAAATCGATGTTTCTAAACCTATGCCCAAGAAAATGTGGATATCATCTGGGCCACTCTGAAAATTCTTCCAAGAAAGTTAACATGCCCAAACCTCTTGAGAAACTGAAGATGTCTGACTCGAAGCATACTAAGCAACTGAATTATGCTCATTCTCTGAACATTCATGGCAAACAAATAAAATATGTTATTGTGAACAGAGATGATGAGAAGTCAAAGGAAAAGGATATTGAGCTGCCAGTTGAAGTTAACAATGGAAATAAAAATGGGAATATTGATAATATAATAATATCTACAACTAATCAAACACATTTACCTTTGAGTGTGGATAACTCAGAAGTCATTGAGGCTCTCCACATGATTGATTTGGGCTCTCTAAACCATATCAATGCTAGTCTTATGGATACCAATAAGGAAGAATCATCTCCAACAATGGATACAACTGGTAGCTTGCCTTCTTCTCCTGGTAAAGGCAATAAATAGATTAAGAAGAAAGATCATATAAAAGTGAAGAAAACGAAAGTCATAAATACAAAGCGTTTGATTAATTCTAAGCTAATACATCACCAAGGTTTTGCTAAAATTATAAAATGTTTAAAATGACCATTTCAATATTAAATTGGAATGTTCGTGGATTGGGGAACAAAGAGACTTTAGCAAGACTAAAATCTTTCGAAAAGATCTGAGAAACCTGATTTATGTCTCTTCAGGAGCCTATGATTAGTAGTTCTAAGCTGGAATCTATATCTAAGAAATTGGGGAGTTTCAAGGCTCCACTTATAATATCAACAAAAAAGTCTGCGTTATGTGGAAAGAAGACTATAAAGCGGAGATTATTTCTAATGAAGAACAATTTATTCATTTAAGCATAAATTATAAAGACCTAAATAAGTCTTTCAAGGTTTCTTTGATTTATGCTAAATGCACTAAGATTCTGAGATGTATTCTGTGGGGACAAGCTGAGATTTATAGATGATGGTTTAGTTAAAAAGCTTATCTTGGGTGATTTTGATACAATTTCCAGTCCTGATGAGCAGCCTCACTGTACTACAAATTGCGTATCCAACATGTACGACTTCAATAACTTTTTTCTGGACTATAATTTGACTGATGCAGGTTTTTCAGGTAATAAATACACCTGGACAAATGGGAGATACTGGAGAAGGCTTGACAAGGTTTTATATAATGACAAATGGCCGAACTACTTTGAATCTACAAAATTTACTCACATATCTAAGACCTATTCAGACCACTCTCCTATCTTGGTTTATATATCTGCTAATTCGGAAAAAAAATCAAGCCTTCATTCAAATTCTTGAATATGTTGGTTCTTTACAGTGGTTTCTACAAGCTAGTCGAGGCAAGTTGGGATACTGAAGGTTAGGGGTCTCCTATTCTTAACTTTTTGTTTGAACTCAAAAGATTAAAAGCTGATTTGAAGGAGTGGAACAAATAGGTGTTTGTGAATGTATTTGATTCAATCAAACAAATTAAAATGGAAATTGGATGTAAATAGATTAATTATCAGAATTTTAAATGTTTTGAGGACAAAAGGCTTCTTGATACAACTAGAGAAACTCATTTAAATCTGTAGACCAGGGAAAAAGAGTATTGCACTCCGAAAAATCACTCTATTTGTATTAGAGATGGGGAAAGAAACATTGTTTTTTTCACAACTTTGTGAAGAAAAGAATTAAAAGAAACAGAATTGTAAGGGTTTGGGATGGTTCAAAATGGCTGGAGGATACTAACTTTATTAGTGACTCTGTAGTGGATTTCTTTAAATATTTACTATTTGATCAAGCTAACCCTTGGAACTCTAATACTTTGTTTGAGTTCATTCCTACGATTGTCAAGGATGAGGATAATAATATGGTAATGTCTATTCCTACTGAACCTGAAATCTTTGATATTGTCAATAGTTTGAACCCTAATTCAGCAGCAAGACCTGCTGGTTTAATGGAAAGTTCTATAAAGATTGTTGGTGTATTATCAACAAGGACCTATGTGATGCAATAACTGAAATGTTCAAAGAAAGTCTTATTCCTAAAGGGGTTTTTTGCTACTATGTTATGCCTTATCCCTAAGAATCCTTCTCAAAATCATGGAATGAGTATAGACCGATAAGTCTTACCACATTCTTTAATATAATTGTGTAGTGATTAATAAAATGCTTTTTAGAGTATTACCTCATCTGATCTCAGAAGAACAATGGGCCTTTGTTATTGGTAGACCTATTCACGAGAATATAATGATTACTCAAGAGATATTGTATGATCTAAACACCAAAACCAGGGGAGAAAATATTTTACTAAAATTATATATGGATATAACCTTTGGCAGGCTTGACCACACTTTCATTCTTAGTGTTCTGGCAGCTTTTGGGTTTAATAATGAATTCCTAAGGCTGATTGAGAAGTGTGTGGATAACTGTTACTTCTCTGTTATGATCAATTGTGAGGTCAATGGTTTTTTTTTAAGTCAAAAAAAGGTTTAAAGAAAGGTGACCCATTATCATCCAACCTATTTATTTTGGATGAGGAATACCTTATAAGGGGCTTAAAGAGGCTTGCTATGAATCATCCTAATATAGGATACAAAAACAGAGGAACCACGAACATTCTATGCTTAAATTTTACAAATGACCTCATCATCTTCTGTAATGGGACCTCTGATTCTGTCACCAAAATCTTCAAGTTGTTGCAGCACTATGAGGAGAAGTCTAGTCAGCTAATAAATAAAAGTAAGTCAAAGGTAATTACTTCAAACAAGATCTTACCTCAGAGACTTCGAAATTTGGAGCATTCTTTGGGCTTCAAGAACTCCACTATGCCATTTAAGTACTTGGGGACAACATAAGCAGCAAAAACAGTGTTAATAATTATGAAGATATTCTTGTTAAGATTAGGAAAAAAGTTTTAGACTGGGATCACACTATTCTTTCTTTTGGGGGGAGGTTAACCCTAATTCAATCTATTTTATCTGCTTATCTTATCTTTGACATACAGCACTCAACTATTCCTAAGTCTGTGGTCTAAAGAATTAAAATTCTCTTCAATAAACTTTTTCCGGGAATCTAAGGAGAATAAAGCTACTATTAACTAGATCTAATGGTCTAGGATATGTAAACCATATGAAGAATGAGGGTTTGGTGTTAGAATAACTAACGAATTAGAGAGTATTTTTTCTTACAAGTTGTGGTTTATGTTTAGAAGGCAGAACTATCTTTAGACCAGGATGATCTATTCTATTTACTGCAGCAACTCCTACCCTTTAATTACTGTAAAACCTTCTAAATGTTCTTAAATCAGACTATGGAAGATCGAAGATAGTTCTTTAAAATAAATTGGTACCAACCAATGCAATTTTCAACTATTTTTGGAAAAATTTCACAAGATTGTAACGAAGTATCATGCAGGGATCCTCGAATCTTTCGAGCAAAGTAGGTTTTGTACTTAACCAAGTTTTGCAGATACTTTCACCTTGCAACTAGTCAGTCATGTATCCCACGCGTATGTGAAATAGATTCAATAGCAAGATAAGGTAGATATATTCCTAGGGAAGATGTCAATATATTTTGAAGACGATTAGATACTGTTCATAGAAATGCCATTACGTATGAAGATGTCTTGCTTAAAAAATAATAAATCATAGATAGTTACATTCGTAGTTTTGGTCATAAAAAACATTATCATATTATCATTAGGGTTATGCAATTCATAAAGCTCAAGACTAGTTACATCAAAGAGCTTTAAGAACTAGTTAGAGCTAAAGGTAGGACAAAAGAGACCATGGACAAATCAACTCAACGGAACCCTAGTTCGTGGGATTATCTCATTTAACAAACCGTGAGTTCTTGAACACCTACAAACATATTAGGTAGCACACTCATGGACATGTTAGGGAGCACATTTGCCTCAAAAGTTCATTCGTTTGAAGTACCCAAAGTGCATCCCGACTTTTTTAAATTTTTATATAACTAATTTGGTAGACGATATTCCAGACGGAAAATGCGGTTATCGATTCGTATCGCATTTGAAATATAAGTTATCGAGGATAATTAGCACATTGTTAGATGCGATTTGTTTTTGGAATTGCATGTCCATCGTGCTTTGTTGTTGGAGGTTTACGATTTGTCTGATGTTTTGAATGATATAGTACGTAGGTTGGATTACTGCAAACCTTATCCTTCAAGCCATTATTGGATGACATTTCAAGATATTGGATTAATGTGAAACAAAATATATCCATTTTTGGTATATTTTCATGTCTCCCAAACAAGGTCTTTAACTTCTCTACCAATTTATGGGAGTCCACCTGCTAGTTCGTCAACTATTGTGGAGATTGTAATAGATTTTTTACATCGCATCCACTTCGTAAATGTAAATATATCACTTTGATTACATTATGATTTTATCATTTGTGTAGGTTTTTATTCTCTCTAATGCACACGTTAAATTTTCTAGATTACGACTCCTCATGATGGATCGTTGCACCATTAGACTTTGTATGGGGAGCCCACGTCACCGACGAAGTGAGTCAATAGACATATCTGTAGTACGGTAGATTTAATAAATATACCCAAATTATGTCGGCCATGAAAGTGAATCTTCACGGGGAGCCAATGTTTACCAATCTCACCAAAGATGACAATTGATCTCGTGTTATTTTATGTTTTTAAAATTATTTGTTTTAACTACGCCTTATGTGAAGACTTGATTATGTAATATCTGAATCACGTAATATTTATCATCGGTTTCATTTGCCTTCCCGTCCATTTATATTCCCTACAAACTTAAAATTCACGCTATATTATATTTCTTGCCAACTTAATATTTCCGCCCATGATAGATTACTCTTCATATGATAACTAAATCATGTCGTATTAATTCATCTAACCAATCTTTTGAAGTATAAAAAAAATTGAAGTGTCTTAGTAATGGAGTAGAAAACACATGCTTCAAGTTGTCAAGTGTGTTCAAAGAACAATGTTCGATGAGACCACATATGCTTTTGTTGATAAATTTATTTGTAGGTTGTACTATAAGTACAGACATATAGGAGCTTTATATCCAAATCCGCAAAGTCTTTAGAATATTGAGGGTTTAGATTTAATGAATTAAAATCATATATGATCAATTGTAAAACTTGAAAGATACGTTTTAGACTGTTTGTAAATATGAGGGGCGAAAGTCCAATTAAACCATTTATGTAACTAATTCTATTACACTAATTCTGAACACCTATAAATAAAGGCTGAGGTTGTTAATACAAGGACGATACTTTCTTAAGCAGAGACTACTTTGTCACTTTTTCTTTCTCTCTTTAAAATAAAATTATTTATTTGTAACTTTCAAAAGTAAATTCACACATATCAAATTGGGGACCACAATGGGAGATTTCTACCTATCAGTACCTAGATTTCGTAATCTAAAACCAGAGAAAATTGGATATCTGATAAATTAAAATTGTTGTCGATTGATGACGGAGCCAGGGAAAGAAGATGATCATTTGGTTTGAAATGCGATCGAGACTTTCAGGGTACATTTGCAAAGAGGAGGAAGCAAAGATAATGACGATGTTCAAATTATAATCCAGCAGACTCATTCACACATTAAAGCTTGAATCAATTAGTTGCTGGATAAAATCGCAACCATGAATGATAAGTATGTTCAAATAGAGAAAATTATTCAGTCAGTTAGATTGAAATCTTAGGTGTGATAAGTTGAAGAAGAGTATGGTGAGTAAAATAAATATGATCGATCTTACACAGCTCATCAGATTCAAAGCGACCGGAAGAAAACTCATTTTGAGCCTGAAAAAGAGCATCGTACTCTGAGAAAAGAAAGAAAATACAAATATAGGTATATTACATCACGTGATAATGGATTTGATAGCTTGAATTCTGAGAAATGGACATCTAAGCAAAAGAGATATCGAGAATCTTCAAAAGGAGAAGAAAGAAGTCATTGAGGCTCTTCACATGATTGATTTGGGCTCTCTAAACCATATCAACAGAGCATGCCTTAAAGATCTCTATCCAGTCCCCCGGATAGATCAATTGGTGGACTCCATATATGAAAACAAACTATTTTCGTTCATGGATGCCTTCTCTGGGTATAACAAGATGCAGGTAGATTCGCAGGACCAAGATAACACTACCTTTGTTACAGATAGGGGTCTCCATTGTTACAAGGTGATGCCTTTTGGGTTGAAAAATGCTGGGGCTACTTATCAGAGGTTGGTGAAAAAATAATTTGCTAATCAGATTGGAAGAAATATGGAAGTATATATCGATGATATGATGGTTAAAAGCTTAGAAGAAGAATTGCACCTAACTGATCTTCAAGAAACTTTTGCCAACTTGACAAAGGTTAATTTAAAGTTGAATCCAGAAAAATGTGTTTTTGGGGTGTAGTCCGGAAAATGTTTGGGTTATGTAATAAGTAAAAAGGGGATACAGCCTGATTCGGACCAGCTTGATGCTCTGTTAAAGATGGACCCTCTTCGAAATATTAAAGAAGTACAAAGGTTGACCAGAATATATGCTTCTTTAAATCATTTCATTTCAAGGTCTTCGGACAAATGTGCCGTGTTTTTTCAGACATTGAAGGGTGCTAAAAGCTTCAACTGGTTTCCACAATGCGGCCATGATTTTGATAAAATAAAGAAACACTTGTCTTCACCCAAAACCCTTTTTAAGCTTGTTGAAGGAGAAACACTTTATGTATACTTGGCTGTGTCAGAATGTGCTATAAGTGCATATGGTTGATCAAGCACAATGGGTTGTGGGGCTGGGATTTTTTTAACCTCTCCATATGGTGATCAATTGTACCAGGCTATATGCTTTGCTTTCAGGGCCTCTAACAATAAGTCTGAATATGAAGCACTTATAGTTGGTCTTAAGTTAGCTTTTCTATGTGGGGCTAAAAGAGTTAGATTAATGAGTGATTCTCAGCTTCTTATCCACCATGCTCAAGGTCAGTCCGAAGCCAAAAAGGAGCAGTTGATCAAATACTTATTTGTTCTTAAAGAAGTAGCAGCCAACTTAAAACATGTTTGCTATGAGCATATTCCTAGATCGGAAAACACGCTGGCAGACTTCTTAGCAACCATAGCATACTCTGAGTCCTACCCATGGATTCATGTACAAGAATTCCCATCCATACAATCAACTCAGAACAAGGAAGAGAAGGAGAGCTTGAGTGTACAAGTAGTTCAATCCAAAGATTGGAGATTTCCCCTTCTTCAATACATCTCTGATGGAATTTTACCTCTAGAGAAAGCTATGACTAGGAAAATGAAACACAAAGCTCGTGGTTACTTGATCATAAGAGAGGTTCTTTATAAAAATTCGTTCAACAGACCTCTCCTATGTTGTTTGGGTGCTGAAGAGTCCCAACTTGTTTTATCCGAACTACATGATGGAGAGGGATCAACATACTGTGGTTATAGATCTCTAACCCGGAGGGTTTTATTGGCTGGATACTATTGGCCATCCATAATCGCATATGTTAAGGAATTGGTGAAGAAGTGTGACCCATGCCAAATGTATGGTACCAAAATTCATATCCCAGCAGTTCCTATGGAGTCTATTTCTGAGCCAGTGCCTTTTGCTCATTGGGGACTGGATTTGGTTGGACATCTACCAATGGCGTCCAGAGGATGCACTACTATTATTGTAGCCATTGATTATTTCTCAAAATGGGTAGAAGCAGCCCCCCCTGGCAGGAACTACTTTGAAAGCTGTTATAAAATTTATCTTGTCTAACATTTGTTGCAGATTTGGGGTTCCACAAAAGATAACCACAGATAGCGGGCCACAATTTGATAACAAGGATATGGAGAGTTTTTGTGCCTCTGGGGGCATTCAGCATTGCTTCTCTTCTCCTTTTCACCCACAAGCAAATGGCCAAGTTGAAGTAGCAAACATGACCATTCTATCCAGGTTAAAAAAGAATTTAGAAGGGGCTGCAGGGAAGTGGCCAAGCTATTTGCAAGAAGTATTATGGGAATACCAGACTACTCTTAGGGTTGCTACTTAAGAATCTCATTTTTCCTTAGTGTATGGGATAGATGTAATTACTCCTATAGAAGCAACCCTACCATCATACAAGGTCCACAACTATTCTGAACAGGCCAATGAGTTGGTAATTAGGAATCAATTGGACTTAATTGAAGAAAGAAGAGTTAAAGCTTATCTTAGAACAACCCACTATCAAGGATTGATGAGGAGAAGATTTGCTTCCAAGATCAAGAGAAGGGATTTTCAACCAGGAGATAAATTTTTAAGAAAATTTCTCTTGCATACTAAGGAAAAGCAGTTCAGTAAGTTGGCTCCAAACTGGGAAGGCCCTTATGAGGTCTCCGAAAAGCTTAAGCCTGGGACATATAGGCTTCAGGACAAAGATGAAGAATTTTGAAGCACCCATGGAATATTGAACACCTTATGTTATATCTAGAATAAAAGTTGTGTAAATATTTACTTGTTTAAAGTCAATGTAAATATTATGGGGCATACTCTTTCCTAACCTGGTGGCGCGGGGAGGTTTTAATGAGGTTTCTTGTTTTTTTAATAAAATATGAGGCCTTCTTAACACATTTGGTGTGGTTTGATTACAATTATTTCCAAGTCTTCAATTTAATATTGAGGATCGTTTACACATCAGATTAATCTGGTTGAATGATGACCATTAAATACATGTCATCGGAGATATTAAACACTCTCACCTTAAATATTTTTGAAGTAAAGTAGGGCTCTTTAAACATTAGACATTAAAATTGAAAGCAAGCATGGAACAAAACAAAATTTGACAGATAAGCTTGTCCGGGTACGAACCTGATAACATTACTAAAATGCAAAAAATGCATTGGCCATCCAAGGACTTTAAGTGTTGTGAAAGACTTATCCGGACTCAGTCCGGATACAATTACAAAAATTATTTGGCCATTGAAGGACTTTAAGTAGTTCACAAGATTAAGAAAACATAAAATATAGTTAAAAACCACAGGGCTTATTCCCTTCGGATGTTCCTATATCACCTCATTTTTTGGGGTTTCGGAATTCAACACTTGAACTCTCACTGGTTCCTTCCTCTTCATCGGTGGTAGAGTCAATTCCATTGGAGTAGTTCTTTTTATCACCATCTTCCATGGTATGCAATGGGATGTCTTCATATTCCACATATTTCCACAAAGGACCAAGTGTCCTCTTCAGAAACGTTTTATGGAAAAGCAGCACCATGTCAGACTTCACCTCAGCATACCTTGCTTCCAAAGAATCTATCACCTTGTTGGTGTATTTATTAATGCTGGCCTGAATTTTATGTTCCCGCTCATTCTCCTAGTCTTTTTTCTCCTTGGTTACATTAGACACAACATCTTCTAGGGAAGTCTTCTCATTGGACAAGGTCTGGATGGCACCATCTTTGGTTTTCATGTCCTCTCTTAAGGTTGAAAGATTTTTCTCCAAACTAAAGCACTTAGTTTGGAGCTCGGTATTAGAATTCTCCGAAGTGGCCAACTTGGTTTGACAGACCTTCCTTGTCATTCCTCAATTCTTCAAGCTATTTCTTTAATTTTTCTATACTCTGGTTAGCAATGAGGAGATTGGTTGACAGAGACTCCTTGTTAGTATTGAGGGTGTTGATAAGGGCAGACTGGTTTTTCACCTGCCTCTCCAGATCGAGCACCAGTTATTTCCAAAGGTCTGGTGTCACGTTGAGGCTCAGTTCCGGAGGACTTCGCTTGAGAATCTACTTTGGATGCCTCCGATCCGGAGGGCTTATCTTGTGGGGCTCTAATAGACACCTCTGATCCGGAGGGTTTATCCTTGGATGTTGCTTTAGAGGCCTCCGATTTGGAGGGTTTTGACAGTGAGGTAGTTGCTTGGGCTTTCACTAAACGAGTTGTTCGGTATGGAGTTGATTTCTCTGGAGATTTTTTAATGTCTGAACCCATTGCTATGAAAGGGGAGGGTTTCCTAACACTTGATACTGCTTTTTCCTGAGCATTGGAGGGTTGGGAATCTTGAACAGAAGAACTTGATGGAATTGGTGAGAGGCTTGGTTTGAACAACTGTTTAGGCTTTGGGTTTCTGGTGGAGGATGACCTTTGGTCAGTTTCTTGGGATGGTTCACCAAACGTTTCGCTTGGGGAAACCGGGAGACCAACATTGATGCACTTCTCTCTTTCGACTTTCCTTGCTTTCTCTAACTGAGACATGTTCAACCAGCCGCCTTTTACGAGAGCGTTTCTAGCCGTGAAAATAAAACTATCCAAGAACAAGTTTGAAAGAAAGGGTGGAAAGCTCTGTAAAAGGTTTGTTGAGTGATGAAGATAATGAAACAGTAAAGAAAGATTTATATATTGATAAAAAAAGGTAACTGATACCTAGGAGAAGACGAAGAGGTTTTTGAAATGATTAAAGACGGCACCGACGTGGGAAAAATTAAATGCATGTGCTACTTTCTAGGATTAGTGGGAGCAACAATCTTGGTAAAAACGGCTGGTAGGTCGAGTCAGATTGTGACATGTGTCCCACGATCCAAAGAAAGACTCTTAGAATTCTGGGAAAAAGTTAGTTCGGAAAAATCTCAACCTAGATACACAAGCGGGTCGAGAAATGTTGTCACTCATCTTTGCCAGGACTAAAAAAGGGGCTACTAATGAGTCCGGATAACTTAACCACTGCCTACTAAGATTCCTGGACAAGGGAAACTCGGACAAAAAATTGCCATTGAACTATCCAGATAGGACAGAAGTAAAAAATGACTAAACACCTTTTGACTAAGCTATATGCTAATGAGCTTAATAAGTAAATGGGCCTTAAACTTGACCCGAATCCATAATTCGACCTGAAAGGTCATGGGTCCATAATTAAGGGTATAAATACCTCAACTACTTTCATTAATGAGGGTAATTAACATTTAATACAACCAGGCAGCTTAAATCTCTCACTACTTCACACTAAAACATTTAATACTCTCAAAAGTTTCCAAAACACTTGACAAAATTACCCTCAGCTCAAAATAAACCTCACCAAATAGTAACTATAATAGTTCTACACCTTTCGAATGGCATAGGTAGAGGTCCAACGAAATCTAATCCCCAACGAGCAAAAGATATTGGCTCAGAAATAGACTCCATAGGTACTGCTGGCACATGTATTTCATTGCCAGACCTTTGACATTGATCACACTTCTTAACCATTTCTTTATCATCTTCCATTATGGATGGCCAATAGTACCCAGCCAACAACACTCTCCGGGTTGTGCCCTGTACCCACAATATGTTGATCCTTCTCCATCGTCTAGTTCAGATAAAACAGCTTGAGATTCTTCAACCCCCAAACAAGGCAAAAGAGGTCTACTGAAAGATTTTTTATATATAGAACTCCCCTTATAATAAAAAAAACCACGAGCTTCTTGAAGAAGGGAAAACCTCCAATCTTTAGGTTGAATCACCTGTATACTCAAGCTTTCCTCCTCTTCTTTATTTTGACTTGGTTGTATGGATGGGCATTCTTGTATGTGAATCCAAGGGTAAGACTCAGAATATGCTATGGTTGCCAAAGAATATGCCAGTGCATTCTCTAACATAGGAATATGCTCATAACAAACATTTTTGAAGTTGACTGCCACCTCTTTCAGGATGAGTAAGTATTTGATCAGCTGCTCCTTCTTAGCCTCAGATTGAGCTTGAGCGTGATGGATACGAAGCTGAGAGCCACTCATCAACCGGACTCTCTTAGCCCCACATAGGAAAGCCAATTTAAGACCAGCTATAGCTGCTTCATATTCGGACTCATTGTTAGAGGCCTTGAATCCAGAGTATATAGTCTGGTACATTTTATCACTATATGGAGAGGTTAGGAAAATTCCAGCCCCACACCCCATGGTACTTGAACCACCATCAGTTCAGAATACCCACTCTTTCTTGGTTTTCTCTTCTGAAGTTTGTTTGGAGTTTCCATCCGAATGGAATTCTACCAGGAAATCAACCACTAATTGAGCTTTAATAGCTATTTGTGAGGCAAAATAAATGTCGTAATCACCCAAATCTACTGATCACTTGGTCATCATGCTTGATATGTCGGCTTTCTGAAGAATATTCTTCAATGGGAAAGATGTTCAGACAACGATGGAATGAGACTGAAAATACGGCCTCATCTTTCTTACTGCAATCACCAAGGCTAGTGCCAACTTTTCAAGTTTTAAGTACCTCTCCTCGGCATCTATAAAACTTTTGTTAATGTACTAC
Source organism: Limnanthes douglasii subsp. nivea (assembly GCA_036936605.1). Lineage (NCBI taxonomy): Eukaryota > Viridiplantae > Streptophyta > Magnoliopsida > Brassicales > Limnanthaceae > Limnanthes > Limnanthes douglasii. The sequence goes on along the minus strand of JAUPFV010000001.1, from coordinate 245,879,567 downwards.
ATTGGACGAGGGTAGTTGTCCACTTCTCTTACCAATACTGCACTTATAGCACATTCTGACACAGCCAAGTATACATATAGTGTTTCCCCTTGAATGGGCTTAAGCAGAGTCTTTGGTGAGGATAAGTATTTATTTATTTCAACAAAAGCTCGGCTACATTTTGGAGACTAATTAAAATCTTTAGCATTCTTCAAGGTTTGGAAAAACGGAGCACACTTGTCTGAAGACCTTGAAATAAAATGATTTAAAGCAGCCAACCTCCTAGTGAGCCTCTGTACTTCTTTAAGACTCCGAGGATGATCCATTTCTAATAGGGCATTAAGCTGATCCGAATCGGGTTGTATCCCTTTCTCACTTATCACATAACCCAAAAACTTTCCGGATCGAACCCGAAAGACACATTTTTCTGGGTTCAATTTCAAATTCACAACTATCAGATTAGCAAATGTTTCTTGAAAGTCACTTATATGCAAATCCTTCTCCAAGCTTTTAACCATCATGTCATCTTTGTATACCTCTATATTCCTGCCAATCTGACTAGCGAATGCTTTGTTCACCAACCTCCGATAAGTAGCCCCAGCATTTTTTAACCGAAAAACCATCACCTTGTAGAAATGGAGACCTTTATCTGTTATGAAGGTAGTATGATCTTGGTCTTTCAGATCCACCTGTATCTGGTTGTACCCAGAGAAAGCAACCATGAAGGACATCAATTTGTTTCCAGATGTTAAGTCCACCTATTAATCTATCAGGGGGACTGGATAAGGATCTTTTGGGCAAGCTCAATTAAGGCTGGTAAAATCAATACACATACTCCATTCCCATTCTTTTTCTTGACCAGCACCGGATTGGCAGTCCATAAATGATACTGGGATTCCTTTATGTGTCCCATCTTTGTAAGCCGATCAACCTCTTGGATTATTACATCAACTTTCTCCTTAGAGAAATTTCTCATTTTCTATACAACAGGTGCAACATAACTCCGGATTGACAACTTATGTGAGAAAACGCTTGCAGGTACTCCAGTTACATCACTATTGCACCAAGCAAAGACATGTTGATTGTTTAATAAAAAGGACAACAATTTATTTTTCAACTCTGGCGCCATCTTGGAACCAATCTTGAAACTTCTACCCTCTGCAAGGGAGTGGGTTTCAATCTCTTCAACTGGTATTAAAATACTAGGAGCCTCTCTAGGGTCATCAATCTCACCCTCCCCTCAAAAGGCTCCAGTAACAGCTAAACTTCATTGATCTGAACCGCTCCCAAAGTTCTAGGAGCAAGAGCAGTGACATAACACTCCCTGGCTATCTTCTGACTACTTCGGACAACACCTACTTGCCCTTGAACTGCATACTTTAAACACGGATGGACTGTTGAGGCCACAACATGCATTCTGGAAATCCAGGACCTCCCAAAAATTATATTGTAGCATGTGGGGAAATCTACCACAACAAATAACACCCTTACCAACTTTTTAAAGGGCCTTTTCCCCAACAACACCTCTTCCTTTAACTCCCCAATTCCATCCGCAGAGCTCCCTGTGAAGCCCACAATGGTTCTGTTTGAATGTTAAATAACGGCCGGATTCTTCATCTGCTTGTAGGAGCCCAAAAATAGAATGTTTGCCGAATTTCCCGTGTCTATCCAAATTCGGCGGATATCATTGCCCTCAATAGATGCTCCTATCACCACAACATCCTCATGAGGCCCAACAATATTTCTCAAATCATCCTCATCAAAACTATAAATGGAAAAAGGGGGTTGGCACTGATGAGAAGACATGCCCCCCTTCCAACCGAGTAGTCAGACTATGTACATGCCTCTTTCTTAATGAAGGAGTGGGTGCTATCATAGTATCCCCTCCAAAAATGGCAAGTGACTCAAAGAAATTAATGAGTCCGAACACCGTCCTAGTTTGTTCTGTTACGACCCCCACTTTATTCTGAGTTGGATCAAGATCCAGGTACTCCGAATCGATATCAAATATTCAAGGATCACCATTTCCCTTTATTGAGCAGATGTTCCCGCATTGTTTGTAGGGCCTGTCCGAGGAGCATTGTCAGGCATGTTTCCACTCCTCCTTTTGACATAAGCTCCCATCTTTCCCCTTTCAATAAGGTTCTGCACATCCTAATTTAATGCAATGCAGTCTTGAGTGTTACGGCCTATATCATTATGATACTGGCAAAAACAAGTATTTTGACTCTCTCTAGGAGACTACAATGCTGTTGATTTCTAAAAATGGACTTCTTCCTTAGTCCTGTCATATATTGTGGCCACATTCTCTTTCAACTCTGCAAACCACTCCGGTTGAACCTAAGGGGCTCTTTTATTTCTTGACTGCTGGCTCTGAGACTGATTATGGTTGGACTTAGCTTGTTTAGCCCGGTTGGACCCTTGTTCGGTCTCCTTAGCCTTATATCCAGACTGGTTCTGAGCTGCTGTGGTGGACCTCTCTTGACGGTGCACCCTGGTTTTCTTGGTTTCATCCACATTAATTTGTTTTCCCACCTGATTCAATAAGCCACCCCAAGTCATGGCTTTCTTCCTCGTCAACGAATCAGCCAGATTCTCAAGGTTCAACCCTTGTCTCAAAGAAGCAATTGTCACCTGTTCAAAGCAATCTGCTAATCCGTTATTTGTATTCACGAACCGAATTCTGTAGTCTTTTAAGGACTCGTTTGGTTCTTGGGCACAATGGATAATGGTATCTCCATTGTCCTTCACCTCCTTACTTCCAACAAATTACCTTCGGAAGACAACCTAGAAAATATCAAAGTTTCTGATACACCCCTGGGGTAAGCTATTGTACCACTTAAGAGCACTTCCCGTAAAAGTTTGGGAGAAGGCTCTACACAAAAGTTTATCATCATCATCAAAATTCATCATGAAGTTCTTGAATTGCTCTAGATGGTTGTTTGGATCCTTACTCCCATCATACTTTTCCATGTTAGAGCTGTCGAACCTTTTGGGTAGGGTACCAGATAATATTTTGGAAAACAAAGGTGATATTCTCCAATTATTATTACGACTGAAGACTGTGTCTTCATTAGGTGTTATGAAAATACCTGGTTCAGGCTGAAAAGCAAAAGGATCTATCAACAACTGATTAACATACCTGTGGTTGTGAGATGACCCTTTGCCCAGATGCCTTTTAAGCCTCTCATGCCTATCCTTCTTTCTTGAATATTTTTTAATTAGTTTCATATTTTTCCTGGACCTCCCTTCATCACTACTTGACGACAAAGACTCCTCAAGCTCATCCTCTTTCGAAGAGCTGTTGTAGGACTCAAAATCTGAACTTTCAACAGGCTTAGACCGGTGAGTCTTCGCTAACATGGGTCTTTTTCGAGCTCAGATGTGTCTTTATTGATGAATTATTCTCCCTAGGGTTGTCCGTATGATGAATAGCTGACGCCCCTGACTTCTCCCTTATACCCTTTTCTGCTTGTTTTATGGCCCTTAACGCCTCTATTTCTGCTCTCAACTTGTCTCGCTCTTCAATGGTGTATTCCTTGTTTTCCCCAACTGTCTCCACCACAGGTGGTGGAGTTCCCTGCTTGTTTGGATCCATCCAAACTGATTCTTTTGAATGGTTATGATTGTAATATTCAGGCATCCTCGTGCTCCCACTGTGGTCGCTAATTTGGTTTGGTTTAGTTTGGGTTGGTGGTAGTTTGATAAAGTGTTTTGTGAAGTTTAAAGTGTTTAGTGTTTAGTATGGAGGGTGTGTCATTGTTCGAATTAACCTTGTCCGGATTATCAGTGGGTTGTGATTGAAGTTTCTGAACTCATCATTAGTATTTCAGGAATTAAAGATTGATTTGAAGATGGTACTGATTCATGGCAAATTTCTGAACCGGTTTCGATTGGGCTTTGATATTGAAAAAAGTGGAAGCAAATTTGGGATTATTGATTGTGTCTTTTGTATGTCTGGTTTCTCTGGTAAATGGATCTTTTAACCTCTGGTTTCTCTGGAATGCCCCATATGACACCTTTGATTTACATTTAATTCAAAAAATAAAATAAAAACTTAATTAATTTATTTAACTTAGAAATATAGAGATTCTATACAATACAATAGCATGACCATAATTTGTACGAATCAAAAAATCAATCCGAACTTGAATCAAATTTGGGTACTTCAAGATCTTATAAAAATTTGAAATCCAAGCTTGAGCTTGAATACCTCTTATTGTTCACGAACCACATCCAATAACTATGTGCGGCTCCATTCAAATCCAACCATAACATAAATGCGAATAGTCCATGTTAGAAAATTTAGGGACAAGAAATCTTCGTTTGGGAGCGACAAAGTATTTTTAAAATGAATAGCCAAATTCATGACTGAACTAAATCTTGGATGTAAAAGGAGACCAATAATCATTGGAAAATACCCATAACCTTATATAGACCAAACAGTGCTATAAGATGAAACACTCAATCAAATACCAATATTAAGAAACTAAAGCAATAAATATATATATCTAATTTCAAAAGACACCAAACACTAATTTTATTTAAAGATGGATATTCTCAAACAATAAAAGCATATATCTGCATTATATTTATCAACCAATTCATCACCCGAACCAAATATATAGATCACGAACCGAAACTATAGCAAAAGCTCTTCATCAATTTATCAACCATGCATAAATCATAAATTCTGAGCCTATTCATTCACCAAATTACAATCATAATCATAAAGCAAGAACCATTCTTATTTTCAATTCCTTAATCTAAGGACATATCTAAAGCTACCCCATACTAAAACAAGACCTTGCCAATCTACAATTTTTTTTGGTGTGAAAGCCCAATAACTCTCGACCCGGCCAACCCTTTATTGACTCACCAACATAAGAATCTTTAGGGTTTGAACCCTAGCTTTTGTTCCTCTGCGTTTTGTTATCTATTCAATTTTTTTATAAAAATTCATCAGTGTTTTGGATTGGACACTTGCAACTGCATACGCAGCCGTGTGTATATTTCATCTTCCAAAAGCGCGCCACATCAGCGCCATATCAGTATAATCCCCAAATAATTCTACAAAAATTCTCACTCGACGCAGCAGTGCATTTTTCATCTTTCAGCATACTCCACCATATTTCTCTCTCTTCCACATCATTCTACCATACAATATCCTACCATTTATTTTTATTTATCTTACTTATTATTTACTATATATTTACATTAAAATTATATATATTAAAATAAATATTTTTCATAAATTAACATAATATATTTTCTTTACAAATATAAACTATAAAATTGAAATAATTAAAAATATTATACATAATATATAATATATTTAAATTTCAAATTTGAAAATAAAATTGGTTTGATTTCCGAAAAAGGTTAAAGTTTTAATAGAATAAATAATTTACAATTTAATAAAATATATTATTGATCACCTAAATTTATTTGTTTAATTTTTATTTACCAAATTATTAATTAAATTGTCGATGATTAAAATTTCTTAAATATAACGATATCAATAACATTATCAATTTTAATTTTTAAAGTTTTGTAATGAATTTAAAACTTTTAAATCCAAATTTATAGGTTATTATGTTATTATCTATTTTCAAACATTTCAAATTACTATAGGGTTATGTTATTGTATTTGCTTTATTTCCCTTTGAGTGCTTTAAGTTATTTATGTTGTTAAATGTTCACGTTTAATGCTATTATATTTGTTTGATGTTCTTTTTAAATTTTTAATTATACATCTATCAGGTTACAATATCTTTTTTTGATTCCGAATATTCTGGTTCGTGACCTCCCGCGTGATCTGAGGCAAGAGGTGCATGATGTGCTTGGTGTAGGGATTAATGATTCAATTAAAGAACATATACTTCATGATATTGAGTTGGACCTCGCTGGCAGTAAGGTGGAACATCCGTATTTCCTTGAAGTTGATATGTAAGGGGTTCACTCTTATATATGTTATCCGTTGTTTTATGTTCCTTTGAGTAATGTTATAGATAAAAGTTGTTTATGTTCTTTTGAGTTCCTAACCATTAGTTTGTTGGTTTATGTTCAATTTAGAATATTACTTTACTGTATTTGTTTTATGTTCATGTTTAATGTGATATTATTGACGATGAATCATTTAGTTCTCAAGTGAAATATTTTCACTCATATTATCCATATCTATATTAGTACATTCACTTAAATGAAAGTATAAACAGTACAATAATATTGAAAATAACACACACTAAAATTAAATATTGGAACACCATACAAACACATACATATAAAAATATAAATTACTGCAAGCACAAACACGCACAAACACACACACAAACACATAAATTACTGTAAGCACAAACACGCACACGTAAAAACATAAATTATTGCAAGCACACACATTAAAACATCAAACCTTGGTGAAGTTGAGCAACTCAATCGAGGGTTGTTCCGAATCTAGCCTAAATGTTTTTGACGAGATCATTCTTCAACTCAATATGTAATTTTTTTTCACGTAATCCGGCTCTAGTTCGACATTGGACAAGCGTTCCCAATCGAGGATGCATTTTAGTTTGGACAATGAACGATGTGCTTGGTCCAGCACTTCTCGTCGGTTCGAAATCGATATTTTCCCAACTTCGTGAATATGAATGTCGTTCAATATCAACTATCATGTTATGCAAAATAATTTATGCCTTCATTATTGTACCCATCTTTTTGAGGTCCCATATCAATGATAGATGTCGAATAATGGCAAATCTTGCTTGCAGAACTCCAAATGCACGTTCCACATCCTTCCTGCACGACTCTTGCATATTGGCAAACAAATTAGCTTCATTGCCTTGGGCATTTGAATTGAGTTGACATAGGTGGGCCATTTAGGATATATTCCATCAGCAAGATAGTAACTCACATTGTATTGATTGTCATTCACATTGAAGTTCATTGTCGGGATGACACCGTTCTCAATATCATCAAACAATGGTGATCTATCTAGTACATTTAGGTCGTTTAAAACACATGGCATCCCAAAAAAAGCATGCCATATTCATAAGTCTTGTGAAGCCACTGCCTCTAGGACAACTGTTGCTCTGCCCTTGTGTCCATTAGTAAATTGCCCATTCCACGCCTTAGGACAATTCTTCCATTCCTAGTGCATGTAATCGATACTTCTAAGCATTCCGGGGAAACCTCGGTTTTCACCGACTTCTAGTAGCCTCTCCAAATCAGCCACATTAGGTGGTCTTAAGTATTCACCTCCGTAAATCTCTATTATACCCTCAAAGAAATACTGAACAGAATACCTTGCAGTTGTTCTCCAATGCTTATATATTCATCGCAAGCATCTGATGCATTACCATACGCAAGCATGCGCATGGCAGCTGTGCACTTCATAAAACTCGTCAACCCAAGCTTATTTGCAGCATTATCTCTTTGAGTAAAATAACGGTTATGATTAGCCAAGCCTTGTACAATACGGAGAAACAATGGCCTCTTCATGCGGAACTTTCTTCTAAATTGTTTCTTGGTGTATACGCATGGTTCGTCGAAATAGTCGGACATTATCCTCCGATGAGCAGACGGATGATTTCGGGAATATTTATTCTTGTATGTTTAGCGTTTTCTAAACTTTGAAGCTCCTCGATAAGCTCTTTTTGCTCCTGGAACATGGCTTCCTGGATTTCTCATTCTGCTTGCATCTCCTCAATTGTTTCAGTGTAGAACTCTAGTTTTGGTTCCATTAAAAGAGTACAAGCTATGAAGAAGAAGATACGGCAAAGAAAGTTTGTGGATCAAATATTTGTGTTGATTTTCATACGATGCTGAATGGCCTATTTATAATCCAATGTTGTCTGCGAATTCCATTATGGGTGACTTGTCTCATCGTGCTAAAGTTAGTGGGTGAGTTGTATTATCATGCTAAAGTTGATGGGTCACTTGTCTTATCTTACTAAAGTTGGTGGGTGACTTGTCTTATCTTGCTAAAGTTGGTGGGTGACTTGTCTTATCATGCTAAAGTTTGTGGGTGACTTGTCTTATCTTGCTAAATTTGGTTGGTGACTTGTCTTATCATGCTAAATTTTGTGGGTGACTTGTCTTATCTTGCTAAATTTGGTGGGTGACTTGTCTTATCATGCTAAATTTGGTTGGTGACTTGTCTTAAAAATTCAGTTCAGTGAGTTGCTGTAAAATTTCAGACAATGCATTGTATTATTGTGCCATAATTAGGCTAGTAAAGTTAGTGTCAAAGGGAGAAGCCCGTTGCGGGGTCCAAGGGGCAGAGCCCCTGGTTGGGTCAAGGGGCGAAGCCGTTTGCGAGGTCCAAGGGGCAGCGCCCCTAGCTGGGGTCGAGCTTGAATTTGAATTTTTCAGAATGGTATTGCTATATTGAATTTGAACTTGAATTTGAATTTGAGTTTGGACACCAATTGTCTATTTCCAGATTCCAAGGATAACAATTAAAAACTACTTGAGTTGTAGCTAGTGGATGTTGTGTGTGAAAATAATTCAAACCATGTTTTGTGACCAATGAATTGTCATCTCATGTCAGAAGTTAATAGGTGGGTGAGTTGCATCTGAATTTGAACTTGAATTTAAATTTGAATTTGATTTTGGACACCATTTGTCTATTTTCGGATTCCAATGATAACAATTAAAAACTAGTTGAGTCGTAGCTAGTGGATGTTGTGTGTGCAAATAATTCAAACCATGTCTTGTGACCAATGAATTGTCATCTCATGTCAGAAGTTAATAAGTGGGTGAGTTGCATCTGAATTTATATTTGAACTTGAATTTGAATTTGAATTTGAGTTTGGACACCATTTGTCTATTTCCGGATTCCAAGGATAACAATTAAAAACTACTTGAGTTGTAGCTAGTGGATGTTGTGTGTGCAAATAATTCAAACCATGTCTTGCGACCAATGAATTGTCATCTCATGTCAGAAGTTAATAAGTGGGTGAGTTGCATCTGAATTTGAATTTAAACTTGAATTTGAATTTGAGTTTGAGTTTGGACACCATCTGTCTATTTCCGGATTCCAATGATAACAATTAAAAACTACTTGAGTTGTAGCTAGTGGATGTTATGTGTGCAAATAATTCAAACCATGTCTTGTGACCAATGAATTTTCATCTCATGTCAGAAGTTAATAAGTGGGTGAGCTGCATCTAAATTTGAATTTAAACTTGAATTTGAGTTTGGACACCATTTGTCTATTTCCGGATTCCAAGGATAACAATTAAAACTACTTGAGTTGTAGCTAGTGGATGTTGTGTGTGCAAATAATTCAAACCATGTCTTGTGACCAATGAATTGTCATCTCATGTCAGAAGTTAATAAGTGGGTGAGTTGCATCTGAATTTGAATTTGAACTTGAATTTGAATTTGAATTTGGACACCATTTGTCTATTGAGATCTATAAATAGTGGCTTGTATTGCTGTATTTGGACACACCAATATTTTGAGCTTCGTGTCCTATTGTATCACTATTTCTTAGTCTTTTCTTGTTATATTCATGAATCCTTTAAGAAACTATAATTTTTATCTATGACAATATGGTTTAACTAACCAATCCCAGAATTCAAATTCCCGACCACCTTACCCCTAGACCTCAACGTCCTGAAAATCTTCAACTTAATGAGTGGAATCCTAATGTTGTCGCTCAATATGGCATGCCTCATAATTTCTCCATTCAAAATCCCTACAACCAACCTTACATTCAATTTGGATACCCACATATGGCAGGAAATAGTTATGTTCCCGGTCATATGAACTACCCAAACACTTATATCCCAGAAATGCCAGAATGTTCAACCCAAATATCTCTTGGAGGAAGTGAAAGGGATACCCCTACTAGTAATGTACCTCATACTAAAAAATCCACTACTAAAAACAGTATATGGTGTGGAGTACAGCGGATAATAAATCTTTACTATGTGGTTTTTTCCACCATAGTAATGATAGTGTGATTGGGACAAACCAATCAGGTTGAACATTCTGGCAAAGAGTTTCAGACTTTGTAACTGAAGAGACGGGAATTCCAAGAACCTAATGACAAGCCAAAAGTCATTATCAAGCGATCAATAAACAAATTAGTATTTTTTGTTGGTCTTTACGGTGCTGCATGTAGAAATAGACGTAGCGGTTGGTCTGACGATGACTACATTAATGAGGCTGTAAATATGTACCAAGAATCAAATGGTAAGAAGTTTCCGCTACTTGAAGAGTGGAAGTTAGTTCGTGACGAACCGAAATATATGACAGGAGCCCCTGAATCTGATGGTAGTGGATCCAAGAGAAAGAGTGATGGTGGCTCGGTTGATTCCTCATATGTATGTCCCGAAGGCAGTGATAAAAAAAGAGAGGTAAAAAAGTTGTAGCTACGGACCGGTGGGAGATATTGCAAGCTACTCATGATGTAGGAATTACTTTACAAAAAGAGAAGATTAAAGTAATACAATATCAAACTGATACGATTAATGGATACAAACAAATATTGCAACAACAAAATAAACTTGAGATAATGAAGTTCTATATGGAGTTGCAGAATAAAGTTCGTTATCCTATTGAAGATAAGATGTTTCAAGACTTGACGAAAAGTATAAATTCGGAGTAACATGTTAGTTATGTTACTTGTTTTCAATTGTTCTCGTGTGTGTTGTTTTCAATTGTTGTTGTGTGTGTTGTTTTCAATTTTTGTTGTGTGTGATGTTTTCAATTGTTGTTGTGTGCTCATTTCAATTATTCCGATTGTTGTTTTCACTTATTTTCGTTTAATGAGAATGATATAATTGTTGTTTTTTACCTACTAAAATGATCCAAATATTGTTTCAAAAAACTTAATAAAATAAAGCTCAATGAATTTTGATGTCTGAATCAAGTCTATCAACTCTCTATAGATAGATCTCACAAAACTATAATTCATGGTATAATTCTTTTTATTTTTGTTACTTACTAAAATGTTTCAAAAATTGTTTCGAAAATATTTGATAAAACAAACTAAAAAACTTTCGGTGTCCGAATCAAACAAACCAAGTCTCTATTTATAGATCTCAAAAAATTATAAATTATGATATAATTTTTTTCTTACTTACTACAATATTCCAAAAATTGTTTTGAAAAAACTTAATAAAAAACTTAAAAAATTTCGGTGTCCGAATTAAACAAACCAAATATCTATTTATAGATCTCAAGAAATTATAAATCATAGTATATTTTTTTTAACTTACTAAAATATTCTGAAAATTATTTTAAAAATACAAAATAAATAAAATACTCAAAATATTTTGGTATCAGAATCCAACAAACCAAGTCTCTATTTGTAGATATCGAAAAATAAAATTAATGATATACTTTTTTTGATTTTTTGACCAACCATTTCTTTTTTTAAAAGATTTTTTTATATAAAAAAAATACACTTGCATCATGCCAAATAGCATGGTGCAATTGGAGGGTTCGAATTAGGATTCATCTTTTGAACCCGAACAGTTTGGAAGTTAAAAATGAGCTGCTGCTGGTGGTCTAAGTCATTTTGCATTTCCCTTTGAAGTTGTTAATACTCAAATTGTTATTATCTTTAGTCATTTCTCTACACAAGTGTTGTGGTTGTGGGGTTGTGATGAACCTTACCTTTGTAAGGTACGGGCTATAAAATTATACTAAGACAGAAGTATACTTTCATTTTATACTAAAATGTTTTCAATGTTAGAAATAATTACTATATTAATTATTTAAATTTAATTTTATTATTATAAAAACTCAGACAAAATATTAGTATTAAACTATTATATTTAATTAATATAATTCAAAAGTAATAGTATTTATAAATTTCATATCACAAATTTCGTTTATTCTTTAACTTTTAAATAAAATTGAAATATCAAAGTTTTCAAAATATTTTAATATATCAGCTTTGTTTTTTGTTTTTTTAAAAAAGTGTTTAAATAACTTTTAACATTTAATGGATATAGTTCCTTTTTAAAACAAAACATTTTGAAATATCAGTTATTTATATAAATATATTTTTTACTTATTATTTTATTTAAAAAGGTTATTACCTATATTTTTATTTGAAATTAACTTTTTTAACAATTAGATTATGTTTTCTTTTACATAAAAATAAGTATACTAATATTAATCAAATTAAATGATGTATTTATTTTTCAAATTATGAATTCAATTGAAGATAAATTTATATTAATAAATATTGAACAAGTGATTTTTGCAAAAATTATTTTTTTATAAAATTATTTTGTTTTCAAAGTAACTTAAACAAAGTTTGAATTAATTAGACTTTGGAAATAATGAATTCCAACGTTAGTATTAAATCATTTTAAAAATAAAATTATTTGTTTTAAGTATTTTTTTTAAAAATAAATACAAAACTAATGCTCTTAAATATTTTGATTTTTTGAAAATTTAAAATTCAAAAATAATTAATTTTTTTAATTTAACATTTATATATATTATTTAGTTGTTTTATGTTACTTTAATTAAGTATAATAATATAATATATATTTTTTATAGTAATAAAACTTAACTTAAATAATGAATATATTAATTATTATTTACCGTATCTTTTAACATTGAAAGTGATCAAAATTCTTATTTTTAAATGAATGAAGGAACTAGACCCATACAATTTGGCACGCGTTATGATTAAAAAACGGAGAGATGGTAACTGCTCCAAGAACAGCCCCGCTTCCTTCTTTCTCTTTTGATGATTAACTCAATCATCAATCTTTAATACATGGAAGAATTTCTCGTTCTTCACGCTCAAGATCTTGTTAATTCTCAGCAACAACCAAAAAAACAATTCATTGATTTATTCAGGACTCAAGAATTCTCTGGTTCTCTAAATCCAGAATTTATCAAAAAACCAGAGAACCACTTCTCTGTTCAATACGCTGGGGAAGTCAAGGAAAATTGATGAAACAATCAAAAATAACTTTGATAGGAAAGTTTAGCAATGGCATCCCTAAGAAATTGAAGCTTGACAATTTCTTGGGTACTTTGAAATTCAGAGGAGTCTTCAGTTACAAGGTCTGGGACTCACATCATATTTTCTTTGAATTCGAGTTAAAATAAGACATTACTAAGATATGGTCAAAGAACGTGTGGAAGTTTGATGATTCTGTTATGCCGATCTTGAGATGGAATCAAGATTTTAATAAGAAGTATGAAAATCCTACTGTGTTAACCTGGGTCCGTTTCGAAAATCTACCGGAAAGTCTATATGATATCAGTTTAGTGAATGATATTGCTGGTGTTATAGGACCAACTTATAGAGTTGTCGTTCCTAAAAAAAATAAAGCACACACCAACGTTTGTTATGCGTAAATAGAGATAGATATCTCTAAAATGTTGAGAAAAAAACTGTGGATAGGATTCAGGAACAACGATAGATATTAGGTTTCAATCAGCTATTAAAACGTACCATCGTATTGCAATTGTTGTTACCGTATAGGGCATAAGTCCTCTGAATGTAAAAAAACTCCAAAGAAAGAAGAAGAAATCGTAACAGTGGAGGATAATCGTAAAAAAGATCATGGAGGTGTTAAAGAAGATACAGAACAACAATCGAAGGAGGAAAATGGTTCAAGAAACACGCAAATCTTTAAAGCTTATAAGAGAAAGCTTAAGTCTATTATTACTCAAAAGGAACATGAAGATGGAAAGGAGTAAAGTAGTAATCAAAGGAATCAAGACATTCAGACTACGTATCAACAAGTTCAAGTGAACCAATCTTTACAACAACATATTGAAAGCAATATTAATGAGTTACATTCACCAGAAAGTAGTAAAGAGATTATTGAAGCTATTGAAAAGATAGATAATGATCATTTGAATGAACATTCTCCTGATCCTAACATTGGTAGTTGTTCTCCCTCTCCTACATATTCTCCTCAGCAAAGTTTCAATGATGTTATATCCTCCAAACTAAAAGCTGCAAAAAGAAGAAGGTCAACAGGAAAACCATTTATCAAGTCTCTTCGTTCGAGGGATAGACTATACAAATCCTATTTTGTTAATGATCAGAGCTATTAGTTGGAATGCAATGGGAGTGAATAACAAGCCTACCTTGAGAAGACTCAAGTCTATGGTTAGAACTGAAAGTATTAAGGTTCTTGCTATTCAAGAACCCATGTCTAAGTCTGAAAGAATAAAATAGGTTGCTGATATTCTTGGTTTTAGTGACTATTATGCTAATATTTTTAATAAACTTTGGATATTCTGGATGAAGAATATCAATGTTAACATTGTTCTTAACATGGAGCAATGCATTCATATGGAGATTGACTACCTTGGTGTTGATGATGAAATCTACTTTACTTCAGTTGATGCCAAGTGTAATCGTATTCAGAGAATGGATCTTTGGGAGTGTCTTATGGTTGTTGTTAACACTAGTAAAGCTTGGATGTGTGTTGGTGAATTTAACATTATTTCTTCCCATGATGAGCAATTGGGTTGTGTATCTAACTGTCAGGTCCGCATGGACAATTTTAATGATACAATAAGGGCTTGCAGTCTCAATGATGCTGATTATAGTGGTTCGAAGTTTACTTGGCCAAGAAGAAACAAGTGGAGAAGACTCGATCGAGCTCTTGTCAATGATAAGTGGATGCTTAATTTTAATGAGACACAGTTTTTTCACATGGTCAGAATGTGTTCTGACCATGCTCCCTTACTTATAACTGCAAACTCTTGTAATATCAATACTTCAATTCATTAAAAAAAGAATTTTAAGTTCTTAAACATGTGGTCTAATGACGATTATTTCCTAAGTACAGTAGAGCAGGATTGGAAGCAGCCGATTTGTGGTAATCCTTGCAATACGTTTTGGTACAAATTGAGAAGACTGAAAGGCTGTCTAAAGACTTGGAATAAAGAGAGGTTTGGGAATGTATTTCACAGTGTTAAAGAAACTGAAAGCAAAGTCAAAGAAATGGAGATCCTTCATTATGTTATCAATGACCAGTGCTCAAAAGTGAATTTAGATAAGGCTAACAGTCTGCACTTACAAGCTCTTAGGAATGAAGAATCTTTCTAAAGACAAAAGTGTTTTAATAGCTGGTGAAATGAGGGTGATGGTAGCTCGAAGCTTTTCTACAGTTATGTTGCTAAGAAAAGAAAAAAAATGAAATCAAGAGTATAAAAGAGGGTGATACCTGGATTCTGAAGAATGATGAGATTGGAAATTCAGCTGCTGCTTACTTCAAAACAATCCTCATGTCTGACCCTTATATCAATGGTGATGATGAGAATGAGATGTTGCATGACAAGAACTTTGATTGTATTCCTTCTATTGTTACAGATGATGACAATAAAAAGCTGCTTATAAGAGCTATTGAAGATGAAATCTGGGGTATAATCGGTAACATGAAAAGTGATAGTGCACCGGGGATTGATGGTTTCAATCTCTTCTTCTTTAAGAATGGTTGGTTTATTATTAAAATAATTTGTGGAATGCTTTTAATTCTTATCTTCATGGTGGCTTTATCCCAACAGGGTTATTTGCTACTCGTATTTGTTTAGTTCATAAGAACAACAACCCTACTTGGTGGAGTAATTACAAGACTATTGGGTTATGTACCCTTATTAACAGAATATTTTCTGCTCTTATTAACCAAAGGCTTTCTAACATTTTGCCTAAGATTGTGTATTCTGTTCAGACTGCTTTTGTGAAGGGAAGGTTAATCTATGATAATATCTTAATGGCCAAAGAGTTAGTGTATGATATCAACAAGAAGCCTAAAACTAGTAATATCATGATACAATTAGATATGTCCAAAGCATTGGATAGAATTTCTCACACTTTCATTTTTAAAGTTCTTCATTCATTTGGTTTCAATCCTAGATTTGTTAGTGTAAATAGGAAATGATAACTGATGTTCATGTTTCTTTACTTATTAATGGAGGAACTTTTGATTACTTTCACATGAAGAGAGGATTAAGGAAGGGAGATCCTATCTCTCATAGCCTTTTCATCCTTGGTGAAGAATTCCTTACTAGAGGAATGAATAATTTATTGAGTAGTCACCCTAAAATGCATTATGCTACAAGAACTAAGTACATAATTCCTTGTATTATCTTTGCTAACGATATTTTAGTTTTCACTAACAGTCTTACTACATCTATTGACAAATTGAGCAGTGTTTTGGACACTTACCAAATAATTTCAGGTCAAGCCATAAACAAAAGCAAAACCAAGCTGATTATTTCTTCCAAGTCTCACTCTTCAAGGATTCAAAGCCTTAAGTTACAAACTGGTTTTGAATTGACTTTTATGCCTATTTCTCATCTGGGAGTTATTGTCTCAAACAATAATAAATGGAAGGTTTTCAACCCTATTCTAAACAAGATAAATGACAGAATTACGGATTGGGATAGTAAGTTGCTATCCTATGGTGGCAGGTTATCACTTATAACTAATTTTTTTTCTTCCAATTACTTATCATTGGATGAAATGCTGTGAAATACCTAAGAATATTATCTAAAAAATTGAAACTATTTTGAATAGATTTCATTGGAGAACAAACTACAATACAAAAGCTATACACTAGTCTACTTGGTCCTTCATTTGTAAGCCTTTTGGAGAAGGAGGACTGAATATAAGAAAACTTGATGATATTCATAACTCCTTCTCTCAAAAGTTATGGTTTAAGTTTAGAAAAAACAGTTGTTTGTGGTTTAAAGTTATGAATGATATATACTGTCATGATGTTTATTTTTTGTATGTAAATAGTAGAAAAGGCTCATTAGTATGGAACAAGTTGTGTAACATTAGAGAGCAAGCAGATACGAAAATTACTTGGGTTCTTAGCAGCGGAGAAATTGATTTTTGGAACGATTCTTTTTGCATAATCTACCTGCAATAGCCATTGAAAACAACATGAGCAGGTATCTTGACGCAAAAGTTAAATTTTTTTGGCAGAATAATGCTTGGTGTCTAAATGAAATGCAGGATAACTTATCAAAGGAAAGAATTGATAAGATAAACAAGCTTAAAGTTACTAACAAGGAGGATACCATATGCTGGAAGCTATCAAAAGACAGAAACTTCAACTTGAAGCAAACTTGGGAAAATCTAAGATTTAAGCACAATTTCTTTAACTTGTTCATGAAGATTTGGCACTTTAACATCCCCAGCAACTTCTCTTTTATAACTTAGAGACTTATTCATAACTTTATTGCTCTTGATTCTATTATGATGAAGAAACATCTTAGTCTTGATTCTAAGTGCATGTTTTGTGATAATTGTGAAGATAAAAACCACCTATTTGTTTGCTGTTCATTTGCCTGGCAAATATAGATCTGGTTTGCTGTGATTTTCAAAATCAAAATTAATCGTTATATGGTTCTAACTCATTTGCTTAGATGCTTGTTTTGGTTTTCAAGGAAAAAATTTCATATCACACATTTAGTCCCTCATGTTATTTGCTGGGTGATTTGGAAAGCAAGAAATGCTATAAAACATAAAGGGATTCAGTACACTATTAGCAAAGCTATTGACCTCATGATAAGCATTATCAAAGGAATTGATGTTTCTATTAAGCTTAATCATAAGCACTGGTCTTTGTCTTTTAACGCAGGTATTACACTAGGCTGTTGCTCTATCGAAAATCATAAAAGCCTATATACCTGCGATGCCTGCCTCCTCTACAATCTCGTCTCAAAATGAATGTTGATGGATCGTGTGTTGTTAATGGTGAAGTTGGAGCTGATATTCTGATCAGGAACAACACTGGTGACATAGTTCAAGCCATTGGAAAATTGTTTGGAAAATCTACTCCTTTTCTTGCTGAAACAAAAGCATTGCTCGAAGGATTAATCCTTTGTTACAAAAACAATTGGACTCACATCGACATTGAATCAGATTCACTTGTTCTAATAAACCAGCTAGCAAGAACTAGTGACACTGAATTTGAAGACCCTAATGTAAGTCCATGTCAAAAGTTTATCAACAAAAACACGAGTCTAAAGCATATCTCTAGGGTCCAAAATCAAGCAGCTGATTGGCTCGCGAAATGGACCCTAAAGTGTAAGCTAAAACTCAATATCAATCAGTCCAATGCTCCTCCTGAACTCCTTGCTATTACATTTCTCGAAAGCAATGGACTTGGCTACATTCATGCGGATTAATCCTTCGTGGAATTTTGGATACTCCTGTTGTTATTTTGTATATGCAGGTTAGGAAATGTGGGAGAGTTGTAGCAAAAGCTGTTGATTTAAACTTGAAGATAGATTATGGCTGATTCTATCTTTCAAAGATAGTTTTCTAATTTTTAAGTTGTAATGGAGGAAAAATTTGCCTCCACTTTCAATTCCATATTTGAAATTAGGGATAAATCTTTTGAGCCCTAGAACCATATGTAACTTCCATTTATTCATTAATATAGTTTTCTTTTTTGATTAAAAAAATGAATTAAGGAACTAGTCCTTTTTAATAAACAAAGTATTAGTTAAAAAATATAATGCTTAATTTTGTAAAAATACTTTTGTCCTTATATAATTTTAGCCCTATCATTATTACTACTTTTATATATAAGCGAATGACTGGTGAAAAATTAAGAGTAATAATTGCATTTGACCGGTTTCAAAGAGATAACCTATTTTGTATTATAGTTTTCATCTTGTATTAAACTACCGATTAAACTTTGTATTAAACGAAATTCGATGTTTTTAGGTTTTAGATTAACCTGAACCTCCATATAAGAGTTTAAATACTACTGTTTTGTTGCATTTTCAGTTATATGGACTACTAATTCTGTGTTTATTAATCATCCACTTAAGCAGCCTAGCTAATAAATAAGGCCAAAGCTATTTCCTCCATGTTATTTTTTATTTCCTCCATCTTTCAAACTTTCAAAAACACTAGTGATTTGCTTTTACCAAATTACCGTTATTTTTATTTTAAATTTATCACTAGATGTTATTTATCTAATAGATAGTCTTATATGAAAAAACACAGCATTAACCTAACTTTAATCCAAGATATATGATTCTACCTCTAAAATTAACCCTAAAACAAAGAACTTCAATTTTATTGAAGATTAATCATGGAAAATGAAGAAACCCAAACAAAGCCGGAGAACAGCACTCAATCGACAAACAAGATAATTTAAACTTGTTTTTACGTTTTACAACTTCGTAGCTTGAAAATACCTATTTCGAAACTTATTTTTTTCAGCTAAACCCGATTTTTACAGTTCTGAAAGAAAAACAAATATTTCCGAGAGAGCCACTCAGAATTAGTTGTCTCAAGTTTGAACCAAGTTGCAACTGATTCCGAGTGGGCCACTCGGAATCAGTTGCAAGTTTTCAAAAAAAATGTGCAACTGATTCCGAGAGGGCCACTCGGAATCAGTTGCAAGTTTTCAAAAAAAATATGCAACTGATTCCGAGAGGGCCACTCGGAATCAGTTGCAAACTTTCTGTCCCGTTAAAAACACCATCCAATAAACAAAAAACATCATCCGAATAACAAAAAACATCATCTGATAAACGAAAAACATAATTCGATTTCAAAAAACATCATCCGATAAACTAGTATGATCATCCGATAAAATCTCGGAAAAAAATACAGCATCAAGTTTTCTGAAATTTTTTGTATGCATCGAGCATGTGATTCCAAGATGTCCACTCAAAATCACATGCTCGATGCATTTAAAAAATTGCATAAAACGTTTCCAAACCAAACGCTAATCGAAAATGAAAAAGCAAAGAAAAATGAAGAAATCATACATTTTCCAAGCCTTCTATCTTCTCTCTTCGAATGGTTTTGTGAAGAATGGGTTTTCTTCACCAAGCTTCTCTCT
The DNA here is from genome assembly GCA_036936605.1 of Limnanthes douglasii subsp. nivea. Taxonomy (NCBI): domain Eukaryota; kingdom Viridiplantae; phylum Streptophyta; class Magnoliopsida; order Brassicales; family Limnanthaceae; genus Limnanthes; species Limnanthes douglasii. The sequence continues at coordinate 245,859,771 of JAUPFV010000001.1, read as the reverse complement.
CTTTTGTGAAGAATGGATTTTCTTCTCCAAGTTTTTTCTCTCTGTTCAATTTGTAAGGTACTGGTTTTGTTGTTTTGTGAAGAATGGGTTTAGTTGTAGTGAATGGGTAATGGTATGTTAGGGTAATGGTTTTTTAAGAAAAATGGGTATAAGGGCAAATGTGTATTTTCCTTTATGGAGGAAATAACAACATGGGGATTTTTTTAAATTATGGGGGAAATAATAATTTTGATGGGAGAAATAGCTTTGGCCAATAAATAATCCAGACCATGGTAAATTTACTTTCTAAAAGAAACACTTAAAAAAACAATAATAATATAAAACATTTTTTTTTCTTTTACCGCTTCTTATTCTCCTTCACCTTCGTCTTCACCTTCTTTTCTTTCATTTGCAATTTTTTTTCTTTTTTCCTTATTTGTCCTCTCTTCTTTTATTTTCTCCAGCAAAACATATTCGTAATGGTTATAATCGGTTACATTTTTCAAAATGGATTTTTGCATGTCTTGCAAATCACCGAATTCTTGAAGGATGGGTGACATTCACTAATGAGAAACCATACGTCTGAACTGTATTAATAACAGATATTTTACAAAAAAATATATTATTTTTCGTTACGTAGAAGTGATTTTCCATTATTAATAACTGTATTAATGATGTTCCAGCCGTATATTAAATTTCTTTAAGGATTGGAGATGGCGCTATCTTTCTCTCCAAGAAACGCTAAACCTTCTTCTTGATCTTTCATCTTCCTGATTGTTTTGCCTTAATTATGGTAATGAATTCTTCATTGAATTCTCATCAAGGTATTGAAGAGTTTTCATCTCTTCAACAAGCCATGAATAAGAACAACAATCAATCATTCGCTGATGCTGTCAAAAAGTCGTTATCGGAGAAACCTTCGACCTTCAAACCTGAAGGCATTAAGTATTGTGCGGATCATTGCTCTATTCAGTTCTCAAAGGAAACAAAAGAGGCTTTGCTCAGTCAGTTTTCAGTCACGTTAATAGGGAAGTTTAGTGATGGGTTGCCTAAGAGAAGAGTTCTTGATTCCTTCTTGCAAAACTTTAAGTTTAAGAGTTCCTTCAGGTTTAATAGTTTTGATTCTCGCCATGTTTTTATTGAGTTTCAACTATCGGAAGATGTCAGTACTTTTTGGACCAAAATTGTATGGAATGTCGAAGGGAAAACTATGAGGATCTTGCGTTGAAGTCCTGATTTTAATAAGCATTTTGAGAATCATAATACTATGGTGTGGGTTCGCTTTGAGAGAGTTCTGGAATTCATGTTTAATCAAAGCATTATCAAAGATCTGGCATCATCTATTGGGGTGCCTTACAAGATCATCATCCCTAATGGAAATAAGGCTGTTTTGAATGCCTGTTATGCGCAGATTAAAGTGGATATATCTAGGAAGATGATCTACAAGCTATGGGTTGGATTCGAGTCGAATGATGGATGTTGGGTCAATGTTAGTTATAAGAACCTGCCAGCCTATTGTGATGTCTGTTATCACATTGGTCATAAGGGTGAAGATTGTTTGAAGAAGGAAAGGGTGGTCAATCAAGAAAGAAAGGAGGAGCCTACTGGAAACATTCAAGATCATACTGTTAGTGTTCAAGATAACGTTAGTTTTATTAAAGCTGGGTCTCAAACTGCAAAAGATCTTATAAACAATGATACTGAAAAGGTTGCTAGAAATGATATTTCAAATAACAATGATATTTCATCTTTTAGTAAAGATTACAGAAGAAAGTTACGATCTATTGTTGTCAAGGATCACATACATGTTAATATTTCTGATAACTCTAAAGATAGGAGCATCTCTGCTGATAAAAATATGGAAATTATAGATGCTATCAAAGGTTTGGATCGGGATTTTGCTCAGAGTAAGTTGCAGAGTGAGAAAAGTTTGGATTCTCTTACTGGTGATAATCTGGACAACAAACCAACTTCTCCCAGTAACTTTGAGACAATCCTTTCCAGCAAAGTGAAATCTGCAATTAAAAGAAAGAAATCAAAGAAGTTTACAGTTAATTCTCTGAATCGAATTGGAGAACATCAAAAATCAAAATCCCTTTCTGATAATGATCAAGATATCTAGTTGGAATGCTAGAGGGGTCTGTAATAATTCAACCTTGAGAAGGCTGTTGGATATCATCAAAGATCATAAGATTAAAATTCTTTCTATTCAAGAGCCAATGGCTGATATTGGCAAGATTGATATTGTTTCTTCTAAGTTGGGGTTGAAGAATTTTGTTGGTAACTGCTCCAACAAAATTTGGGTTCTCTGGTGTGATGATGTGGATTTGAATGTTCTGGTTGACCATGACCAGATGCTCCATATGAAGGTGGACTATTCTGGCTTCTTCTGTTTATGCTAAGAGTCAAAGGCTTCTTAGAAGGGATCTCTGGGCTCAAATGGTATCTATTGCTTCTAATGAGGTTCCTTGGCTAATTGCGGGTGACTTTAATGCTATTTCTTGCTCTGAAGACCAAGTGGGGTGTGTTACGTATGACTATGTTAGCACTGAGGAGTTTAATGAGGCTGTTAGACAGTGCAATCTGCTGGATACTGGCTTTGTTGGCTCTAGGTATACTTGGAACAGGGGCACTAAATGGAAAAGGTTGGATTGGTCTCTGGTTAATGCTAGGTGGAATGATATGTTTAACTCTACTCAGGTTATCCATATGGTCAGAACTTGTTCTGACCATGCTCCTTTTGTAATTCAGGCTCATTCTGATACTCTTTCTACTATTAAAAAGGGTGGGTTTAAATTTCTTAATGCCTGGGTTAGTGAGGATAGTTTTTTTGGATACTGTGAGTAAGAATTGGAACTTAAGGTGTAATGGTAGCCCTAGTCAGATATTCTGGTATAAGCTTAGAAGGCTTAAAGCTTGTCTCAAGGTTTGGAATGTTAAGGTGTTAGAGAGATGGAAAATAGGAATTTGCTGAATAATTCTCAGGTATCGAAGGCTGATCTTTCTAAAGCTAACAGCATGTATATTAAAGCCTTAAGGAATGAAGAGAGTTATTGGCTTCAAAAGTGCTATAATAGTTGGATTAAGAATGGGGATGGGAGCACTAAGGTCTTTCATGCTTATGTCAAGAAGAAGAGAAGTCGTAATGTGATCAAAGGCATCAAAGATAAGGGTATTTGGATTTATAACCCTGATGACATTGCTAATTCTGCTCTAAATTACTTTAAAAATATTCTAGCTCCTATCTCTAATGCTAACATGACTTATGATATGCAGCAGGAGTCTATTCTTAAGAACATTCCTAGGTTGGTCTCTAATGAAGAAAATGACTCTATCTCTAAGTTAACTACCAAGGAGGAGGTCTGGAATGTTATTTGTAGGATGAGCAATGATAGTGCTCCTGGTTTAGATGGATTTAATATATTTTTCTTTAAATCCTGCTGGTCTATTATTTGTGATGATCTTTGCAGGGCTATTAATTCTTTCCTTGGTGGTATGGTCTTGCCTGAGGGTGTCTATGCCACTGGTATTTGTTTGATTCCTAAGTGTCCTAACCCTATGTCTTGGAACAGTTTCAGGCCTATAAGTTTATGCTCTATGTTTAATAGAATTCTTTCTAATGTTATTAACTCTAGGATTGCTAATATTTTACCTAAGATTGTATCTAAGATGCAGGGGGCTTTTGTTAAGGGGAGGCTTATTCATGAGAACATTCTCATTGCTAAGGAGATGATGCATGACATTGATAGGAAGCCTAGTTCTGGAAATGTCTTGATTCAGTTAGACATGTCTAAGGCCTTTGATAGGCTGTCTCATGGTTTCATTCTAAAAGTGCTTTCCTCTTTTGGTTTTAATGGCACTTTTGTCTCTATTATTAGAAGGATGATATTTAATGTGCATATTTCAGTTCCGATTAATGGTCTGGTCTTAGGTTATTTCCATCAAGAGCAGGGTTTAAGGCAAGGAGACCCTTTGTCTCCTAGCCTGTTTATCCTTGCTGAAGAGGTCCTACTTCGTGGTCTCTACAATCTATTTAATGAGAACAAGCAGTTTCAGTATGCTACTAGATCTTCTTACCTGGTGCCTTGTTTGGCATTTGCTGATGATATATTGGTCTTCACCAATTGCAAGCCTGCCTCCATCACTGCCTTAAGTAGCTTCCTGGACAAGTATCAAAATTTATCTGGTCAGTCTATCAATAAAGGAAAGACTAAGTTAATTGTGTCAAACAAAGCTACTCTCTCTACAACTAGTAGTCTTAATACTCTATCTGATCACAATCCTGAGGCATCTACTTTTAATTATCTTGGTATCACTATTTCTAAGAATAACAAAGGTGCTAACTATTGTTCTTTAATTAAGAAGGTTCATGATAGGATTTCTGATTGGGACTCTATTAATCTCTCTTTTGCTGGCAGAATGACTTTGATTAGTAGTGTGCTTATGCCTATTCTATATTATTGGATGCACAGCTCTCTAATTCCTAATGCTATAATCAAGAAATTGGAGACTTGTTTTAACAGGTTTTTATGGAGATCTAGATACAATGAGAAAACTATACACTGGTCTACATGGAACAATATTAGTATTCCTTATTCTGAGGGAGGTCTAAACTTTAAGAATCTCAATGACATGCAGCTTGTTTTTTCTTATAAACTATGGTTCATTCTTAGGGAAAGCAGGTGTTTATGGTCTGAGTTGATTCACAACACTTATTGTTCTGAAGCTCATGTTATTAAAGCTAAGTGCAAAGGCTCTGACTCTATGGTTTGGAAGAGATTAACTTCCATCAGGCATAAGGCTGAGAAGCATGTTAAATGGAAGCTTGGTGAGGGTGGTATGGACTTTTGGTTGGACGAATGGCATGATCTTCCTCCCCAGATAAGTGACACTAACCCTTGTTCCTGGTTTCTTAAAGCTACTGTCAAAACTTTTTGGAAATCTAATAACTGGGACTACAGTTCCCTTATTACTACCCTTTCCCCTAATAGATTAGAGCACATTGCTAAATATAGTGTTAATATTAATTGTTCTGATAAAATAGTTTAGAAGCTGTCTAATACTCAAGATTTTAATTCTAATGTTACTTGGGATAGTATTAGAAAGCATTCTCCTAAATATGGTATTTATCAAAGGATTTGGGGCTCATTTGTGCCTAAAATTTTTTCATTTTTATGCTGGAAACTTCTAAAAGGTTTTATTTCGATTGATAGTATTCTAATGCGTAGGCACTTTCAAATTGTTTCAAAATGTCAGTTTTGTAATAGTTTTGAGGACAAGAATCACCTATTTGTTCATTGCAACTATGCCTGGCAAATATGGAACTACTTTAGCTGTGTCTTTAAGGTCAAAATTGGCCGTTATATGATCTTGTCTCATATTATCAGAACTTGGTTTTGGCTCTCTAATAGGGTCACTCATATCTCTCACCTTGTCCCTCAAGTAATATGTTGGGTTATTTGGAGAAGTAGAAACAAATCTAAGTTCAAGGGTTCTTTTGAATCTGTTAAGTCTGCTATTGATAGAGTAACCTATATTATTAATGGTACTAATAGCAAGCTATGGACTAATGCACATTATGTTGCTTCTGTTTTAGGATGTAAATCTATTGAATTAAAGAAGAAAACTATAGTGTACCTAAAGTGGAGTGCTCCTAAACCTGGTAGGCTGAAGCTCAATGTCGACGGTGCCTGTACTGCTTTTGGTCAAGCGAGTAGTGGCGTGCTGATCAGAGATTCAGAGGGGGATATCATCCTTGGATCGGGCAGGATGCTTGGGAAGCTCAATCCTCCTTTTGCAGAAATTGGTGCGCTCCTAGATGGTCTGATCATCTGCAAGCAGAGGGGTTGGACTGAAATTGATATCGAATCGGACAGTGAGGTTCTAATCAATCTATTAGCTAATCGAAGAGAAGCTTTGTACCTTCATTCTTCGTTGAATACTTGCAGAGCTTTGATTTACTCCTCAATGACGATCTGTTTCGTTTCTCGAACTCAAAATCACTGCGCTGACTGGATTGCGAAACACTCTCTCTCTTCCAAAGCTAACATGCAGTTCACCATTGCCACTGCTTCTAATCAGCTCAGGGCGCTAGTTCTTCTTGAAAGCATGGGTGTTGGCTATGTTTCGTAGCTATGTGAAGGAATGAGTTGTTTTTGCTTGGTTTTTGTGGCTGTTTCATAAATGGGTTTTGTGATTTTGTGAAGGTGATGAAGCTTTTGTGAAGGGGTTTTCTGGTGGAACCCTAATTTTAGCCCTAATTGTGTTTCTGGAGGGTTTCTTGGCGCTATCCAAAGTTATAGCTCGCGAAAGTTTTTTAGTTCTCATTTTAGTCCTCCAATTTGTTTAGTCTTTTAATTGTAACTCGTTATTTGTAATGTTGTTACTATTCTCTTTTAAGTAATAAAAGTTTATATTTGCCTAAAAAAAGTGATTTTCCATTATAAATCCGTTGATATGTAAGATATGTAAGAACTAGCTTAAAATTGCTGCCAATATCATAGTTTTGGCGAATGTATTTTGTTGGAGAAGAGAAAATGAAGTAGAAGTGAAAGAATGAGATGAGATGAGATGAGATGAATTAAATGGGGATTTTTTATTCTATTTAGTTTTGCATCTTTTTATTGGTATTTTTTTTATAACAATAAAAACTATAAATCATAATTATAACATTTAACTATTCAAGTGTTCGCGGGTCTATGATATTTTTTGAACATCCAACTCGCAATTTTGGACAAATTTGAAACCTATTTGATTTGGACATTCATCTCGCTAGTTTTTGTTACATTTAAACATATAACAATATGTTATTTTCAATTTCAGCATATCTCGCAAAGAAAAAACTCCAGTTCGCCAATCAGGATGAGACAATGATATAGAGGAGCATGAGCTTGTTTCACGGTCACGATCACAGTCAGTTAGGTGTAGGCCTCACACCCCTACTCCTACGCATACTGCATCCTTTGTGTTTGGAAGTCTGGATCAACAGTTCTGGAGAGTTAATCCCCATGTGCCGGCTCTTTATCCGGACTACACACAGCACGAGGCATAAAATATGTTTATGAGATAAGTTATGAATTGTTTAACGTGTAGTGAATGCTATTTTATATACTCCCTCTGTCCCTTAATGTTTGACTTTTTAGGTGTGTACACATAAATTAAGAAAGCTCATTATTAGCTTTGAAATTGTAAAAAGTAATTTTAATTTCCATAAATAGCCATATCCATTAATATGTATCTAGAATAAGACAAGAGTAAATAATTAATATAAAAAGGGATATAAATGGTAAACAACCATCAATACCACCTTGAAAATTTGCAAACAACAATTAATTTGGGACAAATTGTTTTGCTAGAGCGTCAAATATTTAGGAACGTAGAAAGTAATGTTTAACTTACTGAAATATTGTGTAGGTTCGTCGACCGTCGCGGTGTTACTCAATTTACGGTACCCATCGTGCATGGGATCTTACCGGGCAGGGTAGGGTGAGACAACAGGTTATGATGTCTTGCTTCGCTTCCCTCGTCGGTGTCTTGGAGCGTTGAAGTACTAACGTGCACTTGGTAGATGCGCTTATCGAAAGTTGGTATTTCGAGACCAACAAATTCCACTTCTCGTTCGGTGAGATGACCGTGACGTTAGACGACTTTCACGCTATAACTTTTCTTTCGGTCACAGGTGATGATTTCATGATTCAGTCTTTTCCTAGTGATGGACAGCGTTTAGCATGATATTCTAGTTCACTAGGTATACCCGTGGATGCTCTTAGGACGGATTTAGCAAACAACAGGGGGTAGTTCTAGATCTGTGCGGTTACAGTTTTACGTGAGCAGTACATCTAGCCCTAGTTCACATGTTAGGCTGTTGTATTTTCCCGAACAAGACGGGGAAACGTATATCGTTAGATTACATACAGTTTGTAGAGCGGTATAGGCCATCCGTTAGATATAACTGGGTTCGACATTTATTAGCTCAGATGTATCACCATCTAGGGAAGTCGTACATAGTCATCATGTTAGGGATAGCTGGTTATGTTTCCATATTGGAGACGTGGATATACAATCACTTCCTCCCCTTCTTGACGATGGTCAACACTCTCTACGAGCCTTGCATGCCTACTATGTGCAGATATGTACCTCAACCTTATCGTGCGAATGATGAGACTTGTAGCAATATCCGCCATTTACTGTCTTCATTAAGGGAGCATAATGTAAGTTACGAGGATTTTTTAATTGTTTATCAGTCATCATTTTATTATTAGTTATCGTTGATGCAATTATTTTTTAATTATGGTGTAGGTCTAGTTCATGCCTTACGGGGATATACGCGAGCATTTCCCTTTCTGCGTGGTGTCCTGGATAGACCATAAACAACAGGAATTTGACATAGTCGAGTCGTATTATCAATTGCGGGTCGCTCGTTAGTTTGGGCATATACAGGATATACCACATGGATTGCTACCTGTTTTACCAGCAGACACGAGGAAGCGTGTCAACACACGCTATTTGTGGGATGAGGCTAAAGGAGCTCATGACAATTGCATGTCGTTGATCCAAGGATTCGTGGTGACACATATATTATAGGCGGTCATAGTACGTCCTCTTGTATGATGTATGGATCCAGGACCACATATGGTACACCCTGATTGATCCTACGTGCGATTCATCTGGTGCATATGTTCCAGATACCTCGAGAGTGATTACTTTGGAGGCACGACTGTTTGACTTGGCTGATCATGTGATTGATGGATATTCTAGAGCGGATGAGATTACTATGGAGGAGATGCGTCGAGAGATGCATGAGTGTTCACTTTTGGCGCACCGGTACCACGCGACTGATTGACTGGTTTTGTATTGTATGACTACTTATGATAGCTTCCGTGTGACTGATTTATGGATATATTATCTTATGTTTTGGCTTTGGTTCTCGTTTTAGTGTTTAGCTTTTAGGTTTTTGTTAGTTAGTCTGAATTTATTGTGCTTGATGTTTTTATTCTCATTTTTAGTTTGTAGTTTTCATTTACATTACTAAATTCTAAACTATAAAATAAAGTAACAATCAAACCCACATATTTAAAAGCGTTGGTACAATTACACCGGTGTGAATTTAAAAGCCAACTATAAAATCAAATCAATCACTCATTCTACAGTAAAATTTAAATAGAAGCAAAGACTGTACACTCTAAAACAGCGTCCGTTCAATCAAAATGTTACTGTACCGTCCAAGCTGTTAATAAGATGTAAAACAAAATTGTAATTAAAAAGAATGTATTAGTCTGAGAGTCAATTTTACTTTCAAGAAATTAGAATGGGAGATCAGAAAGTATGAATGTATAACCGCAAAAACAAAGGAAATTTTGGTAGTTGGTCAGGTCCCTACAATTGGTTTGTGCAAATTATATAAAAAAACATCCTTAATTTTAATTAAACTTGCGTACATGGTAGGATAGTTGAACGCAATCAACATAAGACCCAAACAGCAATTAGAAAACAACTTAGGAATGCATGCAAACTCAAAACAGAAGGGAATAAATCTGGATTATCAATCGTCGAAGTCGTATCCCATGTTGTCTTCAGAATTATCCCCCCTCCTCCCTTTCTGCAATCATATCCTTAAGATACGCTACCATATCCCTAGTGATGTATTCCACCGCCTTTGTGTTCCAAAAGGTAGCTGCTTCTTGCTTAATTTTAAATGGGAAATACAACAAACGTTGGAGCGGTTTGACAGAAATGTATCGGTGTCCGATTTCATCACGGCTGCGTACAACCAGATCTCCTGCTCCTTCACGACCTTAGTTGAAATATATCATACACAAGGCACGATAAAAAAATGCATCGCTGGTATCTTCCCCCATCTCTTAGCTGACAACCTTCACCGCCTGAAGCATATGGTAGTGTTTGTCGGGCATAAACTCCATGTGTAAAAGTATTAATATATTTTTTGGTTTTTTTAATGTTTGATGGTTGTCATGTGGCATAGTATTACATGTATTTTTATAGGTGGTTGCCATTTGGCGGGGGAGGGGGGGATCATTTGGCGGGAGTCCCATTTGGCAGAATTTGATATTAGGTCTCGTTATAGCGAGACCCCTAATAATAGAACATCCGCTCTAATGAGACCCACAATAATGGTGGACGAGATGTTTGTACGTTTGTAAGTATTAAGTGTCAAACAATTATCGGTCTCCTTGGTTTGCGTTATCCTTATCTTACAAATGTTGTTTATTGATTGATCTATTGAGATTACGCTATCTGAAGTCAATAAATAAACATTCCACGATAATCACTCAGCGTATACCCAACTTTGCGCCTACAAATATTTGGAAACAATAACAAAAAAAAAACCAGGATACTATTAATGGATTTTAGTATGACTGCAAGACTATCATTTGGTTCAAGAACTGAAGGTTGTCCTTCGAGAGATGGAGGAAAATACTAGCAATGCTTTATTCAAATGTATCTTGTGTAAGATGTATTTCCATTACGGTATAGTTGGGAAACTATTTACATAGCGCGCAACCGTGAGAAAGTGAAAACCAGGTATTTAGTTGTCCAGCCGCTCGAGCATTTGATGTTCCTCCCATTTAAAATTATGAAAGAAGCAAAATCTGTTTGGAACATGACGGTCAGCAATTTCATTACTACGAAGATGATACTGTATCTGGAGGATAGCATTGCATGTAGGGATGATGATATTTCCAATGACGTCGATGTTGAAGACAACACCGGTTACGACTCCGACTTCTAGATTCTATGTTGGTGTTGTTTCATGTTTTGTTTTTTTGTGTCGTTTATTGAGTGTTATTGTGTTGTTCTTTTCATGTTTTTCCATTTTTTGTTTTTATGCTTTAATGTTGGTTAGGTTGGTCATGTTATTAGCAAACATCATATGATATTGTTCTTGTGTTTATGTTTTCTTTTGACTATATCTTATGTTATTAGAATAAAACAAACATAAAAAGTAAAATTTTAATTCAAATAGGTGCGTACGACAACCGTCTAACATAATGAGAAAAACAAAAAAAAATAAAAAAAAATAAAACAACTAATAAGAAAATTACAACTTCAAACAACAAGTTAAAGAAACATGAAAACTTGAAACACAAACAAAAAAAGTAGTAATGCTTATCTGTATCTCAGTTTGTATTCAACATCATCCACCCCCTCCCCCCTTGATATAATCCTATCATCAAGATACGCTACCATATACCTAGTGATCTAGTCCACCAACGTCAGGTTCCAGACGGAAGCTGCTTCTTGCTTAATTAATAATGGAAAAAAACACAAACGTTGTATCGGCTTGACAAAAGTGTATGTGTGTTTGATCTGGTCACGACCTTGCACAACAAGACCTATTGTTCCTACATGTTTGTAGTTGAAATAAATCTTACATAGGACACGCTCAAAAAACGCATCGCTGGTATCTTTCCCCATCTCCGAGCGGGCAACCTTAACTGCTTGAAGCATATGGTAGTCTTCGTCAACCGTAAACTCACATCTGCAAAAAGTGTTTGAGTTTTTAATTTTGGGGTTGTAAATGTCTGGCGGATTTTTTATTTTACTAGATTTTATGTCTTTTTTTATAGGCAGAGAGTCAATTTCGGTGGGCGTTGAATTTTACTATAAGGTCTCATTTTAGCAATACTCATACCCTTTAAAATAGACTTTCATCCTACGCTATAACGAGACCCCCGTCTAACCAACATGGTTATAATAATACTCATCGAGATGTGTGTACTTTTGTATCTATTAGGTGTCACAATATTATTGGTCTGCTTGGATTACGTTATCTTTATCCTACAAGTGGAATGTATTGAATGGTCTACTTAGATTACGTTATCTAAAGACTAAATTGTCAATATATAGAGACTCTCCAAACATTAACATATACAATACAAAACAATACTACAGATATGCCTCTTTGGATTGAGTTGGATGATGAATATCTCATGAAAGCATCGATCGGAGTTGGTAAAACTAGCTAGCTAGAGGGGGGGTAAATAATACTGGATAGCAATATTGTGTCAGATGTACTTCCTCTTCAGCAGGGATGGAGTCAAGCCGCCTGAAATTTCAAGGCGCTTGGATGAGGTGAAAGCCAGGTGGTTCGTTCTTGTGAAGTTTCGTGTACATTTGGTTTCAGACCTCAACGATATGGAACGTCATGTTGCGTTCAAGTGGTTCAAGTGCCAACCGACAGATACTATAATCGAGGACCAGCTGGAACGTGTCCGTTCCGACATGCTTACCATCAAGGAAGAGGAAATGTGTAAATACCAGGATGCGAATGAAGAAAGAAAGTTGACAAAATGGAATTGGCATGATAGATAAACTTCCTTTACTAGGATTTTTTGAAAATTATTCTGTTAGTTGTTGTTTGAGTTGATGTTTTATCAAGCTTTTGTTTCAGTATGAGTATCCGTCAATTCTGTTTTAATTTTTTGGATTTCTAGTGTACTTTTTATCGCAGTTTGAAGCTACTTTGAAGGTGTTTTTTACCACATTTTGGCGTTTTTTTGTCTAAATTTTACATTAGTCATTGAAAATGACTAATGTATAATATTGGTAAAAAATGAGTTTCGAACTCGAAAACTTAAAAAAATGATAAATGAAAAAAATTTCTAGAGAGTTTTGCATGTATGGAGTGTCCATTTCAGCCGAACCTGCGAACACAGAGTGTCTAATTTTGTCAAAATTGGGCGTTCAGAACTCGCGATTTTGACAAATTGTGGCATTGCATTTACTCAATTTTGAAAAAATCAAGCATGCTATACTCGCGAATTTGCTATTGTTCTGAAATATGGTAATTTTATTTTGTAATTTTGGATGAAATTGAAAGAATAAGTTAAGATGATTATAAATACAACTAATATTTATAATAATAATGAAAGTGGAAATTTTGAAATAAATAAATTGTGGTAGTATAAATTACAAACCATTAAGAACTTCAAATAAAGTATTCATAATTGCGAAAGGAAAAAACTACTGATGCATCAACAAATCATGAGTCTTCGGCCAATTTGTAGACATGTGGCTGCTCTTCTTGTGCGGTCGAAGGTTGGGTGGGCTTGATTTGGTTATGTTTGTTGAGCGGTATTGCAAAATCGGTTACAGCTTCTTCGGTGTGAAACGGAAACCAAGTAGGATAGATTTCCGGAAGTGGTCGATTCAACACAACCTACCCAAAGAAATCTAAGATATATATATAATATTAAAGGATTCATTGGTATACTTACTTTTACGAAATGGTTACCGTGTACGAAACTTATACCAACTTCCATGTTAGGACACGATCGAGGAGGCTCACCGTGTAGACGTAGATATGTGTAGGATTGGTGGAGCGATATGTGGTATACGATACACTGGTATCTAGTGGCTATCACTAAGCCGTAGTCCGGTAACGTCATCCAACGCCGACTACCGTTACCATACATTTAAAAACGTCCAACCTTTTGCCGATCAAATCCCGTCTAACTTGGTCCCATGTATCGGAGTTACCGTATACCGTTAAAGCAACGGCCCGGAATCCGTAATTACCGTCAGGAGACACATCTTCTACACTAGAAATGTATTCATTCAAATAGTTTGGAAACCAACTCTCGTAACCGTTAAATTCTTTGTCTTTCAATGATTTTTTCGATCGAGTCACTCTCTCATTCTTGGGTTAGGCCTTGGATTTTGCTTTCTCTTTCACTTTGTCTTCTCGTACTAAAAATGTTTTATTAGTTACCGAGGCGGCCGAGCTGCCTATCGTACCAAGAATGCTTGCGCCTAGACTACCATTGTATTCCCACTCAGATGGGTCCCGTTTAGTTGATTTTTCCCGACCGGGTTTTTTCCTACCTCTAGTGGCAACCAGATTTTTAGGTTCCAAAATATAACCTCTAGCGGGATATAGGATTTGCAGTATCCTATTTATGATGTGATCTTGAACGTGTGCATTTTAACCGCGGATGGTGCTATCTTTTAATGAGAGTTTTCTCGTGAGCTCATCTTTGGTACCAACTTCATTTTTAACTTTGATCTTTAACATACTCCAATAAACGTCACACTCATCTTTTTTAATCACCCTTCCTTCTTTATAAATCAAAGCTAACTCGCATGCACATGGTAAAATATGAATTGTCCTTATAACAAACCACACATTCCGGGAGTGAACCATATTTTCAAGGCCGTTGCAAGATTTATCTCTATTAATACTATAGTCGTACATGAAATTTCACCTTTGACTTCCTTGTAGATAGTTTTATTAACCCCCCTAGTTGAGTTTCTTGGACGATACCTATTACGCTCGAAGGATTCGAAAATGTTAGAGTGTTGAGCAGTAAGCAATGCATGAACATTTTTCTAAAATTGCTCAAACGTTCATAGACTACTACCGATTGCCTGCTTGAGGTTCGAGTGAGCACTCTCTACCCTAACGTAAGATAAAATAAATTAGAAGTCTAACACTTAATATTAAAAACTAATGTATGGAGAGGGTAATATAACTCAACGATTGCTAGTTTGATTTCCCAATGTTTAAATTTGTTCGTGTGGATATTGAGAAACTTGTGTCCATAATCGGCTATCCATTGCTTCATCACATACTTGGCAACCATTGGACAAAATGCGTACGTATGGTGTAACTCAGCAAGATTTTTGTTATAATCTTCGAGATTGGCATAAAAGGAAACCCTTTGATAATATTTGACGAACTCATCCGCCATGTGGGAATCTAGTAAAACTTTCTTAGCGTAAGAGTTGATGTTCCTACTAATATGCCAAGTGCATAACATATGAGTGGCATCCGGAAATATATCATCGATAACAATGCACACATGTTTTTTGTCAAAACATTCTTTAGAACGCTTGATCTCCAAGTGTAGTTCTCTTGTTTCTCGGAGCACAAAAAAACAAAAGCGACACAAAACGTCTTTTCGTCAAAGGTTGGCCAACTATTTTTAGCAAAAGCATCTTATACCTTGTAGTCTTATACGTGATATCCATTATAAGAACTTGAAGAAAAGTGCGCATGAAATTGATGCTTTTAGGATGTGCAAAAAACAACTCAAGTATCTCATTTGTTGCTTCGCAAGTTCGCTCCCAAACATAGTAATCGTGTTCTATTAACTTACAGAACAAGTATTGCATTTGGGTATTGTCGGTTTTATCAACCAAATCATGTTTTTTGCACATGTTTTATATCGTGCACATGCTATACATATTTCTCGGGTCTTTAATCTTCAAACCGCGGTATATCTCTATTGGTCGACAACCGACTTCCGTTTGACTACGAACAAACACCTCTTCTTCTAATTTTAGTCTAGAGGCTCGTGAGTGACCCTCCAAGGGCAAAAATGGTTCGTGGTTGTGTTTCCCGTTTAGCACTATCAATTTCCAATAACCGAGTAGCTTTAAGGCCGATTTTCCTCTTAAATAGAAAAAACACTCGCATTTTTTGGATGATTATTATCGGCGCTTCTTAACATACCCTAGTTTGGGGTTAGGTCTATAAGCCTCATGTCTCTCGCACCTAAAATACATCCTAGGAGTTTTCATACGTTTGCTACCGTCTTCGTCTTTACTATGCAACACAATGAATCCTAGTTTTATGCTTTCGGATTTGACCCATCGGATCAACTAGGTTTTGGTGTACAATGTGTTTATACTAAACATTTTTGTGTAATCGGTCATCGAATATGGCCGTTGGTCCGGTCCCTACAAATGGTTTGTGAAAATTATGTAAATAATCCTTAAATTTAATTAAACTCACTACCTAATAAGCATGCATAGAAAAACAAAGCTAACAATCAATATCTCAGACAGGGAACATTCGATTTTGATAATATTGAGAACACCGATCTCGCAACATTGTCAAAATTGAGCGTTCAATACTCCCTATTTTGACATAATTGTGAAGTTTGTATTCGCAATGTTGTCAAATTTGCGAGAAATGAACGCCCAATTTTGATAGTGATGCAAATTTGGTGTTCGCGATTTTCTCAGAATCAAGCGTTCCAACGCTCAATTTTGACAAAAATAAACACGTGGATCTTTGCAGCTCGTCTAATTCATAACGTTGGTAGTGCTATAATCGCACTGAAAGTTCAAAAACACGAAAAATACCTCTGCTTGGGTTTCAAGATGGTCCGTCAGAGGCTCATCCTCCTCCGACACGAAATCATTGATATTGCAGCTCAAATCTTCATTTAAATCGCTCAAATCCATGGTGTTTGGTATTTTTTATAATTTTTTGTTTAGTTAGAGAGAGAAAGCTATAGGAAGGAGAAGAAAAACAAGTTGATTTTTTGTTAGAAATTTGGTTTTATTTATGAAAGATAAATTGGTCAATTCACATAAATAATTTTTTTTTAAATTTTGGTGTCTTATTATAGCCAAAAGGGTCCCAATATAGTCTTGCCCATAAAACAAAAGCACTAGTTAAGAGTAGAGGCATTTTATTACTTTTTACCTTTTTTTATTGCTCATTAGTTTATTTGTGGGAATTAGATGAGATTATAATAATTTAATAGTATAAAAAGAAAGAATAGTCAATCTCATAGAGTTTTATTCAGTATTATTATTACCATTCTTATAAATAAACTGATGCTTCTTAAAAAATAGGAGTAATAATTTCGTTTTGCAACTACGCTAGTTATCATATGTTTTTTTTAATAAAATGAAATATTTGATTTAAACTGAAAGTTTTACAAATGGCACTCAAATTAAATTTGGCCCCAAACGAAAGTGAACACAATCAAATTTAGAACTTAGAATCAAATGAAACTTCAAAAACTTTAATCATCAAAACTCTTTTTCTTCTTCAACTTCACTGATTCCTGTCAAAATCAACAACCCGACTCCAATGGATTCACAAACTCTGATTATCAGCAGGAGGAAAACTATTGAGGTAAGACGAGCGCTAACCAAGTTAACGTTGAACTTCGAAAGCTTCAAGGAATTTTCATAACATATTTTTCGTTAAACCTACAAGAGCTTAAATCGAGCATGAACAGAACAGTAGACGAACACAACAGGGCTACTTCAACCCAATCGTCCAAATTGAATGAGGAGATCCAGAATACATATCGACTTTCTGTAAGTTCAAATTAAAAACTTCCATATAATTCTTAGAAACAATGCGATGATTAATAAGAACATAGTTAAGATTGGGTTAGAAATATTGGTAATCCCAGACCTTTAAGAATAATAATAGCTTTAAGTCTAACAGGAATAACATTAATGTTAATGCTAACATTTCTCTTGCATTTCAGAGACCAATGTGCAAGCCAGTCAGTAGCCTGGTTTTGGTCTATGAAAATATGCCTAAGAGTCATAGAGGGGTGAATCAAATTTCTCATACAACTGAGAATCGGGTCAAGATACCATGGAGCATTCTCTTTATTCTGACTCAAAAGATCAACAAGAATCAGAGAATCCGATTCAAGATCCACATGAATCTAATTGTTAGTTTTGCAAATGAGCAAACCATCAAGGAGAGCCCTAGCTTCAGCAATGAGAAGGTTAAGTTTTCCATAGAGAGAACTAGAACCAAATATTAAATTACCAGAGTTGTCTCTAATAATAATAACAGAACCACTAGATTCTCCATTACCAAGACAAGCAGCGTCAGACTTAAGCTTAAGTCTGCCTGTAGGAGGTACGGTATAAAGGTCTGTTATGAGAGCTTAAAGAATGATTAGAACAACCAAGAGTTTCAGCAGCCTTAAGGTTGTCAGTCCAGTGAAACCTTTTAAGAATATTGTTCTCATCAAGAGTATAGAGAACATTGTTAATCTGAGATTTAGCAAACTTAAAAGAAGTGGTAACACCTTTAATCTTAGGAGCATTTCTAGCTTTCCAGATAACTCCTTGAATAATTGAAGGTAAGATTTATCTGACTTGAATTTTATTTGAAGGGGACCAATGCTAAACTCTAGTAATGTGCATAATATGTATATCAGTAGGGAGGTAACTTGTAGAAAAAACAGAACTACTAGCCAGAGATGTCTTGATACCTTTGAAGGAAGTTACAGATATTGCCAATGATAGAGTCCGTACAATTAGTAAATAACAGTATGTCATCAGTGAAGGCTAAGTTGTTAATATACAGAGAACTTCTAATCCTGTTATACATGTTCTTTTGAGAAGAAAACAAAGCATTGATTCCTCTAAAAAGAACCTCTTCTGCAATGATAAAAAGGCAAGAAGAGATATGATCTCCTTTCATTAAACATTTCTTAGTTTTGAAGTAGCCAATCACTTCACAATTTACTAACATTGAAACATTAACAACAATAATAATCTTTTTAATTAGACAAATAAATCGATTTGAAAAATAAATTTTTTAAGGACATTGAGAATGAAACAGTGAGCTAGCTTGTCAAATACCTTAGACATGTCAAGCTGGATTAGAATATTTTTATCCTTAATATTTCTGTTAAGATCACAAAGCAGTTCTTTCGTTATGAGGATGTTATCTTGAATGCATTTACCCAGAATCTTTGACATGATTTGATTTAATAGAGGACACATACTGGATTGGTCTGTAATCCTTCCATCTAAGAGAATACGTGTTCTTTGGGATAAGGAAGATACCAGTGGCTAAAATTTCACTCGGAATATTTTTTCCAATAATAAAATCTTTTATAGCATTCGTGAGATCATCTTTTATAATTGTCCATCAGGTTTTATAGACATATTCATTATAGTCGTCGAAACCTGAGGCATTTGCAGGGGATGGTCTTGACAATATACCATATCTCATCTTCATTTGAAAGCTTAAGAAGGTTCCCGTTATCCTCATCAGTTAAGAGCTTGGGAATTTTGTTGAACAATGTGTCACTCATACAGTTATCCTCCTCGTTTTTGCTGCTATAACGAAGTTCAGAAAAAGAATTACTGAAGAACTCCACAATAGAGAGGTCAATAGAGTGCTTATCAGTAATCCAGGTATTGCCGCTTTTTATGCCAATGATGTTATTTCTTTTCCTCTTATTTTAACATAACTATGAAAAAATTTAGTATTCTTATCCTCATCAATAATCCAGTTCGCGTAACACTGTTGTCTCCAAAAAGTTTCTTCCATTCTTTGGGCCTTAATGAGTAGTGCATGGGCCTTAGCAAGGTTATGCTTAGACTCATTATTCTTGTGAATCTGATGATTTATTTCCATAGCAAGGTTATGTTTATTAAAGATGTTACCTATGTGGGTTATGTTCTAGTTAATAAAGCCTTTCTTCAACCTCTTTAATTTACTCCTAATATGAACATAGGACCACCGTCCATCTCATACTTCCAGTTATTCTCCACAAATGGAAGGAAATCCTCATCCAGAGTCCACATGTCCTGAAACTTAAAGCCAGATTTAACTCTAGTATTATCATTAGTAATAGATATAATTAATGGCATGCAGTCAGAGCAAAGTCTGGATAGGTGAATTATTTTGGTTTCATTAAAAGAATCAGTCCATTTGTTGTTGATGAAGACTCTGTCTAAGCGTTTCCACTTAGAGTTGTTAGACCATGTATACTTGGAACAAATATATCATGCATCTTCGATTCTGCAGTAGCTAATCATCTCATCAAAGTCGTTAGTGCTATTAAGATAGAAAGTACTACATCCTAGTTGTTCTTAAATTTAACAAATATCATTAAAATCACCACAAATCATCCACTCTAAGTCAGTTATAGATATAGATTTTAAGAAATTCCAGATTTCAATTTTATTGAGTCTTTAACATTTCGCGTAAACCACAGTAAGCAAGAATGTCTTAGAATCATTCCTAAAGTTAATTTAAGCATTTATACACTGGTTAAGATAATTTAAAACAATGAAAGAAAGATCCTCATGCCAGAAGAGGAAATGTTATGAATAAATTTTGAAAATCCCAGCTTTCTGGCTATACTTTCTATACCCTCACAACTCATTAAAGATTTTTGATTAGCAATGATCTTAGCATTTTTTTGTTAAGTAAATGAGTCTTCCAATAGAAGCTTTGTCTTTAATTCCTCTTATATTCCAATTTATCATGTTAATCATTAAGAGAGTTTGAAGATTTAGATTTACTTGTTCCATTGAATTGCTGTGCTTTTATGATTTTTCTCCTTGTTTTCCTCTTGCCTTTAGCAACCTTCAATTTTTTTGTCAAAGATTTCTTTGAAACTTCCTTCATCTTCTTCTCTTTCTTCTCTTTGAGCTTCTGGAGAATAAGCTTTCTCTGTGTTTTCTCTGTTGTTTACTATAACATCGTTTTCTTTTGTGTTTAAGAGTTTATTACGTTAAATATAAAAATAAATACCCCATCTGCAGCCCCAGTACCAGTACGAGCTCCAGTTCGTGTTTATGTTTGGTTTGTTACATTAGAACACTCACAACTCTTGTTGAACTCAAAGAATGTTTAAGGAACACACAAGTAATAAACATGCAAAAGATTAATAGTTTAATCTGAATTCCGAAGGATTTCAGAATTGAACTCAAAGAATGTTTAAGGAACACAAAAATAATAAACATGCAAAAGATTAATAGTTTAATCTGAATTGCGAATGATTTCAAAATACTTTTTTAGTTAATGTTTAAGGAATGCAAGAGTAATAAACATGCAAATAAAAGATTAATAGTTTGTTTAATTAGAAGGATTTCAGAATACTTAGTATTCTAAACTAAAAAGTAAATATAAATAGATGTATATAATGTATTATGACTGCAACTTTGGAATGAATATATAATATGTAATATGACTCCAAATTTAGAGCGAATTAATAATCACCAAATGTTATCTAAAATTACCATACATGTGCAAGTTTAATCTGAACTAAAGGTAAATTGATGCACATAAATATATTTATCTAATATGAATCTAAATTTTAGAGTGAATGCTCTATCAAATTACCTATACATGTAATCTCAATTAAACATCTTAAAAGCCTATTTACCTAAAATTTTAGTATTAATATTTATCTATAATTTATTGAATTTTTTGTACTTTGTTATGAGAGGATTCATTTATCTGTTTTTTAACAGATTTCTTTAGTGAAATGAAGAATAAATTTACGATTTTTTTTAATTAATCCGAAATAATATAGACTATAAACTATTTCTTAATTAGGAAACTAAAATCGAAAAAATCTAGATAAATGCAATTGAAGAAGTTAAAACTAAATATATATATATATATATATATATATATATATATATATAAACTTACCTCCAAATTTAAACTCATCCCAAAATATAGATACATCATGAAAAAATAATCTAAACAAAAACATAGATACATCACAATCAAATAATCTAAACAAAAACGAAACAATCATATAGATTCAAAGAAAAGAAAACATACATTTATTACCGATGTAAGACAAAAAAGATTGGGTATAATATCTTTAATTTCGATGAAACTGAAAAAGATGAAGGTGAAATTTGTGAATCATTTAAAATAAAAATAAAAATATATATGTCAATATTTTATTTTTAATAAAATAAAGACGTAAGAAAAGCATTGATATAGATTCAAAGAATAAAAAATTACCTTTAGAATGGTATAATATTTTTAATGATGTTAAACTAAATTGAAAAGTTTTAATAAAAAAACAAAGAGGCACGTAGTGATTATATTTGAAACATATTAATTAGTATTAAAAAAAAATTAAAAATATATTCATTAATAATAAAATATTCCATTGTTTTCTAATTAAAAGAACTAATAATTACATTCAAAATAGGAAGATTTACCATTTAAGACCCATTCAACAAACATATCGCGGATAAAGACCTAAACACTTTAAAAGACTATATACCTAAGCTACCTTTTTATATAAAATTCAGTAACCAACTTCTCTTTTTTATTTTATTTTATTTAAAATTTTAAAGGTTCATATCTTTTAAACCATAACTCGAGAAAAAAAATCTGAAAATACAATTTGTTTGTTTTTTAAGATGAACAAAACTGTACCACTCAAGATATGTTTTGAAATTTTTTTTAAAAATATTTACACATGTTTCTCAGTATATGATTTTGCATCAAGTGGGCTGGTTTCTCATATACCAGTACACAAATTAAATAGGTTTCGCATCTAGCAAAACAAATAAGGTTTCACATCTAGCAAAACAAATAAGATTTCACATTTAGAAAAAACAAAGACGGTCTCGCATCTAGCAAAACAAAAAGGTTTCTCATCTAGCAGAGCAAAGAAACTTTCACATATAGCAAAACAAAAAAGGTTTCTCATCTAGTAAAATAAAGAAGGTTTCGCATCCGGCAGAACAAAGAAGGTTTCACATCTATCAAAATAAAGAATTTTTCGCATCCAGCAAAATAAGAATGTTTTGTATCTATCAAAACAAAGAAGGTTTTGCATCTTCTTCGTTTATCCTATAAATTTGAAAATTATGTATCTTTTAAACCGTAACTCGGAAAAAAAAATT